>CM053027.1:500145306-500855122 GCA_028564925.1 Lithobates sylvaticus | reverse complement strand
CCCACTTTAAGGCGGACTAGGGCCCCAGTCACGATATATAAAGGAAATAATTTCATTTTTATTTTTCAGACTTTAACATTATATAATCACTGCTCCTGAAAAAAACCGAACCGTTTTTTAAAAACTTTTCTTATGCATTGATACATGTCCCATGGGGCAGTACCCGGGTCCCCAAACACTTTTCATGACAATAACTTGCATATAAGCCTTTAAAACTAACACTTTTCATTTTTCACATTAGTATTTGCATGTTCGTACAATTTTTTTGTCTGTTTGCATATTCTTGCATATTCTGGTGCGAAACAAACCAGGGGTTGGTCACCCCATCCCTAAAAAAGTGTTGAAATAAGTCCCTTAGTGGGGTCACATTTACATATTTTTCAAAGCGCGTTAATTTATGTAAATTTATTCTTCCTTGTGTATACAGGGCATAACATTTTTTTTAATCTGAAGAAATCGAAGACTCTGAATAAAAGTTTGTACTTCACATAAGACAGGGAAAGTTTTGAATGAAGTAGAGAATGCTACCTCACAGAGTTCAGTTAGATTAGTGGAGGTCCATGCTTTAAAAGATTCAAAAAAAAAAGAAAAGAAAAGAAGAAAAAAGACACATGCAGGATATAAAAGTGGATTTTTAAAAAATGATAAGAGGTAATATGGGGAGATTGGAGTCCATTTACCTAATTTAAATTGATTCCAAATGGCTAGTGTATGTTTAGCTATAGGATTTATTGAGGTTTTTTATGGTCGGAGGAGTTAGACCATACAAGGTTGGTTATTGAAAGTGGGTTACAATCTATTGATTTCCAGCGCAACCCAAAGCGAAATTCAAGTTTTGCGTGATATTTAGGGATATGGGCTAATTGAGTCGCATGGTAATAAGTGATAAAATTAGAAAACCCTGGTCCCCCTTTGGGCTTTGGAAGGTAAAGAGTGTGTTTGGGCAGACAGGTTTTGATGGAGCCTTACGTTGTAGTATTCTGAGAAAGTATACTGGAACGGGAATAGGTAAAAACTAGAAAAAGATAAAGAATTTTGGACAGTATAGCCATCTTTATTACATTAATTTTACCTATCCAAGATAATGGTAGAGAGGACCATTGTGTCAGAAGATTAGATATGTCCACATGGCCGGTCTCCCTCTGGAGTTCCTGCACACTAGCAAACTTCGTGCTTGTTGTTGCATGATTTATAGCATCGGGTAAGTGTCATCCATCCCTCACGTTCACCTCAGTTTATTATTTTGGCCTCACTACACACATTTTCCTTCTTAATGTCACTGCTAACACTTTTTTCCTCACATCCAGATATACTTTTTCACATACCCCAACAAACATCTCACATCACCTTCACTACACTTTCATCATCATTATTTTTGTTATGCACATCACTTTATGCCAGATATCTACAACACTTACAGATTTTGTTATATATTTTGAACTCTACATATTTCTCTCAATTATGAGTACCTCTTTATAATCTTATCATACTCTTACATGCACTTCACATGATTACTCCATACTGTTTCTCTAATACTACCAATACTTCTGTAGATACATTACTTCAGTAGATATAATACTCTACTATTAGATCATATATACCTACTATTAATATCTAGCCCTATATCTTCTTACTCTCACACACCAAACAATCATCTCACCATTTTCATTTTACCCTATATTTTTTATATTAATTTTCTTTCATTTTTCTTTAGACACTTTGTTTGCTGTTATATACACTCAATCCGTCCAACACATGGAGTTCCTTCCACACTGTGGCACTTTCCATTCCAACCGATGCTGCTGTATACGCCACCTCAGCTTCCGTGGGGGTGATGTATGCCCCCGCCTCACCATGTGCCAGTCATTGCCTGCTATGCCCGCCCGGGTTGGTAGATATATTTGACCAAATCTTTCTTACTATTGTTTTCCCCCTCTATATGGAGTGTGGTACACTATTATTTTTTCACCTTTATAGGTATTTGTCGCATCTGCTCCTGATGAGTGGAGACACATCCACGAAACGCGTCGAGCTATAATAGATGCTACAGCCATTTTAAATATGATCCTACAACCTTGTATACATCATTCAATTTCATATATAGATACCGGGCATGTCATTTGAGCCATTATAGGCTACTTTTCCTGCTTTATATACTCTGTACTTACCTATGTATGCATTCTGGATTGATGCGATTTTATATATGGTTATGTTATTATTATGTATACACTCTGTGCCAAATAGATGTACATATCTGTGTATACTATGCCTTTATTTGTTTATACCATCTTTATATCACCATGATTGATTAAATACTTTTTTATTATATATATTGATTTTATTTGCGCACTCCAGCCACTTCATTTAAAGTCCCAACCTCCTTTTTTGTACCAAATCCCGGGATGGAGGCGCTTCCCCACGCCTCATTTAAAGTCCCAAAATTGCTCTTTTCTTAAAATCCATAGCAGACCTGAAGGGTCTGGTATGGATTGAGGGGGGACCCCTACGCCATTAAAAAAAATGGCGCAGCGTTCCCCTTAATATCTATACCAGACCTGAAGGGCCTGGTATGGAATTTTGGGGGGACCCCCCACGCAATTTTTTTTTAAATTTTGGTTCAGGGGTTCCCCTTAATATTCATACCAGAACCAAAGGGCCTGGTATGGATTTTTGAGGGACCCCCATGCCGTTTTTTTAAATGACTTTTATCTGTATTGCCGAGACCCGACAATTCATTATAGCCGCTATAAAAAACAAGTAGTTTTAAATTACTTTTTTCCATTAGAAATGTAATTTTGTGCAGGGACTGTTCTAAACACGGGGAAAATGCGCCACTTTACAGGCATACTATAGACACCCCCCAGGTATGAAAATTAAAGGAATATTTCACTTTTATTGTTTTCACTTTAAGCATTATTAAAATCACTGCTCCCGAAACTTTTTTTTTGCATTGATACATGTCCCCTGGGGCAGGACCCAGGTCCCCTAATACTTTTTATGAAAATAACTTGCATATTAACCCTTAAAATTAGCACTTTTGATTTTTCACGTTCGCGTCCCATAGACTTTAACGGTGTTCGCGTGTTCAAACAAATTTTTTGCCTGTTCGCATGTTCTGCTGCAAAACGAACCGGGAGGTGTTCGGCTCATCCCTGCTGGAGATATTTATAGATTCTTCACTCAACTGGTTTTGTGTGTTTCTTCCGTGTTCATTCACTGGTATCCCATCCTCATCGGCAGTTTTGTATCTTTTAAAATGTATTTGAACCATCGACACGGACAGACATTCAACAGGACATATTTTACTTATATCCCACACAGCATATAGGAACCAGAGATGCTAAGGATACATGGCTCTATCAGAACAATAAGCAAGTGAAAATATATACAATGCTTCCCCCTACTGGATGGAGAGCAGTATAACACACTAACACATAACAAAATCTGACAGCTCTGTGTCCTCCATCGGTCAGATGTGTATGTGTAGAAGCAATCCTGATAGACACACAGGGGTTGATTTCAGTGGTGGCTAGTGGTATTTTTTTTTTTTGGGGGGGCAGCAAACAGTACACAGCCAGACACCCCCCACCTGCACCAACCCCCCCCCCTGGTTGATCATTCACCCGGCCACAACACTTACCCCAGGCTTCCCTCCGGGCGACGAATGGGTGGCCGGCTCTCTTCCCCTGCGTTTCCTCGCGTCTTCTCCCTCCTCCTCCCTGTGGCCAGCGTAGCTTCTCCTTTCGGCCAATCGGGAAACGGGTCTCAGTCCCGTCCTGAGTCAATCCTATTTTGGAGCCTCTGGCTCTAATAATGTGGTTAAAATCAACCCCCCCCCCCCATTGGAATCCATGCATCCAGAACACTGCATGTAGATTAGGGGCTGGACGCATGGATAGGGGGGCGACGCCCATGTGCCCCTTATGGACGGGCCGCCACTGCTTGATTTATTAAAGGTGGAGAGTGCAAAATCTGGTGCAGCTCTGCATAGAAACCAATCAACTTCTAACTTCAGCTTGTTAAATGAAAGTATAACTAAAGACAAACTTTTGTTTTTAGTTTTAGATAGAGTAGAGATGGATTAGAACACCTGTCAGGCAGTGGCAGCCCATCAATAGGGGGCGCACGGTCGCCGCCCCCCCCCCCCCCATCCATGCGCCCGGCCCCTAATCTACATGCGGGGCACCAGACGCATGGATTTCAATGGGGTTGTTATTTTTTTTTAAGCACATGATTAGAGCCTGAGGCTCTAATTGGCTTCAAATAAGGGTGAGCTAATGTCTTCCTGATTCTCCTCCCGGCCAATCAGGAAGCAGTTCCTGAGACCAGCTTGGCCAGAGAGTCTTAGGACTAGGGTCCTATTCTGGCAATGAGCAATCTCCAAGCCTTCCCAGTAGGGATGAGCCCGATGTTTGATTCGAACGTAAGTTCAACTCGAACATCGGGTGTTTGCCTGTTCACCAAATAGCGAACAATTTGGGGTGTTCGCGGCAAATTTGAAAGCCAAGGAACACCCTTTAAAAGTGTATGGGAGAAATCAAAAGTGCTAATTTTAAAGGCTTGTTTGCATGGTATTGTCATAAAAAGTGTTTGGGGACCTAGGTCCTGCCCCATGGGGACATGTATCAATGCAAAAAATATTTTTAAAACAGAAGTTTTTTGGGAGCAGTGATTTTAATACAAACAATGAAACAATAAAAGTGAAATATTCCTTTAAATTTCATACCTGGGGGGAGTCTATAGTATGCCTGTAAGGTGGCGCATGTTTCCCGGGTTTAGAACAGTCCGAGAGCAAAATTAAATTTATAAAGGGAAAAAAGTAATTTAAAAGTACTTGTGGCTATAATGAATTGTCGGTCCCGGCAATAACCATAAAAGTTCATTGATAAAAACGCATGGGATTCGCCCACAGGGGAACCCTGAACCAAAATGTAAAAAAAAAAAATGTGTGGGGGTCCCCCCACATGATTTTTCATGTTTGTGTCCCATAGACTTTAACGGTGTTCGCATGTTCGAACAAATTTTTTGCCTGTTCGCATGTTCTGCTGTGAACCGAAACGGGGGGGGGGGGGGGGGGTGGGGGGTTGTTCAAGCAACCAAGGATAAAGATGACGACACCTAACTGGCTGTCACATTCATTAAACATGTGGTCAATACTCCGCTAGGATATGGTTCCTGTGTTCACATGCTAAATGCATCGTCTATCAGGAAGCCCTCTGCTGATCTCTGGGGTGGCATATGAGGTGTAAATCACTCTCAGTGGGGAAGAAGTGTAAAATCATGGCTGGAGTGGACACTTGCCTTAATATTACGGAGATACTGAGCTTTGTTATGGATGAGGCACTGCACTGCTGCTTAATAGTCATTGACCTCCTGAGATCCGCGCTATAGCCAAATGACGGCTACAGCGTGGATCTAACTTGTCGGGACTACGTCTACCTACGTCTACCAGTGCCCATCAGTGCCCATCAGTGCCACTTATCAGTGCCCAACAGTGCCACCTATCAGTGCCATCTATCAGTGCCATCTATCAGTGCCCATCAGTGCCATCTATCAGTGCCCATCCGTGCCACCCATCCGTGCCCATCAGTGCCATCTTATCTGTGCCCATCAGTACCGACTTATCTGTCCCCACCAGTGCCACCTTATCTGTGCCCACCAGTGCAGCCTATCAGTGCCCACCAATGCAGCCTATCAGTGCTGCCTCATCAGCGCATATCAATGAAGCAGAAAAATTACCTGTTTGCAAAATGTTATAACTATTAAACATGTTTTTTTTTTTTTAATTTTCCATTTTTTTTTGGTTTGTTTAGCAAAAAATAAAAACCCCAGCTGTAATTAAATACCACCAAAAGAAAGCTCTATTTGTGGGGTAAAAATGATAAAAATTTCATTTGGGTACAGTGTTGTATGACCGCACAATTGTCAGCATCAGGGCTGGATTAACTCCAATGTTTTTATCTTCTGAACAAGTCCTGTCCCCTGCCACCGTGGGGCCACCGTAGTCTACCACTGCCCTGTGTCCACTCAAGAAAATTATTGGTGACTAGGACCATCCCCGGAGAGGAAGAAGAGGATGTCAATTTCTCCTCCTGGCTTCCATCCTGCAGTGCCGACAATGGAACCAGCTGAGGTGAGGGAGACCCGCCGAGACTTGGGACTCAGGGCGTGTCACTGTTAAGGAGGGAGTAGGGGCACAGACTCTGGCAGTGGCAGTGTCTGTGCAGAACTGCAGCAGACAGGGAGAGAGTGTGTAGTGCAGTCATTCTCAGTCGCATTGTTGTGTGTGGGGCATTGGGGAGCAGCTTACAAATGGGAGCCCAGCCTGCTACGCTGGGATCAGTAGTCCCATGGAGGGGAGGGTAATGCTAACACATACTGGGGAGAGGCTGGTCATATAAAGTAAAAGACTGTGTTGTGAGGGGGCTGCTATGGCTGACCTGACCCCCTTCTAGAAATGTTACTGTGTACTTGTCTGGCACAATGGTTTAAAGGGGAACTCTGAAGACTCTGGTGAAAATGGAAACTCTGATGTAAGTGGGATCTCTGTGGTAACCAGAGACCCCCTCACTTTAGAGGCCCCCCTAACATCAGTCCGCAGAGATCCCCTTTGTGTCAGAGTTCCACCATACAGTGTATATGAAGGGGGATTCTGATGTTAGGGGTCTCTGATCACCTGAGTCCCCCCTTACAGAGTTCCCAGAGTCCCCCCTTACATCAGAGTTTCCAGCTTTCCTTCTTATATCAGGGTTCCCAGAGTCCCCCCCTTTTACAGTGAATATAAAGGGGGACTCTGATGTAAGTGGGGACTCTGGGAACCCTGATATTAGGGGGAATGTTGGGAACACTGATGTAAGGGGGGATTCTGGTGACCAGAGACCCCCTTGGATCAAAGTTCCCCTTTACACCAGAATCCACAGCATTCTATACATCAGATTTCCCAGTGTAAAGGGGAACTCTAGGGACTCTGATGTAAGGAAGGCTCTCTAGGAACCCTTATTTAAGAGGGGAACTGTGATATAAGATGTAACGCTATTTACTCTGGTATAAGGGGGAATGCTGTGGACTCTGATGTAAAGAAGGACTCAGATGTGAGGGGGGTACTGTGGACACTGGAATATGTAGGGGCCCATTCACAAATGCTTTGATTTCTGAAGAGCAATCCGCAAACAGATCGCATTTCAGAGAGCATTTGAGAGGCAGTGAGGAGGCGTTGTATGGCCTCCATGCCACCTGCTTTAATGCCTTGAACTCCACACGTTTGGAGGGCTTGCAGAGTGCTGATATTCACTTGAATGGGTCACAGTCATAGTTGCTACACCTGCTGAAAGCAGAAAGGAGTATAATTGCACACACACCTATGGCTGCCAAAGAAGGTAAAGGACCTTGCCCTTCTGCTGAACATGCACCACTCAGGCAAATCAAGGTGCAATATCACCTCAGGTGCTTGCCCCGACTCACCACTGTCAGCAGAATGTATGTAAGAAGAAGAGATGGCCACACACTGGAACGGGGTAAATGCTTTTAGAAATTCTTTATTGTCGCATGCCAGACAAGTAAAACAGGACCAAAGGTAACATGTTTCACACGGATATACCGTGCTTGTTCACAACATTGGTATGATTTGAACACAAGATATTTAAAGTGCACACCCAAATTAAGTCACACCTGAAAACCCAGGTGTTGAGGAAACAACTGATGCATATGTAAATGGAATAATCCGAACATACAAATTAAAAACATTTCATAGACCTAGACATCAATACAAAAAGAAAAGGGAAGAAAAAAAAATGTCACCAATATCCAAAGTAATATGAAAGGAATAAGCTTAATACAGCTTGCTTTCTTCCAATTTGAAAAATTATTTGGAGGAAGAAGAGCGAGAACAAAAAATTAAGAAAAAGAAAAATTATATCAGAGATGTGGGTGACTACAAATCAGGTTCAGTTTTTAGGTGGCAAAAATTTAAAGAGGTGGATAACATGGTTACTAATACTAATACCATTCCACTTCCAAAATCAATCTAGAACCCCAACCGCAAAGAATGGGGAGACCACAACAATGTGATATACCACCACAGAAGGGTAGACGGTCTAATTTTAGAACCCCAAGTAACCATAATCAGAATTGGAGGGGGCAATATAGACAGACCTGGGATGATAGTTACAATCCTAGTCCTAGGTCTTATCATTATGTATCAAATCATAATGATAGTAGACCATTTGGACAATCCATTAATTATGGTAGACCATCTCCTAGGTCTAGACCTGAGTCTAATTACTCTCCTTATGAGAGGGACAGACCCCCCCCCCCCCTCCCAGGGCCAAAAACAAGGTTATGATAGGAGACCTGAAAAGCCTCACCAAAAAGGAGGCTATTCTGTCCCCACTTACAATAGATTCTCCCCCTTGAGGGAAGAGAATCAACATTCTAATCCTAATGCCCTGTACACACGGACGGATTTTCAGGTGGAAAATGTTCGATGGGAGATTTTTGTCGGAAAATCTGACCGTGTGTAAGCTCCTTAGGACATTTTCCATCAGAATTTCAAACACACAAAATTTGAGATCTGAATCTCAAATTTTCAGACAACAAAATTTGTTCTCGGAAATTCCGATCGTGTGTACACAATTCCAGCGCACAAAGTTCCATGCATGCTCTCAATCAATTACGGAAGCACTCGGTCTGGTAAAACTAGTGTTCGTAATTGAGATAGCACATTCGTCACGCTGCAAATTTTTAAATCTTTTAATGCAGCACATTCTCTTCTTCTTTAGAGTGCTAGAATAATGAAGTTGTTTTGCTGCTCATATTCACACAGAATTTTGACAACCTGATTTCTTTATTATTTCTCGTGATCTCATGAATAATTTTTTTTTTTTTTTTTTCGTCAGATCTCCATAATAATGTTTAGAATTTTTAGTTATTTTTTTTTTATTTTTTTTAGTGATCTCCATAATCTTTTTTTCGTTTTGTGTGTGTTACCACAACACCATTATTATCTTGTATTATTTAACCTCTAAGAGGTTGGTTTGTGTTGGTGTCCCTTGTTAATTTGACATTGTATTTTGGAAATGTACCTGCCTGCTCACAAACAAACTGTTTTTTTTTTAAGTAAAACACATAGGCAAGTATTTGTGAAAAATAAATAGCCATTTATTCTGGGTCATAACAAGATAAAGAGGAAGGCAATGCTGGAGAAACTGGTGAAATTTGTGAAGCCTTTGTACCCCAGGGCAAACATCAATTATTTTACAGTCAAAATTGGTGGCCTGAGGAGTCCTTTATAACATTGAGCACAATCTGGTCCAGGACTACAAGAGATCAGGAACAGCAGCAGATGACATATCTGTCCCCAGGCTGTGGTCTTACAACAGACTGCATCTTTTGTCAGACCAGACCTAACACAGGCCATCACTCTCTTGTCTTCCTTCCAGGCTTGCTTCCAGGCTGTGGCTCTGGTGTTGTAGTTGTGGCAGGAGGCGGAGGAGGAGGACCATGGTTAAACTCACAAACGTGGCTTTGGCTTGTGAGTTTGCCCCTCAACTTGGCTTTAGGGCTTGTAACATAACTTCCTCACATAAGAGGCGTTGGCCCTCCTCCATTTCCAGCCTTCCAAAATAGGCCAAGCGCTGCCTCCTCCCGGTTACTTCTCTTTCTGGGACTTTTTTGTGGAAGGTGGAGGGGAGGGACCTGGTTTTCAGGCAGGCCACTTACCCCGGCCACCTCCTGGCTGCCACTTACCCCGGCCACCTCCTGGCTCAAGCTAGAAATATGTTGAACTAAGCTATACCTGGCTCAAGCTGGGCTCCTCCACATCTTCATGGCTGGAAGGCCCAGGTTGGACATCGGAAGCCTCAGCTGAGGTGGAAGAAAGCCTTGAAGGAAGACTGGAGAGTGCTGGCCTAGGTTCAGTCTGGCCTGCCAGAAAATGCAGTCTGTCATAGTACCACAGGCCACATAGTACCACAGGCTGGGTACATAAATGTCATCTGCTGCAGCTCCTGATCTCTGGGAATCCTGGACCTTCTTGCGCTCCCTATTATAAGTGCTCCTCATGCCACCAATTAGGGCCTTCAAATAGGGGATGTCTGCCGTGGGGATCACCAGCTTCACAAATTCCAGCAATTGATCCAGCGCTGCCTTCCTCTTTGGTTTATTGTTATAAAAGGGGTGGTTTACTTGCCACAGACAGGACAGCTCCCTGTACATATCAATGAATATGGGTATAAAGTCCTGATCATTCAATAGATCCAATTTCTCTGCAAGACACAACACAAGACAAACCCTAATGTCAGGCTAAACTCTCCTAATCTTGTCCCAATATAGGCCTCAATCTATAAGCAGTATAGGCCACTGATGCACCAAGTTAAAATTGTACCTTTGTTAGAACTATCGTCGCTTCTGCTACTCCTTCCTCCACTCACAGATCATATATACGACACGCACGTGTTACGCTTTATATACACTGCGCATGCGTGAAACTCCACCTGCCCCAGACGTTCTTTCTAGTCTATTCCCCGCCCCTTGTCTTTCGGCGCAGTGGGAGAGCACATGGCAGAGACAGAGCAGGTGCCTGAGAGTAGCAGCAACGACGAAGAAAGAGCCACAAACGTCCCGATCCCGGAGAATATTTAAGGCCTTAAATATGGCCTTTATAGAGATGGTGGAGACGGTGGACATCTTCAAGGGGGCCGACTATGACGGGAAGCATGGACCGTACCCGAACCCAAATGTGAGAAAGGCCAAGATCATGTCTAAAGTTGTGAAAAGTCTGCAGAAGAATTTTGGGGTACGATGATCAAAGGATCAACTGAGGAAACGATGGTCAGACCTCTAATTGAGGGAGCAGAATAAGTAGAGAAGAATTAAGAGAGTGCTGCAAAAAAGTATTTTGTCGTGTGTTCCTATTCTTCTTATTACATTCGTGCTGCTCCATGTGCTTTTCTTTACTGTTGTACAGTATAAAATAGCAAGTTTCAGGGTCGTGGGCACAGTAATCGTTCGTAGTAAACATTGTTTGTTCAAGACATGCAGCGATTGCGCAGTTCGGAAGTGACAAGCCACAGGTGCAAAATACAGGCTTGGAAAGGATACTAATAGACCCAGACCCGACTAAGAGGATCTCCAGGTACTATAGGGCAGTGGGGCCAGAGGAGATAGGAACTACGTCTAAAGCCCAAGCACGGTGGGTGGCGGTCATACCGGAGATATCAGGAGAAATGTGGCAGGAGGTAATGGATTCCTATCTGGGGTTGGTTATTTCATCTACGGATAAAATGATTCAACTTAGATACCTGCACCAGATGTATTATACGCCACAGAGACTGTATAAAATGCGTAGCAAGGACTCTGCGTTCTGCCACAAGTGTATGAGTGGGGAGGGCACTTTTCTTCATATGGTGTGGGAATGCACCAAGATTAGACCACTGTGGTCTCAGGTCACTGGTTTTATTTCGGATCAATTTGCTCTGCCAAATATTTTTTCCCCCCTACGATGCCTTCTCTGGATATTTGACCAGGAAGAGATGAATGCTCATACGAAGCTGTTTCTTAGAATCCTGTACTTTGCAGTGAGGAAACTTATTGCCAGGAGGTGGATTCATGAGGAACAGCTGACACTTGGAATGTGACTAAAGTTGGTAATGCGGATGTTCAGATGTATAAAATGACATATGAAGCTAGGGGGGCTCCCAAGAAATTTAAGAAGGTGTGGCTTAGATGGGTGGACTCAGAAAATACCCTGGAAGGGGAAGGCTAGGGGACACAAATTATGTGCCCTTTACGGAAAACTGAAATACAAAGGCTCCAAAGTACTGTAGAGGTATAATAAAATAGACGGCTAATCATCTGACGAAGGCAATATCAACACAGTTTGGACATACTAATGTCTCATATTGCCTTCACTTTGTCAAAGTCTAACTTTGGAAGTTCCTGAGTTGAGTATTGTTTTATGGTTTTAAACATGCCTGTTTTAACACAAAAAAGGCCATTTGTACTGCCAAAAAAAAATTGTTCTTACTAAAATATGTTGGCTGTTTCAAAATCCCTTTTATAACATACATGTGACTGTGCACAGAGTACAAAGTTTTCTACTCAACAATGTGTGGCTTCTTCTTTCAATGCTCAATATAATTTTTTGGACTAAGTTGGTGTTTACACTTTATTTACTAAAGGCAAATCCACTTTGAACTACAAGTGCACTTTCAGTGCAGTTTCATGTGCACGTTTGCAGTAAATAACTCCCACAGTGCTTTATAATTTGCCACAATCATGCCATTTTCGTGACTCCCTAAAATTAATTCATGGTGCTGAAAATTATGAATATTTTTCTCAGTAATGCATTGCATACATTAACAACAAAAACAAGGTGTGTGTAGCAAACCCACAACATAATAATATTTCGCTGAAGAAGAGATTGTCACCTCATGTATCAAATAAATTACATTTGCACTATTGACGAAAATGGCCAAAAAGAAAAGCCCATTGGAGAACCTAGGAGACAGCTAAAAGAAACCCATGCAGTAAATCAAAGGAAATCTTCTTTCAGTTTAACCACTTCCCGACCGCCCCCTGTATATATACGTCGGCAGAATGGCACGTACAGGCAGAATCACGTACCTGTACGTGACATTCTTCCGGCGGTTGGGGGTCCGATCGGACCCCCCTCCGCCGGCGGGGACGGTCGGATCGCTTCAGGAGCGATCCGGGACGAGGGGACGGCCAGTGGTTTCTGGCCACCCCCTCGCGATCGCTCCTGGCCAATGAAAAGCTTCCCCTTCCTGTCTATTGTATAGACAGGAAGGCGGAAGTGATGTCACGCTCGGTGCGCCGGTCTATGTGACCGGAGACGCCGAGCGGCGAACATGTACAGGTTAGTGCACAACACTACACTGACACCAGTACAGTTAGGCACATATTCCACCCCCCTGTCACCCCCTGATCACCCCCCAGATCACCCCCTCCCCCCCAGTCACAGTGTCACTAATTGCAGTGATCATTTATTTACTGATCACTGCATTTAGTGTCAGTGTGACTGTAATAACTGTCAGGGCAGTTAGTTTTAGGTCCAAGGTAGCCCCCTACCCCCCCCCTAATAAAGGTTTAACCCCTTGATTGCCCCCCAGGTAACCCTTTCACCCCCTTTTGCCAGTGTCACTAACGATCGTTTTTCTGATCGCTGTATTAGTGTCACTGCTGTCGCTAGGTAACCATTTTTTTTTTTTAGGTAACCGCCATGTTTATATAGGTTCATAAATAGTTTTATAGGTCAGGTACCCCCATATTACAACCTAAATAAAGGTTTTAACCCCCTGATTGCCCCTAGAGTTAACCCTTTCACCAGTGATCACTGTATAACTGTCACTGGTGACGCTGGTTAGCCAGTTAGTTATTTCGTTATTTAGGTTCCCCGTCAGGTTTTTATATAGCGTCAGGTACCCCCATATATTACCTAATAAAGGTTTTAAACCCCCTGATTGCCCCTAGTTAACCCTTTCACCCCCTTTTGCCAGTGTCACTAAGCGATCGTTTTTCTGATCGCTGCATTAGTGTCGCTAGGTAACCATTTTTTTTTTTTAGGTAACCGCCATGTTTATATAGGTTCATAAATAGGTTTATAGGTCAGGTACCCCCATATTACAACCTAAATAAAGGTTTTAACCCCCTGATTGCCCCTAGAGTTAACCCTTTCACCAGTGATCACTGTATAACTGTCACTGGTGACGCTGGTTAGCCAGTTAGTTATTTCGTTATTTAGGTTCCCCGTCAGGTTTTTATATAGCGTCAGGTACCCCCATATATTACCTAATAAAGGTTTAACCCCCTGATTGCCCCTAGTTAACCCTTTCACCCCCTTTTGCCAGTGTCACTAAGCGATCGTTTTTCTGATCGCTGCATTAGTGTCGCTAGGTAACCAGTTTTTTTTTTGTATTACTGTTACGGGTGACGCTGGTTAGTTAGCTTGTTTTTTATACTGTCAGGCACCCGCCATTTATTACCCAATAACGGTTTAACCCCCTGATCGCCCGGCGGGTGATATCAATTAGGTTTTAGGGTCAAATAAGGTCTGCGTCGCCCCAGGTTAGTGCCAGTACCGCAAACACCCACGCACAAAGCATACACCTCCCTTAGTGGCACAGTATCTGAACAGATCAATATCTGATCTGATCAGATCTATACTAGCGTCCCAGCAGTTTAGGGTTCCAAAAAAAACCGCATTGTTAGCGGGATCAGCCCAGATACCTGCTAGCACCTGCGTTTTCCCCCTCCGCCCAGCCCAGCCCACCCAAGTGCAGTATCGATCGATCACTGTCACTTACAAAACACTAAGCACACATAACTGCAGCGTTCGCAGAGTCAGGCCTGATCCCTGCGATCGCTAACAGTTTTTTTGTGGTAGCGTTTTGATTCAGTCGCTTCAGTCAGGAGCTTTTTTACCTGTGAATCTCAAAAAAATAAAAAAAAAATAAAATAGTTGTCGTTTTATTGTTCTCTCTCTCACTCTATTCTCTCTCTATTGTTGCTCTTTTTTTACTCCATTCTATTCTGCAATGTTTTATTATGTTTTATCATGTTTTATCATGCTTGCTTTTCAGTATGTAATTTTGTTTACTGTGTTTTAGTGTTAAGCATTTTTTTGTTTTCAGGTGCGCCATTCAGTTGCAACGCGGATTTATTTATCTTGACAGCAACAGCGTTTGCTCCCACGATACATAAAGACGCGACTCCAACACTGTAGGAGGTGATTTCACCACCACAGTTAAAAAAAAGAGCATATATGCCGAAGCATGGGGCAGCAGGGGGGGGGAGGAGCGATTGGCTCCTAATGCCACGTACATACGGTCGAAATTCCGACCGTGTGTACACGGCATAACTTTTTGCGGGAGGATGCCCCCATGCATCGGCATATATAAATGGTGCATGTATGCCCATCATTAGAAGTGGGTGGATGAAGGGAGGTATTCTAATGGTGGGCATACCCACCAATCAATCTCTTTTTTTCGTTCAGCCAAGAGGCTGCATGAAAAAAAAAAAGATTACAATATATGTCCAGTATGTTTGCTGGACTTTGAATGGTTATACCAGAATGATGCCTGCAGGTTTAGGTATCATCTTGGTATCATTCTTTTCAGCCAGTGATCGGCTTTCATGTAAAAGCAATTCTAGCGGTAATTAGCCTCTAGACTGCTTTTACAAGCAGTGGGAGGGAATGTCCCCCCTCCCGGATATAAACCGCGCCATTGGGAAATTGGGAAAGCATTTTATCACACCAATCTTGGTGTGGTCAGATGCTTTGAGGGCAGAGGAAAGATCTAGGGTCTAATAGACCCCAATTTTTTCAAAAAAAGAGTACCTGTCACTGCCTATTGCTATCATAGGGGATATTTACATTCCCTGAGATAACAATAAAAATCATAACAAAGAAAAAAAATGGAAGGAACAGTTTAAAAAATAAAATAAAAAAGCTAAATAAATAAAAAAAAAACCAAAAAAAAAAAAAAAAGCACCCCTGCCCCCCCCTTCTCTTGCGCAAAGGCGTACACAAGCGTTGGTCTGGCGTCATATGTAAACAGCAATTGCACCATGCATGTGAGGTATCACCGCGAAGGTCAGATCGAGGGCAGTAATTTTAGCAGTAGACCTCCTCCGTGAATCTAATGTGGTATCATGTAAGGCTTTTAAAGGCTTTTAAAAATGTATGTAGTTTGTCGCCACTGCGTGTTTGTGCGCAATTTTAAAGCATGTCGTGTTTGGTATCCATGTACTCGGCCTAAGATCATATTTTTTATTTCATCAAAAATTTGAGCAATATAGTGTGTTTTAGTGCATTAAAATAAAAAAAGTGTATTTTTTCCACAAAAAATGCGTTTGAAAAATCGCTGCGCAAATACTGTGTGGTAAAAAAAAAAATGCAACACCCACCATTTTAATCTGTAGGCCTTTGCTTTAACATTATATATAGTGTTTGGGGTTCAACGTAATTTTCTTGCAAAAAAAAATATGTTTTCATGTAAACAAAAAGTGTCAGAAAGGGCTTTGTCTACAAGTGGTTAGAAGAGTGGGTGACGTGTGACATAGGCTTCTAAATGTTGTGCATAAAATGCCAGGACAGTTCAAACCCCCCCCAAATGACCCCATTTTGGAAAGTAGACACCCCAAGCTATTTGATGAGAGCAATTTTGAGCCCATTAAATATTTTTTTTTTTTGTCCCAAGAGATTGAATAATGAAAAAAAAAAAAAATATATATTTTTTTTTACAAAAAGTTGTCACTAAATGATATATTGCTCAAACATGTCATGGGCATATGTAGAAATACACCCCAAAATACATTCTGTTGCTTCTCCTGAGTACGGGGATACCACATGTGTGGGACTTTTTGGAGCCTAGCTGCGTACGGAACCCCAAAAACCAATCACCGCCTTCAGGCTTTCTAAGGGTGTAATTTTTTTATTTCACTTCTCACTGCCAATCACAGTTTCGGAGGCCATGGAATGCCCAGATGGCATAAAACCCCCCAAAATGACCCCATTTTGGAAAGTAGACACCCCAAGCTATTTGCTGAGAGGTATTGTGAGTATTTTGCAGATGTCGCTTTTTGTCACAAAGTTTTGAAAATTGAAAAAAAAAAAAAAAAAATTTTTTTTTCTTTACTTTCTTCATTTTAAAAAACAAATGAGAGCTTTAAAATACTCACCATGCCTCTCAACAAATAGCTTGGGGTGTCTACTTTCCAAAATGGGGTCATTTGGGGGGTTTTGTGCTATTTTGGCATTTTATGGCCTTCGAAACTGTGATAGGTAGTGAGGAGTGAAATCAAAAATTTGCACCCTTAGAAATCCTGAAGGCGGTGCTTGGGTTTCGGGCCCCGTACGCGGCTAGGCTCCCAAAAAGTCCCACACATGTGGTATCCCCATACTCAGGAGAAGCAGCAAAATGTATTTTGGGGTGCAATTCCACATATAACTATGGCATGTGTGAGCAATATATCATTTAGTGACAACTTTTTTGAAAAAAAAAAAAAAATCTTTTTTATTTTGTCTTTATTCAATCACTTGGGACTAAAAAAAAAAATATTCAATGGGCTCAACATGCCTCTCAGCAAATAGCTTGGGGTGTCTACTTTCCAAAATGGGGTCATTTGGGGGGGTTTTGTACTTCTCTGCCATTTTAGCACCTCAAGAAATGAAATAGGCAGTCATAAATTAAAAGCGGTGTAATTCCAGAAAATGTACTCTAGTTTGTAGACGCTATAACTTTTGCGCAAACCAATAAATATACGCTTATTGGCATTTTTTTTACTAAAGACATGTGGCTGAATACATTTTGGCCCAAATGTTTGACTAAAATTGAGTTTATTAGATTTTTTTTATAACAAAAAGTAGAAAATCTCTTTTTTTTTCAAAATTTTCGCTCTTTTTCCGTTTATATCGCAAAAAATAAAAATCACAGAGGCAATCAAATACCATCAAAAGAAAGCTCTATTTGTGGGAAGAAAAGGACGCAAATTTCGTTTGGTTACAAAATTGCATGACCGCGCAATTACCAGTTAAAGTAGTGCAGTGCGAAATTGAAAAAAGACCTCTGGTCCTTTGGCTGCCAAATGGTCCGGGGCTGAAGTGGTTAAGTAAAAAAAAAATGTATAAAGTGTTTCTTAAACAGTTTCTGGCATATCAATGGCCCCCCCTACCCGCAAAGTACTCAACATACTGTACTTCTGTCTTACTCTGCAGGCGATTTGGGGGGGGGCAAGCTAGGACGGCCAGCTTCAAGTGCCGTCAGGGTTTCTTCTTGCAGTCACGCCTCAGGCCCAACTGAGGCAACATAGTTCATTGAATTTCTCCTTAAAAAGTTGTGTAGAATGCAGCATGCAAGGATTAGATGGTTAAAGCTGAGGTTCACACAAAAATTGAACCTCCGCTTTTAGGAACACTCCCCCCCTCCGGTGTCACATTTGGCACCTTTCAGGGGGGTGCAGATACTGGTCTAAGACAGGTATTTGCACCCACTTCCGGGCATAGACTTCCACGGGAGTCTATGCCTCTTCCCGTCCCACCGCACTGTCTGCTGGGACACACACGGGTCCCAGAGACTGCAGGGACCATTTGTTTAGCGATGCGCGACTCGCGCATGCACAGTAGGGAACCGCGAACTGAAGCCGCAAGGCTTCATTTCCTGATTCCCTTACCGAAGATGGCAGCGGCAGCATCCGAGGACCGAGGGACAGTTCGGTCTCGGATGCCGACATCGCTGGACCCTGGGATAGGTGAGTGTCCTTATTTTAAAAGTCAGCAGCTGCAGTATTTGTAGCTGTTGACTTTTAAAAAAAACATTTTCGCGGGGCTCCCGCTTTAAGTTTATATTCCGCCATGTTGATTGGCGTAAGGAATAGGCAGAACTGGCTGGCCATTATCCCGAAAGCGTTCTCTACCATTTTTCTGGCTCTGGCCAGACGGTAGTTATAAACCTTCTGGTCCGGGGTGAGGGCCCTCATGGCTTCAAAATGGTCGGCTGGTCAGAACGAAATAACAGAAAGCACTGAAAAACAGAAAGGCTGGAGCTGAAAATCAGAAACGAGCGGACAAGCATGAGGCTGAAAAGCGCAAATCGTCTCTCACCAAACTTATACTAACACGAGATTAGTAGAAGGAGCCCAAAGGGTGGCGCACTGGCTATTAAACTTCCTCTTTCTAGTGCCATCGTATGTGTTGTACGTCACTGCGTTCTTGACATTGGGAATTACCCTTATATGGAGAGAGGTCAGGATCAATATGATCACTCACTATACAATTATAATCTTGATAATCCAAATTCAATGGGTTGGGGTTTTCCCAGGGAAGGACCGAACCGAAATCAAAAAAGAGGTCCCGAACCAGGAGGGGGTGGAGAATTTAAAGGAAAAAGAAAGAGAACCTAGTTGGATCTGGGATTTTTATCTCAGCAAGAAAGTACTTACTAAAGAAGAAACCATTACTCTTGATAAGAGTCTGAAATATGTCCCTCCTAAAAAACATGACAAGTTTCATACTTTTATCGACAAGTATATTTGTAAGTTGAATGTTCAAAGATATCTACTTATGAATCCAATGACCAATCGTAACAGATTGGATTCACCTGGACCCATCCATTCTGGATTGTCTAATCCTTGTGTTCCACTTAATGACCGGGCCCATTTTTCAGACTCAGTGTTTACAAGTTAAAATATTTTTTTTTGCTAGAAAATTACTTGGAACCCCCAAACATTATATATTTTTTAACACCCTAGAGAATAAAATGGTGGTCGTTGCAATACTTTCTGTCACACCGTATTTGCGCAGTGGTCTTACAAGCACACTTTTTTGTGAAAAAATACACTTTCTACAATAGTAAAGTTAGCTCGTCGGGACAGGACGCTTTAAAAAAAATTTTTATTATTTATTTTACTTTTTATTTTGACACTGTCCTTTAAAAAAAAAAATGTTTGGGTCACTTTTATTCCTTGTTTACATCCCTTGTAATAGAAAAAAAAAAAGCTTGACAGGACCTCTTAAATATGAGATCTGGGGTCAAAAAGACCTCAGATCTCATATTTACAAAAATGCAATAAAATAAATGCAATTAAAAAAAATGTCATTTGAAAAAAAAAAATCTCCTTTAAGAGCATTGGACAGAAGTGACGTTTGATGCCGCTTCCACCAGTCAATGCTATGGAGCTGAGTGGGGGGCATCTTCCCCTCACTCGGCAGCCAACCAAACAGGGAAGAGAATGCGATTGTCTCCGACGCTACCGGCGGCTCTGGTAGGCCCTCTCCCACCACCGATAAAAGTGATTTTGGGTGAATCCGCCACAGAGACCACTTTTATCTGAAAGCGGACCGCCCGCTGAAGAAGAGGATACCAGGGTTATGGCAGCTATCTGCTGCCATAACAATGGTATCCCTCTTCAAACAGCCAGCGTATAATGACGGCGGGCAGTCCGTAAGTGGTCAACCCTCTGGTACCTGTTTCCCAGTCTATTAATGTCTTTAAAGATCTTGTCCTCAAGGATCTTGATATATTGGCAATAAAAATACCTCATAAAAGTCCAGCGGTTAAGATTGGGTTGAAACAACTACAAAAGAAAAGATTTGGTAATTCGTCCCGCCGACAAAGGTGGCGGCATCGTCATTCTGGATAAATGTGATTATGAAAGCGAAATGTTCAAAATTTTAAAGTGATCAGAAAACCTACAGTGAACTATAACATGATCCCACAAACAGATCTGGATAGCATTATCAAACAGGGTTTTCATGATTTTTTTCTGGCTAAGAAGGAGGATGCTTTTCTAGTTCCATTAGCATTCCAACCATTTACTATCTCCCCAAGATCCATAAGAATACCACTAAACCCCCTAGATGTCCCATTATCAGCGGGATAGATTCAGTAACATCTAAGCAGGTATATTGATTTTTACCTACAGCCTCTAGTTAAACAAATGTCCCCCTACTTAAAAGACACCAAAGATACTATTCAACGTTTAGATAATGTCCAGTTTCCAGAGGATTGTCTACTGGTTACTGCTGATGTGGCATCCCTTTATACCTGTATCTCCCACCAACTCTGATTTGAAGCAGTTCAGTATTACTTGTTTCAAGCAGTGTCAGAACTATAGGCGTCACTGCAGTCGCACTTGCGACTGGGCCCTGTCGTTCTGCTGCTGTGGGGGCGGGGGGGGCCCGGGGGGGGCCCAAGACCCAGCATCTCCCCCTGCACCTCTGGATGTCCATTTTAACATGTAGAGGGGGGAGGTGAGAGGCGACGATTGGCAGCTCTATGGTGTCCAAGAGCGGCGGGATCTCCCTGGGGCTTGTAGTTCTCCTCCTGACTGTATCCACTGGTGAGGGGAGGGGCCTCTGACCCGGCATGTATCGGCTTCACTCTTCAGTGAGTCGCTCTGCTTCTACACTCTTGATGATACCTGCCCAGGTCAGAGGCCCCTCCCCTCTCCCCTGTATACACTCAGGAGGAGAACTACAAGCCCCAGGGAGATCCCGCCACCTGTGGACACCATAGAGCTGCCGCTCGCTGCCTCTCACCTCCCCCTGGGTAGGGGGGGTAGAGACATGTGCTGGGGGTCCAAGGTGCACAGCGTAGACCAGCCAGATGCAGGGGAAACTCTGGAAGGGGGAGGCTCTCTGGGGACCCTGACGTAAGGGGGCTCTCTCGGCAGCTCTATGGTGTCCAAGAGCGGCGGGGGGGAGGCTGGAGAGGGGGAGGGGCCTCTGACCCGGCATGTATCGGCTTCACTCTTCTGACGTAAGGGGGCTCTCTGGGGTACCCTGATGTAAGCGGGGGGGGGGGACCCTGACGTAAGGGGGCTCTCTGGGGACCCTGATGTAAGGGGGGCTCTCTGGGGTCCCTGATGTAAGGGGAGGCTCTATGGAGACCCTGATATAAGAGGGGGCTCTCTGGGGACCCTGAAGTAAGGGGACCCTGATGTAAGGGGGGCTCTCTGGGGGACCCTGAAGTAAGGGGGGCCCTCTGGGGACCCTGATGTAAGGGGGGCTCTCTGGGGACCCTGAAGTAAGGGGGGCCCTCTGGGGACCCTGATGTAAGGGGGCTCTCTGGGGACCCTGATGTAAGGGGTGGGCTCTCTGGGCACCCTGATGTTAGGGGGCTCTCTGGGGACCCTGATGTAAGGAAAGGGCTCTCTGGGGACCCTGAAGTAAGGAGGGGCTCTCTAGGGGCCCTGATGTAAGAAAGGGTCTCTCTGGGGGCCCTGATATATAATATCCTTTATAACTGAAACATACAAAAAGAACAGGAGGGCGCACGACCTTGTGCATTACCAAAGATAAAATTTATTCATAAAAATAACAAGAATATACTCACAAACTAGCTTTAAAACAAGGCTTGTCAATGCTCCAACAATAACGAGCAGGTATTTCCATATTACTGAAGAAACTGTATATAAGGGAGGTTTGATTTTGTTAAGGCATTTCAGAAGTTTGGAATATGCAATAAAGTCTGATTCAGGCAAGTGAAATTCATTTTGGAGGGTTGAAAAGGTTTTTGGGTTTGAGTCATGAAATAGTTGATTTATGAATGAGATTTTTCGGTTAGACCAATGGGATGTAGATAATTCAGGTGAGATGTGGTTTAAGACTTCTATAGGTATCGGTATCTGTGTAGTAGTGGGTTCTTGATGGATAGTTTGGGTTAGAATTTTCCATGCTCTGACCGTGGCTATCATGGTAGGGGGAATCGCTTTTGGTATTTTAGCGTCTAATGGAGTGCTCAACAACCAATTTTTTAAACTAGGACGAAATAGTAAGGAAAGTTCTATATTGCACCAGTTTTTATTCGGATCTTGCTGAAACCACTCAGTTGCTTGAGCTATGATCGCTGCAGTGTGATAATCTGTAAAATCTATTGAACCTGATCCTCCCGCTAATTTGTGTATCCTAAGTATAGAATGAGCGCATCTAGGTTTTGTACCGTGCCAAATACATCGGTTGAGTATCGTTTGAAGTGACTTAAAGTAATATTTAGGAATAGGAATAGGAATGGTCCTAAACAGGTATAAAATTTGAGGTAAATGCATCATCTTGAACGCCGCTAATCTGCCAGACCATGACAGTTCCATTTTAGCTAATTTCTGAGATTCAGTACGTAATTTATCTAAGAGAGGCTTGAAGTTTGATGAAAAGAGGAGTTTAGTGGTTCTAGTGAGTTGAATACCTAGGTAAGAAATGCTGTGTTCAGACCATGTGAAGGGGTATTGGGCTTGTAATAGTAATTTAGTGGTGGTATTCAATTTGAGATCTAGTATTTGTGATTTGGTGACATTTAGTTTGTAAAATGATATTCGTCCAAACCAATCTAAAAGGTCTCGGGCTGCTGCTAAGGAGGAGGTAGGATTTGATAATATTAAAATCACATCATCAGCAAAAAGACTAATCTTATGAGTAGTGTTGCCAACAGTTATGCCTGAGATGTTCGAGTTCGTGCGTATGTGCTCAGCTAAAGGTTCTATAGTTAGATCAAAAATTAAGGGCGACAATGGGCAACCCTGACGGGTACCGTTCGAAATTTGAAATGGATGAGATATCATATTAGCCGAAAAAACTTGAGCAGCTGGGCAAGTATATAGTGCCATGATAGCATTATAAATATTGTCTTTAAACCCAAATTTCATGAGAACTTTCTGTAGATAGATCCAGTGCACCCGATCAAACGCCTTCTCTGCATCTAAAGAAAGAAGCAGAGAAGGTGTTCCACTGGAATTTACGCAATGGATTAAGTCAATCATGCGACGCGTCGCGTCGGATGCTTGCCTCCCTTTAATAAATCCTGTTTGGTCTTTGTGAATCAGGTCTGGCATAATCTTCATTAAGCGTCTAGCAATAGTTTTGGCGTATATTTTTAAATCAAGGTTAAGTAAGGAGATTGGCCGGAAGTTTTGTGGGGCAGTCGGATCTTTATCAGGTTTTGGGAGAGTGATAATTAATGCGTTTAGCGATTCTACAGGGAATTTGAAAGAATATGCAGCTTGGTTAAGAAATTTCAGCAAGTGTGGAATCAAATAGGTAGAGAATTGTTTCAAGTATTCCCCTGTAAGGCCATCCGGGCCTGGTGTTTTGTTACAAGGCAGTGATGAGATGGTAGCTAGAAGTTCTGGTGCTGAAAAAGGAGCATTTAAATAAGACAATTGTGTTTCTGTCAGAGTTGGTAAATTTATCTTATGGAGAAAGTCATCAATTTCCTCTGGGGATGGTTGGTGGATTGCAGGGTCATTCTTGAGATTATATAGGTCACTATAGTAATCGCTAAAAACATTCGCAATGTCTTGTGGATTAGATAGCTTCACTTTCGAGTGTGGGTGGAATAAGAAGGGAATTTTAGATTTAACTCTAGCCCCTTTGATACGTTGTGCTAATCTTTTTCCTGCCTTATTGGATGTGGAATAAGAGATGGCTTTGAATTTGCGTTGCATATGTTCGTATGTATGGAGAAGAAGCAGCCTGAGTTCCTGTCTAAGCGACATTAATTGTGCTAGTGTAGTGGGACATGCAGATGACTTATGGTCTGCCTCCAAATGAGCAATTTGGGAAGTAAGGGAGTCTATTTGTTGTGTTCTTTTTTTTTTGTGAATGGAGGCCAGTTTTATAAGAACACCTCTCATTACCGCTTTATGCGCGTTCCACACCACGGCAGGATCCCCCACTGAATCAGCGTTTAATTCAAAATATTCTTTCAAATGAGTAGCAATTTCGTTGGAGTATGTAGCATGTTGTAATATGAAATTATTGGCTCTCCAGAGAAAAGAGTTCCGTTGAGGAGACGTATCATCAATAATTATCGAAATTGGGTTGTGGTCTGACCATGTCATGGTGTGGATAACAGAGGTGTCACCTTTTGTAATAACAATTTATCAACAACAAACATGTCAATTCTGGAATATGTCAGTGGTGTGAGTATAGTCTAATTTTATATAAATATAATTAGTTTAAATAAGTACCATCATCCATCAGGCTTGAAGAAGGCAAGGGGTAACTGGGTCAACCAACGCAGGTGCTGAGTCTGCGTGAGATGAGCCCGTAAGCTTGACGTCTGTTTGAGTGTAGGGAGGAGATGTCTCGACCTGTTTGAGTGTAGGGAGGAGATGTCTCGACCGGTTTCGCAGCATAAGCTGCTTCTTCAGGAGATAGCTCAGTGCATATGGTGAGAAGGTATCCAACGAGCCCAGAATTGTCATGGTGTGGTTATACTGTCCAGCATTTAAGATCCATAGGCTGGATTCCCATGCACCGTTCCGCGTCCTAAGTGGTTCCATGTGCACATGGAACCACTTAGGACGCGGAACGGTGCATGGGAATCCAGCCTATGGATCTTAAATGCTGGAAAGTATAACCCCTGAACGCTTTTGTACTATTATAACAGCTTATGCTGCGAAACCGGTTGAGACATCTCCTCCCTACACTCAAACAGACGTCAAGCTTACGGGCCTAGGCCTGCATTCTGTAGTCAAGTTTGATGATTGTAAAGGAGGGATTAATTTGCTTGTTTGTTTTTATGCAACTCAACACTGTTTTAGTGTCGATCATGTAATGTGGATTAAAAATAAAAATATAATTCCTCTCTGATCTTTCCCATTTCTTGTGGGTTATAGGCTCATCTCACGCAGACTCAGCACCTGCGTTGGTTGACCCAGTTACCCCTTGCCTTCTTCAATTCTGGAATATGTGTTGCGGGGAGAAATAAGTATAATTCCTCTCTGATCCATGGTGGCATCTCCAGACATCGTAAAGATCAGACGATGTCAGGATTTGCCCCAGGGGAGAGGGTCTTCTCTTATCCGCTGAAGTAGTGTCCATATAAATATCTGCAACCATATTAAAGTCTCCGCATACAAGGAGATATCCTTGTTGTAACTCTTTAATTTTGGTCAAAGTCTTTTTGACAAAATTTGCCTGTCTAGAATTGGGAGCATACAAGTTGAGTAAGGTATATTTAGTTCCATTAATCATACAGATTAAAATAAGAAAACGACCATTGGGGTCACCTATTTCTTTTATGAGGTGGAAGTCAGTGTCTTTCTTGATCGCTACAAGCACTCCTCTCTTCGTGGAAGAGAAATTAGAATAGAAAATAAGGGGAAATTTGTCACTGCGACATAAAGTGGCTGAAAGTGGGGTTAAGTGTGTCTCTTGGACACATAAGATATCACTATCAAGCTTTTCAGCAGTACGCCACAAAGATTGTCTCTTTGCTGGGTGGTTGAGACCCTTGGCGTTCAAGGATACTATCGTGAATGGCATATTTCCTGTTGTGGCTAAGTGATGGATCGTGGGAGACTATAACACTTACAGTTTGCAGATATTTCTTGGTGTATACAGTAAATTCAGTTCCTTTCGGCTTATCAGGATACCTGGGTTCCGTAACTAGATGTATTTATATAAAACCTGGAATGAAATTACAATTATATATAACAGCTATTTAAAAATATAGCAAAAGATATGAAAACAGGATGCGGCAGATTTGTGTCAAGCACAAAAAAAAAAAGCAAAGAGTCAGATTTTAACGCTGCAGTGTGGAACAGTTAATACCAAAGGCAAGTGAGATCAAACAAAATTCCTGGAGGGGACGCTATAAACGTAGTTAGCGGACCGCTCAGGAGCCAGATACTTCCATAGGTTGATGATTCCGGGATCTTTGATTGTAGTGATATGTTGAAGGAGGACGTTTTGGAAGAAGCGAAGTTTCATCTTTGTGGTATTCCGGGATTATTCCCCATTCTTTCAAAAGTTTCAAACCCTTGTGTAGGTCATTTATTATATGAGTGGATCCGTTTTTGGAGACAATTAGTGTGGCCGGGTAGCGCCATTTGCATAGAATCTTATGGTTTTGCATTCCTTTAGTTATGGGGTTCAAATCTCTACGTAGTTGAAGCGTATATCTTGATAAATCAGGAAATATTTGAACACCCTCAAACGGACGTGGTAGAGGGCCTTTCAATCTGGCTTCTGACATAATTTTTTCTTTAATATAGAAAAAATGGATCCTCATAAGTATATCTCTAGGCACTGAGGCAGCCAGGTGTGAAGGTTTTGCAATTCTGTGTATTCTGTCAATTATAATGTCACGTGGCGTAACTTCAGGTAGAATAGTGCGTATAAGTTCTTTGGCGTATTTGGGTAATTCTGAAGTTGTTATATTTTCGGGGACCCCCCTTAACTTGACGTTGTTTCGTCTAGAGCGGTCTTCCAAATTTGCTAATTTGCCCCTTATCCACTCTTGTTCATCTTTTACCTCATCAATAGAATCAATGATGTCATTCACTGTGGAGGAGCATTTCATCATACCTTTCTCAATAGTGGATACTCTGTTATCTATTAGACTGACATCTGTAGTGAGTTTAGTAAATAGAGTGGATAAATCAGTCACAAGAGAGGAATGCAGTGATATTAACATCTCTTTCAGTGTAGTGTCAATAACAGGCTGACCGCAGGTTGGGAAGGATGCCATTGAGGAATGTAAGGCCTGGTTAGATTGTAGTGGAATAAAAGCCTGGGGCTCAATTTCTGAGTGAGGCGGCCGCTGTGCTAGAGCATCCATTCTCATTTTTGCCTTAGCTGGGCTGTTCATTAAGGGATCCCCCTCTGTGTCATTGTCATGGGAGCTAGACATCTCCCTGTTTGGTGAGTCACCAGAAATGTTATTAGGGATTTCTGTATGTTTAGTCTGAGGCGCTGCTATGCCTTCAGCTCCATTTTGATTCTGACTGACCAGCGCTTCAGGAGGGTACAGGAGTGTGGTGAGCTTTTGGGGCTTGTGGTCCCCAGTTCTCTTACGGGACATTGTTGTGGGTCACTACCGGACTAATGTGGGGAAGTTTTTGTACAAAAATACCGGCTCCAGCGGTCCCTAATCGTTCCGGTTCGTCTCCCTCACAGCAGAGCTCAGCACTAAGCGTCCATCTCTCTTGCCGGCTGGCCACGCCCCCCCCCCCTACATTTTTATTTTGATCACTAGATGGCGCATGGTAATTTTTTACCTCTCATCAAAGTGGGCATATATTTTTATATATTCATTTTATAGCCTATTCATTGTTTTTTATATACTTATATTTTTCTTTGATACTAATAGATTTATCCTGCAGAAAAACAAATGTCAACCCCAAATAAAGACCAGCACTACCAAAGAAGGTAGGGGACAGTGCCCATCTGTTCATCAGACCAAAACAGAGAACATGCACCGCTCAGGCAAATCAAGGTCTCTATATCTCTATACTGTGCTTGTTCCAAAGAGGGAGATGCAGATGAACATGACTGTATAAATCCTGTTTTATTTTGATCTGTTCTTTTCTATTTATGCAACAAAGTATCCTGTAAAGCAATGGCAATGGACATAATGTAGCAACCCTAAACACTTTGTATTAAAAAGGAGAGATATAAATAATAATTCTATCCAAACATGAAGGGAGACCACCCACCATCCACCTATCTGAAGTAATCAAGATGGTGAATCGCCTATCAAACGTGGAGTATGAAATGGAGGGCATTGTGTTGGAATGGTAAAACGCAATATAAAAATATTTTTTTGTTAATTTATAGCCTCAAATCAGGGGACACATCACATAGATGAAAGCAATGAAGGTAAAAGTGTACTATGGAAAATACGGATTTAACCCTAATAATTTCATGATAGCAATTATGAGTGAAAATCCACAGTGGAAAATGGAGGGCAGTTGATAATTGGTTAGCTATATCCCACAATGTTGAAAATGATATATAGACATCAACATGAATCCAGGACAAAGAACAATGTGCAGATAACAAAGTGAGATAAGACAAATTCACCCTAAGATGAAGGAGATGTAATACTGGTAAAAAAATAAAAAAATTAAAAATTCCTCAACGCAGGAGTTCTTAGGTGCGGCTTCAATATGGGTGTGTGCTTTAAATATCTTTATGTTGAGATCATACCAATGTTGTGAACAAGCACGGTATATATCCAGGTGAAATACAGTAATTTTGGTCCTGTTTTACTTGCATGCATGCAACAATAAAGGATTTCTAGAAGCATTTACCTCATTCCAGTGTGCGTGCCATCTCTTTTTCTTACAGCCCTCTTCAGACTCTTCCAAAGAGGGAGATGCAGATGAACATGACTGTATAAATCCTGTTTTGTTCAAGATGACGGGGACCAAAAGGTTGTCACAATTCATTATGCATGTGGTTAAAACACTCTAAATGAGTTGTTTGAAGTTCCCTTGTGCAAGAGTCATCTATTCTGGCAAGGTCCAGTTTTCCTTCCAATACCAGCAACTGGTCTCAAAAGCTTTTTCAGGCCAACCAACCTTCTTCACACTCTTCCAAAGAAAAGCTGCAGATCAAGGTGACCTTTATTCAGTTTGAGCCCTCATTTGTAAGGCTGGTGAGATGCCTTAAGACACTGAGACAGAAGGAAAGCAGTGAAAGTATAACAAGTGCCTCCAAAGACCGCTTTGCAATTTCCCTATGGTCACTAAATTACGGCTCATGCTAAAAGAATAGAGCAAAAAGCATGTTTTCACAGAAGATGTCAAAGTTATGTCCTTGTGAAGAAGAAGGCGTCCAGCATTTGGAGTCACCCCTTTTGGTCGGTGTGTCCCTTTATGGGATTGGTCAGATGCATTATTTTACAATTAGATGATGTTGCCTTCAAGGAAGTACTCATTCACTGCATTTGTTCATAGAAGATGAAGCTTAAATTGACAGTAGGCTTGTGCAATCCATTTCGTAACGAATCAAAATTCGTCTGAATTTTTCAACTTTCGGACGTTCGGAAGCATTCGAATTTCCAAACAAAGCAATTACGAATAAAACCAAATCCAAAATAAATTATATCGCAAATAGCGAATGCCTTCAGCATAATTTGTTGATGCTTTAACGCCGCCTAATGCAACAGCAGGTCGACTTGTGATCCTGATTGCATAACGAATAATTACATTTTATTCTAATCGATTAATTTTATTCCCTAGTGAGCTACTAAACAATTGGAAAGAAATTGATTCATCCGAATGTCCGCTAAATTTAATGAATAGTGAAATTAAATAATTAGTTTGCAAAATCACGAGTCGACTTGCTGTTGCATTAAGCCATTCGCTATTTGCGATATAATTTTATTTCGGATTAGGTTTTATTCTTAATCGCTTTGTTCGGAAATTCAAATGCATCCGAATGTCCGAAAGTTGCAAAATTCAGACGAATTTCGATTTCAATTCGATTCCATTTTTTATTCCAGATATTAGAGAGTTACAGTTTTTTAGGCCAATCAGTCGATTCCTTGGGGGCTGGACTACTGGGATGGAGTAATTTACAGTCCAATCAGCTGCTTTATTTTGTGCTGGAGGTTGTATTAGGGGGCAAAAGTTCACTGCATTCCTGGGAACTGAGTAAGAAAGGGAGTTTGAGGAGAGGAGACAATATTTGAGAAGCAGCAGAAGAGAGTCCAGTCTAGTAAAGTTGTTGTCAAGATGGATTCAAGCTCTCAACATGAAGTTCCTCCTCCTGGTACCAGCATCAGCAGTGACATAGCAAAAACAACCACCACCAGCACCTGTGAGTTTGTACCACCATTGTCTGTGTCATGTATGTCAGCACCTGTATTGCCAGGCCCAGACAGTCGTAATTCCAACACCAGTACTACACAATGTTCTAGTAGTCATGTTAGGCCTCATAGGAGTGGCTTTTAAAAGGGGAGGCAAATGAAGCAGCAGGAGCTGCTTGCCTGTCCTGTTTCAGTGCCTCAGCCAATGCATTCAGGCAGATCTATCAGCTGCAAGAGGCCAAGCTCTCATACTTTGACTAGCAGTAGTGCTATGCTAAGCCCACCCTCCAAACAGAAAAGGTCAGGGAGGGAAACTGTTGATGGTTCAAAATCCCCTACTAGCAGGGCTGAGAGGTCCTGCTCTGAGACCAGGAAGCAGTCGGCATCTATCGCATGTTGTCGCCTTTTTCAGGATCTTCCCCCAAGAACAACCTGCACAATTACTACTAGTGCCAGTTGTGTCACCGCCACCTCCGCTATGGGGACTTCGAGAAATGTGGTGACACCAAGTATTTTTACAGGAAAGGTCTGACAGTACCACCAACACAGGCTTTTGATCCTGAGCATCCATCCATAAGCAGCCTAAAAGTGAAATATTAGAATATGAGCAAGACATTTTGTGCGCTCATAGTTCCACCACCACCACTATTGATACTCCCATTGGCACCACCATCACCACTGAAAAATGACATCTGCAGGTCATAGAAGTAATGAGGCAAATTTTTTTGTCCCATTTTTCATTAGCTATCTGCGAGAAGAGGGAATTCAGCAGGTCCCCCCAACATCTGATGGTGATAAAGCTTCCTTTGCAAACATGGAAGATTCAGATTCTACCTTACCTTTTAATCTCGATGAGGAACCAAATATTCATGAGATAGAATATTCCCCTTCCCATATTAAATTTGATTCCCCACTGTTGTATTCCCCTGAAAGAACAGCACCGGTGGCAGGGCCGGTAGAAGGGGTGGGCAGAAGGGACGGGTGCCCTGGGCGGAGTATTACATGAAGGGGGAGGAGCTCACTGGAACCGCGCTGTTCTGAAGTTGCCTCACTTACAGAAGTGATGGTAGTGTCATTACTATCAGGCCGAGCAGGAATCTCAATAGCTTCTAAAGGGAGGAGACTGCTCTCTCTTCCCTCCAATAGCAACCTGTGGGCGGACGAGAGGAGGACAGCCACAGAGAAAACCTCCTTCTTTGTATAGAGCGCTGGGGAGTAAGGGTAAAGCGTCCTTCAGTTTGTTTCCACAGAGCAGAGAAATGCAGCTTTTTGCTAATGACAAGAGGAAAAAACAAAACTTATGTGTGTGCAATCACTGCCCCTGCCCCCTCCCCACATGTCAGGCTCCTGCTACATCTACAGTCAGCATATGTTTGTCCTATGAAGGGACAAAGCTGCAGAGAACCGAATGGCTGCATTCCTAGAAGTTGATAGCAGCACAGAGGACCTGAGCTGAGCCACTGACCTCTATTGTTTTTACTGAAAGGAGGGAGGAAACAGCTGAATATTATGTGGGTTATGGTACAGGGGGTCCCCGGGTTACGAACAGGTTAGGGACTGCCTGTTTGTTCTGAAGTCGGATTTGTTCGTAATCCGGACAAGCATGTGCAGAACGACGTTTCCGATGTTTTACGCTGTTTTCTGATGTCGTTTCCCGATGTTTTACGCTGTTTTACGATGTGACCGCCAGCGCCGCCTGCCGCTCGTAAGTAGGAGTAGTTCACAAGTTGGATGTTCGTAACTCGGAGGCCCCCTGTGTTGCAGCAGAGGAGAGCTTGCTTCAAAAAAACTGATAGCATGTATTGTGGAAAGGGGGGGGGGGGGGGTGGAGTGCATGGAGGGGGGTCTGACAGGTATGTGTTACTCAGAGATAAGGAAATAAGGAAATACACTATTCCTGAAGAGCGTCTTCATCTCAACAGATATTACTCTTTTATTACTAATTAATGTAACAGTAGCCAGGTTAAAGGAAAGCTAACATGAAACAGGGTGGTTGTGCACCTCCCAAATTTCTGAGAGGGGAACGAGAGATACCTAGTAGCAAAAGTATGTAGGCATAGGTAACACCCTCTGCCACGCCCCTTTAAAGGGGAATTATACAAATAAAAGACAACAAGTGTTTTATTTTTTTTAATTTTTTTTTATTTTTTTTTAACCACTACTATTCCTTTATATTGGCTTTTAAAATTTACAAATGCATCAATTTAGAAATTAGATAAAAGTATTAGCACCAGGAAACACGTTTTTGAAAGATAAATAGTGCATTTTATATACAGCTATATAGATCAGACCAAAATGAGGGACAAATGAGGAGGAAAGAGGGACAGAGGGACATTGCTCCAAATCAGGGACAGTCCCTCAAAACCAGGGACAGTTGGGAGCTATGAGGTTGGCTTTGCTGTTTTTTATCTTATAATTCTAGTTGCTTGGTTGGCATGCTGACTGACTGCATTGTTCTGATTCAGTGGAGGTATACAGATTGGGGCATGAGAATTTTGGCAGACTTCCCTGACATACCGGTACATGTTTTAGGTCAGAATGTATTAAAGACAGTGGGTTAGCATAACACCAACTAACTAGCATTCTCAGGAAGAGGTTGGCAGTAAAAGGGGTTATAGTTCACTAATCAGACCTAGTCCCCCTGTTCCCAAACACACAAATTCACAGGCCTCTGCTAAGGGGTAGGGGTGCTGTAAGTAAAGTGTAATATGCCTTATTGCCGGTGCTTAGGATATATTATGTTGCCTTTTCTCTACCTGTTTTAGGCTGGTTTCACACTATTGCGATGATAGACATCACATGTGATTTGCACCGCATTGCTGTGCAGATCACATGGGATGTCTTTGCAATGCAAATTCAGCCATACAGTTTGTATGGCTGAATTTGCATCACATTCGGACCAAAATTTTTTTGGTCTGCACTGGAATCGGATGGCATGGGTGTTCACATCCATGCCATCCGATTCCTGTACCATTTCACAGTATGCACTGCAATATGCAAACCAATCTGTCCTTAACTTCACTTCACAACTGCAGCAGTTCGCAGATGTTAGTGGGAACTGCTGGCAATTTAGGTGCAATGCAGAAACCCGCACAGGAATTGCAGGGTTTCCCATATCACACCAGTGAGAACCCAGCCTGAACCTCTAAAAGTCTTTCCCCACTGTGCTGTAAGTACACAAATTGAAAATGGTCTTTGTGTGGCCGATTAGGGAAGAAATGGGTGTGGCTCCTCCATCTACCACAACTAGTACCAGCAGTGTCACACTCACCGCTACTTCTGGAGCTGCAGGTCGTATTAAAATGCAAAATAAATCCATACAGCCCACTATTGAACATTTTGGTGGGTTTCATTATCGGGGAATGTCAAAACAGCAGGAAACTTCCGCGCCTCATTGGACAGCTTATAGCTGTTGGGGGTGTTTTCTTAAATTTTGTGAAAGTAGAGCCCTTCAAGCAGCTTATGCAGGCTGTGGCACCACAATACCTGGTCCCGTCATGCACCACATTTAGTAGAACTGTAGTGCCCTCACTGTTCCGTTCATGTGTTGGGGTTTTGAAGGAGTTGCTGGGGAAGGCTGCTGGCCAATCAGTGCACTTTACAACTGATTTATAAAGTGCTCCAAGTGACCAGCATGCCTTCCTGAGATATACAACCAACACAAACAATTGCAAGGTCAAGAAAAACCTCAAGTGCTGTGGCCGCTACTACAGTGCACAAGACAGGATCGCACTCCTTCCTCCTCCATGCTGAGGTGATGGATCAGCAGCACACATCACAGAATATTCTAAATGCACTTCAGAAAATGATAGGGAAGTGGCTAGGGGAATAGGCAGGCATGGATGTTAAAATGGGATTTGTTGTCAGTGATGGTGGAGCTAACATGACAAAGGCTATCCGTGATGGAAGATGTGTTGGTGTGCGCTGCTGTGTACACATCCTGCATCTAGTCGTTAGGCCTCCTCTCGATGATAACACTAACAGTGGACGTTTAGCTGCACTTCTAGAGTCATGCCGCAAAATTGCTGGTCACTTCCACCGTAGTGTGAACGATAGCCACCTTCTCAGACAGGAACAGAGAAAGGCAGGCCTCGTGGAGCACTGCCTCAAACAGGATGTTGGAACGAGTTGGAACTCCACCTTACGTATGCTAGCACGTATACTTGAGCAACAGAGGGCAATTAACGCAATGGCATGCAAACATTTTATTGGTATTGCCAGACCACTAGGCAGGGGAGACTGGGTCATAATTGACCAAGTTGTCACAGTTCTCAGGCCTTCTGAGGATGTCATTGCCAATTTAAGGCAAGAGAGTTCTAGCCTGGCACAAGTGATTCCCCTCTTTACACACCTTTCAAATAAAATTGATTCCTTCCTTTCCAATAGGGAACGATTGCCTGGCTCCAATATACTTGCTGAAGTTTATGCCCTTCTGAGGAGGCTGAAGGAGCAACTCAGTTGGCGCATAAAAGAGCTCATCGACTGACCCTGAGTTCATGTTAGCCACAATTTGTGACCCCGGAATAAAAGGCAAGATAGCACTCCGCAAAAATACTCTTACCACCTGGAGGGATAGATTGATAGAGAGAGTATGTGAGAAGGAGAGGAAAATGGGAATACAGTTAGAGGAGGGAGAAAAAGAGGAGCTGGAGATGTCTGATGATACTCTGTTACCTGATACTAGCAGCACTGCTGCCAGTGCTTACTCCACCAGAGCATCAGCTTTTTGGGCTGAGGCACTTGACAGTTTGGTGGGACCCACTAAACCGCCCCTTAGAAAGAAAAAAATGCTGGTGACATAGTTAGGGCTTACCTAGTGGAACCTCCTTTGCCCCCCAGTACAGATCCCTTAAGTTTCTGGGATGAGAAGAAGGGTGTGTGGCCTGCTTTGTCCTTGCAGGAGCTTCTTTCCTGTCCCTCAACCACGGTCCAGAGTGAGCGAGTGTTTTCTGTAACAGGAAATATATTATGCCCTCAGCGCTCACATTTGCTCCCCCTGCTCTTAGAGCAAATGGCTTTTTTTAAAAGTCAACCTGCCAAAGCTGAATTTTTGATGCTGAATAAAAAAATAATACTCAATCTACATCATCCATGGTAACATAATCTCCACCTGACCCAGTCCCACCGACTCCCCTAAGGTAATCTTTCCATGAAAAATCTTTACATGTCCCATCCTGACCATTTCCGTGAGGGCCTAAATGTCAAATATGGTAGTTAATGCATGTCTAACCTGTACCATCCTATCAAATTTAATGAACATCTCAGATGATCGGGTTGAAAACAAAGTTCCATTTGGTTTGTGAGGATTTAGCATGGAATGATCCCCTACTAAGTCCTACCTCATACATCCTGCCCTGCTATTTTTCTGCCCAAGGTTATAGCTACTGGTCTGGTAATATAACTTAAATAGTTGTCCTTTTGAGACAACTGTGTCATTTAGTAGCATAATAAATAAATGGGACAGCTGTATCATTTGTACATTTAAATAAAAACGTTAAGCCATTCAGTTTGTGAAACTTACCTGCTGCAATAGTCCTGCTATTTCCACTCCCTCTGCCTTCTTCTCGAATCTCAAATACCTAGGACACTGGAACACGAATGCATTCCCTGAAGTTTGGTATTAGCAGCACCATGAAGGTGAAAAGCAAACCTTTTGAAGGCAGTCAGTGCACACATGGTCATGCAATATAACAGGAACGCACAGACCACGCATGAGTGCAAACAGGATTGCCTCCTGTCAGGGTTTCACTACCTATTTACTTATAAGAAAGAATGTTATAAAATTATTCCAGTCATTTCCATAATTTAACAGTGCATTTTAAACATAATTACAATTGGATTTTCTCCTAGTTAGTAGTTCGTTACAAACCATTATTTTTATTTTTTAAGTTAAATCTGTTTTGTTTTGGTTGTTTTGTTATGCAGCTTGCCAACCAGGCTTCTTGCTTACTAATCCTATACTTGTAGATCTGGTGGTGGCAATAGTGGCAATACTGAGTCTGATGCTGATATACATACAGACACAGGGAAATGAATGCCTACATTGGTACTCCGAGTCTCCTATACTCCCACCACCAAAATGTTTTCTCTTTCTACCCTGTGATGGCACCTACATCGTGGCAAGGAGATTTTGCTGCTAATATTTCCAGTCCACCAAAATATTCATGTAATCTCCAGGCCACAGTTTTGGCAACATGGCACTTGTAAGTTGGCACTCTGGAAAGCCATCACCCACGACAAGGAAGGAAAGACTGTAACTACTTTGCCATGAGTCAGAAATAGGTGATCCATCCATCATTGATTTCCATTCATTTATGTACCTCTTGTTTTATTTGCCAATTTAGTGAAAGTACCACTGGAATGAGTGGATGAGGATTCATCATGACAGAATCATATAAGTCGAATAATTCACAGGTACGTATTAACCATACACATATTTTAGGATGTACGAATAACGGCAAACTTGTATGCAGGGATGCACGATAGCAGTATTGGATACGAGTAATTTTTTGTATGTACTTGTCAATACCAAGTACCATTCAGGTGCATCTAGATGCCGCAAGGGAGCGTTGCGCCGGCTTCACAGCTTATCAGGAAATTATTCTTAATTGGCAGAGAAGCCGGCGCCAAGCTCCCTCGCGGCACCTTGATGCAAGTAATTGTACAGATAAAAATTACTCGTATCCAATACCAGTATCAGTACATCCATACATAGGAAGGAAGGAAGGAATCTCAAGTGATGCATGTTCCTTTCAAACATAAAATCCAGACAGCTGTATAGAAAACTTATACACTTTTCCAGATCATTATATGTTGTAGTCCAAAGTTGAAGTAACAGAAATGGAAATATGACGGCTAATACTATTTCCATTTCTGTTACTGCAACTTTGAACTACAACATATAATGACCTGGAAAAAGAAAGAGAGTACTAAGGTCAGTGAGGCAGTATAATACCTAGCTAAATCTAAATGAAGTTGTTGGTGGCACTGGCAACTGGCAAGGATGTTCATTTAACTGTTTAAATTGATTACCATGTGTGATAGTGAATTATTATTAAATCTCTAATCTATAATTATTCAAAAAGCAAAAATCTGCATATTTGAAAACTGTGGATTTTTTTAAATCGGCGCCATTGGCAGCCAAGTAAATGAGTATGTAACTTCCGGGTTACTACATTGGAGACTTGATTGAAGCCAATTCCGGATTTGTTTGCAACTCTGGCCTGCCGGTGGATGTGCCGGCTGGTCGCTCCGGTCTCCCAGTGGGACAGGAGACCAGGGCGAAGCAGTGGAAGGTGGTGGGAGGGGGGGGGGGTGTCCTCTCCCGCTCTTTATGATAACAGCTGAGTGGCTGCTGAGCCGCATTGGTTGTTATCATGACAAAGCCGACCACCAGCTCTAAAACAGTACCGGGGTGAAGGCTGCAGCTCCATATCACCCCGGTACATCCACTTCTTCAAAGCACTGTACAGTTTTGCGGGAAGTGGTATGCTACAGGACTTATTCGAGCTTTATTAATTAATAATTTTTTCCTTGCACAGTGTTCTATTCATTGGCTGAGAACAATCAGCTAATCTCTCAGCCAGGGAATGGACGGTGGGATTGTTATCGGGCTTCTGCAGCACAGCAGATCCCAGATGTCGTAAATCTGACTTCAGAGCAAAAAAGGATCCTAGCAAGTCCCCGGTAAGAGAACAAATCGTTGCTAAACGGTTTGTGCTTTAACAGCCCCCCTTTATTTATTTCTCAATCCCATTCATACATGAGTTTCCTCAGTCCCCCTGCATATCACAATCCCTCCTTCACATCACAGTTTACCCTTCACAGTAGTTTTCTGAACCCCCCTTCACAATGTTATATTGGTATCTTCTCCCACACTTTCACAGCACCTCCTCAGCTGTGTCTCCTGCCCCCCCCCCCCTGTCATGAAGATCCTACCAGAAACCTGAACCCTGGCCGTCCTGGCCCACAGGCGCCACTGCGCATGCGCATGCGCGCTGGGGCGCGTGCACGTGTACGACCGCGTACGGCCGCGCACGGGCGCGCGCACAGGGAGACAGGTGCGCGCTCTTGTTGGCGCCAGGTAGCCTATTTAAACCTGGCCTAAGCAGACGGTCCCCGCTGTCTGCTCTACAGCGTTGTGGTGTATGTAACCTGATCCTGATACCTCTGTCCTGTTTGACCCGGCTTACCTGTGACTATATAGCTATCTGCCTGTACCCGACCTTGGCTTGTTGTGACCATTCTTCTGCCTCATCCCCTTGTGCTTCGATGCCAGCCTGATTCCTGACCCGGCCTATTCTGATGAACCTGATCACCTGTATTGCTCCAGTCCGTTCTGAAGTTCTGTTTCCTGTGCCAAACCTGATCACCTGTATTGATCCAGTCTGTTCCAAGGTCCTGCTTCCTGTTGGCTTGCTTACCTGTCCAGTTCCGGTCTGCTCTGCTATCCAGTCTGCTAAGCTGTCCATCCAGACCCAGCCTGCTCTGCTATCCAGTCTGCTAAGCTGTCTATCCAGACCCAGCCTGCTCTGCTATCCTGTTTGCTTGCTGAACCAGCTTACCTGTCCAGTTCCGGCCTGCTCTGCTATCCAGTCTGCTAAGCTGTCCATCCAGACCCAGCCTGCTCTGCTATCCAGTCTGCTAAGCTGTCTATCCAGACCCAGCCTGCTCTGCTATCCAGTCTGCTAAGCTGTCTACCCAGACCCAGCCTGCTCTGCTATCCTGTTTGCTTGCTGAACCAGCTTACCTGTCCAGTTCCGGCCTGCTCTGCTATCCAGTCTGCTAAGCTGTCCATCCAGACCCAGCATGCTCTGCTATCCAGTCTGCTAAGCTGCCTATCCAGACCCAGCCTGCTCTGCTATCCTGTTTGCTTGCTGAACCAGCTTACCTGTTCAGTTCCGGCCTGCTCTGCTATCCAGTCTGCTAAGTTGTCCATCCAGATCCAGCCTGCTCTGCTATCCTGTTTGCTTGCTGATCCTGCCGGTCCATCCAGACCCAACCTGCTCTGCTATCCTACCTGCTAGACCGAACCAGCTCACCTGTCCAGATCCGGTCTACTCTGCTATCCAGATCACCCACCTCGTCCGCTGAGTTGACCTTGTCACTCCACCGGTCTGTTGATCCTGCCAGGCACCCGTGCTCCTCCTCACTCCTGGGTCTCCTGTCATCCTACCAGGGAACCAGGAGTGGGAGACGCAAGGGAGGCCTCTCTCTGCAATATCGGGCTCGCACCACCAGGTACGTGACACCCCCTTTCACATCTCAACCCCTTGCAACTCTGCCCTCCTTTACATCACAGCCCCTGACCCCTCTGGCCCCCTTCACACTACACAGCCCCCACACCTCTGGCCCCTTCCCATTACACAGCCCCCACACCTCTGGCCCCTTCACGTTACACAGCCCCCACACCTCTGGCCCCATTCACATTACACAGCCCCCTGCATTATCCCACCCTGGTTAGCTAGTTAGTTCCCATGGTAGGCTGACATGGAGCTCTCAGGAAAACGGAAAATTGAATATCAAATACATACCGATATTTTCCTTTCCTGACAAGCTCCATGTCAGCACAGACCCCCACCCAGGTCCGGAAATCAAATTATGTAATTCTGGCCTGAGGGAGGAAGTCAAATTTATGAGTTAGGTCCTGCAGATGGGGTATGGACGGGGCATACCCAGCGGTAGGCTGATATGGAGCTCGCCAGAAAAGGAAAATTGCAGTATTTGAGATTCAATTTTTCGCTTTCCTGTACCATCTTTGGCTATGGCAGTGGTGTGCACCTTTAGCTGTGACACTTCCCAAACAACTGGCTAATCTGTATTTTGTTATCCCCACATTTGGGTCCCCTAGAAGGGTGAATTCTTTCCTCCCTCGATGGCTACATTTACATTACATGTGTGGCCTTCCTCCTACCTCCCATGGAAAAAGCATAGGCCAACAGCTTCCTCTCTCCTGTATACCCCATGATGAGAAGTGCTTCGCCCTCCAGCTGATGCACCACCAACCACAGTTAACCCCACAGTAACCAGAGAATAACTCATGTGGAACCTACATGAACAGTACGGTAGACCCTGTCTACATGTTTGTTATACATGCCTCTCTGTATTTATTTAACCACTTGCTTACTGTGCACTTAAACACCCTTCCTGCCCAGACCAATTTTCAGCTTTCAGTGCTCTCGCACTTTCAGTGACAATTGCGCGGCCATGCAATGCTGTAACCAAATTAATTTTTTATCATTTTGTTCGCACAAATAGAGCTTTAGTTTGGTGGTATTTATTCGCAAATCCGTTTTTTTTTTTTTTTTTTTTTTTGCGATATAAGCGAAAACATAGCGGAAATTTTGAAAAAAAATATATTTTCTCCTTTCTTTTTTTAAAAGAAATCCAATAAAATCAAATTTTGTCATAAATTTAAGCCAAAATGTATTCTGCTACATGTTTTTAGTAAAAAAAATTCCGTTAAGTGTATAATAATTGGTTCGCGTGATCACGGACATATGTACGCAAATGATCATGTACATATGTGTGCAGATAATCATTGGCACATGTTATTTTACTGGGACATATGTGAGGGACATGTGTTTTTTTTATTATTTGGGGACATGTGTTTTTATTTGGGGACATATGTTTTTATTATTTGGGGACATGTGTGTTTTGGGGACATGTGAGTTTTGGGGACATGTGTGTTTACACTGTGGGGACACAACTGGTGATCAGTGAGTAAAAAGCTGTAAAAAAAACAGCTAATACTCACTGATCACCAGCCGGCTGCAGCGATCCGCTCTCCTCTCCTCACCGACGACTTCCGTGTGAGGAGAGGAGAGCCGATTGCCTAGCAACCGTCTGTTTGTTTACATCACATGACGGCTGTGATTCGACACGGCCGTCATGTGATCAGGAGGGCCAATCACCGAGCCCTCCTGCCGATTCGAGATGCGCCGTGTCCGGGTGACACGGCCGCATCGGGATCGCGCCGCTGCGCGGGCACCCGCGCGCGATTCCTCTACTTCTGAAGGACGTTCCGGAACGTCCGATCAGAAGTAGACGGCTCCCACCCGGCCGTATATGTACAGTCTGGGTGGGAAGTAGTTAAATCATCCTCTCCTGGTTATCCATTCATTCCCTTTCTTTTCACTGTGGTTTCTTTGCATCCACTGATCTTCACATCCCCTTGTGTGTTTTTGACCTGTTCTTTGTGAATCTGTTTAAAATGTTCCATGTTCTTAATAGACATTTGTGGTTCCACCATTTTTTGTCCAGGAGGCTGATTCTTAATCAAACTCCTCCAATTTATTCTGTATACCTTTTGAAAGTTGTACTCTTGGTAGCTTCCAGTAGACCAGTGTAGTACAGCTCTCTTATATAAAAAAAATATAAGGGGTCTCCCTGTAGTAGTAAATGTGCAGTGGGTGGTCCGGAAGCGGTAAACTGCATTTTGATTACATTGCTACCTAATATCAGAGTTTACCATAGGCAACTACCTATTGCACGCTACTACTGTCTTGTTTACGGTAAAGTCTTTGAGTAAAGTACTTTTTGACCTGCTACAGTTTGGTGTGCTTTTACCATTGTGTCTGCAGTAGACATGTGCGATTAGTTTAGTACGAATTCGAAATTCGTACGAATTTTTCGAAATTCGTACGAATTTTTCGAAATTCGTACATTCGTACGAATCCGTAGTACGAATTTTTTCGAATACGAATTCTGTACGGAATACGAAATTCGAATCCAACTACCAAATATCGAATTTCAACTAATACGAAAAAAATTATTATAGTGGATATAATGAATGATTCGAATGAATTTGAATGATTCGAATGACAAAGTGTCATTTTTGAGAGGGGGCGGGGTCACCAGGTGCCCCCGTTATAAAAGACCTGTCAGACGCAGCAAAGCCTCACACAGCGGGAGCCTCCCATTGCGAGGAGCGGCCCGACAGAATAACAGACGCCAACGCCATGGAAGAAGATGCCGGACGAGAAGGACGAGAAGACCAGAGCAAGAAGAAGCGGATCGGAGGAAGAAGATGGAAGAAGAAGATGGAAGAAGATGTCGGAAGGAGAAGATGAAGAAACCGAAGGATGAAGAAAGGAAGAAGGAATACCAGAAGAAAGAAGATTTTAATAAAGGGATTGTCAAAGACCGTCTCCTGTCATTTTTACCATTTTTGACACTTTTTTGGTGAAATGGTAGGGGTACTTTTGTACCCCCTTACCATTTCACACAGGGGGGGGGGTGGGATCTGGGGGTCCCCTTGTTAAAGGGGGCTTCCAGATTCCGATAAGCCCCCCGCCCGCAGACCCCCACAACCAATGGCCAGGGTTGTGGGGATGAGGCCCTTGTCCTCATCAACATGGGGACAAGGTGCTTTGAGGGGTTACAGACCCCCAAAGCATCCTCCCAATGTTGAGGGCATGTGGCCTGGTATGGTTCAGGAGGGAGGGGGGCCGCTCTCGTCCCCTACTCTTTTCCTGTGGCCTGCCAGGTTGCGTGCTCGGATAAGGGTCTGGTATGGATTTTGAGGGGGACCCCAAGCCATTTTTTTTTTTTTTGGCTGGGGTTCCCCTTAAAATCCATCCCAGACCTGAAGGGTCTGGTATGGATATTAAGGGGGACCCCTACATCATTTTTTTTTTTTGAAGCGGGGGTTCCCCTTAAAATCCATAGCAGACCTGAAGGGCCTGGTAATTTGGGGGGACCCCCACACTTTTTTTTATCAATGACTTTCAATGAATGACTGTTCTCTGTGTTATGGGAGCCGACAATTCATTAGCCGCGAGTGATTTTAAATAGCTTTTTTTTCCTGCAAAAATTACACTTTGTGCTGAGACAGTTCTCGATATTAGATATACTGAATCTTAAATTCATTCGAATCATTTGTTATATCCGCTATAATAATTTCTTTCATATTAGTTGAAATTAGATATTTGGTAGTTGTTGGATTCAAATTGTTCTCTGTGTTACAGAGCTGACAATTCATTTGCCGCGAGTGATTTTAAATAGCTTTTTTTCCTGCAAAAATAACACTGACTTTGTACAGGGACAGTTCTAAGCAAAGGAAACATGCGCCCCTTCACAGGCATACTATATATATATATATATATATATATATATATATATATATATATACTATATACTATATAGTATGCCTGTGAAGGGGCGCATGTTTCCTGTGCTTAGAACTGTCCCTGTACAAAGTCAGTGTAATTTTTGCAGGAAAAAAAGCTATTTAAAATCACTCGCGGCTAATGAATTGTCGGCTCCCGTAACAGAGAGAACAGTCATTCATTTAAAGTCATTGATAAAAAAAAAGTCATTGATAAAAAAAAAGCGTGGGGGTCCCCCCAAATTCAATTACCAGGCCCTTCAAGTCTGCTATGGATATTAAGGGGAACCCCCGTTTCAAATAAAAAAAAAAATGACGAAGGGGTCCCCCTAAATATCCATCCCAGACCCTTCAGGGCAACCCCAGCCAAAAAAAAAAATGGCGTGGGGTCCCCCTCAAAATCCATACCAGACCCTTATCCAAGCACGCAACCTGGCAAGAAGAAGGTGGAAGAAGATGACGGAAGGAGAAGATGAAGAAACCGAAGGATGAAGAAAGGAAGAAGGAAGACCAGAAAAAAGAAGAAAGAAGATTTTAATAAAGGAATTGTCAAAGACCATCTCCTGTCATTTTTACCATTTTTGTCACTTTTTTGGTGAAATGGTAGGGGTACTTTTGTACCCCCTTACCTTTCCCACAGGGGGGGCGGGATCTGGGGGTCCCCTTGTTAAAGGGGGCTTCCAGATTCCGATAAGCCCCCCGCCCGCAGACCCCCACAACCAATGGCCAGGGTTGTGGGGATGAGGCCCTTGTCCTCATCAACATGGGGACAAGGTGCTTTGGGGGGGACCCCAAAGCACCCTCCCAATGTTGAGGGCATGTGGCCTGGATGTGGCCTGGTACAGTTCAGGAGGGGGGGCGCCCCTCTTTTCCTGCGGCCTGCCAGGTTGCGTGCTCGGATAAAGGGTCTGGTATGGATTTTAAGGGGGACTCCACGCCATTTTTTATTTTTTTTGGCCGGGGTTCTCCTTAAAATCCATCCCAGACCTGAAGGGTCTGGTAAGGATATTTAGGGGGACCCCACGTCATTTTTTTTTTAAATTTGAAGTGGGGTTCCCCTTAATATCCATAGCAGACCTGAAGGGCCTGGTTATTAAATTTGGGGGGACCCCCACGCTTTTTTTTTTTATCAATGACTTTCAATGAATGACTCTGTGTTACGGGAGCCGACAATTCATTAGTGATTTTAAATAGCTTTTTTTCCTGCAAAAATGACACTTTGTCATTCGAATCATTCGAATTCATTTGAATCATTTGTTATATCGCTATAATAATTTCTTTCGTATTAGTTGAAATTCAATATTCGGTAGTTGGATTCAAATTATTCTATGTGTCACGGGAACTGGCAATTCATTAGCCACGAGTGATTATTAACGATTTGTAACGATTCAAATTTTTTTTAACGATTCGTACGAAATTCTGATTTCGTACGAATTAGAACGGAATTCGTACACGAATTACGAATTTTTTTTTTTAACGAAACGGAACGAATCAAATTTTTTGACGGTTCCCATGTCTAGTCTGCAGTAATATTGGTTTACCAGCTGTGCTAGAGGGGCTGAGACTGTTCTTGGGGTTGAGGGGCAGAACATAGAACCCAAAAATATCAGCGGCTCCCACGGGGGTAGCGCTACATTTATAAAGCAGTGAATGTAACATTCATCAAATATTTATTCCAAGTGTACCTTCTTGGTGCATGTGGTTTAAATTAAAGTGATTTATGATTTACAGATTTGTGATTATGCCTCCTAGTGATTCTACCAGTAAAATTATTATATTATTATTATACAGGATTTATATAGCGCCAACCTTTTACACAGCGGTTAACAAAATGAAGGCAGACATTAGTTACATTACAATTTGGTACAAGAGGAATCAGAGGGCCCTGCTCCAAACAGACACAAATCCAATGGAGAAGTTCCTCTTCTGTGGTTTGCAGGGCATTGTTCCAGAACTCCCAGGCAGCAGGAAGACAGAGGGAGCCTGCGTCTCTCAGCCAATACAGCTTGCCGATAGTCAGGGTGCTTTAACAGACAGGCAGAGCTCTGAGGAAAGCCAAAGTTCAGGTGGGTACTGGAGGTTTTAGTTGACTAAAATACGACTAAAACTAAAACAATTCAGATGACTAAAATACCTCTAAGAAAAATTATAGCCAGCAACTCCAGATTCCCATTGAAATTTTTTTATTATATGACGGTCAAGATTAAAAACAACTGACGCATTTCGGCATATCTAAAGTACAACTAAAACTAAAATGGCATTTTAGTCAAAAGAATGTGACTAAAAGTAAATTGAATTTTGAAAAGTAAAATGAACAATGATCAGCCCCAAAGAGGAGGAAAGTATTGCAGCCTTTTTGTTTATAGAAAGTCAGTGCAATGTTTCCGATTAAATATAAGCTGGAATTGGGCTTTAACTTAACCCCTAAAGTGCCATAGGGCCTATTCACACTAGAGTGTTGCGATAGTGCATATTATGTGAGCTGGTGGGCTGTGGTGCCATTCATTGTGAAAGGCACCCCATTGCACCTCCAAAACACACAGTGCAGTCTGGGGTGTCCTGTGTGTTGCACTGCACAGTCTGCTGTAGAGTCTCATGCATTGAGGCCCTCATTTTAAATGGGCCGTTTAATAGAGCATGCTGCAACACACATTAATAAATGATGTGTGTAATGCAATCGATCGGCTCTCGGCAGCTGCCACCGCCATCCTCGGTGAGGGAATCAGGAGGTGAAGCATTGGCGCTGCACTTCCCGGTTCCCTACTGCGCATGCCCGAGTCGTGCTGCACGTCTTAACTGGTCCCTCTATCTCCTGGGACCCGTGCGTGTCCCAGCAGACAGCGCAGGGGGGGGGGTGGGAAGAGGCGTAGACTCCCGTGGGAGTCTATTCCCGGAAGTGGGTGCAAATACCTGTCTTAGACAGGTATCTGCACCCCCCTCCCCCCTGAAAGGTGCCAAGTGTGACACCGGAGGGGGGGTTGGTTCCAAAAAGCGGAGGTTACATTTTTTTGTGTGAACCTCCGCTTTAAGCCCAACACTAGCCAAAATGTAAATGTGGGAAGTATTAGAACTTCAGGAAGTTTTTTGATGTCTTTGTCCTTGTTTGGGAGATCTCGCCTCGCTTCCTATTGCATCCACTCTGCCAAGTTTCCAGCAGAACAGGATTTGTGATATTCGCTCCTCATTATTGATATAAAAATGAACCCCCAATATTTTTATAGATATGCATTTTCCTAGCTTTCAATTGACCTGCAAAAATTAGTAGGCAACAAGTACATCAAAAATGGTATAAAGGATGCCTTCTTTCCTGAGCTGTATTTAGACATTATGCTGCCCTCCACCTGAATGATGACCCTTTTGTACCTATAGACAACAAAGACCATCTTCTTTTTTTTCCATATAAACTTTATTTGGTTTTATATTGTATACAAAACAATCTAGTTTCATCCTCTCCCTCCATTTCTTCATATATTTTGCTACCTACTCCATCAGTTTTCTGTATTTTTCCTTTTGTTTTTTAAACTATCCATTTTCCCCATGTACTATTAAATCATTCTACCCATCCCTCCTCCCTGCTACTGATATATTGCATTCTAAACATATAATCTATTCTTTCAAACCACTTCGTTATTGTGGGTTTTTCCGGGTCTAACCATTGTTTTGGTATTGTTCCTTTTGCTGCATTGAACAGAAATGGGATTAAAATGTATATAGGATCCGCGCTTAGGATTGGAACTGCAGCCTCCCAGATAGATACTGCACACGAGTGTGTAGTAAAGGAAATGGTATTAAATTAAGGAATGGTGGCGCTGTTCGGGGTAAGTATGGGGGGAGCAGGATAAAAATATAAATATATAAAAATATATAAATGGATAAATATAGGACAGGTATGTATAAATGGTAAAATAAATATATGTATACCTGATATGAGAATAGATGTATGATAGGATAAAGGAATATGCGTATAACTGATAAAGAATATAGATGTAAGGAGCAATATAGCAACTTCACTTGAGATCAATAAGGAAAAGTGACTACGTGCAACACCTCATACGCCTAATAGGTAACTAGATAAATAAATCAATACATAAATATGTGTGAACAATTCCATGTGACACTCTAAGGTGTAAAATAAAAAGTGAACTTCAAAGTGACTCAGTGATGAGATGGATAAAATAATAATAATGTATATATCAAATTAATACATAATGAATACTGTGTAAAAAAATATAAATATATATATATATACACTTGTTAATTGTGTCCAAAATGAGGATAAAATAAGTGTATCATCTAAAAATAAAGTGATTCAGGTGCACATATACAAATATGATTAGTGGATAGTTAAAAAATGTATATAGTTAAAAAATATATAATAGAGAGGTAAAAAGTCTCTTTAAAAATTGTCCCAAAAAGTCAATATTAATGATCAATAATCAAAATGGTGGAGTCCTGTGCTGTCCTTAGAAAAAATCAGCAATCTTGCAACATCGTATGACATATAGGCAAACAAACAAATGACTTGTACACAGTGACCATTCAAGTGCTCCCCTCCTTCCGTCGAGTGCCCCCAAATGTGCAAACACTCAACACTGCCTCCTTTAGGCACTCTGGTGAGTGTTCGTAGGCTCGCTCTGTGTTCGTAGGCTCACATCGCTGGACTGTGGGACAGGTGAATGTCTGATTATTAAAAGTAAGCTGACTTTTAAATGGGTGGAACTCCGCTTTAATATCTCTTTCCCTGTAATTTCCCTTATATAGTGTTATATCTCTTGCCAAAATTCCTTTATTTTTAAACAGTCCCACCCTATATGGGTCATGTTACCCATCTGATTACAACCTCTCCCACATAGTGGGGATTTATCTTGTTGATATTTTTGAATCTTTTCCAGTAATTTTGATTGTTTTGATGTTGGTCGCATAATCATGTACAGCTCCCATCATTGTTTCCGTCTGTTGCTCATCTAATCGTGAGCCCAACTCCCATTCAGATTTTTCAATGAATGGAGTTCTTTCCAGTCCCTCAAGGTCCGTCAATATTTTATAGATCTGAGATATTCCATGTTGTCTGTGTCTTACAAAGATGTTCTATTGGGTTTAAGTTCTCTTCTGTTCTAATTGGATGAGGTATTGTTGCAACAAAGTGTTTCAGCTGTAAGTACCTCCATTCATTGATCTTTGCCCTGGTTCACATTGATGCGATTTGGCGTGCGATTTGACATGTCAAATCGCATGCCAAATCGGCGTCATTTACCAGCAATGGCAGCGTCCGAATCAGTGCGGTGCCGCAGCAATTCCCAAAAGTAGTTTCTTTACTACTTTTGGCGATTTCGAAGGGTGTGAGTTCCATTGACATCTGTGCAGAAACCCACACAGATGTCTCTGAAATCGCCCCCGAAGTCGGGACTGACATGTGGGAATGAAATCATGCGAGTTCAACTGAACTCGCACAATTTCTTTCCCGCAGTCAGTGTGAACCAGGGCTTTAATAGATCACTTTTTTGTTTTTATTTCCCTTTGTCTACTACATCTTCTAATTGTGCATTTCCTATCCAACTATAAAAAAAAAGTGTCCCTTTACCCGGTAAAAAACAATTTGTCCCCAAAAGTGCAATTAGTGGTGAATTATGGTCCTGTCAATAGATGTGGAACAAAGCCCATCTTCAACAAGCTTTGACATTGGGACATATTGAAGTAAATAATCAGGTGCCAACAACTGCAAAAAAGATTTAGTAGTTGGTCAGATCTTCATAATGTAAATTCTCAGCATTCTCAACCTTATAATGAATAATGAAGGTGCTGTGTTTCATAGAATATATAGTGCTGTGGAATAGATTGTTATTGGATTGTGTTGTCATCTGATGTACGGTGATCTGGCATTATTTATAGGTTTCACATTTTAAAGTATTACACTAATAATGAATTATCTTTTTTTTTAAATTATTTTACAGAAATAAAGAATGCCTCGTTGTAATATTCAGATGTCATGGATGCCTTACACTTTGGGCTTCATCGTGGGCTTTCTCATAACATTCTACTGGACTAGTGAGAAATTTTACTTGGGTACACTTTTACTATTCAATCCAACAATGGATTGGAAATTAACGACAAATTTCACTCCAAAACAAGGTAGCATACAAGTATACAACTCGCATTCTTTTCTTTAGTGTAAAACAAGAGTTTTGTAATCTATTGCTGATACAGAACCACACTCACCATTTGCTAAAGCATGTTACATGAACTGCAGCTTTTGTCTACAATGGTTGCAGATTGCTCCCCCAAGGTGTTTTTTGTATCCTAGCAATCCCTGGTGCAAACCCACAGTATCATTGTTAGAAAGTGATTAGCAATGGCAGCCCTTATGTGTCTCGGATGAAAGGTTTGCTTCAAATCAGGCTCTATGATTGCATGTAAGGCCCCTTTCACACGAGGTGGACTCCGCTTCCACGGAGCCTGCCTCTGTCCGCCGGCTCAGCGGGAGATCTCTCCGTTGATCTCCGCTGAGCCGGCGGATGACAAGCCTCTCTCTGCTCACTGAGCGGGGAGGGGCTTGCGAGCGCCGCTGGTCTCTATGGAGAGATCGGATGAAAACGGACAGCGTGTCCGTTTTCATCAGATCTCAGCCGATCCGCCAGCGACAGATCTGGACGTAGAGCCATTACGTCTGCTTTTGGCGGATCGGACCGGGTCGGATGTCAGCGGACATGTCTCCACTGACATCCGACGCTCCATAGACTAACATGGAGCGCCGGTTCAGATCCGCCGTCAAAACTGACAGGCGGATCTGAACGGTCCGTCCATGTGAAAGGGGCCTTAGAATGTGCAAAGCTTTGATACTTCAAGTATACTTAAATGTGAGAGGTTTGTATTGAAAGGTCAGTTCCACACAAAAATAGTTTTTTGTACTCATCATGAAGTTCTGCTCTCTGAGGTTATTAAGGCCCCTTTCACACTTGTGTGACTTTTCCTGCATCTTTGGATATCAGAGTCGCATGACATGTCATACCCCATGATTGCCAATGATAACCGTTCATATCTGTGCGACTTCAAGCCGTACCGACTTCAAAGTAGTCCCTGTACTACTTTGGTTCAACTTTGATGCGAGTTGAGGTCCATAGAACTCAAGTTTACACAGGCATTCCCTGAAATCGTGGAAAAATCGTGGCCACATCGCGTAACTCACAGCAGTAAGTCACAGCAGTGTGAAAGGGGCCTAAGAGACATAGCTAAGCTCATTAGAAGTGTGTCAGCAAAAACCCACATTTCTAATAGGTCCAGCTGTGTTTCTTAATTAATGATACAGAAAACTCACTATCTTGATATTGAGAATCCAATGGGCTTCTCATATGCCCTCCCATTCACTCTAACCAAGACTTTAATTCATTGGAGGACAGGCAGGCTGTTCTCCCAGCACAATCAGAAAACTGCCCCCTGGGAAGGATGTGCTTCTGTGCCTAGCTTGGGTAGTTTAATATAGGAGAGCAGGGGGACTGGCAGGATCACTGGGTAGTTCACACAATGGAAGCAATGCAAAGAAAACCGGATACGTTTTGACACAAGAACATCGTACAGCAGACATACAGTATATCAGGCATTTGAAATGTTGGAGTAATATATTCTTTAAGGTATATGCAACGATTTTTTTTCAGGGTTGGGTCCCCTGTCAAGTTTTTACCATGTCTGTGCCCCCACTCAGGGAAATTCATCCCTTTATTTGTTCTGGTGACTACTGTCACCGAAATAGTAAGGGCTCTCTCACACTGGCGGCCAGAGAGGTGGGCAGTAAAAATGGGCAACGTTTAGGTTACATTCAGGGAAAGGCAGTATCTCATATGTGCGGGTAAACTTATTACTGTAATGGTCTAGTGACTGACACAGTGGCTATTAATGCAGATTTTCTTGCCCATGGTAGGTACTGATTCCTAGGAACGTTATCTCTCATTATACTTTGGTGAACCTCCGGTCTTTGAATACTGAAATTATTTCCAGAAAAAGAAAACAGGGCTAGACTAGGGTGTAGGTGAGAACAAGTTTTCCAAGAATTTTTATAATTTTGTAGCCCAACATGAAAACTAGCTTTGGATTTACTTTAAGGTCAGTAATAGATATAATCCAAGTACAGTTCACCCACGAAGATGACTGTAATGGACAACTATACTCAGCAGCTAACCTCCTTATACTCATACCCTGACTAATGTGTGGCTGCTTAGAAGCGAATGTAGTGTCTAAGAGCATAAATAACATAAGAAAATGGTACCAAAAGACTGGTGAAGGATGGCGGCAACAGGTGTGTGTTTTTTTTATACTTGCTAACAAGTTCATGCATTTGAATATTACAGATAGCAGCGTGAGTGAAGAGCTTTCACATAAAATACGAGTGTTGTGTTGGGTCATGACAACGCCAGATCACTTACAGACTAAAGCCATCCACCTGAAGAACTCCTGGACTCGTCACTGTAATAAGATTTTATTCATGAGCTCTACTGCCGATAAGATCTTCCCCACAATTGGTCTGGACACCCAAGAAGGAAGGGACCATCTCTACTGGAAGACCATCCGTGCTTTCCAGTATATATACGAACATCACTTCCATGAAGCTGACTGGTTTTTGAAGGCAGATGATGACACTTACGTTGTGGTCGACAATTTACGATGGATGCTTTCAAATTATACACCCGACCAACCAATATATTTTGGCAAACGTTTCAAACCTTTTGTCAAGCAGGGCTACATGAGCGGTGGAGCTGGTTATGTACTCAGTAAGGAGTCTTTGCAACGCTTTATAGAGGGGTTTCGCAAAGGGGTCTGCTCTCACAAGTCTTCTGTGGAGGATCTGGAACTCGGGCAGTGTATGGAGAATATGGGGGTTATAGCTGGAGATTCCAGAGACAGCGAAAAAAGAGAGAGTTTCCACCCATTCATACCTGAATATCATTTGTTTGGCCATTTTCCTAAAGATACTGTCTACTATCATTACTCTTATTACCCTATCATAGAGGTGAGTTCAGCACTGCTGGTGAATATAAACATATTTTTTTTCTTGTTAGGTTATGGTAAATGAACTACTGGATTTTGACAATTGTAAATTGACTATTCTTTATATGGTATTTCTATTGTTATGCAAGTAATCTAAATGCCAGATCTGATTATTAAATACTAACTATAAACACTAGCTACTATAAAGTGTTAGCTGGAGTTTCACAGGATATGACAGTACATCTAATACTTTCCTTCCTCCTAGATAGGGATGAGCCCAGTGTTCGATTCAAACCCATGTTCGAATCGAACATCGGCTGTTCGTCGAAACCAGAACTTTGTGGGCCGTTCGCATCAAATTCGTGTGATACAAACGGCCCAAAATGTACTGGGCCAGTCGCAGTGCATTGCTGTCTGATGATTGGCCAAGCATGCACTGTGACCCCGCATTCTTGGCCAATCACGACAGTGAGGAGAGGCATAATTGGCCACAGGCAGGATGCCTGTGGCCAATTATAGCTTAGGGGGTTTAGTACACGCCCCACACTATATAAGGCCGCCAGTGCGGCAGCCTTGTGCAGTGTTGTGCGGCGTTCATAGAGAGCAGGATAGGCAGGGACAGTGTCAGCTGTGCTTTATACTTCTTTAGATAGCGCTGTTACAGTGAGTGTAGTGTTCAGGGAGAGAGCAGGATAGGCAGGGACAGTGTCAGCTTTGCTTTGCTTCCTAACCTAGCGCTGTTACAGTGGGTGTAGTGTGCCTCCTGCAAACTGCACAGCATACACCTGAATCTACCCCCTCATTGCTGGTGTTGTGTAGTTTATTTTGTGCAACACAGGCATCTGCCTAATATTCGTTCATGTCATTTACACAGGAATCAGTGCATTTAAATAGCACTGATTGCTGTATAAATGACAATGGCCCCAAAAATGTGTCAAAAATGTCCGATGTGTCCGCCATAATGTCGCAGTCACAATAAAAATCGCTGATCACCGCCATTACTAGTAAAATAAAAATGCTATAAAACTATCCCCTATTTTGTAAACGCTATAACTTTTGCGCAAACCAATCAATAATCACAAATTGCATTTTTTTTTTACCAAAAATATGTAGAAGAATACGTATCGGCCTAAACTGAGGAAAAAAAAAATTTTTTATATATTTTTTGAGGATATTTATTATAGCAAAAAGTAAAAAATATAGCATTTTTTTCAAAATTATTAAATATATTTTTGTTTATAGCCCAAAAAATTAAAACCACAGAGGTGATCAAATACCACCAAAAGAAAGCTCTATTTGTGGGAAATAAAGGGCGCCAATTTTGTTTGGGAGTCACTTTTTGCACGACTGCGCAATTGTCAGTTAAAGCGACGCATTGCCGAATCGCAAAAAAGGGCCTGGTCCTTTGGCAGCAAATTGGATCGGGGCTTGAGTGGTTAAATGGCTTTTTTTCCCTTTACAAATGTCATTTTGTGCAAGGACAGTTCTAAACATGGGAAACACATGCCACTTCACAGGCATACTTTAGACACCCCCCAGGTACCATATTTAAAGGAATATTTCACTTTTTTTTTTCACTTAATGCATCATTAAAATGAGTGCTCCAAAAAAACCGTCAGTTTTTAAAACTTCTTTTTGCATTGATACATATCCCCTGGGGCAGGACCCGGGTCCCCAAACCCTTTTTAGGACAATAACATGCATATTGGCCTTTATAAATAGCACTTTAGATTGCAAACGTTCGCGTCCATTGTAACTAATAGGGTTCTAATGTTCGTGCAAACTTTCTGGTGCGAACCGAACCGGGGGGGTGTCCGGCTCATCCTTACTCCTAGACTAGAAATGGTAAGGCCTGACAATCAAGCACTTGTGAGAGGCAATAAAAGTGGATTCAGCAAACCGTCCACTTTTATTGCCTCTCCCAAGCGCTTGATTGTCATCACTAAATGTGAGTGTACTTTTATTCAATAAACATTCTGTAAAGAGTTCGCATGTTTGGCTCATCCCTACTAAGGATGGAGTACTAGGCTGTCGGGGCCTTGGGGGGAGCTCCCCGGTCTGGGGGGGGGGGGGGGGTGACCTTGCCCCCCCCAGAGCTGGGTGTGGAGTCAGTGAGGATTGCAATGTCACGGACAGTGAAGTCGGGCAGCTGTAGCCAGGAGGGCTGGCAGGGCCTGAGGAGGACTTACTGGGAGCAATAGTCCACCTTAGTACAGCTAGCACTAAAGACTTCCTATTCTATTTTTGCTACACCTGTGGGTAGCTACTGTACTTGGGTCTTTAGCCGTCCTGGATCTTCAAAGTGGCAAGGCATTAAAAGTACAGTTGTGTGTAACCTTGCCATAGAACAAAGCTGGATAGGACCTGTTTGTGTCACTAATGCCTCGTACACACGCTCGGATTTTCCCGTGGGAATGTCCGCCAGACCTAGTCCGGTGGACAAACCGCCGGACCTTCCAGCGGGGCTTCGCCGGACTTTCCGAGCATGTGACTTGCCCACACACGCCCGGACTTCTCCGGCGGACAAACCGCGGGAAAAGTCCGCGGGACTTTTGAAAATGAACGGACTTGCCCACACACGGAGCAAAGTCCGTTCATTTAGAACGTAACTGCAGGTAGACGGGGCTAGTAAAGGCAGTGAATGCCGCCGCGCTAGCCCCGTCACCTGGTATGGATTTAAAAGGAATCCCCACGCCGAAAAAATGGCGTGGGGGTCCCCCCCAAATCCATCTCAGACCCATATCCGAGCACGCAGGAAAGGGGTGGGGCGAGCGAGCGCCCCCCCTCCTGAGCCGTACCAGGCCGTGTGCCCTCAACATGGGGGGTGCCCTGGGGAAGAAGAAGAAGGCGGCGCAGAAAGCGACGACAGCGGCAAGAACAGAAGAGACCCCGGAAGACCCCGGAAGACCCCCGAAGGCGGATCGAGACCCCCAGACGACGGCAGCGACGACGAAGAAGGTAGCTGGGCTCCCTTTGCTCGGTAAAAGAGATAGGTAAAATAGCAGAGGAGTCCGGCGAGAAGACCCCCCAAAACGGAAGAAGACCCCCAGAGCAGTGCAATAAAATATTTTTAAAAAATGGTGTGTTTTTTTTATTTACACTTTACACCTTAGGTGAATGGGTAGGGGTACATCGTACCCCATACTCATTCACATAGGGTGGCGGGCCGGGATCTGGGGGCCCCCTTATTAAAGGGGGCTCCCGGATTCCGATAAGCCTCCCGCCTGCAGACCCCGACAACCAACAGCCAGGGTTGTCGGGAAGAGGCCCTTGTCCTCATCAACATGGGGACAAGGTGCTTTGGGGTGGGGGGGCCGCACAGCCCCCCTTTCTCCAGGGAACCCCCCATGTTGAGGGCACGCGGCCTGGTACGGCTCAGGAGGGGGGGGGGGGCGCTCGCTCGTCCCCACCCCTTTCCTGGCCGGCCGGGCTGCGTGCTCGGATAAGGGTCTGAGATGGATTTGGGGGGGAACCCCACGCCGTTTTTTTCGGCATGGGGATTCCCTTTAAATCCATACCAGGTGACGGGGCTAGCGCGGCGGCATTCACTGCCTTCGCTAGCCCCGTCTACCTAAAGTCACGTTCTAAATGAACGGACTTTCCGATGATCGGCAAGTCCGTTCATTTTCAAAAGTCCGGCGGTCTAGCATACTAACCGCGGGATTGTCCGCCGGACTGCCGAGTTCAGCGGACAATTTTAAAACAAAACTTAAAACCTAGTCCGCCGGACTTTTGGCGCCAAAAAGTCCGCCGGCGCCCACACACGGGCGGATTGTCCGGCGGAAAAAAGTCCGCTCGTGTGTACGAGGCATAAGAGGTGGCAGGAGGATCTGAGTTCTGCACTTTCCCTCCTGAAATGTCTCCATATCAGAGCCTGATTGCTGCTGAACAGCCATCTGGAAAACTACTTTGAGAGTCAGGATTCCTTCCAGTGTAAGGCCTGTTCCACACATTCTTTTGGTCTAAATTAAAAAGGAAGAGCAAAATTAGGAATTGTATGTGCAGAGAGCAGTTATCCATAGCAACCAATGAGATTTCAGTTCATGCAAGTCTAATCAAGGAACAGTTCTGACTGCTTGCTATAGTTGACTATAAATTGCTGATTGCTCTTGCTCTTTTTTCTCTCTTTTTAACCCCATCAGATCCGCGCTATAGCCAAATGACGGCTACAGATGTCCTCCCCTTTGCATGCTCGCCATGTCCCCCTGAAGGGAACGCACTGTGATCACCTGAGTCAATGAGACTTGGGTGATCACAGATCGGAGTAAGGGGTCGATCCCGACTCCTTACCACGTGATCAGCTGTCAGCCAATGACAGCTGATCACGTGATGTAAACAGAAGATTGGTAATCGTTTTTTTTATTCTCACGCTGACAGCGCAAGGAGAAAAAAAAGCCGATCACCGGCTTCTGTTGAAGGGACATCGGTCCTGAAGAGGATGAGGTGAAACCGCCTCATATGTGCCCACCAGTACCACTGCTAGTGTCACCTGCCAGTGCCACGAATCAGTGCCCACCAGTACATAAGTGCCAGCAATCAGTGCCACCTATCAATGCCCACGAGTGCCACCTATCAATGCCCACCAGTGGTGATAATCAGTGCCTCATCAGTGCCACCTAGCAGTTCTATCAGTGTCACCTACCAGTGCCGATCAGTGCCCATCACTGCCACCCATCAGTGCCACCTATCAATGCCCCTCAGTGCCACCTCAGTTCCCACCAATGCCACCTATCAGTGCCCACTAGTGTCACCCATCAGTGAACACCAGTGCCGCCTTATCAGTGCCTATCAGTGTTGCCTTATCAGTGCCCGTCAATGCAGCCTATTGGTGCCCATCAATGCAGCCTATCAGTGCCCATCAGTGTAGCCTCATCAGCGTACATCAATGAAGAAGAAAAATTACCCGTTTTCAAAATTTATTAACAAAATATAAAATGGTTTTGTATTTATTTATTTTTTAATTCAGTCTTTTTAAAAAAATTTAACAAAAAGGAAAACCCCAGAGGTGATCAAATACCACCAAAAGAAAGCTCTATTTGTGGGAAGAAAAATTATAAAACTTTAATTTGGGTACAGTGTTGTATGACCGTGCAATTGTCATTCAAAGAGTGACAGCGCTAAAAGCTGAAAATTGGTCTGGGCAGGAGGGGGGTTTAGGTGCCCAGTAAGCAAGTGGTTACATTTCTATTGTTGACTTAAGATGTCTCATTCTAAACAAATTTCTCAATAATGTATTTCCCAGGGTCCCCAATGCTGCTCAGACCTGGCGATATCTTATCATTATGTGAATGCAGAACTCATGCACACCTTGGAATATTTCACCTACCACCTGAGAGCGTATGGATACCAGTACCGTTATCAGCCATCACTACCAGAAAAGATGACTTCAGTGTTATAGTTTGAATGTGACTGAAGCAGGAAATATTTCTTCAACATGTTCAACTACAAAGAAATGAAAAACGAATATTGCTCATTACTACCCCCCCAATTGATATAAACTGGTCGTCAGATACACAGTACTATACAGGGTCACGTGATTGCACTAAGACTTCCTGGTGCCCAATATGTGGCCCACCAGCACACTGCATGGGGCCTACAACGTTTTTGGCTGTGCCAGCCTCCTGAAGCACTGGCGTTTCAGACCTCAGGAAGAAAAAGAGAAGCAAACCCCACCAACTGTGTTTTTATTTTTTTCTCAGGGATCTGGACATTTTTTAGTGCACTTCCAATGGTGTGGGACTAACAGCTGAAGTGCAGACTACACAGGATTTATGCCCCGTAAACACGGTCGTACATTCCAATGGAAAAAGTCCGATCGGATTATGTTGTTGGAAAATCCGATCGTGTGTGGGCTCTAGCAATGTTTTTCCGCCGGAAAAATTTGAAAACAGGATCTAAAATTTTCCGACAACAAAATCCGATCTGACTTTTTCCGATCGTGTGTAGAGAATTCCGACACACAAAGTGCCACGCATGCTCAGAAGAAATTCGGAGACTAAAGCTATTGGCTACTGGCCTCTACGTAGCCCCGTCGTACGTTTTGTACGTCACCTCGTTGCGAACAATCGGATTTTCTGATAACTTTGTTTGACCGTGTGTGTGCAACACAAGTTTCGGACAAAATCCGTCTGAAAAAATCCGACAGGTTTTGTGGTCGGAATGTCCGACCGTAGGTACGGGGCATTACAGTCCCTCCTTGTTCATGAAAAGGAGTGCTAAAATAAAACCGAAAAAAGTGAATTAATTTATTTATGTTAAAAAATAATTACTGCTTGTGGTAAACTTAAAACTGCCAAGGAGTACTATTGCTAAACATTGTAAACAATCGGTGTTGCCATTTGACTACATTAAAAGCAAATTGAATTGGATCAAGGTTAAAGTGGAGCTCCGTCCTGGGGGAAAAAAAAAATTTGTTTAAAAAGTCAGCAGCTACAAATACTGCAGCTGCTGACTTTTAAAAATCGGACACTTACCTGTCCAGGGGGCCCGCGATGCGGGGGAACGAGACCCCCCCTCGTTCCACGAGCCGCTCGCGGCGCCGGCATTCCTAATGTGGGAACCCGGCTGTGGCTTCACAGCCGGGCACCCACTGCGCATGCGCGAGCGGCACCGTGCGCCGTGATTTGACGCTCAGTCATCTGGGACACGTGACAGGTCCCAGATGACTGTGCGGTGCCGAGGGGGAAGTGACGTTTAGCCCAGGCACTGAAGGTGGCAGACTACGAGGGACCCCATAGCAACAGGCATTTGGAGGTGAGTAAAAAAAAATTTTTTTTCCAATTATTTTTTTTTGATTTTTTTTAGGATTTTTAAGCCCCTTTTTTTTTTTTGACTGGAACCCCACTTTAATAACAAACGTACCTACATGCTTCATAGCAATACAACTAAATCTGATAATCTCTTTTATTCTCTCTTACTTGTCTCGTTTCTTACATTTTTTTTTAATCTAATTTTTCTTTCTTGATGTACTCAAGTCTAGTGCCTGACTGTGGGTGTGGTCATATTCTCAGGAACCTAAATACACATTTTTTTTAATAGTGTGATATGTTATGAATTAATGACGACAATTGCTTTTTTTTTTTACTAACGGGTTTTGCTAATGGGACATTGCTTCCCATACTGTATATGTGTGATATAATGTTTATTTGCAAATTTTGTTTCAAGCATTGTCAATGCAATTTATGTTTTACCTGTATGATAACCTGAAAGCTTTGTGTCTCTCCTTGCTTTGCACTTTTCATTTTTGTACAATTTTTTTTCCTCTAATAAAAAGATCGAAATATAAATTGAAACTGCACTTCACACTTATGAAATGTCTTGCAACGCATTACATTTTAACATGCAATGTTTTGCAAGTTAATATATGTAGTGCATTAAAGTGATTGTAAAAGGGAAAAATATTTATAAAAAAAAATAACAAACATGTTATACTTATCTGCTCTGTGCAAGAAAAAACAAATGCAGGTGGCTTTGAGTTAGACTGTAAACGTGTGTATTAATAAAAACACATAGTAACTTACATCTAGGTAAACAAGGAAGGGTACATTTGTGGGTAAACGCTCTGTGGGGCATCCATCACAACGCAATGTGGTAACATGCAAGTCTGACTGGGCCCTAATTTTTTTCTTTAAGTGCACCATAGTGTACAGATTGTTCCCTTCTGTGTACTGTGGTGTACTGTGGTGTACTCTAATGCAGACCCATTGCAGTGCTATTCAAAAATGATTGACACTGCAATGTAACACCAATCATCTATAACTGTGATTTGTGGTAAGGCACATTTCCTTACACATTTATAAAGCTAGTCTTATACTGCTGTCTGTACAATTTACTTTTGGACCTGCAACCTTAGGTACCAATCTTTCCCGGAGCCAATCAGTGGGCGCGTCTGGCCCTGCTGCGTAGTCTGCGAAGGGGTATTTAAGGTGCTGAAGTCACGTGTCCGGGGTTCGGCTGCAGCTTTGGTTCCTGGTTCTGGTCCGGGGTAGCCCTGCGAGGGGTCCCGGGCCTAGGAGTGTTTGCCGTCCCGCAAGCATGGTCAATCCGACCAACCCCAGAGGCCCTCATGGTCTGGGGCAGGGATCCGTCTGTTCCCGAGTCTCGGAACTGGCTAGTCCGAGGCCCAGCCAGGGAGGATTCAAAGGCATCCCAGTGTGCTCTCGGTATTGGAGGGACACGACAACTCATACAGGGGCAGACTGACAACTCATGGGGCCCCCGGGCAATAGAAGATCATGGGGCCCCCTTGGTCCCCACACTCAAGCCACACCTGCACAGGGAGACACGGGGGAGGGAGAGCACACACACACAGGGGGTCACTGGAGTGAGAATGCACACACACACACACACACACAGGGGGTCACTGGAGTGAGAATGCACACACACACACACAGGGGGTCACTGGAGTGAGAATGCACACACACACAGGGGGTCACTGGAGGGAGAATGCGCACACACACAGGGGGACACTGGAGGGAGAATGCGCACACACACAGGGGGACACTGGAGGGAGAATGTGCACACACAGGGGGACACTGGAGGGAGAATGCACACACGGGGACACTGGAGGGAGAGCACAAACACACACGGGGACACTGGAGAGAGAGCACACACATACACACACAGGGGGTCACTGGAGGGAGAATGCGCACACACACAGGGGGTCACTGGAGGGAGAATGCGCACACACACCGGGGTCACTGGAGGGAGAATGCGCACACACACACACAGGGGGTCACTGGAGGGAGAATGCGCACACACACACACAGGGGGTCACTGGAGGGAGAATGCACACACACACAGGGGGACACTGGAGGGAGAATGCACACACGGGGACACTGGAGAGAGAGCACAAACACGCACAAACACACACAGGGGGTCACTGGAGTGAGAATGCACACACACACACAGGGGGTCACTGGAGTGAGAATGCACACACACACAGGGGGTCACTGGAGTGAGAATGCACACACACACACAGGGGGTCACTGGAGTGAGAATGCACACACACACAGGGGGTCACTGGAGTGAGAATGCACACACACACAGGGGGTCACTGGAGGGAGAATGCACACATGGGGACACTGGAGGGAGAGCACAAACACACACAGGGGGACACTGGAGAGAGAGCACACACATACACACACAGGGGGTCACTGGAGGGAGAATGCGCACACACACAGGGGGTCACTGGAGGGAGAATGCGCACACACACACAGGGGGTCACTGGAGGGAGAATGCGCGCACACACACACACAGGGGGTCACTGGAGGGAGAATGCGCACACACACACACAGGGGGTCACTGGAGGGAGAATGCGCACACACACACACACACACACAGGGGGTCACTGGAGGGAGAATGCAACACACACACAGGGGGACACTGGAGGGAGAATGCACACACGGGGACACTGGAGGGAGAGCACAAACACGCACAGGGGGACACTGGAGGGAGAGCACACACACACACAGGGGGTCACTGGAGTGAGAATGCACACACACACACAGGGGGTCACTGGAGTGAGAATGCACACACACACACAGGGGGTCACTGGAGTGAGAATGCACACACACACACACACAGGGGGTCACTGGAGGGAGAATGCACACACACACAGGGGGACACTGAAGTGAGAGCGCACACACACAGGGGGTCACTGGAGTGAGAATGCACACACACACACACACAGGGGGACCCTGGAGGCAGAATGCACACACACACACACACACACACACACAGGGGGACACTGGAGGGAGGGAGAGCGCACACACACACACACACACACACAGGGGGACACTGGAGGGAGAGCACACACACAGGGGGACACTCACAAAGGGGGACACTGGAGGGGGGAGAGCACACACACAGGGGGACGCTCACAAAGGGGGACACTGGAGGGAGAGCACACACACACAGGGGGACACTGGAGGGAGAGCACACACACACAGGGGGCACTCACAAAGGGGGACACTCACACAGGGGGACACTGGAGGGAGAGCGCACACAGGGGGGGACACTGGAGGGAGAGTGTAAGGTCAGTGGTCAAGTGGTCAAGTGCGCCCCTCTTTGCTCGAGCTGGATGGTGATGAAATACAATATATTGAAAATATCTCAGATCTTATATAGGGTTTACACAATTATACAGGACATAGAGTGCTAAGGTTACCCAATCATACAGTAAATGTCATGTCACATATATTTGCATAATTTGGGCGGACTGTCTGGAAATATGAGACATTAATCATTGGGGTTTTTTATAAACTATTTATATACATATATATTAAAAGATATTATATTAACCTTTTAAAAGATGGTCTGACATATTGAAATAACAATAGCCCAACGCCTACGATGTGTCTGGTTCTGCACGATATTATTCCGGAATATGTCTTAACCACAAGTAACTTCCTGTTATGCAAGCCTAGTTCCACAGTTTCTGTTAATTAAGCATTTTAGCAGTGTGCATTCTATAAGTTCAATATAAAATGTAAAGCAGTTAAAGCATCACTCCAACCCATGTATGTATACATGAGCCCCATTCCTTAACAGAGAGCACACACACAGGGGGGGGGACACTGGAGGGAGAGCACACACACACAGGGGGACACTGGAGGGAGAGCACACACACAGGAGGACACTCACAAAGGGGGACACTCACAAAGGGGGACACACACAGGAGGACACTCACAAAGGGGGACACACACAGGGGGACACTCACAAAGGGGGACACTGGAGGGAGAGCGCACACACAGGGGGACACAGTGGGGTGGGGGGACCCGGGGCCCATGCATCTGTACCCCCCATCAGTTGTGGCGGCCCTGGTGTCTTAACCTAACTTTACTCACAGTCGCCGATGAAGCTGCTGTATTACATGCCGCGATGCCGGTAAGAATACTGCTAATGGCGCGGCGCACGCTGCTCCCGCCGGCTCCTCCACTCTTCTCGTCTGTCCCAGGTGACGTCATGATGCATACAGTACAAGCACCTGGGACAGACGGGAGAGAAGGAGGGGCTGGCGGGGAGCAGCGCGCTCCGTGCCGCACCGCACCGTTATCAGTATTTTTATCGGTTTTGCGGCATGTAATGCAGCCGCTTCAAGTGGCCTCTCATGTGGCTCACGCCCGAGTCACCAACGTGTCAGTCCGCCCCTGAACTCATACAAGTGACCGGGGGAGGACTCTTTGGAGGAGGGCCAACAAGCTGGCTGCTCAGTAAGAGCCTGGGAGCTGAGATGTATGGAGACTAAAGAATCCACACTTCCACAGTACTGCCAAGGAGACAGAGAGAGTTCCAGGTACTGTGAGAAAGGTTCCTACTTATCTTCAGTTACAATCTAGTCTGTGGCAGAGACTTGAAAAGTTTCCGGATCACATGTTGGCTGCTAGGCCTCTGGCTAGAGGTTTATCCGGCAGTGAAGCACCCAGCTGCAAGTGGCTACTCTCTGGGTTGATTAGAGACATTCAGTGGATGTCAGCAGTTCAAAGTGCCTGAGTTTATCACCCATGCCCTCTATTCCCATCAGAGACTGTGTTATGTTGGATGTTATGACTGCAGAATAAAAACCTTAAAAAGGACTTTTTTATGTCAGCATTTGAAGTCTTTGGGTACTAACCGCTAGACAAATCGTCAACAAGCCACGAGGAGGTAACTGGTAAGCCCAAAAAGTCAAGGCCGCCCCTCGAGGGGTTATGGCCGCTACATATAACAGCAAATTTCAGTTAAAAGTGAAGCAATCATCAAGGGGGACACGGTCACCTGGGACACCTGGACACCTTCAGCAGAAAATACACTAAGGTAAGAGGGGGGGGGGTTACTGATATAGGGGGAAGACCATTATATCAGTGCCCCCTTACATTATTGTATTCACGCCCCCCTTACATCAGTGACCTCCTCTGCAGGGATCAGTCAGTTGGCTCCAGCTTGGTGGCTCTGGTTTTCCTATAGTCTCCAATCCACAGTCCACACATGTGTGACTTCTTCCATGACCCCGATGCTGGCGGCGCTCCCACTCTTTACTCCTCTCCAGACTCCCTCAGAGACTGCAGACATGATATAAGACAAGAGATGGTCAGAGGCTGCGGTCTCAGTACAGGAGATGGTCAGAGGCTGCGGGCATATTACAGGAGATGGTCGGAGGCTGCAGGCATATTACAGGAGATGGTTAGAGACTGAGGACATGGTACTAAATATGTTAAGAGAATGTAGACATGATACAGGAGATGGTCAGAGACTGCAGACATGATACAAGAGATCAATGCAGCCTCACTAGTACCCATCAAATGCAACCTTACTGTGCCCATCAATGCAGCCTCTGTGCCAGTCCATGCAGCCTCACTGTGCCCATCATTGCCGCCTCACTGTTCCCATCATTGCAGCCTCAGCGTGCCCATCATTGCAGCCTCACATGCCCATCATTGCAGCCTCACTGTGTCCATCATTGCAGCCTCACATGCCCATCACTGCCGCCTCACCATGCCCATCATTGCCGCCTCACCATGCCCATCATTGCCGCCTTACCTGTGCCCATCATTGCAGCCTCACCATCGTTGCAGCCTTACTGTGCCCATCATTGCAGCTTCACCGTGCCCATCATTGCTGTCTTACTGTGCCCATCATTGCTGCCTTACTGTGCCCTCATTGCAGCCTTACTGTACCCATCTCATTGCCACCTTACTGATCCCTCATTGCAGCCTCACCATGCCCTCATTGCCGCCTTACTGTGCCCATCATTGCCGCCTTACTGTGCCCTCATTGCAGCCTCACTGTGCTCTCATTGCAGCCTTATTGTGCTCATCATTGCCGCCTTACCGTGCCCTCATTGCGGCCTCACATGCCCATCATTGCAGCCTTACCATGCCCATCATTGCCGCCTTACTGTGCCCATCATTGCCACTTTACTGTGCCCTAATTGCAGCCTAACTGTGTCCATCATTGCCACCTTACCATGCCCTCATTGCAGCCTTACTGTGCCCATAATTGCCACCTTACTGTGCCCATAATTGCCACTTTACTGTGCACATAATTGTCACCTTACTGTGCCCTCATTGCAGCCCTACTGTGCCCATCTCATTGCCCTCATTGCAGCTGACCTGGAAATTTATAGATAGGCAACTCCTATCCTCATATTGATTAGTGGTTCCAAATTAATAATAACTACTGCAGTAGGGAACAGACACAAAAGATACGCTCAGCATCTTTCCAAATAACCGTTCTGCTTTATTATGACGCAATTGAAGGTTTTTATACACATGATTACGTAGGTATCATATTAATATTACAATTGTACATTTATGGTAACAAGGGGCGTATCATAGGCAGGCTAATTCTAATCAGGACTCGAAAGAATGTAAACATGTACTGAAAACATTATTAGTGCCGTGTGCTCAGTGAGGGCAGTGTGCAATACATACAAAATAGAATACAATTATATACAGAACTTACAAATTTCCATTACACAGCCTTACTGTGTCCTCATTCAAGCCTCACCATCGTTGTAGCCTTAGTGCGTGTATTATGCACATCGGGCATCTCCCGCTGTGTCACGGAGCGGAGTGTAAAATCCTGTTCGGCCGCGCAATGACAAAAGTCCCGCCCTCCTCCTAGACCAGCTCGTGTGATAGACAGAACACTGCGTCTATCACACGAGCTGGTCTAGGAAGAGGGCGGGACGTTTGTCATAGCGCGGCCGAACATTTCACAGCTCCGTGACACAGTGGTATCCCGCTGTGCGTGAGAAGGAGGGAGGGGAGCGCTGCGCTGCAGCCACAGCAACAGCATAGCCATAAACCCAAAGCGGCCCCAGGGCAGGCAGCCTACCGGGATATGTCCCGGTATCCCGATAGGCCAGTCCGGCTCTGACTGCACTAGGGGTGCACGGTACTGTGTACACCAACAGAAGTGTAATGACAACTTGGGTGCACTGTATGTATTGTGTACACCACCAGGAAAGTAGTAGCAACTGCACTAGGGGTGCACGGTACTGTGTACACCAACAGAAGTTTAATAACAACTATGGGTGCACTGTATGTATTGTGTACACCACTAGAAAAGTTGTAGCCCCCCCCCCCCCCCAGGGAGCTGCCAGACACCCTCAAATCCCCCTAGAATGTGATCAACGGGCATGGGGACAGGAACAGTACCCCCCGACACCACCACAGTGGCAAGCGTATCTGCAAGCACTGCCAACTAAAGACGATTTTAGACAACATATCGAGGACGTGAAGTCCGCCTGCAGATCAGAGATTCAATCCCTCCAATCAGGCCTTAAAAACTTGGCGGATAGAGTAGAGATGGCGGAGGAAGAAATTCAAGAGACCAAACTTAAAGTTCACAGGACCCAAATTCAGGGTTCAGAACATCGCGCCCTCCTCCGCGAAATGCAACGCCACGTTGAAGACCTGGACAACAGGGGGCGCAGGAACAATATCCGCGTCAGGGGGATACCAGAAGCAGAGGGCCCAGAGGACGTCCACAACATTCTACAATCTCTCTTCAACGATCTTATCGGGGAGGCCCCAATCCATACGATTGAAATGGACAGAGCACACAGAGCGCTGAAAGCTAAAGGTACCACAGCCAGACCCCGCGATATTATCTGCAGGCTGACTTCATACCCCTTGAAGGAGGACATCATGAGGCAAGCCTCGCCCGCAAGGTGACCCTGGGGGAACATCACATTCAATTGTTTCCAGATTTATCATCGATCACCCTGCAAAAACGCAGGCTACTGCAACCACTACTACGGATCCTGCAGGAAGAAAACATCCCGTACCGATGGGGGTTCCCCTTCAGCCTCATGGCCAAGCACCAGGGCAAGACAGCGATCCTGACATACCCGGAAGACCTGGAGGCGTTCTGCGACACTCTGGAACTTAAAGCTCCCCAACTCCCAGATTGGGACCTCATCCCCACCCCACCTCCTTTCAGCGCTCTGTGTGCTCTGTCCATTTCAATCGTATGGATTGGGGCCTCCGCCTACAGTATGGCAGAAGGTCCTCCCACCCAAGCGTCCCCGAGGTCCGGAGAAGTCCCCAAGAGGTCGACGCTCGCAGCAGCATAGAACCTGAACAAACCATCCCAAGAACTAGCACATTACAGGAAAAAGTCATCCTTTTCTCGTTTTGCTTGTTTGATTTTTCCTCTTTTGTTTTCTCCTCTTAGAGGGGTATACGGCCCCTCCCAGTGGAGCTACTCTGGCAATAGGCCACAATTAGTCCCACCTTTGGCGCCCTAACTACAGTAGTGACCAACATTATGGGCGAGTCTCGGATGAGACTTAAGAAAGAGACTATCCAAGTTACCCCTACCACCCCCCCTCTCAGAGCACTAGACCGTTAGAGCAAGCGGCTCATAAAGGCTTGCATATTTGATTTTGGGTTCCCCTGGGTCTCTCTGGCTCACCCTTACAGAGTTGGGCCAGGGAGACTCATGGGAAGCCTTCTAGACCTGGGCCGGCTGGCCCCTAAAGGTCTGTTAATGTTACCTGTACTATTTTTGCATATGCATGGTTCTTCCACACTAACCACTTTTCGCTTTCTCCTAGATTTTCTTAACCCCCTCCCTTCCTGTGTCGGCGACCGACTCAACAAAAGGCATCTCCAACACACCAGGATCTCCTCCCGTGCGGTGCCCACAGCTGGACCTGGCAGTCCGGAACAACTCCACCTACACCAGATGAGTATATATACCCCCCACCCAAGCTCCCATGGCTAAAATTCTATCCTTAAACGTCCATGGATTAAACTCCAATCGTAAAAGGCAGCTGGCATTGAGGGAATTTAGGCAGTCAGGAGCGAGTGTCATAATGGTGCAGGAAACCCACTTTAACAAGGAGGGCACATTTGCCTTCGCCTCCAGATACTACCCTCAGATCTACCGATCATTGGGACCACACAAGCGGGCGGGAGTAGCCATCCTGATCAAACATGGGTCCCCCTTTACATACTCATCCCACTACAGCGATCCCCAAGGTCATTTCCCGATCCTGCAAGGCCTATGGCAAGGCAAGGAAATTACATTCTGTACAGTCTATGTCCCAAACGTCAGGCAGACCGGATTCCTGAGCAGAGTACTAGCCCGCCTCTTTAGATCAGAACATGGGGCATTAGTGATGGGGGGGGACTTTAACCTAACCCACTCATTGCTGTTGGACCGTCAGGGGGTGGATCCCAGGGCACCCACATCCCGAGCGCTTAGAGACTCAAAGCAATTCCGTCAGCTCACCAATAGGTATGCCCTCTTTGACACCTGGCGGGCCCATCACCCTGGCGACCGACAGTACACCTTTTTCAGCCCCCCATCGCACGCACTCCCGCATAGATTACATGTTTGTCAACAACACCACCCTACGTATGACCCAAAAGGCGCAGATCCTGCCGATCTCGTGGTCAGACCATGCCCCAGTAGTGATAACCCTAGACTTGGGCTCCCCAATTAGCAGACCTTGTAATTGGCGTTTAAACACGTTCCTACTTCAACACCTCCCCTCAAAAACAGAACTTAACATTACCCTAAAAAATTATCTGGAGGACAATAACACTGGTGAGGTATCCACGTCCACACTATGGGAGGCCCACAAGGCGGTGATGAGGGGCAGATGTCTGGCCCTCACCTCAGCCATGAAAAAGAACACACAGGCCATGCAAACTCAAACAGAGAGGGGAACATAGAACCCTTGAAAAACAACTACAGACCACCCCCACCCTAACTCTCTTAAAGAAAATGACATCCCTCAGAGCAACGCTGGGTGATCTGGCCCTGGGCCGGGTCGAGAAGGCCTTAATTAAATTAAAACAGATGTTTTATGATAAGGGTAATAAGGCCCACACACTCTTGGCCAGAAAGCTGCGGGACCACACACAAATGTCGACCCCCCACCAGATTCAGAACAGTTCAGGCTGCCTGGTCTCCCACCCTAAAGATATTGCCCAATCTTTTGCAGAATTCTACCAGACCCTATACAACAGCCATGATATCCCGACAAACCCCCCCTTGCCCGAACTCACTAAACGACTCCAGCAATATCTAGACCACATTGGTGTATCGCAACTCCAATCTGGGGACCTAGACTCTTTAAACGCCCCAATCACACATGAGGAAATAGAACAGACCATCAAATCCCTACCCAACCGCAAAGCCCCAGGCCCCGATGGCTTCCCTTACGAGTATTACAAGGAATTTCTTCCATATCTGCTCCCCTTCATGAGCAAACTATTCAATGCCTTCCTACACGATACCCCGATCCCCAGAGACATGCAAAGCTCCTTTATTACGGTAATTCCCAAACCTGGGGAGGACCCGGCTCTATGTGCCAACTACAGACCGATTGCCCTGCTGAACTCGGACCTTAAAATATTCACTGAACGCCTATCTATCCGCTTGAATATGGTCCTCCCGTCCCTGATCCATAAAGATCAGGTAGGATTTGTCCCCCTCCGCCAAGCGGGGGACAACACCAGGAAGATAATAGACCTGGAGGGGGTGAACAGGGAGGGCAAACAAGCCCTGCTGCTAAGTTTAGATGCGGAAAAGGCGTTCGATCGCCTGGGTTTGCCCTTCCTGTTCGCCACACTCTGACACATAGGAATTAGGGGCTCCTTCCTTAGGGCCATTCAACATTTATACTCAGATCCCTCCTCCCAGGTCAAGACCCCCTTCGCTCTGTCGGCCCCGCTGCCAGTACAGAATGGCACCAGGCAGGGATGTCCGCTCTCGCCCCTGCTCTTTGCACTATGTGTTGAACCCCTAGCAGCCACAATCCGAAAGAATCCAGACATTAAGGGCATAAGGGTAAGGGACAGGGAGTTTAAAATCTCTTTGTTTGCAGATGACATCATCCTCTCACTAACCCAACCTAGAACCTCCCTTCCAATTCTCCACTCGGAATTGGAACGCTACGGGGCCATATAGGGTTATAAGATCAATACCTCCAAGTCGGAGGCCCTCCCACTTAACACCTCAACAGAGGAGGTAGCACACCTAAAAGCCAACTTTCCCTATAGTTGGAAAGCCACAGCAATAAAATACCTGGAAATTAAGATAACACCGCAGTATTCTACCCTTTACCAGGAAAACTCCCCCCCCTCTTTCACTCCATTAGAACCCTTCTCCAACAGTGGAAAAAGCACCACATCTCATTATTCGAGAGAATCGCATCAGTAAAGATGACGATCCTCCCGAAACTGTTATATCTCTTCCAGACCCTACCTATCCCTGTTCCGCATGGTCAACTAAAACAATTGCAAGCATATTTACTACAATACACCTGGAACTACAGGAGACATAGAAATCCACGTTCCGTATTGCAAGCAGCCTGCTCGGACGGCAGCCTGGCCTTCCCCAACCTCATCAAATACTATCAGGCAGCGCAACTGAGGGCGATTACCTCTTGGTTCACGCTCCACTCATATAATAAATGGACTGAGATAGAGAAATTATGGCTAGCCCCAATACAACCAAACAGTCTACTCTGGAGCGCGAACGCAGAAGTAGACCCCGCACGACTGCTGGGCCCGATGGCGCAGCTCCGGAGGCTATGGCGCAAAGTGGCACAACAATACAAACTGTCCTCAGACAGCTCGCTCCTGACCTCATTCGCCCGCAACCCTAAAATGCCAGATAGCCTCACCCACCAGATGTCCTCCCCCTGGACCACAAGAAACCTGTTCCACTACGGAAATTTGGTGGATCCCCGTACACGCAAATTGCACTCCTTTGCAGAACTGCAGTCCAAATTTGACCTCCCGAAGCAGGCTTTCTACGGGTATCTCCAAATCCGCCACTATGCCCTAACATTTGCATTGAACCTGCAATTCTCCCCACCTACACCTTTTGAAAATCTCATTCTGGCAGGTTCTGCTCAGAGAGGTCTGTTGTCAGACATATACAAAATACTTAACGAAAGACCCATTGACTCAATGTGTTGAACCCCTAGCAGCCACAATCCGAAAGAATCCAGACATTAAGGGCATAAGGGTAAGGGACAGGGAGTTTAAAATCTCTTTGTTTGCAGATGACATCATCCTCTCACTAACCCAACCTAGAACCTCCCTTCCAATTCTCCACTCGGAATTGGAACGCTACGGGGCCATATAGGGTTACAAGATCAATACCTCCAAGTCGGAGGCCCTCCCACTTAACACCTCAACAGAGGAGGTAGCACACCTAAAAGCCAACTTTCCCTATAGTTGGAAAGCCACAGCAATAAAATACCTGGAAATTAAGATAACACCGCAGTATTCTACCCTTTACCAGGAAAACTCCCCCCCCTCTTTCACTCCATTAGAACCCTTCTCCAACAGTGGAAAAAGCACCACATCTCATTATTCGAGAGAATCGCATCAGTAAAGATGACGATCCTCCCGAAACTGTTATATCTCTTCCAGACCCTACCTATCCCTGTTCCGCATGGTCAACTAAAACAATTGCAAGCATATTTACTACAATACACCTGGAACTACAGGAGACATAGAAATCCACGTTCCGTATTGCAAGCAGCCTGCTCGGACGGCAGCCTGGCCTTCCCCAACCTCATCAAATACTATCAGGCAGCGCAACTGAGGGCGATTACCTCTTGGTTCACGCTCCACTCATATAATAAATGGACTGAGATAGAGAAATTATGGCTAGCCCCAATACAACCAAACAGTCTACTCTGGAGCGCGAACGCAGAAGTAGACCCCGCACGACTGCTGGGCCCGATGGCGCAGCTCCGGAGGCTATGGCGCAAAGTGGCACAACAATACAAACTGTCCTCAGACAGCTCGCTCCTGACCTCATTCGCCCGCAACCCTAAAATGCCAGATAGCCTCACCCACCAGATGTCCTCCCCCTGGACCACAAGAAACCTGTTCCACTACGGAAATTTGGTGGATCCCCTTACACGCAAATTGCACTCCTTTGCAGAACTGCAGTCCAAATTTGACCTCCCGAAGCAGGCTTTCTACGGGTATCTCCAAATCCGCCACTATGCCCTAACATTTGCATTGAACCTGCAATTCTCCCCACCTACACCTTTTGAAAATCTCATTCTGGCAGGTTCTGCTCAGAGAGGTCTGTTGTCAGACATATACAAAATACTTAACGAAAGACCCATTGACTCAATGGGTAAACACAAATATATGCTTAAGTGGGAAAAGGCACTGGGTGAGGAGATACCCGTGGATCACTGGAGGGTCATATGGACCCAGGCATCCAAAACCTCGATCTGTACACTTTATAAAGAGAATATATATAAGATACTACATTTCTGGTACATGACCCCGGATGTATTACACGCCATCCACCCGACTAGTACGGGCCGTTGTTGGCGATGCCTGGGGGCCAAGGGAACGCTGTATCATATCTATTGGGAATGCCCGCTGATAACCCCCTTCTGGAACTCAGTCCACCGACTCCTAAGTTGCCTTCTTGAGAAAGAGGTCCCCATCACGCCTAAATTTTACCTGCTCGGGCTCTCACCACTAAAAGTTCCTGCCCCACATAAAAAGCTAACTAGACACGTCCTCACAGCAGCTCGCTGCCTAATAGCACTGAACTGGAAGAGCAGTACGCCTCCTCCAGAGGGAGCACTCTATGCCAGAATAAAGCCCCATACACACGGTCGGACTTTTTCATGGATTCTGTCCGATCGGACAATGTTGTTGAAAAATCAGACCGTGTGTATGCACCATCGGACAGTGTACGTCGGATTGTCCGACGGACAAAGTCTTATCTCCTGCTGGAAAGATTTGCCGACAACACGGTCCGATCACACCAAATCCGATCGTGTGTACGGTTGTCCGACCGGACAAAGTGCTACGCATGCTCAGATCACATTACAAGACCAAAGCTATTGGCTACTAGCCTCTACGTAGTCCCGTCGTAGGCAACAAACGTCACCACGTTCAGAATGATCGGATTTTCCGACAACTTTGTCCGACCGTGTGTATGCAAAACCAACATCAGACAAAGTATGACGGACAGGATCCGACCGACCTGGTCCGCGGATTGTCCGACCGTGTGTATGGGGCTTTAGAGATGTAGAGCTAATAGAGAGGATGACAGCGAGGATCCAGGAGCGCCTGGACGAGCATAACATGACTTGGGAGCTGTGGCACCGCCGGGAGGAACAAAACGATCCGGAGACTGACACAGGATGATACCAACCTATCCTCCCCCCCCCCCCTTTTCTTTTTCCTTTTTTTTTTTTTTCTCTTCTTCACCACTTCCCCTCCCTCCCTCTCTCCTTCTTTTTCTCTCTTTTTTCAGGAGTCCTCTAGAGACCCATGAACACAGTTACTAAATCAGTTGGAAGGTTTGGTAGATAGCACTTTAGGTAACGGTTATAATAAGTTGACTAGCAGAGAAACAACATACATACTTAAGAAATACCATAGTCTTGTGACTCGCATGAGAAAATATTTATTATGTTTGCTGTAAGACTACTGCACTTTAACTGTATTTGTTATAACTTAACGTTATTGAAAAAAAAGAAAAGTTGTAGCAACTGCACTAGGGGTGTACAGTACTGTGTACACCAACAGAAGTTTAATAACAACTATGGGTGTACTGTATTGACCACCAGAAAAGTATGCCTGCCTGTGATATAGGATCAGAAGAACACCAACAATTGGGGTAGCTTTAAGTGCACACTGTGCAAAGGACACACGAATCTAGCTAAACTGAATACAGTGTATATTGTGGCAGAGCGAAGCTCTGTCCCTTTGAAATTGGAGGTAAAGGAGATCCAGAGTTTGCATATCTGCAGACTATAGAATTTAAATGGAGAAAACTGCTCTGTCAGTTTTCTCCAGGTTTTGCTAGTCCTGGATGGGATCTCAAACTGTGTCCAGGTCTTGACGATGGCAAGCAAGGTGTGTGCCCAGCTGCACACAGACCATATAATGAGGGGCTAATGAGTGGAGGATGGTGGAGTGTGAGCAGCTTGCTGCTGCTGTATGAAGACAGACCTGTGGAGGGGTCATCCCTGTGTAAGGGGTATTCTTTGCCCAGAGACTGGGAAAGGCTGGACAGCCTTGAGAGTCGGGAAGACTAAGGAAGCCAGTGAGTCCAGGGGACTGGAAGGAATCCACTCTGTTGAGATCAAGCAGAGGAACTGCTGACAAGAGAGCCAGGTGGCTTGGTATGTTTTTCATTTATGAATGCTTAATGAAGTTAAACCCCTGCGTGGGACTTCTGGATGGACTTTTGTTTTTTCAATAAATGTGGGCTACCAGGCCCTTAACTATATATGCCTGTCTGATGAGGACTCACTGCATTAAAAAATGCATCTTTTCACTTGAGTTAAACACCCCCATGTTACAAGTGGTGCTCGAATGCGGGCATGTAGACGGTGGAAACCGGGTCCTTGCTCCATGGTGAGTCGCATCAGGAATTACTGCTAGCTGTGTGTGGCAGCCAGGCGAACAGCATTGCGCAAAAGTTTAGTTGATGGACTGTATTGCATGCAGGTGGTGTACCTGCGAATGAAAAAAGTAAGTTCATCTGTTTCATGAACTGTGTTTGTCTGCATGAGACAACACAATCTGTGTGTGCAGGTGAGGAGAACCTGCAAGTGAAAGACAACTAGTCTTAAAGAAGACAGTACACTAAATGTTCCTGTGTTAAAAGGAACTGTGTTAAAAAGCATTGTGTGCCTGACTGCAGAGATGGGGCGGTCAAAACGCGAAAAGGAAGCAAAGTTTGCTGAGATGAGAGACAGAACCTTGTGGCTGGAGGGGTTGTTACCGACAGAACAAGCCCCAGACTGGTGCAAGATGCACTTAGCCGCACTGGAGCAAAGGAGAAAGAGGGCTGGTGTTGTCCCTAGCAACGCCTATGATGTCAAGTTGGAGAATCGCAAAGAGTGTGGCGCAGCGCAAGGGGCTCAGATCTTGGCCTCTGACTATATGCAACCCATGCTGCCTACAGAGGAGGTTGGGGACTTCCTTGTAAGATTTGAAAAAGTTGCTGTAAAGAGAAAATGGCCTAGGGACTGGTGGCCAAAACTGCTGCAAACCTTATTACGGATAGAGTTCCGGTCGGTTTACCATTTGATGGACGGGGACCAGGATGACTACCGCAAGTTTAAAGAGGAAATCCTTCTTAGAGGAGAGTTCCATCGCATCATGGACCGACAGCCTGACCGGAAGTTGGAGAGGTATGTGGTTGCCCATAGCAACGGCGGTGATGTCAAGTCTGCAGACCATATGAGAAAAGTATTGCCTGCAGAGAGTGGTGGCAAGTTGAAAGCCACAATGCATCAAAGAGTTTGGGAGAATCAGCAAAGCTCTGCTGGGAGAGTGCGGTTTCCCATGGCAACGGGAGAAAGATTGCCAAAGGAAAGGAGGAGCTACAGGGCATATGTAGCTAAGCATCCACCTAAAGATGCGTATGCATTTCAAAATTACCAGGAGCAAAGGTCTTTATCTCCAGGCCCAGATTCCTGTGCAAATATGTTTGCAGTCACCCCTGGCAACGAGGATTTTCCTGTTGTGTCGGCAGGGGGTGCTAAACAGTTGGAGATGCCTGCTGTAATTTCATCCGGTGGCCACCAGGGAGAGTGGGCCAGTAAAAGTGCAGCAGAGGACTGGTTTGTGAGACAACGTACTCAAATGAAGATGGTGACCCCTACTACTGCGGTGGGTAAGACTGTCTTTAATGAAATAATGGCTGGAACCGCTGGGTTGATGTTGAAAAAGACTGGTGCTGGTAAATGCATAGAAGAGACTGAATATGTGACTGTGCACACTGGAGTGGAAGTGACCCCAAATGGGAGATCCACTGTCTGTTTGGAAAAGGACTTGCCTCACTGCAGTGCCCTGTCCAGTGGGGAGGCAAGTGGTAAACTTGAATGTGACAATATGATGGGTAAAACTGCTAATATTGTGTTGGCTAAAGTGAATGGTCCAGTTGCTAATGGGCTAGTGCAGCTCACTAGAGATAACCCTGCTGTGAATGCGGTTAAAGATGTGCTATCTCCCCTAGCAACTGTGAAGAAGGCCATAGAGGTGCCCCTAGAAACCCCCAGGGAGCTCTGCGTTTTGGAGCCGGAGGTTGCCTGGGACAACTTTGGTGCTGCTCTGAGGGATAAGAGGGTACCTGAACATAGTGATGACAGGATGTTAAATGTTAAAACTGAAATGTTTGAAAACACTCATGGTGGAAATGGGTTAATGCAGTCTAGCAACGACAGGTATCAAAGCTCTAATGCGTTTAATGAAGCGCCACCAGAGCAAGGTGGTGAAGGTGTGGTATTGCTGTCTGCTATGGTTAAAAATGTCGTGCCAAAATCTTATTTGAACCAAAGTGATATGTGCAATGTGTCTGTTGCTGAACCACTCTGTCCCTCTGGGTCTCCTTGTGCAGTAGGAGCGGTACTGCGTGGTACCTCTGGGAGCACAGAGATAACAGACTGGGACAGGTGGACACGCCAAATAAGGGCAAACACACAGAAGAGGTCATGTCTGTGATCCACAAGGGGCCCAAGGATGTGATAATGGATAATGCCGTGCCAAATGTGTTGGTGGAAGTGCCAGATGGCACAGCAAAAAATGAAGTGATTGTAGTCACAGGTCAAAATGTTCTAAGTGATGATGGTCAGGAGTCAGGACAGTTGTTGGCAGAGGATCTCCTGCCAGTGGAGTTGGTGGATAGTGAAGCTGCCGTGGACAACCACTCCACTGGATGCAGTTCCTCTCCAGACACTGCCCTGCCGAACATGAGTGAAATGAAATATGACAAATGCATTGATATTTCTGACCGTGATGAAAAATGCAGCTCATTGTCAATTTGTAAGGGTTTGGTTACCATGGGTGACCACAAAAATAATGGTAGACCTGAAGATCTTGGTCAAGTTGATCTGGTTGTAGCAAACCCTGAAAATTGTAATGAGATAGGGAATGGTATGATTGACACAGAAGAGGTAAAAGATACAGCAGAATTAGGCCCCCTACAGGTTCAGGAGGGTATTTCTGGGGAAGATTTTCTGAGGTTTGCGAAATTTCTAAGGTCTGAGAAGGATCGTTATAAACAATGGTTGCAGGAAAATGGCCCAAAGCTCAGCAAGGTGTCGCATGACTTTAAAACCTTAAAGTCGCAAGACAGTCAGTATGTCCTTCAGAGGGAGACTAGGATGAGGCTGCAGTCATATGAGGATGTTAGTGATGAAACTGACAAAAATAAGCATGCAGTGTACATGAGGAAACAAGTGGCGCTAAGTTTGGACAGTAAGAGGGTGCCCGTACTTGGAGTACAGAGAGGGACCATTGTCACCCTAATAAAAGAGCCCCCACTTATCATTAAACCAGTGTTTAAAAATGTGGTTCCTTCTAAATTAAGCAAAGAGAAAAGGGGTGGTCTAGTGGAAATTGAGGGAGCACTTTATAACCTTAATGGTACTGGATCCGTAAAATTCAGAAATCAACCTCATGTGCAAAAAGGTACCAAGATTGGTAAAAGGACTAGTGTAGGCCCAAGAGAAGTGGGAAAACATCGCTTTTGGAAGTGCACTCGTAAAAAAGCATGGGAGTGTCTTTGTAAAGCCCAAGTAGATGCAGCAAGGGGACGTGGAGAAATTCACCTGATGGGACAAGATTTGGCTCATGTGGGTGGCAGCTTGCATGGTCATGCCAAAGTGAGGAGGTTGTACTGGTGTATATTGAAGGTTAAAGCTGATGTCAGCGAGTTTAAAGGTAGGATCAGGGAAAGCAGAGTTTCCCCCAAAAAAATGATTAAGCCCAGGGACCCAAGAAGAAGAAGGCTGAGGATGGGAAAATATAGGACCCTGTTAAGATCCAGGGTGGGACGTGCCTGGAAGCGCACCCGGAAAAAAGGTTGGGCCTACGTGGCTGACAGCCAGCACAGAGGTGTCCCAACCATGACGGGTGCTGGTGTTCCTCCCTCCGGATCGAAACAAAGGGGGGGGATATGTGGCAGAGCGAAGCTCTGTCCCTTTGAAATTGGAGGTAAAGGAGATCCAGAGTTTGCATATCTGCAGACTATAGAATTTAAATGGAGAAAACTGCTCTGTCAGTTTTCTCCAGGTTTTGCTAGTCCTGGATGGGATCTCAAACTGTGTCCAGGTCTTGACGATGGCAAGCAAGGTGTGTGCCCAGCTGCACACAGACCATATAATGAGGGGCTAATGAGTGGAGGATGGTGGAGTGTGAGCAGCTTGCTGCTGCTGTATGAAGACAGACCTGTGGAGGGGTCATCCCTGTGTAAGGGGTATTCTTTGCCCAGAGACTGGGAAAGGCTGGACAGCCTTGAGAGTCGGGAAGACTAAGGAAGCCAGTGAGTCCAGGGGACTGGAAGGAATCCACTCTGTTGAGATCAAGCAGAGGAACTGCTGACAAGAGAGCCAGGTGGCTTGGTATGTTTTTCATTTATGAATGCTTAATGAAGTTAAACCCCTGCGTGGGACTTCTGGATGGACTTTTGTTTTTTCAATAAATGTGGGCTACCAGGCCCTTAACTATATATGCCTGTCTGATGAGGACTCACTGCATTAAAAAATGCATATTTCACTTGAGTTAAACACCCCCATGTTACAATATATATATATATATATATATATATATATACACACATAACACCTAGGATGCATATATATATATATATATATATATATATATATATATATATATATATATATATATATATATATACACACACACACACACACACACACACACACACACACACACACACACACACACACACAATACACTGACTGCAGCTAACTGACTCGCCTCCTGCCTGCTCTAACTCAAATGAAATGAAATTACACTGTCTATCTCTCTCTTTCTATCAGCACACCGGAACACACTACACAAGACCGACTTCCAGGCAGCCTTATATAGTGTGGGGCGTGTACTAAACCCCCTGAGCCAAAATTGGCCAAAGCCACATGGGTTTGACTCGAACTCGAAGCTCTCTCTCTCTCTCTCTCTGACTGACTGTATATATATATTAAATACACTGCAGCTAACTGAATAATCTGCCTGCCTGCTCAATCTAAATGACAATCTCTGTCCACGCCGACACACTACACGACACACTACACGAGGCCGACGTGCAGGCGGCCTTATATAGTGTGGGGTGTGGAATTGTCCCCCTGAGCCATGTTTGGCCAAAGGCACCCTGCCTTTGGCCAATTATAGCTCTCTTAGATGAGGGCGCTATGATTGGCCAAAGCATGCAGGTCATGGTGCATGCTCTGGCCAATCATCATACAGCAATGCACTGCGCTCCCGCAGTGCATTATGGGCTATTACGCACCACGCGAATTTGGCGCAAACGGCCCATAATGTTCGGTTTTCGGCGAACGGGCAAACAGCCAATGTTCGAGTCTAACTCATGTTCGAACCGAACATCCCTAATCTTGCGATAAGTGGATCTTCCTGTAAGCGTTTTTCTAGGTATACACTCAAGGCAGCGACCTGTACCTTAATTGTACTTAACGAAAACCCCCGGTCTATCCCTTCTTGAAGAAACTCTAGGATACTCGCTGTGTCCTTGCTTTCCTCCCCTTTAATATCTAACCAGGCATTAAACTTTTTTCAGATTTTGCCATAGATAGCTCGGGTGACAGACATACACACACACACACACACACACACACACACACACACACACACCCACACACATATACACATTCTTTCATACATAACTTTACACACTGACAATAACATTTACATTTACACACATTACATATTCATATACACACTTTTATATTCATACATTGTAACTCAATAATGTCGTTAATAATTTCTGTACTTGTACTAATCACATAAAATGTGTATTAATTACACCTATCATTAGGTGTACATATAATAATAACTTTGACTCACTTTATTCACATTTTTTTCCCTCTACACACCCACACTGCCCTGTCACTTACTTTTCCTCATTCCTCAGCATTTTTATGATCACTATATATATACACACACACACACCCTCTGTCCATACCCTTCATTTACAGTGTTCTTTCAAACAATCCTCCCCCTCTTCTTTTTTTTTTTTCATTAATTTTTATTCAGTCACTTCTCTTTCTTTGCAATACAGCACTTGGTAGGCGTTTGATACATGCACTACCTATATCAATATATTCTCATACAGTGATCGCCGATCTGGTCCTGGGGTCTGCTTTCCTGACCTGGTTTCTGTCCGGCTATTTCCCCGCTTCAGTCCCAGGTGAGGCTACTTACACCGGACCACCTCTCAACCCCACTTTTGGAGCTGAACTTCATTCCTGGGCTACTTTGTAAGTAGTAAAGGGATTGCTTTCTTTATTTTTCACCTCTAGGATAAAATGCTTAGCTAGCTACTAAATCCACCAATCATTCCCTTACTTTATAGCTTAATACCTGCATCCAACTCCTGACGATTGGCATAAGGCTATTAAAAACGTAGAGTGTTCATCCAGGGATGCCAAGCCACGCTTGCTCTAATAACTTTAACCAATCATGTTTTCCATTTGTACTCATTATGTGAATTATGTGTAGCGGCCATAACCCCTTGAGGGGCGGCCTTGAATTTTGGGCTTACCAGTTACCTTCGCTTGGCTTGTTAATCCATGTCCAGGGGTTCCCAGGGTCAGTACCCAACAACTTCGGATGCTGACACCATAAAAGTCCTTTAAAAAGGTTTTTATTTGCAGGGGTAACATCCAACAAACATGGTCTTGAATAGGAACAGAGGGCAGGGTGAAGAAACTCGGGCACCTTGAACTGCTGACAATTGAAAAGTCTCTCATATAAACCCAGAGAGTAGCCACTCGCAGCTGGGTACTTCAATGCTGAACAAATCTCTAGCCAGAGATTTGGCAGTCAACACTTTGATCCGGAGACTTGTAAAGTCTCTATCACAGCATAAACTTTCAACCGAAAGTGGATAGGAACCTTTTCTCAGTACCTGGAACTTTCTCTGACTCCTTGGCAGTACTGCGAACCTGTGGATTCGTTAGTGTCCATAACAACCCAGCAATCAGGGTCTTCTTGAGATGCCAGCTTGTTGGCCCTCCTCCGTAGAGTCCTCCCCCGGTCACTTGCACGAGCTGCGGTGCCCCTCAAAGATTGAGAGCACACCCGGACGCCTTGAATCCTCCCTTACTGCGCCTCTGACCAGCCGGTTCCGAGATTCAGGAACAGATGGATCCTTGCCCCAGACCATGCGGGTCTGTTAGGCTAGTCAAACTGACCATGTTGCGGGAAGGCAAACGATCCCGGGCCCGGGACCCCTCGCGGGGCTACCCCAGTCCAGATTCAGGAACAGGCAGCTACGGTCGAACCCCGAACATGTTACTCCAGCACCTTAAGTACTCTTCCCCAGATTGCACAGCGGGGCAAGACGCACCCACTGATTGGCTCCGGGGAAGACTGATACTCAAACCGTCCAACCAGGCTTGGTTCTAGGCCTGTCATGTGTACCTCACTCTACCCATGACCAGGCAGAACCCTAACACAGCCCAGCCAAACTGATGCCAGAATAAACCTGCACAATTAACCCTCAGAACCCCACTACTGTTCTGAGGAAAAACTAAATTTCCACACATAGCGGACACTTTGTGAAAGTGTCCCCGCTACATATGTATATATCATATATTTTTGAACATTATTTATTTGTATTCATTTGTTTTATGCTATGAATTGTAACGTGTGTCACAAACCATGTTTAGTGAAGAACCTTGTATTAATAAATGGATTATTATATCAACTTATGTTGAACCTTTTTTATGATTGTATTTTTACATCATAAATGCTTTATTATATTATTGAATCATGTTTACTAATATCACTATCATGTATTACCCCCTGAGATTGTGACACTCAGCTTATTTACATTCTATACCAGGGGTGCCCAACCTTTTGAAGAGCGAGGGCCACTTAAGCGACTTGGTAACTGGTCGTGGGCCACAATAAGTGGAGTGGACAGAAGACATATCCGTGTTCACTCTGTATATGCAGAGCGGACATGGACACAGCCCACACTACTCTGTGGGCCCCCCTATCCGATCCAACCAGATGGAAGGGGACGGATCCCCTTCTGTTTTTTTTTTTTTTTAGTGGATCGGATTGGAGGTAGGTGGGTGCAAATGGACACAAGTTCATTTACATCTGCCGCTCCATAGGAGGTGAATGGAGGGTCCGCATGGGTTGAACCGATCATGTGAAAGGGGCCTAAAGCTGCTTTCACACTGATGTGCAGCAGTTTACCTGCACTGCGGGTGCAGTACAGTGCACCTGTGGCTTTCCTGCAGGCTAGCTGCACTTTGCCATTAATGTCTATTATATCCTGCAGGTGTGGTGCACTTTCTGAAAGCGCACCAAACCTGCAGATAACAGAAGTCTATGACTCAGTTCAGGTAACCCGAATGTGCAATGCGCTGCACCTGCGGATCCGTTTGAAAGCAGCCCAGTAACCACTGCAGAACAGATATGCCCATATATACACTGCTTTTAGTAATAAACTTACCTTTAATAACAGTCTTCCATTCAGGTATCGCCGGCTGTTGCTGTCCTAGGCAGAATGCATTTGGTATCACTCCGCTTGGGACAGTCGGTGCTATACAGGAAGCATCAGCAAATGCGGCTCTGCTCCCTCCACAGCCGCTTGCTTCCTCTACCGCTGGCTTCATTTAAAACACTGATGCTCTGGGATGGTGGGTCGGCAACCCACGATCTGGGCTTGAGAACCTGCGATCCCAAAGCAGGAGGTCACGGGCCACATCAGAAGGCTCCGTGGGGCACATGTGGCCCCCGGGCCACTGGTTGGGCACCCCTGTTTTATACAAATCATTAAATACACCCACATGCCTCAATTAAAGTCCCAATTTACCTACCCCCTTCCCCCCTCTTTTAACATATATATGTAGAGATGGAGGCATGTGGGTGTTTGATTAAAGGTTGAGACAGGTCATATCCATTTTTTAACTGTCTGAGGGGTAGCCTCAGAGGAGGTTGATCTGCTAGCTTTAGAAGCACTGTAAACCATGGTCTCTTGGGCCATTATAGCACCACAAAGGTTAAACGTGTTTCTTCTACTAGAAATTTCGCTAAAACCCTCGGAATGAGATGGATGGGTGGAAATGCGTAAGCCAGGCTGAAGACCCAAGTGTTCTGCAGAGTGTCCACCACCAGGGATTGATCTCCTGGGCATAGCAAAAATAAATTTGGAACTTTTGAATTTTTCTTGGTTGCGAACAGATCTGGTTTCCCCCAGTAAGCAACTATATGGTTGAATACTTCTGGATGCAGAGACCACTCTTGATTCGAAACTTGTTGTTGACTCAAGAAGTCTGCAGTATTGTTCTGCTCTCCCTTCAGATGTACCGCAGAGATGGATTTGAGGTTATTTTCTGCCCACTGAAAAATGTACTTGGCTGCCAACATCAGCCGGGGACTCCTGGTATACCCCTGTTTGTTGATATACGCTACAGCTGTCGTATTGTTAGAACGGACCTGAAGGTAGTGACCCTGGACCATTTCCTGAAAGACTAGTAAAGCTTTGAAAATAGCTGTCAGCTCTTTCCAGTTGGAGGAGAACTCTTTCTCCTCTGGAGTCCACTTGCCTTGAGCCCAGCACAAGTTGAAATGGGCTCCCCAACCCCTACTGCTGGTGTCTGTGGTCAGTATGGACATCATGGGTAGTATCCAATGTACCCCTTTGTGAAGGTTATCCTTGTCCTTCCATCACCACAGAGATCGCTTTACTCTGGTGGGAATCGTTATGTACTCCTCTAGTACCATTGTACGGCTGGTATTGATGCTGTCATAAGGCCAACGCTAACATCACTTCTCTTACTGTGCAGCTGCAACTGGATTGAAGGTAAGACATCCTCAGTTTCAGGATTGAAAGTTTGTAGCCCAAAAAGCGAATGGTTTGCGTCGGGTTTGGTATGGATTTTTCTTGATTTATTATCCACCCCAAACGTTGTAGGCTGAGTTGTGTTATCTCCAAATCCTGACGAAGCTGCTTCTCTGAGTGGGCCATGAGGAGTAGATCATCCAAATACGGTAAGATTGAGATGGACAGGAGTCCCAAATAGACTAGTGCTTCAGCCAGAACTTTGGTGAAAATTCTTGGGGATGACGATAGTTCCAAAGAAAATGCTCTGCACTGGAAGTGATAAATTGTGTTTTCAATTTGAATTGCCAAACAAAGGAACTTTTGACATTCCCTCTTTATTGGAATATGTAGATAGGCATCTTTTAGATCCAATGTTGCCATAAAAACTTCTTTCTGCAGAATATGCATAAGTTCAGGGGCCCAAGGGTCATAATGAGTCTTTTCGGATGGCTTTTTTATCATAAACATGCGCGAATAGAAACCGTCCCCCTGTTCCTGAACTGGGACTGGCACCAATATATACCGATCGGGGAGATGGTGGATCAAGAAGGGTAAGGCCCATGGCTTTCTCTGAGTCTCTTGGTAGTTTTGTAACAAGAGACTTGAAGGCGGATCTTTGTGAAATTCCAGGGCATAACCCCTCCTTATAATGTTTAACACAAATTTGTTTGAGGTTATCATCTCCCATTGAGGAAGAAACCCCTTTAGTCTTCCTCCCACCGGGAGGCTGACGTCACTGCGGCTTGGGGTTCTGACTGGGGCGGTTAAAAAGTATACCTCCTTTCCCTTTCCCTTTTTGTCCTGACCAATGCTTCTTTGGTCTGAATTCCTTATGTGTCTTTGGGGGCTCTTTTGAAGGTCGAAAACATTTTCTTTGAAAATGTTTCTTTTTCATGGGGAAATTCTTCTTTTTACCCACTGTCCTTTCCAAGGCGGTGTCCAATTCTGGACCAAAGACCAAGTTTCCAGTAAACGGGACACTGCACAAGCGCATCTTGGAAGCCGTGTCTCCCCCCTAAGTTTTCATCCAGACTGACCTTCTGGCTGCTACTGAGAGTGCCGCGGTCTTACACGTAAACTTTATGGATTTTGTTGAGGCGTCAGATATGAATCCTGTCGCTTTAAACAGCATAAGGATGGATTTCAGAAGCTCCCCTCTTGGTGTACCTGCCACCAAATGTTGCCATAGCCAGAATTCTAGATTCCTAGCTATGCATGTTGTTGCTAGTGCTGGCTTTAGGTTGGTTGGCCATTGCCGCATCCCAAGCCCTTTTCAAGACTATGTCTGTTCTCCTGTCCACTGAGTCCTTTAAGTGCCCCATATACTCAAAGTCTAAGCCAGATTTCTTTTATACTTTAGACAGTGGTGCGTCTAGTTTAGGATTTTTATTACAAACGGCTTCTGGGTTCTCGTCAAAAAGGAAACCTTCTTTTTAGAGAATTCGAGAAAAAGGCTTTTTTATCCGGCTCCGCCGATTCTTTTCGAATAAGGTCAGAAAGTACGTTATGTATTGAAAATACTTTCGCCTTCTTTTTCCCCAGGGCCTCATACATTCTGTCATGTCTGGGCAATTGAACTTTCTCTTCATTAATCTCTAGAGTGTCAGACATTGCGCCTAACAAATCGTCCATTTCCATTAGGGACAGTTTGTATTTTGTAGTGTTGTTAGCTACAGCCTGATCTTCATCCTAATCAGAATCTGAGTCAGAAGATCCAGGCCTAACTAAAGCGGGGCTATGGCTCCTGACTCTTCGGGGCTCCCCTGAGCTAGAAGTTGTTGGACCTGGCGAAGCGGAAATGGCAGCAGCCTACCTGTGCTTGGCTGGTGCCTGCTTCCGCAGGAGTGTCCCGGGGATTCCCTTCCATGGTCCCCCCTCTACTCCTGATCCAGCCGCTAGTCCAGTTTAGCTGGACGCTGGTCGGGAATTTTCTAGTTCCAACCTGGCCTTCCCCTCCTCCTTACACCCTGGAGACCCGGAACCGGAAGTCTCTGCATGCAGTGATGACGCGGTTCCACCGAAAATGACACAAACGGTGCCTCCGGTCCCACAGTGAATGAACTACCAGGAGATGAAATGGACGTTGCAGGCCACTTCACCCGCTCGGCCTGCGCTGCACAGTCGCACCCTGGGGGAACCTGCCACTGGTCCTCACCAGGCACTGGAAGGAGGGGGGCGAAGGGTCTGCTCCTGTCTGCTGGACGGTACCCGGACCACAAGATTAAATGGTAAGGACCTTACTGGAGCACCGACGGATAGGACCCAGTCCCCCTGTACGGTCTCCTCTCCCTTCAGGCTGCCCCTGAGAGATGAAGTCCTTCCTTTCCTGGTCCCTCAGCAACATGTTCCTCCGACAGAGGAAGCACAAATCACTGACCATGGACCTGAGGGACCGCCTTTTGAACTGGATGGCAACGTGTTTCCTGTGGCGATGGGAGGAGCTCCATCTCTAAAGAGCTGTCCTGGAAGACGACTGGGGAAATAAACATTAGATTTAGATCCACTTTGATGTCAAAAGCCGGGAAGTGCATTATGGTTAGTTGGTTATTATGGCAGTGAATTCCTGCATTAGTTCAGTGGCTAGCGATAGGGTTTATGCAAACATATATCTCGATATCATTTAGCCAACCTTTTTCACATTTTCAACATTAGTATAGGGAGTGTATATTTTGTAGGTTCTACAGATGTCTTTCTTCCTAGTCCTTTTTTTTATTTAAAAAAAAAACACAACTGTTTGCTTTGCAAAATAAGTGTTCATGCTTTACATCAAATCACCTTCATTTGTTTAAAACCTGCTTCCCAAATAAATGTGCTGTGTGCTTTATGTTTACTATGCAAACTGTTGTATGGACCAACATGGTCCCTATGTTAAATTAACAAAGGCATTGTGTATATTTATTGTTTGTTGTATGCATGGGGCTTAGGGTAGAACATAAAGGCTAAGTCCACCTTTTACAAAAATAAAAAAAATGCACAAATATTTGCAGCAAAAAAAAAGAAAAAAGTTCACAAATCAGCTTGCAAAGCATTGCAAGCACAATCAGCTGTCTTTATTTTTTTTTGGGGCTGTTACTGATTAAAATTTTTGCGTTCGATTAATGGATTTTTTTTTAATCGATTAATCGACTAATTTCGATTAATTATAACGCACATACAGATCCAACTACTTTTAGCTGATCTCCTTGCATTGCAACTCTGCATTAGTCAGTGGTAAATGTGGTATACACTATATACAATCACCCGACACTAGTTAGTTTCCACAATCCATGACTTAACTTCACAGTTCACACAAATACGTTTTAAATTCAAACTGTAGCACTGACGTAAGTTATTTATTTTTTCCACAGTAGTGTGACAATCCCTCCACCTCCGGTCTAACTAATCACTCTCACCTTATGGCATGGACCCCTGTGCAAACAGGTGGTCATGCAAGCGGGTATCACAAGGGTTAACGCGGACCATAAGCTTCTCTCACGTCTCCTTAGATCTCAGGAAGGACGCCAGGTCATGGGTAGAAAGAAAAGATCTAATTGCTCATCGCTTAAGTATAAAGATAACATTTTTGTGTTCAAACACAAACTACTCACATAAAGATGATAAAAACACAACACGTAAAGCCAACAATCGTGTTAGGCCCCTTTCACACTTATACGACTTGTCCCACGATTTGGGACTGCAAAGTAGCATGACAAGTCGTTCCCCATGATTTCCAATGATAGCCATTCATATTAGTATGACTTCAAGTCGTTCCGACTTCAAAGTAGTCCCTGCACTACTTTAGTCCGATTTTGATGCCACTTACACAGGCATTCCTTGAAATGGCGGCAAAAATCGCGGCAAAATCACAGTAAAATCGGGCGACTTTGAAGTTGCACAAGTGTGAAAGGTGCCTTAGTTCCGTAGGGCAGCAGCAGGTGACATCATGCGTAGCTCCTCCCCCGTATGCGTTACGTTCAATCAGAACTTTAACGTCACCGGACTCCTACCCCCTTCCCTTCGTTAGCAGACGGAGGCAATTGGGGAAGGGGGAGGAGTCCGGTGACGTCGATGTCCGTGACGTCACCAGCTCTCCGACTCCCTAAAGACCCGGAAGCCGGTGGAGAGGTGAGTACCGATCAAAAGAATTTTGATCGATCAAAAAAATTTATCGATTAATCGAGGAATTAATCTTTAATTTCCACTGCCCTATTTTTTTATATTAGTCTGCTTTTTCTTCTAGAGCTCTGCTTTAAACAGGTTACAGACACGGTTTGTTATAAAATGTAGCCGCCAGCTTCTTTCTATACAGTAGAAGTGATCTTGGTTGTTAGCCATCTGCACACCATTTCCCCTCTGTTGCATAGAAAGTTCAAAGGCACAGAACGGCTTTCGCATTGTCATATGTGAATGCTGTTCTAGGCAGTTTTGTACTATGAACCCAGGCTGTGTGATGACATGAAGACCAGGGGGTGTGTTATTGACAGCCCAGGTGCACAGGATGAGGTTGAATGGCACTGGATGTCAACAAGCAATGGAGAAGGAAAACACTGAAGCATGAAGGGAGTGAGTTGTCCATTTAGAACTTCTTTTTCGGCATGTTTTTGAATTTCAAAACATCAAAACGGAGTATCAATATCCTGAATTGTTAGGTTAATGTGTGTGTAATTTTTTGGGTAAATGTAAAAGTTTGCAGTGGAATCCTCAATTAAAAGTGCAATTAGGGTTGTCACCTCATCCCTTAACCACTTCAATACAGGACATTTATACCTCTTCCTGCCCAGACCAATTTTTAGCTTTCAGCACTCTCACACTTTGAATGACAATTACTCAGTCATGCAACACTGTACCCAAACAAAGTTTATATATTTTTTTTCATTAAAATAGAGCTTTCTTTTGGTGGTATTTAATCACCACTGGGTTTTTTATTTTTTGCGACATAAGTGAAAAAATGCGTACATTTTGAAAAAAAAAAACTATTTTTTTTTTAGTTTCTACGATAACATTTTGCAAATAAGTAATTTTTTTGGGGAAATTTGGGCCAAAATGTATACTGCTACATCTCTTTGGTAAAAATAATCCAAATTAGTGGATATTATTTGGTCTCTGTGAAAGTTATTGAGTCCACAAGCTATGGTGCAAATCATTGAAAATTGATCACACCTGATCACACCTGATCTCATTTATTGAGGCCCTGAAATGTCAGGAAAGTGCAAATACCCCCCAAATTACCCCTTTTTGAAAAGTAGACAGTCAAAGGTATTTAGTAAGAGGCATGAGTTTTTTTAAGTTGTAATTTTTTGCCACAATTCTTGAGAAAATTAAGACCCCCCCCCCCAAAACTGTCATAATAACAAGTTATTTCTCACACACAGCATATGCATACTTCCAATTACACCCCAAAATACATTCTGCTACTCCTCCCGAATATGGCGATACCACATGTGTGTGACTTTTACACAGCCTAGCTACACAGAGAAGTCCAACATGCAGGGAGCAACATCAGGGGTTCTGGGAGCATAAATTACACCTCTAATTTCCTAACGACCTATTACATTTGTGAAGGCCCTGGAGCACCAGGACAATGGAATTAACCACAAAATGACCCCAATTTGAAAAGCAAGCACCCCAACGTCTATTCTATGAGGCATAATGAGTCTTTTGAAGTGTTCATTTTTTTTCCACAAGTCTTCGGAAAACGTGGAAAGAAAATTAAAACATATTTTTTTCTTCACAAAGTGCTCAGTTTATAAGATATGTCCAGTGTTGGTCATCTTACTTTAAAAAAGTAATTAGTTACATTACAAATTACTTCTCCCAAAAAAGTAATTGAGTTAGTAACTCAGTTACTACATTGGAAAAGTAATTAGTTACTCAGCAAAGTAACTGTGACTTTTTTTTTTAATATTCTTAGGGGCGGGTCTAGTATTACTGTAAGCAAGGGGCGCGTTCCCCCCTGCACGTCTATTTCCCCCCCAACACATATATCTGTTCCCCCTCTGTACCCCACTACACGTCTGCCCCCCCCCCCCACACACATATATCTGTTCCCCCTCTGTACCCCACTACACGTCTGTCCCCCCCACACATATATCTGTTCCCCCTCTGTACCCCACTACACGTCTGTCCCCCCCCCCCCACACACATATATCTGTTCCCCCTCTGTACCCCACTACACGTCTGTCCCCCCCCCCACACATATATCTGTTCCCCCTCTGTACCCCACTACACGTCTGTCCCCCCCCCACACATATATCTGTTCCCCCTCTGTACATCTGTCCCCCCCAAACTCACGGATCGGATCGTTGCAGAGTCACGGATCGGATCATTTTTCGGATCAGCAAATAATAATTGAATTTGCAAAAACCTTTGAAAATTCCACCACCATAAAGCCCCCACTGTAATATCCACGTCATCTCCCCAACTGTAATATTGTCTGGGTATAGCTGGGTACGGCGGGGTATCGCCGAGTATGGCTGGGTATCGCCGAGTATGGCTGGGTATTACCGCGTATTGCAGAGTGTGGCGGGGTATGGCCAGGTGTTGCAGAGTATTGCGCAGTATTGGCAGGGTGTTGCAGAGTATTGCACAGTATTGGCAGGGTGTTGCAGAGTATTGCACAGTATTGGCAGGGTGTTGCAGAGTATTGCGCAGTATTGGCAGGGTGTTGCAGAGTATTGCGCAGTATTGGCAGGGTGTTGCAGAGTATTGCGCAGTATTGGCACTGGCAGGGTGTTGCAGAGTATTGCGCAGTATTGGCAGGGTGTTGCAGAGTATTGCGCAGTATTGGCAGGGTGTTGCAGAGTATTGCGCAGTATTGGCAGGGTGTTGCAGAGTATTGCGCAGTATTGGCAGGGTGTTGCAGAGTATTGCGCAGTAGTGGCACTGGCAGGGTGTTGCAGAGTATTGCGCAGTATTGGCAGGGTGTTGCAGAGTATTGCGCAGTATTGGCAGGGTGTTGCAGAGTATTGCGCAGTATTGGCAGGGTGTTGCAGAGTATTGCGCGGTTTTGGCAGGGTGTTGCGCAGTATTGGCAGGGTGTTGCAGAGTATTGCGCAGTATTGGCAGGGTGTTGCAGAGTATTGCACTGTATTGGCAGGGTGTTGCAGAGTATTGCGCTGTATTGGCAGGGTGTTGCAGAGTATTGCGCTGTATTGGCAGGGTGTTGCAGAGTATTGCGCAGTATTGTCAGGGTGTTGCAGAGTATTGCGCAGTATTGGCAGGGTGTTGCAGAGTATTGCGCAGTATTGGCAGGGTGTTGCAGAGTATTGCGCAGTATTAGCAGGGTGTTGCAGAGTAGTGGCAGGGTATGGAGGGATGGCTGCTGCCATCCGATCTCTCCCCTCCACTGTACAGATCTGTACACAGAGGGGAGACCAGCGTCATCTTGACGCCGGTTTGTTTACAAAGTGATCGCTCCGTCATTTGACGGAGCAATCACATTGTAAACGGCCGACGGGTGCACCAAGATGGCCGCCGCTCCGGAGCTAGGCCGGAGCGGCGGCCATCGTGGTGCACCCGTCGGCCGCCGCTCCGGAGCTAGGCCGAAGCCGCGGCCTTTCCTAAGGCCGAGGCCGCGGACGGCTCCGCGATCGCGGCGGGTAATTGCGGTAACGCCGCCCCAGTAATGGGAACGGCGTTACCGCGAGGGGAAGAGTAATCAGTTAGATTACTCGTTACCCTCTAAATTAACGGCGTTACGTAACGCCGTTTACTTTAACGGCGTTAGTGCCATCACTGGATATGTCTAACACAAAGCATGTATATAGCAAAAATGACACCCCAAAACACATTCTGCTACTCCTCCTGAGTATGGCGATACCACATGTGTGAGAATTTTACACAGCCAGGCCACATACAGAGGCCCAACATGCAGGGAGCACCGTCAGGCGTTCTTGGAGCATAAATTACACCTCTAATTTCCTAACGACCTATTACATTTTTGAAGGCCCTGGAGAACCAGGACAATGGAATTAGCCACAAACTGACCCCATTTTGGAAAACAAACACCCCAACATATATTCTATGGGGCATCATGAGTGTTTTGAACAGTTAATTTTTTACACAAGTCTTCAGAAAACGTGGAAAGAAAATTACATTTTTTTTTTTTCTTTTTACACAAAGTTGTCAATTTATAAGATATTTCTAACACATAGCATGTTTATAGCAAAAATTACACCCCAAAACACCATTCTGCTACTCATCTTGAGTATGGCGACACCACATGTGTGAGACTTCTATGCAGCCTGGCCATATACAGAGGCCCAAAATTGAAGTAGTACCGTTCGGCGTTCTAGGAGCATAAATTACACATCTCATTTCATTCCTACCTATCACACTTTTGTAGGTCCTTGAGTACCATGACAGTGGAATTACCCACAAAATGACCCCATTTTGGAAAGAAAACACCCCAACGTATATTCTATGAGGCATGGGCTGCAGATAGGTACTCGGGTACTTTGATGGGCTGGAGACAGGTACTCGGTTACTCTGATGGGCTGGTGAAAGGTACTCGGTTACTCTGATGGGCTGGTGACAGGTACTCGGTTACTCTGATGGGCTGGTGACAGGTACTCGGGTACTCTGATGGCCTGGTGACAGGTACTTGGTTACTCTGATGGCCTGGTGACTGGTATTCTGATGGCCTGGTGACAGGTACTCGGGTACTCTGATGGCCTAGTGACAGGTACTCCGGTACTCTGATGGACTGTGACAGGTACTCGGGTACTCAGATGAACTGTGACAGGTACTCGGATGAACTGTGACAGGTACTCGGATGGGCTGTGACAGGTACTCATGTACTCAGATGGCCTGTGACAGGTACTCAGATGGGCTGTGACAGGTACTCAAGTACTCAGATGGGCTGTGACAAGTACTCGGGTACTCGGGTACTCAGATGGGTGGTGACAGGTACTTTGATGGGCTGTGACAGGTACTTTGATGGGCTGTGACAGGTACTTTGAATTGCTGTGACAGGTACTTTGATGGGCCGTGGCATTAAATTAGCCTCAGAACTGTCAGAAACCATGAAATCAGACCAAGACAGAAAGTATAGTTAAATCACACTTGTTTAATAAAAAAAGTAAATAGAACAGATGTAGTCAAAACATAGCCAGAGCCATAGTACCAGAACATATAGTCAGCCAAGCCAAATGTCAGCGAACCGGAGATGAGCGTAGTAAAACAGCAAGCAGGATCTGGAGCCAGAAGGGATGTCAGCCAAGCCAATGCAATAGCGCATCTCTGTGATGTTGACTAAGGCGAAGGCAGAGATCCTCTGGGCTGGACGGCTTAAGTAGGCAGGACTGACGAGCAGGATATCATCAACAGCTGAGTACCTGTGGAGAGATAGCTGGCAATTAGCCGACAGCTGAGCGACCAGCTCAGAGAAGGAAGGGCTGAGCCCAGTCCTGACAAGAACCTGTGTAATTCATATGTGTGTACATGTTGTTGTTGTACTTCACCGCGTTCTTGACGGTCGAAAGTTCAGCGAATGTTTGTGTGACAGTGTGTATTCAAGACAAGCTTGGGCGGAATTCCGTCGGAAAAAACATCCAAGATTTTTCCCCCGGAAAATCCGCTCGTGTGTACGCAGTATTAGTTAAAATGACAATGTTGTCTAAAAATGTGGCACCTGCATCACATCCTGTACTATGCTAATGTCCTCCTTATTGTGGTACAGAGCAGGTTGTAGACATGTAATTAGCACATAATAATTGGTTACCGTGCACCGTCAAGATATGCAAACAGTTCTTGCTACCTAGTAACCAACAGGAATTCCCATCCAGGATGGGTAAGTAAGTGTTGAGTTGTAGTACTCTTAAAGAGGAGCTCCACCTTAAAAAAAAATATTAAAAGCCAGCAGCTACAAATGCTGCAGCTGCTGACGTTTGATAAATTGACACTTACCTGTCCAGGGTGCCCACGATGTCGGCAGCAGAAGACGAGCAATCGATTGTCTCTCGGCTGCCCACGCCGCCATCCACTGTGAGGGAATCATGAAGTGAAGCGTTGCGACTTCACTGCCCAATTCCCTACTGCGCATGCGCGAGTTGCGCCACGTGTCTTCACTGATCCCCGTTGTGTTCTGGGAACTGTTTCCCACGGGACGGGAAGTGATGTAGCTGCGGATATTCTGCGGCTATCTATGCCCAGGAGTGGGTGCAGATACCTGTATTATACAGGTATCTGCACCCCCCTCCCCCCTGAAAGGTGCCAAATGTGGGAGGGAGGAATCCGATGAGCGGAAGTTCCACTTTAGGATGGAGTTCCACTTTAAGAGGACCTTGACACCATTAATTAGCTTTTCCTGGGAAGCATTTAGAGCAAACTAAACATTCATGGTGAGATGCAGGCTTATCGTAAACAGTCTTAAGCCTCGTACACACGATCAGATTTTCCGACGGGAATTTTGTGATGACAGGCTGTTGGCGGAAAATCGGACTGTGTGTATGCTCCATCGGACAATTGTTGTCAAATTTTCTGCAGACAAATGTTGGATAGCCGGTTTTAAAATTTTACGCGGACAAGTGTGTGTTGTCAGATTTTCCGAGCGTGTGTACACAAGTCCGTCGGGCAAAAGTCCAAAGTACAAACATGTATGCTCGGAAACAAGGACGAGCCAGAAGCGGTCGGTCTTGTAAACTAGCGTTCGTAATGGAGAATTAACATTCGTGACGCGGAAAATTATGAAATCTCGAAATGCAGCGCACAATTCTCTTCTTCTTTAATGGGATAATAATGAAGCTGCTTTGCTGGTGATACTGATGGAGTTATTGCAAATTAATTTTCAAAAGCTTTTTTTTTCTAGTGATATCAAGAATAATATTATAATTTTTTTCGGCAAGTTACCACAACACCATTATCCTGTAGTTTTTAGGATCAATGATACAACTATGTTGGTGTCCCTTGTCAATTTTACATTGTATTTTTTTAAATGTAACTCCCTACTCCCAAACTGTCATTTGAAGTAAAACACATAGCCAAGTATTATTCTACACAATTTTTTTACTGTGCATTAAAAAAAGAAAAACACATAAAATTAGACATGCTATCTGCCAATAGAACTTAACCAAAAAGTGCATTCTATGCATCCAAAAATATAGAGAATATACCAAATCAAATCATTATTCAACCAAAAAAATAATGTCAAACAATAACTCCAAGGCCAATAATAAAACGTTATCTCCTCCGATTCCGCAACATGTCTGGTTGACGAACGGCCGTTCAGAAATTAACTGAAAAGCGTGAAAAAAAAAAAAAAAAAGTGCAAAATGAAAAACACGAATCAACACTTTCCAAACTTCTACTAACACGAAATTATCAGAAGGAGCCCAAATGGTGGTGCTGAGGAGCTGAGAAACCATGTAGTACGTCAGTAAGTTCGTGTTTGTTGGGCAACAATTGTGTGCTGTGTGTATGCAAGACAAGTTTGGGCCAACGCCCTTGGGAGAAAAGTCCACAGTTTTGTTGGCCAACAATCCAATCGTGTGTACGAGGCTTCAGAGTTGTACAATTGCTAAATGTACCCACAAATTGTCAGTTCCTCAGAGCTAGTATGCTCAAGACTGACTGGTTGGCTAAGGATGTACTGAGATATGTCAAGACATGCAGGTTTAGTCACATTGTTTTAAGTCTCTGAGGTGAAGAAAGTGCACATAAGTAGGCTGGTAAAACAGTCAAGCACCGATCAGTCCGCTCACCTAACCATATGGCAAGGATATCCCACCACCGGTAGTATCCCGAGTGTCCCAATTGGAGCCCACTGCCCAGTATGTGGCTCACAGGGGCCAAGCCTGGTCAGCTGCCTTCACTTATATCCTGGGTCAGGAATGCTAGAGTGTGGGACTTGTGTGGTCTGTTCGCTGTAAAGCAGCCTTAGCGTCAGGGCCGTTTGGAGGAATTTGGGGGCCCCAAGCAAAATGGACATGGAGGCCCCCCACCAGCACGCACAGCCATGAGATTACCAGAGACTGTGGACATACTGCATGAGATTACCAGAGACTGTGGACATACTGCATGAGATTACCAGAGACTGCTGACATACTGCATGAGATTACCAGAGACTGCGGACATACTGCATGAGATTACCAGAGACTGTGGACATACTGCATGAGATTACCAGAGACTGTGGACATACTGCATGAGATTACCAGAGACTGCTGCCATACTGCATGAGATTACCAGAGACTGCTGACATACTGCATGATATTACTAGAGACTGCTGACATACTGCATGAGATTACTAGAGACTGCTGACATACTGCATGAGATTACCAGACTGCTGACATACTGCATGAGGTTACCAGACTGCTGACATACTGCATGAGGTTACCAGACTGCTGACATACTGCATGAGATTACTAGAGACTGCTGACATACTGCATGAGATTACCAGAGACTGTGGACATACTGCATCAGATTACTAGAGACTGCGGACATACTGCATGAGATTACTAGAGACTGCGGACATACTGCATGAGATTACCAGAGACTGCGGACATACTGCATGAGATTACCAGAGACTGCGGACATACTGCATGAGATTACCAGAGACTGCTGACATACTGCATGAGATTACCAGAGACTGCTGACATACTGCATGAGATTACCAGAGACTGCTGCCATACTGCATGAGATTACCAGAGACTGCTGACATACTGCATGAGATTACCAGAGACTGCTGACATACTGCATGAGATTACCAGAGACTGCTGACATACTGCATGAGATTACCAGAGACTGCTGCCATACTGCATGAGATTACCAGAGACTGCTGACATACTGCATGAGATTACCAGACTGCTGACATACTGCATGAGATTACCAGAGACTGCTGACATACTGCATGAGATTACCAGAGACTGCTGCCATACTGCATGAGATTACCAGAGACTGCTGACATACTGCATGAGATTACTAGAGACTGCTGACTTACTGCATGAGATTACCAGACTGCTGACATACTGCATGAGGTTACCAGACTGCTGACATACTGCATGAGATTACCAGACTGCTGACATACTGCATGAGATTACCAGAGACTGCGGACATACTGCATGAGATTACTAGAGACTGCAGACATACTGCATGAGATTACTAGAGACTGCGGACATACTGCATGAGATTACTAGAGACTGCGGACATACTGCATGAGATTACCAGAGACTGCTGACATACTGCATGAGATTACCAGAGACTGCTGACATACTGCATGAGATTACCAGACTGCTGACATACTGCATGAGATTACCAGACTGCTGACATACTGCATGAGATTACCAGAGACTGCTGACATACTGCATGAGATTACCAGAGACTGCTGACATACTGCATGAGATTACCAGAGACTGCTGACATACTGCATGAGATTACTAGAGACTGCTGCCATACTGCATGAGATTACCAGAGACTGCTGACATACTGCATGAGATTACTAGAGACTGCTGATTTACTGCATGAGATTACCAGACTGCTGACATACTGCATGAGGTTACCAGACTGCTGACATACTGCATGAGATTACCAGACTGCTGACATACTGCATGAGATTACCAGACTGCTGACATACTGCATGAGATTACCAGACTGCTGACATACTGCATGAGATTACTAGAGACTGCTGACGTACTGCATGAGATTACCAGAGACTGCTGACGTACTGCATGAGATTACCAGAGACTGCTGACATACTGCATGAGATTACCAGACTGCTGACATACTGCATGAGATTACCAGACTGCGGACATACTGCATGAGATTCTGATTACCTGTGAATTGGGCCCTGATGATAGCTTTGCAGAGGACACAGGAGGCTGTATTTGCGCGCTAGCCAGCAGAGAGGGGGAGGGGCCGGGAGCTCCACTCGGAACAGAACGACTGTAGTTAGAGCAGTGATCGGAGTGGGTGCGTCAGTGGAGCTCCCAGTCACGCGCCCATTTCGATCACTTCTCTAACCGAGCATACAGGCTACATGGGGCGGGGTCAGTGGAGCTCCCGGCCCGCCCCCTCTGCTAGCTAGTTCGGAAATACAGCCTCCCGTGTCCTCTGTGCACTCTGCAAAACTGGGCCCCAATTCCTGGGTAGCACGGGCCCCCTACAAAGATTGGGCCCAGGGCATGTTCCCCGTTTGCCCTGCGCTAAAGACGGCCCTGCTTATAAGAAGCGCCCCAGGCCAGCTCGGGGGCCCCAAGCAATTGCTTGGTTTGCCTGTCCTGTCACGACGGGCCTGCTTAGCGTGCCTTCATCAAAATGGATCCTGCTGTCCTCGTGGAGTACACTTATCATGTTGAGCCACGTCAATCCGTGACGCCAAAGCGTCACTGCCGTGGTGTCGTAACCGGCATGTTTCACCCAATCACACAAGCCCCTGGCCACAGACATCTGGCTATTTGAATGCAGTCACACTTGTGGGAATGTAAAATAAAAAGGTTTGCCTGAAAATGGGCTTTTGCCATCCACATGCACAATATTAGTGTTTTGTGTATTATTGATGAAGGGGAACATGGTAATCGAAAAATACACCTCCAGGAGACATTAGAAAAGTTTAGTCTGTATGCTTTATCATACCCTCCCCATTTGTGATCAGAAAAATAACACAAGAAAAAAGTGGATACGTTTATTTAAAAATATTATAAATGTATATATATATATATATATATATATATATATATATATATATATATATATATATATATATATATATATTTAAGAAATCGTGTAGTTATCATTAGCATTTTGTCTGTAACCTGTAGCAGAGCAAGCTCTCCTTACATGATACACACCCTGTAGAATCCTCCTACAGCCCCACCCAGCATCCACTTGCCAAAAAAAGGTGATCACACAACAGCTGCATCTTTAGGATGACTGGAAGAGGTGACCAGCCTGGTCATAAGGTACACTTTATATAGGGGGCAGGGGGGCTGTGCCCCCGGGCGCCACTAGCCGGAGTAGTGAGCGCAGACACAGTGCGGTATGTGGTCTCTTCTTCCTATTAGTGTAGCTCTCCCGCATCTTCTCCTATTGAATGGCGGCTGCAAACCTCCCCGGGAAGTTTGTGTGGAGGAGGAACCGGTAAGTCCTTTCCTGGACCGGCACGGATCGTCTTCTACTACCAGGAGTAGAGATCGGCTGCTCCTTCCTCCTCCACATTACCAGATTACAGTCGGCCTAGGAAGGAAGGAAGGAAGGATGGATTTGTGTGTGTAGCACTACACGGAATGTAGTACAGTCCCAGCGATCACCGATCTCTCCCTACACACAACCGATCTGACAGTAAAGTAATCTTTCAGCCGCTCTTGCCACTGTCGGCTGCAGTTCAAAGATCGGTTGTGTGTAGTGAGAGATCGGTGATTGCTGGGGCCCCGTACTGTCTAGGAGAGGGCTCTGGAGCTCTGTACACCTCCCCTCCTCCTGTAGGAGGACCGAACATCCACACTTGTCCTCATCCCAGCTCCTGCTCAGCCGCTTACATCATGCTGCTTGGGGTGGGGTGAGGATAAGCTCAGGATCGGGCTTGTTGTCAAACAACACGTGTAATCACATGCTCCGAGACATTTCCCGATCTCTGCACCGGCAATCTGGGAATCTCTTACTGAAGTAAGGAAAGGCTCTGAAATAAGGGGGGGTGCACTGATGTAAAGTGTGGGCTCTGAAATAAGGGGGGGGGCTCTGATGTAAGGGGGGGGGGGTGCTCTGAAATAAGGTGGGGGGCTCTGATGTAAGGGGGGGGGGGGCTCTGATGTAAGGGGGGCTCTGATGTAAGGTGGGGGGCTCTGATGTAAGGGGGGGGGGCTCTGATGTAAGGGGGTGGGGGCTCTGATGTAAGGGGGGGGGGCTCTGAAATAAGGTGGGGGGCTCTGATGTAAGGGGGGGGGGCTCTGATGTAAGGGGGGCTCTGAAATAAGGTGGGGGGCTCTGATGTAAGGGGGGCTCTAAAATAAGGTGGGGGGCACTGATGTAAAGTGGGGGCTCTGATGTAAGGGGGGGCTCTGAAATAAGGTGGGGGGCTCTGATGTAAGAGGGGGGGGGCTCTGAAATAAGGTGGGGGGCACTGATGTAAGGGGGGCTCTGAAATAAGATCGGGGACTCTGAAATAAAGTGGGGCACTGATGTAAGAGGGGACTCTGATGCAAGTTAGAGGCTATTGTAAGGATGAACATTGATGTAAGGTGGGGCACTGATGTAAGGGGGGACTCTGAAATAAGGTGGGGGGGGGGGCTCTGAAATAAGGTGGGGCACTGATGTAAGGAGGGCTCTGAAATAAGGTGGGGCACTGATGTAAGGGGGGACTCTGAAATAAGGTGGGGGGGGGCTCTGAAATAAGGTGGGGCACTGATGTAAGGAGGGCTCTGAAATAAGGTGGGGCACTGATGTAAGGGGGGACTCTGAAATAAGGTGGGGGGGGCTCTGAAATAAGGTGGGGCACTGATGTAAGGAGGGCTCTGAAATAAGGTGGGGCACTGATGTAAGGGGGGACTCTGATGCAAGGAAGAGGCTATTGTAAGGAGGAACACTGATGTATGGGGGCATTGCTGTAAGGTGGGTACTCTGATGCAAGGGGGGCTCTGACATAAGGTGGGGCACTGATGTAAGGAGGGCTCTGAAATAAGGTGGGGCACTGATGTAAGAGGGGACTCTGATGCAAGGAAGAGGCTATTGTAAGGAGGAACACTGATGTATGGGGGCATTGATGTAAGGGGGGCTCTGACATAAGGGGGGACTCTGATGCAAGGAAGATGCTTTTGTAAGGAGGAACACTGATGTAAGGTGGGTACTCTGATATAAGAGGGCGCACTGATGTAAGGGGGGTACTCTGATATAAGAGGGCGCACTGATGTAAGGGGGGGTGTTCTTATTTAAGAGGGGGCTCTGAAGGGGGACCCTGATGTAAGGGGGGGAGCGATGTACCCCCTTACATCGGTGCCCCCCCCTCTGATGAAAGGAAGATGCTGATGTAAGGGGGTTACTAAATACCTAGTGCAATTTACATAATAACTGCTACACCTGTGCTAAAAAGCCAAAAGTGCGCTACTAAATGCTATCGATGTGCCGCTACATGCACAATGAAACAAATTTAGATAAAAATAGATCAGCATACATGAACTGTTCTAATCAAAAAACAAACTGTTCTACTCAGAAGAAAGTCTATGAAAAGTATAATACAAGTCCATTGACAATAATTCTTTAAATAGATTCCCAAATAGGATGATTTCTTCACAGTAACGCTCCTCATGTAACAGCCAAAGGATAATAATTAAAGCCAGCTGGCCGCTTACCAGAAAGGTTGGATCTCCATTACGGAGATCTGATAGGCACAGAGCAGGAGAGCCTCCTTTCCCTGTGGAAGCCTAATACGGAGAAACGCAGCGTCGGGTGGAGCTAGCAGAGTGGACGTTCTCACACATTACGCCCCAGTCAGCTGGCGTGTTCTTTCGTTTTTTGTTTTTTTTTTGGAAGTGCTTGCTGTTTCATGTTTTAAAGTTCTGTGGTGCAGTGCTGTTCCGTGGTTTTGAATAAACAAACTTGGATTTTATACATATTACGCTATGAAGCCCTCTTTTTTTCCTCCCATGATGTTCCTATTGAAACCTTACCCATAAACGTGGGTCCTACGGAGTGCACGGGGGGCCAGTCCTATTAGCGGGGGAGTGGATCCAGATCCGGATGTCCTTGGTGTGTCAGCCTGAGTGATCTCTCCTGCTCTGTGCCTATCAGATCTCCGTAATAGAGATCCGACCTTTCTGGTAAGCGGCCATCTGGCTTTTTATTATCAGCTGTTACATGAGGAGCGTTACTGTGAAGAAATCATCCTATTTGGGAATCTCTTTAAAGAATTATTGTCAATGGACTTGTATTGTACTTTTCATGGACTTTCTTCTGAGTAGAACAGTTTGTTTTTTTGATTAGAACAGTTCATATATGCTGATCTATTGTTTCATTATTTTTAGTTTTTTATCTACTCTTGCTCACAATCAGTTAATTTGTTGCATTGTGCACATCTATTTTATTTAGTAGTGCACTTTTGTCTTTTTAGCACAGGTGTAGCACAGATATTATGTAAATTACACTAGGCATTTAGTAGCACAGCTATTCTCATTTTTACACACACTCCTAAACTGAATATTCTGTTTTTTGTTTAGAGCTCTATCATATATATTCTGCTGTCACATATTTTATATAGTTATCATTTATAATAGGGATGCACCGAAACATATCGTCCGAAAATGGCCTTTTCGGCAATGTGGCCTTTTCGGCAATGTGCCGAAAGAGAATTCTTGACGACAATGGGGGCGGGCCTGCCACCTGGTGCCACCCATTGCGGGGGCATCTTCCTGGCTCACCCCAGTCCTCCCTCCTCCTCTTCTTCCCTCCCTCCCTCCTCCTCCTCTTCTTCCCTCCCTCCTCCTCTTCTTCCCTCCCTCCTCCTCTTCTTCCCTCCCTCCTCCTCTTCTTCCCTTCCCTTCCCTCTCTTTCCCTTCCCTTGCCTCTCTTTCCCTTCCCTTGCCTCTCTTTCCCTTCCCTTGCCTCTCTTTCCCTTCCCTTGCCTCTCCTTTCCCTTCCCTTCCCTCTCCTTTCCCTTCCCTTGCCTCTCCTTTCCCTTCCCTTGCCTCTCCTTTCCCTTCCCTTGCCTCTCCTTTCCCTTCCCTCCCCTCCTCCTCTCCTTTTCCCTTCCCTTCCCTCTCTCCTTTCCCTTCCCTTCCCCTCTCCTTCCTCCTTCCCTCTCCTTCCCTCTCTTCTCTCCTCCCTTTCCCTCTCTTCCCTTCCCTCTCTTTCCCTTCCCTCTCTTTCCCTTCCCCCTCTCTTTCCCTTCTCCCTCTCTTTCCTTTCCCTTCCCTCTCTTTCCTTTCCCTTCCCTCTCTTTCCTTTCCCTTCCCTCTCTTTCCTTTCCCTTCCCTCTCTTTCCTTTCCCTTCCCTCTCTTTCCTTTCCCTTCCCTCTCTTTCCTTTCCCTTCCTTTCCTCCTTTCCTTTCCTTTCCCTCCTTCCTTTCCTTTCCTTTCCTTTCCTTTTTCCCTTCCCTTCCCTCTCTTTCCTTTCCCTTCCTTCCTTCTCTCTTTCCTTTCATTTCCCTTCCCTCTCTTTCCTTTCCCTTCCCTCTCTTTCCTTTCCCTTCCCTTCCCTCTCCTTTCCTTTCCCTCTCCTCTCTTCTCCTCTCCTTCCCTTCTCTCCTTCCCTTTCCTTCTCCCTCCTTTCCTTTCCTTTCCCTTCCCTCCCTTTCCTTTCCTTTCCCCTTCCCCTCTCCTTTCCTTTCCTTTCCTTTCCCTTCCCTCTCTTTCCTTTCCCTTCCCTCTCTTTCCTTTCCTTTCCCTTCCCTCTCTTTCCTTTCCTTTCCCTTCCCTCTCTTTCCTTTCCTTTCCCTTCCCTTCCCTCTCCCTCTCTTTCCTTTCATTTCCCTTCCCTTCCCTCTCTTTCCTTTCCTTTCCCTTCCCTCTCTTTCCTTTCCTTCCTTCCCTTCCCTTCCCTCTCTTTCCTTTCATTTCCCTTCCCTTCCCTCTCTTTCCTTTCCCTTCCCTTCCCTCTCTTTCCTTTCTCCTCTCTCCTTCCCTCCTCTCCTTCCCTTTCCTTCTCCCTCCTTTCCTTTTCCTTTCCTTTCCCTTCCCTTGCCTCCTCTCCTCTCCTTCTCCTCCTCTCCTTCTCCCTCCTTGCCTCCTCTCCTCTCCTTGCCTCCTCTCCTCTCCTTGCCTCCTCGCCTCTCCTTGCCTCCTCGCCTCTCCTTGCCTCCTCGCCTCTCCTTGCCTCCTCGCCTCTCCTTGCCTCCTCGCCTCTCCTTGCCTCCTTGTCGCCTCTCCTTGCCTCCTTGCCTCCTCTCCTTCCTCTTCCCTCCTTCCCTCCTCCCTCCTTCCCTTCCCTCCTTGCCTCCTCTCCTTCCCTTCCCTCCTCCCTCCCCTTCCCTTCCCTCTTCCTCTCCTCTTCCTTCCCTTCCTCCTTCCTCTCCTTCTCCTCTCCCCTTCCCTTCTCCTCCTCTCCCTCCTTCTTCCTCCTCTCCTCTCCTTCCCTCCTCCCTCCTCTCTTCTCCTCCCTTCTCCTTCCTTCTCTCCTCCCTCCTTCCTTCCCTCCTCCCTCCTCTCCTCTCCTTCCCTCCCTCCCTCTTCTTCTCCTCTCCTTCCCTTCCCTCCTCCCTCCTCCTCTTCTCCCTCCTTCCCTTCCCTCCTCCCTCTTCTTCTTCTCCTCTCCTTCCCTTCCCTCCTCCCTCTTCTTCTTCTCCTCTCCTTCCCTTCCCTCCTCCCTCTTCTTCTTCTCCTCTCCTTCCCTTCCCTCCTCCCTCTTCTTCTTCTCCTCCCTCCTTCCCTCCCTCCTTCCCTCCTCCCTCTTCTTCTCCTCTCCTTCCCTTCCCTCCTCCCTCTTCTTCTTCTCCTCTCCTTCCCTTCCTCCTCCCTCCCCTCCTCTTCCTTCTCCTCTTCCTTCCCTTCCCTCCTCCCTCTCTCTCCCTTCCCTCCTCCCCACAGAGCGGCGATCTCTGTGTATCCTGGAGCTGTGAATTGTATTTCCCAGGCAGCTGCAGTAACAATATCCCGCCTCCTGTGACAGACGGCACACTGATGATCCAATGGCGGGATATTGAATCAGAGTGACGTGATTACAGGAGGCGGGACATTGTTACTGCAGCTGCCTGGGAAATACAATTCACAGCTCCAGGACACAGGGAGATCGCCGTGCTACATCTCCTGTAGCATGTCCGCAGTCTATGACCATCTCCTGTAGCATGTCCGCAGTCTCTGACCATCTCCTGTAGCATGTCCGCAGTCTCTGACCATCTCCTGTAGCATGTCCGCAGTCTCTGACCATCTCCTGTAGCATGTCCGCAGTCTCGGACCATGTCCGCAGTCTCTGACCATCTCCTGTATAAAAATATTTTTTAAATAGTCATTTTCAGTATCGGTTTTGGTTTTCGGCCTAGTGTATTTTTCATTATCGGTTTCGGCACCAAAAAACCCATTCGGTGCCCCACTAATCTATAATTTTTTTTATACTGACTGGGGGTAGTGTGGATTTTTCCATGATACATAGCTGATGTAAGGGGGAATTGATGTAAGAGGGGACATTGATGTAAAAAGGGGGAACTGATGTAAGGAGGGGTTCTGAAGTAGGGGGGGGGGGGGGCTCTGATGTAAGGAGGCACACTGAAATAAGAAAGGACTCTGATGTAAAGGGGGGCTGCACTGATGTAAGGGTGGACTCTGATGCAAGGAAGACGCTATTGTAAGGAGTGAAACTGATGTATGGGGGCATTGATATAAGGTGGGACATTAATATAAAGAGGGAACTGATTTAAGGGGGTACTCTGCTATAAGAGGTGGCTCTGAAGCAGGGACTCTGTTCTAAACTGGGGAATTGATGTAAGGGGGGATTCTGAAGTAGTGGGGGACTCTGTAAGGAGGCACACTGAAGTAGGAAAGGACTCTGATGTAAGGTGGGGGGGGGGGGGGGCTCTGATGTAATGGAGGCACTGAGGTGGGTGCCGAACTAAGTCTTTGCCCCAGGTGAATGAATGTCTAGCTACGCCACTAAAGGGGGGGTCCTAATATTGGAAAATATACAGTGATGTCTTCCCATTCCTCTAGCTAGAGATGAACCTTACGGGGCAGCAACTTGCCTATTTGTTTTGTGGGTGCAGCTAGTCTGTTGTGAAATTGCCTTTGTAAGCGTTCATAATGTATATCACATGTAGACTACTTTATATTGTCAGAAATGAGTTTGCAGGCAGCTTATTCCAATTTGCCGAGATAAACACGTATCTTGCTGTTACGGATTCCTTTTCAGTGTTATCAACTGTCTATTGTTAAAGGGCCGGGTTACACCACAATTTTTGCATTCCGGATGCTTTTATGTGTTTTTGATGCATTTTTTGTGTTTTTTTTTTTTTTCTCTTTTTTCAGGCTTATAAAGGCAGTCTACATGCTTTTCACAGTACAGGTTTCCTTTAGCTTAGCCCTAGGGGTAGGCAACCTTAAAGCGGGACTGTACCGGAATTTTTATTTTTTTTTAAAAAGCCAGAAGCTACAAATACTGCAGCTGCTGACTTTTAATAAATGGACACTTACCTGTCGCAGATTCCAGCGATGTCGTCAGCAGAGGCCGATCAATCGCTCGGCTCTCTGCTGCTGCCGGCGCCATTCTCGGTGAGGGAATCAGGTAGTGTCGCCTTTGCGGCTTGACTTCCCGGTTCCCTACTGCCGGGAAGTGAAGTGTCATGTGTGTGTCCCGGCAGACAGCGCGCCAGGACAGGAAGTGGCGTAAACTCCCGTTGGAGTTTATGCCTGGAAGTGGCTAAGATGGGTAACTGCACCCCCCCTCCCCCCTGAAAGGTGCCAAATGTGACACCGGAGGGGGGGAGGGTTCTGAAAAATCCCGCTTTAAAGAGGTGGAGATCTACCTGAACAACATGGGAGAATTCAATGATCGCTGGGCACCGTGTCGCCTCCTCACACTTGATTTAAACCTCTAATTGCAGTACTACCGTGTCACAATAGTGTGCATTGTGAGGCAATCATTCGTTTAAATCAGGTGACTAGGATCGTTTTTCAGAGGAGCGGCAGTGCCTGCCGCGCTTGTGAATGAGCCGTTAGTTGCATTTGGCAGCGGCACCCTTCGGGCTCATTCACACAAAGTTGGTAGGGGGGGTTGTAAAACTCTACGGTTGAGTTGCAGATTTACCGCCACCAATCCCTTCCCCCTTTTAGCCGCTGAGGCAGCAGCCAAAGGTGTACACATGCCACAGCAGGATTTACGCCCCCTGTTGCTTTTGGTGGGTGCTACCGCCTGCCAAATGGGGCCATTCTGCAAGCGCCCTGAAACTGCATGCTTCTGCGGGGTCCAAGAGGTTGAAGCAGACGAGAAAGCAACACAACGCTGCCTGCTTTAACTCCTTGTTTGCTGCACTGCACAAGGTTGCAGGACATTTGCAGAGTGGCCTCATTCACTGGAATGGGCCATGCTTGGCATGTGCTACACCCACCAACCATGACAGGGCATAGAACTCCTGCTAAAAGCTGTGACGTGTGTACACCCCTGGCTACTGCAGCTAAAGGGGGGTTCAGTTGGGGCAGGGGTGGTAAAGACACATCTCAACTATGTAGTTTTTCCACTCCCCCCTAAACTACAAATATAAATGAACCCTTACCGTTCTGAGCCTCCTATAAGGCTGCTTTCACACTGATGCGCTGCGGTTTACCTGTACAGTGCATCTGCAACTTTTTTCCTGGGTTGGCTGCGCTTTGCCATAGACTTTTATTATATCTTGCAGGAATGGCGCACTTTCTGAAAGCGCACCAAAACTCCTGCGTTCAGAAAGTGCACCAAACCCACTGGAAGTCTATGGCTAAGCGTGGCTAACTCTCAGAAAAGCTGCAGGTACACTGCACTGTACCCATGGTGTGGGTAAACAGCAGTGCATCAGTGCGAAAGGATCCCTATACTATTTCCATTGTATTGTTTCACACTGACCTGAAGATTACTTCTTTCCTGCTGCTGGCACCACTCTGGAGATTGCTAGCCGGGATAAGAGGCGGAGTGCAGTTGGTATCACTCCGCATGGGACAGAAGCCGGCACTACAGAGGAGGCATCGGCTCATGCGGCTCTTGCTCCCTACTACTTTGGGATTAATAAAGTATTCTGTATAGCCCTAACTTTACAAGTAGTCCCTCTGCATTGCACTCTGTTTGATCCTCTGGGATGGGGGGGGGGGGGGGGTCAGCAAGTCTGCAAACTACCAATCCACCTGTCTGCTATCCACTGGTAGATTTACAGAAATGTACTCGCTGCTGACCCCAGCTTTAGGGCCTATATGGACTATGCATTGCATTGTGTGTGTGATTTTTTTTTTTTTTTTTGTGCACTGAGGCATGCTGCATCAAGGCACCCCAAATTGTGCGGTTTAACCACTTCAGCCCCGGAAGATTTGCCCCTTTAATGACCAGGCCATTATTTGCGACACGGCACTACGTGGTCGTGCGATGCTGTACCAAACAAAATTGACGTCCTTTTTTTCCCTACAAATGGCAAATTACAAATTAAAAGCTAATTTTTTCCTCAGTTTAGGCTGATATGTATTCTACATATTTTTGGTAATAAAAATAGCAATAAGCGTGTATTGGTTTGCACAAAAGTTATAGCATCTACAAAATACGGAAAATTATTTATGGCTTTTTTTTTATTTTTACTAGTAATGGTGGTGGTCAGCTTTTAATTTTACATTTTTTGGGACCATTGGCATTTATACAGTAATCAGTGCTATAAAAATGCACTGATTACTGTGTAAATGTCACTGGCAGGGAAGGTGTTAATTGTGTGTCCTAGGGAGTGATTCTAACTGTGGGGGGTGGGACTGCCTGAGTAAGGATAGCGATCGTTGTTCATACTTGGTATGAACAACGGATCACTCTCCTCACCCCTGACAGCACGGAGATCTGTCTGTTTACATTGACAGATCTCCGTTCTGTCTCTGTGTGGAGCGATAGTGGGTGCCCAGCGGTCATCGCGACTGGCGAACACGCGCATCAGCTCTGGCGGCGCGCACCTGCCCCCCTAGTGGTCAAAAGGCGAACCGACGCAAGGTAACGTTGTTTTGCCCACCCGTGCGATTTACTGAGGCGGCTGGTTGGGAACCAGTTAAAGCAGTAGTAAACCTCCAAAAAAAAAGGACCCAAGCAGGTTTCTCACATAAATGCTTTCTTCGCCTCAGTCTCCACACAGGAAAAGGAGGGGTTTACCGACCACGACAGTATTGTTAGCAACACGCCACCTGATCCATCTGTAAGTGGCTAACAGAGGCCAGAATCCAGAAAGGACTAGAGAAGCTTAACATAAATCACCGGGACCAGATGGCTTACACCCGAGAGTCCTTAAAGAACTCAGTCAGGTTATAGCCAGACCGCTATTCCTAATCTTCATTGACAGGATTGGTACCAGCTGATTGGTGAAAAACCCATACGGTACCAATATTAAAAAAAGGAAAGATCAATTCCAGGGAACTATATGCCTGTCAGTATAACATCTGTAGTTTGTAAACTATTGGCGGGGATGATAAGGGAACATATCCAGGAATTTCCTGATGAAAACAGTATCATTATCCGTAATCCGCATGGGTTTACGAAAGGTCTCTTGCCGAACCAACCTATTAACATTCTACGAGGAAGTGAGCTGCCATCTGGACAAAGATAGGCCGGTGGATGTGGTGTATCTGGATTTTTGCAAAAGCATTTAATACAGTCCCCCACAAATGCTTAATCTACAAGCTAAGGTCTGTAGGCATGGACCATAGGGTTTGTACCTGGATAGAAAACTGGCTACAGGGGTGGTTCCAAAGGGTTGTGGTAAATATTGTATGCTCAGAATGGACTAGCGTGGTAAGTGGGTTACCCCGGGGCTCTGTCCTGGGGCCAATTCTGTTTAATTTATTTATAAATGATATAAAGGGTGGGATAAATAGCTCAATCTCAGTGTTTGCGCATGACACAAATATACAGGGCAATAACAACACAGCAGGATATAGAAAATTTACAAGAGGACCTGAATAAATTAATGGAGTGGGCTACTACATGGCAAATTAAGTGTAAGGTAATGCACTTGGGTGCGGGTAAAAATATAAACACAAGCTGTAAGGATGTGAAACTCTCCAACAATCGGTGGTGTTGGCAGGAGGTATGGATAGTTTTAATAGACTCTTGGACGTGCATCTTAGCGAAAATAATTTCCAGGGGATATGGGAATTTTTTTTTATTTTTCTACACACACCCACACAGGTTTAACTGGATGGACTGTTGTCTGTATTCAGCCTTACCAGCTATGTCAAGGGCAGCTGCCAAATTCCAGTTTTAACAAAATCTCATTGTCTCTGTGCTTCCTGTTCATAAGTAAATAAGCACTCTCGTAAGACTAGCTTAACAGTAAATGTATTGTCTGTCATAGAGTAAACTATATGCAAATAGATTTACCACAGTTAATAAGGTGATTTTTGTGTAGCTTAGATGCTAGACATTCATTGTTTGTATATTTATCTCAGTTGAGGATTGCTATCCTTGCATTATATTTAATATCTGCTTTTCCCTTTAGATCCATTTCATAACTATGTGCCATGCTCGGAAATCATGGAAAAAATTTGTCTTCGGTTTCTTCATTGGATTCCTAACAACATTCTACATTGTCAGCACTTTACTGAAGATTTACTACACACGGGAGTTATCTAAGAAAATGTGGAACCCAAAGCCAATGCCAAAACCAGGTCTCTGAATACTTTCTAAGTGATTGTTGCTGTCATAAAAATAATTAAATCTCTTTAAAGCCTAAAGCTAAACTCCGATCAAATACCAATTGATGTAGTTATGTATTTATTTTTAAAAAATGCAACTTGTATAACTACCAAAATTTGACTGGATTTTAGCCCCTTCCCCTGTAATACAGCACTGGGAGAGGGAAGGGCAGCACTTGGGGTCAATCTGGTGTTCTGTATGTCCCTGTGTTGACACAGCACATACCAATAGGAAGAGTGAGCAGAGGCATGACCTCACTAGTCTGTCGCTGCTCTATCACTATCAAGTCATAGGCTGGAGGCACGGGAATGGCTTAAAGGGGTTGTAAACAGCAGCAGCCCCCCCCCCCCCCAGAGCCCCCTTTTACTTACCTGAATCCGATTGTTCCAGTGACAGGGACGAGCACAGCAGCTCTAGCCGTTGTCTTGGGGCCTCATTGGATAGATAGATGGCAGCGGGAGCCATTGACCTGGGGGGGGGGGGGGCTGTGTCAATGGCTGCAGCAGCAGGACTCTGGAGCTCGCCTGCTCAAGTTCCCCCTTGGAATGCGGCTATCTGTGGGGGGCACTCGAGAAGAGGAGGAGCGCCACTGATGGACCCCAGAAGAGGAGTATCAGATGCCGATTTACCAGCTCTGTTTACATCACATGATCAGCTGGCTGACAGCTGATCATGTGGTAAATCTCAGACTCACTGATCAGTGTGCCGTGCGTGCCCTGCAGGGGCAGGCCGCTCAAGCACGGGAAGACGTCTATGGACGCCCTACCGGCAAAGTAGGTCTGCGCTGTAGCCGTCTTTCGGCTATAGCGTGGACGTGAAGTGGTATAGGATTGTCCTGATTACCACTTTTTTAAGTGTCATGTGACAGTGGCACTAATATTCAGCACTGATGACATGCGGACTATGTCAGTAGTAATTGTTTTTTTATTTTATTTATTTTATTTTTTTTTTACAATTTAACATTTCCAATATTTATTACAATTCTCTTTTATTTTTTTATTTTTTACTTTTATTTTTTTAATTTTTTTTATTAGCCCTATTGGGGGGAGATATTAATAGACCCCTGACATCTCCCTTTTGAGACGGAGAAAGGGACTGAGGACAGATTCACCAGTTCCTTTCTCTGCAGCCTCAGCTGCATTGAAGATGAGTGGACAGGAGATAGCGGCTCCTCTCCCTTCATAAACTGAAGTAGGATGAACACAGTTTACAATGCTCAGTGACAGTTGTGAATGAACAGTCAGTGAGTAAATGACATGTATACCGACTCCTTCCTCCGCTCTCCATCCTGAGAGATCGAGCCCAGATGGGGACCGGAGCAGCATGCAGGGGGACTGCAGGAGGATATGGGGGACAGTCAGGGGCGATCGGTGTGGAGCTGGGAGGAGTTGCAATCACCGATCTCCCTGTATAGATTTCAATAAAGCAGCTGTAAGCTGCAGGAGGGAGAGGAGGAGAAGCGTCTGTCAGCTGCTTTATTAAATCTATTCAGGGAGATCGGTGATTGCAACTCTTCCCAGCTCCACACCGATCACCCCTGACTGTCAAGGTATCGGATTAAGCATCGGAGCATTTGCCTATTTGCACCAATACTAGTAGTAGCAGTTATACTAGTATCGGTATCAGTGCAACCCTAACATCTTACCAATTCTCAGATGTGATGGCTTTATTAGGTTTCCTTTTAGGCTTTCTTTCTTCTCTTCTCTGGTTAAACCTGCCAGCAAGTCTTTTGTTTTTCAAAGGCAGAAGTTCTATAGCAGAATGTATCCAATTACATGGATAAGACAAACCACCTTACACTGACGGGTGATAAAAATGAAGAGCTTTTATTTATTCATGCAAAACCCTTATCCTGAAAGGGAAAAAAAAGTGCTTTCCATAACCGATTAGAAAGTGTGTGCTGGAGTTTAGCTTCAATTTGTGTGTCTAATCCTGCTAATACAGTTAATACTACCACAACCAGGTTTGATTTATTTTTTTGTGAACATCTAAGTGTTTGTAAATGTTATTGCAGGGATAAAAGATGCAGTTATTCATGGTTATCATTGTCAATAGGACATTAGGTATGCTATTAGAGATGTTATACTGTAATAATGATGTTTATGAAGATGTGGAAAGTTGCTAAAGTGAACATATGCACTGTGAATGTACATTTATTTATCGGTAATCTGAACATGTGGATATTTGGGTTTAATATAATTTTATAATGGCTATAATAATGACTCCAAACATACACATGTTCACATTACCATTATATAAATATAAAAGCACATTCATTGTGCATATGGTCACTTTAGCAACTTTCCATTTCTTCATAGACATTATGATCAGTTATTCTATCCCTTTAAAGTGGAGTGCCCCCTATAAAAATGATTTTTTTAAAAGTCAGCAGCTACAAATACTGCAGCTGCTGACTTTTAATAATCGGACACTTACCTGTTCCAGGGTCCAGCGATGCGGGGGATCAAAGCCCCCCCTTCCCCCGCTCTGGCATTCTTACTGTTGGCACCCGTCATACGCCGCACAGTCACCTGGAACCTGTCGCGTGTCCCAGATGACTGACTGCGCCGAGGGGAAGTTATGCCAGTGCCCGGGCTCTGAAGGAGGCAGACTACAAAGGGCCCCCTAGCAACACTCATTTAGAGGTGAGTAAATTATTATTTTTTTCTGAATTTTAAGCAATTTTTTTTGGGGGTGAAAACGCCACTTTAAGTGTAGGTGTGGGTTTCCACCATCCCTAATATCAACATCTATTAACCTTCTATGAGGAGGTGAGCTGCCATCTAGATAAAGGAAGGCCCATAGACGTGGTGTATCTGGATTTTGAAAAAGCATTTGTACAAAGATTACATGGATTGAAAACTGGCTACAAGGGCGAGTTCAGAGGGTGGTGATAAATTGGGAGTACTCGGAATGGTCAGGGGTGGGTAGTGGGGTCCCCCAGGGTTCTGTGCTGGGACCAATCCTATTTAATTTATTCATTCATAAACGACCTGGAGGATGGGGTAAACAGTTCAATCTCTGTATGTAGACGATACTAAGCTAAGCAGGGCAATAACTTCTCCGCAGGATGTGGAAACCTTGCAAAAAGATCTGCACAAATTAATGGGGTGGGCAACTACATGGCAAATGAGGTTTAATGTGGAAAAATGTAAAATAATGCATTTAGGTGGCGAAAAGATGAATGCAATCTACTCACTAGGGGGAGAACCTCTGGGGGAATCAAGGATGGAAAAGGACCTGGGGGTCCTAGTAGATGATGGGCTCAGCAATGGCATGCAATGCCAAGCTGCTGCTAACAAAGAAAACTGAATATTGGCATGCATTAAAAAGGGGATTAACTCAAGTAATAAAGTGGTAATTTTCCCACTTCTACAAGACTTTAGTCCGGCCGCACCGTATGCTGTCCAGTTCTGGGCACCAGTCCCGGAAGGATGTGCTGGAAATGGAGCGAGTACAAAGAAGGGCAACAAAGCTAATAAAGGGCCTGGAGGATATTAGTTATGAGGAAAAGTTGCGAGCACTGAACTTATTCTCTCTAGAGAAGAGACGCTTGAGGGGATATGATTTTAATTTACAAATACCGTACTGGTGACCTCACAATAGGGATAAAACTTTTCCGTGGAATTGAGTTCAACAAGACATGTGGCCACTCATTAAAATTAGAAGAAAAGAGGTTTAAACCTAAACTGCGTAGAGGGTTCTTTTCTGTAAGAGCGGCAAGGATGTGGAATTCCCAGGCAGTGGTCTCAGCGGGGGAAACAAGAAACTATTAGATAAGCACCTAAATGAACACAATATACAGGGATATACAACGTAATACTGACATATAATTACACATAGGTTGGACTTGATGGACTTTTCAACCTCACCTACTATGTATGTAACATTTAATTTTTACACTTTTTTTTTTTTTTTTTTGCGCAGTACGGAGGACAAGGAGATTCACAATTTCCGAAGATGAACGGCACCTGCGCCGTGAGTGCAGGTTTAAGCCCCACCATCCAAGTGGACATACGGTAGCGCATAGTAACAGGGCCCCTCACAGGCTCGCTTCGCTCGGCTTCAACCTAGTCTTCAGAGATTTTCGAAATCCCCTTGTCATACGTACTGAGCAAGCGCAGTACAGGGCGGACACTATCCGACGGACAGAATTCGACACATCACCGGCCTTACCCAGCCATAGTTGTATTTTTTAACCAGTGTTGGCTACCTCGTCCTCCTCCACCGCCGCTTTCACCTACACAGCCACATCCACCGCCACCTCAACCTCCTACTCCATATGGACCTCGTCGTCCTCCTAGGTCAAGATTATAATTTTTTATTTTTTTTAATTTCAAAGTATTTTATTTTATTATATCCATTAAATTGAATATTTTTTTCCATAAAGGGCGTATTCTGGGGCATTCCCACCATATGTGTGGCATCGTGCTGTTGAGTTTCTGAGGTTCTTAATTCCTGTACCTCTTCTGCTGAGAAGGGGGCCTCCAGCATATTTTTATTTTTTATTTTTTTTTATGTTATTTTAAGTTATTTGCCTATCCACATTTGTTTGAAGAGCACTTGCCATGCTCTTGACAACATTTTGTTGCCATTTGCAGCCCTCTAGCCCTTTCCATTACTTTTTTTAGAGCCATTTTAGTCCTCAAAAGTTCGGGTCCCAAATTACTTCAATGGGGTTCGGGGTCAAGTTCGGTCCCGAACTCTAACTTTTTTCTGAAGTTCGGTCGAACCCAAACATCCAGGTGTCCGCTCAACTCTAATGAAGAACTGTTTTGACTTATGTTCGAAGCACGTTGGATAGCTCCAGTTGAAGTGATTGCGGGGGTTACATGCCAGCTAGCCGACGACAACTTGTCTTACCCCTATCTGACAAGTATCTTCCTGTATATGTAGACCCTCTGTTCTCTTTTGTAAAAAATTACTGTTTTTAATATGCCACAGATTTAAGTGGTGAATATTTTATGATGTAAAATTAAGTCTATATGTGTACATTTAAAATGAAGTGTCTGTGTTTTATATGGTTGCCAACAAAATCAACCAAAAAGGTGTAAAAATTCAAAATCATACACATGATGATGATATCTCCAATAGCAACCTAATGTCATATTGACAATAATAGATACGTGCAGTAGCATGCCCTGAATCCCTGTACATTGCTCCAGGTCCCTGGTGCTGCAGTCACCAACACCACAGCAGCATCTCACCCTGCTGCTTGCCACCTGCTGATTAAGTGTATTGAAGTTTCACTTTGCAATGAGTACCCAATCATTTGCAAAGGAAAAGGAGAGAAAAAAAACACTTTTGCTTGCACTTGATTGGATGAAGGACTTCAGTAGAGCTTTACCTCACTCATTACTCTTTGGGACAAATTCCCTTGCCAAGTGAACAGTCTTATTTGTCTTTAGTAAAGTAACCCCTATGTATTCCTTAATAATGGACCTTTCTCTCCCTTTTTTGGAAATGTGTATGTACCTTTACAGATAACAGCAGTGTAAGTGAAGAACTTGCACACAAAGTTCGAGTGCTTTGCTGGATTATGACTTCACCTAAATACTTAAAGACCAGAACCATCCATGTCAAGTATTCTTGGACTCGTCACTGTAATATTTCTTTGTTCATGAGTTCTACCGCCAGTGATAGCTTTCCGACTATTGGTCTGGGCACCAAGGAAGGGCGAAGTCAACTCTACTGGAAGACCATCAGAGCTTTTCAATATATACATAAGCACTACTTAAATCAGGCTGACTGGTTTTTGAAAGCTGATGATGACAGCTATATAGTAATGGAAAACCTCAATCTAATGCTCTCCAATTATACGCCTGACCAGCCTATCTACTTTGGGAAACTGTTTAAACCTTTTGTCAAGCAGGGCTACATGAGTGGTGGAGCTGGTTATGTACTGAGTAAGGAGGCGCTAAATCGTTTCGTGGAAGGGTTTCACTCTGGTAACTGTAGTCATAGATCTTCTGTGGAGGACTTGGAACTTGGACATTGCATGGAGATCATGGGAGTTGCACCCGTTGACACTCGGGACTCTAAAAGCAGAGAAACCTTTCATCCATTTCAGCCAGAATTTCACTTAACTAGCCATTTTGAAAAAGGTGACCTCTATCTTGATTATTCCGATAACCCTGTTGTTGAGGTGAGTTTTAACTTTATAAATGCATATACTGTTTGTAATAATGGCAATGCTAATAGTATTCTGTTGGATAGGTTTGTGTATACAAAGGAGTGAGAATATACCGGTATGTTACGCATACTTGAAGTATGTAACCTTTTTTTTGACTCTTGGATGATATCATTGCAGAAGAAGCGTGATGGCATAATGAACTCCATATTACCATTATCTCTTATGCAGATCTGGGGCTTCCCCATGTTGTACACAAAGATGCTTTGAATGACTGACTTCAAAAGAAGTCCTTCATTTTCTCCTTTGGTGCTGGGGAGAAAGTGCGCGAGGGGAGTGTCATTCCTGTACTAGCATGAGTTGCTCTTCTGGTCGTAAATATTTTATGGTGCAAAATGTCATCATTGTGTTTCCAGATAAATTTCCCCAACCAACTAGTGATTTCCTTTATTAACATAACTAGGGTCAATGGAGTCCCACTTGTAAGAGCTTGCAAACTTAACCACTTTCACCCCCTACCTGCCCAGGCCAATTTTCAGCTGTCAGTGCTGTCGTACTTTGAATGACAATTGCGCGGTCATGCAACACTGTATCCATATTACATTTTTATCCTTTTCACACAGAGCTTTCTTTTAGTGGTATTTAATCGCCACTAGATTTTGTTCATTTTTTTTTCCTTTATTTAGCAAAAAAGATAAACGTAAATTAAAACAAAAGCTGCATTTTTTTTTCTTAATTTCTGTTATAAAGTTTTGCAAATAGATAATCTTTCTTCATAAATTTAAGCCTAACTGTATTCTGCTACATTTCTTTTGTGAAAATAACCCGAATCGGTGTTTATTATAGGAAAGTTATATAGTTCACAAACTATGGTATATATCTCTGAAAATTGATCAATCCTGATGTATTGACTGGTTATCTAATTTCTTGGGACCCAAAAATGCCAGGACAGTACAAATATCCCCCAAATTACCCATTTTTGGAAAGTAGACAGTCCAAGGTATTCAGTAAGAGGCATGGAGAGTTTTTTGAAAGCTCTAATTTTGTTTGTCAATTTTTTGGAGGAAGAAGAAATAAAAAAAAATAAAAAAAAAATTCTCACAAAAATGTCTTGCATACTGTCACAAGTACAGTATAGTGACCTCATATAACTGGTGTGACAGTGATTAGGGACAGTATAATTTTTTATTTTTTTGTTTTCAACATGCTGACCAGAGCAATTCGATGTTACCATAGGAACACTGTGGAGGTGATCAGGATTTCTTACACATTATCATTGCTTATACCAGTGAATTTCACTGTTATAAGCAACACATTTTACTGAATGAAATCTATTCACTTAGTGTTTACTATTGTAGTTATCTCCGATTGGTCACAGTTAATCGCATGGTACAGATTGGCTGTGATTGGCCCTGTCTGTACCATGTGCTCACTGACCAATCGCAGAGCTCAACACAGAAGTACACAATGGATGGCATGAATGAAAGCCATACATTGTGTACAATTCTGTAATATGCAGTGATTGGCCACAGCGATCACATGGTACCAGCAGTGGCCGGTACATTGGTCAGTCATCAGGTAGGACACAGCTGGTGACAGATCACGCCGCAGCAGGTCCATGGGGTGCATGAAGCATGTTGTGGGAGGACATCATATGAACTGGTTAAAGTTAAGCTTTGGGAAAATAAACCTTTGTCCTTGCAATTGGTCCACACTGCAAGTATTAACTGTACATTTTGCCTAGTGGATGATGGCATACTTGCAGGGTATACACATATCCAAATTCAGTGTGTGTGTGTGTGTGTGTGTGTGTGTGTGTGTGTGTGTGTGTGTGTGTGTGTGTGTGTGTGTGTGTGTGTGTGTGTATCCCTCTCTGTTCAACAGCAGCCGATCGTTAGACCGGTTTCTGATGAATGGTCCTGCTGAAAAAACAAGCATTTGATCAGTGGAAGCAGCCAATGACTGCAGCGATGATCTGTGTATTCTGACGGGAAAGGGGGGAGTCCTGCTGTCAGAATACAAAAGCGCAACAGGTGAGACTTTCACACTCGCATCACTTCTGTGGATGCAGGAATCTATCCATTTTTGCTTTTATCGTTTAACCCACTGGTTTAGCGGAAAAAAAAACTGTCCGTGTCCTTATTCTTCCTTCACAGAGGTGTCCTCTTCGTGCCACCGGTCCCCAGAAGCCACCTCCCTTCACTGTCTAACTGGTCATAACTTTCTGATGCCATGCCCTACAATCTGTTGCAATAACTCAAGTGCATCAATGCAACAATCCCATTGAAAAGTTATTGACCACAGGGAAGAAGAGCCCTAAGGCTCCATTCACATCTGTGCACTTCTGAAAAAATGCATGTTGGGTTTGCGGTGTCATTGCCATTAATTGTTAATGGTACCCCCAAACCTACAACAAGCACTGTGCACAAAACAGGTGCAGAATCTTCTTTGGCGTGTGTGTGTGTGTGTGTGTGTGTGTGTGTGTGTGTGTGTAAGCCCATTCAAATGAATGGGCGGCCCTAAGTGTGTAACCTGATCATGTGAATGGGGTCTAAAGGATAAAAGCAGTGTACATGTCCTTTAAGGGCTTGGACATTTGTAAAATTGGGTTCGGCCTGAACGCGTCAGATTTGGAGTGATACTGATGACATCATGCACGTTGTGCTGACCCTCATGGCTTTGCATGTCTATGAGCCGACAATCTGCTGGAATTTGTTTTGCCTTATATGCTTAAAAGTTGTTCTAAGGTATGTTTTACAACTTTTAATAAGAGGAGATGTTAAAACAGGCTTCACTATGTTGGTTCTTTTATTCTTTGTTGTATCCGGAGCTAATACCGAGTGGCCATCGCCTGCCTCTGATGCTGTTTTTTGTTATGGTGTATAGCATGCATGCTAATTTTTGGTCCACCATATTTAAGAGACATATACTGATTGTTGGACTTTCTCACATATGTGTTTCGTATATTCTCAATACCTTTTTTTTTTTTTTTTCACTTTTGTATTAAGTTTCACACTGGAGCGGTGCCCTTGCAGGACGCTAGAAAAAGTCCTGCAAGCAGCATTTTTGGGGCATTGGAGGAGCAGTGTATACAGCACTTTTAAACCGCCCCTGCTCATTAAAATGAATAGGCAGCACTGCCGAAGGACCTGCAAAACCCCATTGCAGCGGCACTACACGGGCCTTATTAAACCCTTCTTTGGCTGGAGTTTAAAGTGATTGATTGTTAAGTCTAATAATTTTTTTTCTATAAAAATAACAAACATGTTATACTTACTGCTTTGTGCAGTGATTTTGCACAGAGCAGCCTGGATCCTCCTCTTCTCGGGTCCCTCTTCTGTGCTCCTGGCCCCTCCCTCCTGTTGAGTGCCCCCACAGCAAGCAGCTTGCTATGGGTACACTCAAGCCAAGCTGCAGCTCCCCGTGTCTATCCTCCCCTTTCTCTCCTGATTGGCTCCCGCTGCTGTCAAAGTCAATTAGCCAATGGCACCACTGCTGTGTCTCAGACAATCAGGAGGGACAGTCCTGGATGGCTGATACACTTGTGCACATCGCTGGATAGAGAGGGGGGCTCAAGCAAGTATTAGGGGGGCTGAGGGGAGCTGCTGCACACAGAAGGCTTTTTGTCTTGATGCATAGAATGCATTAAGTTTAAAAACCTTCTGACTTTACAACGCCTTTTTAAGGAGTCCATTGAGCTCCATTTATATGGCTGCACTGGCAAACCAAACCGCAACTTTCAGGATTCTCAGCACTCTGCATAGAAGTCTCCTGCTGGCTGGAGGAGAATGGTGCAGCATAACATCAGAGGAAGAGAAGAATAAAAGGCAAAGTATCCTCCTCCATATTGTTCTAGCCCAGAACCTGGTTACAGCTGGATCATTTGCAGAGGTCCATTGACTTTCTTCAACCACTTACACCTACTTCTACGTCCTCCCACATCGGCTGCTCATGCGGAATCTCTGCACGCAGTCCTGGTACCATGTGATTGCTGTGACCAATCACAGCCATCAATGTATTAACCACTTCAGCTTTAGAAGGATTTACCCCCTTAATGACCAGGCAATTTTAAATTTTTTTTTGCAATACAGAGCCGCGTTATTTTAACCATCAATTGCGTGGACATGCGACGCTGTACCCAAATAAAATCTGTCTCTTTTTTTTTCACAAATTAAAGCTTTATTTTGGTGGTATCTGCGGTTTTGTTTTTTGCGCGGTAAACAAAAGAAGCGACAATTTTGGAAACCAAAAACATCTTTTTACTATAATACATATCCAATAAAAAAAATCAGGCCAATATGTATTATGTATTCTACATATTTTTGGTAAAAAAAAATCCCAAGCGTATATCGGTTTGCGCAAAAGTTATAGCGTCTACAAACTATAGGATAGATTATTTTTATTTAAGCTGGATTGCGGTGGACAAATCTGACACTAAGTGACACTTTTTGGTAACCAGTGACATCAATACAGGGATCAGTGCTATAAAAATGCACTGATCGCTGTATAAATGGCACTGGCTGGGAAGGGATTAACACTAGGGATGATCAAAGGGTTAAGTGTTCCCTAGGGAGGTGCTTTCTGAGGGTCAGGGGGATGGACTGACTGGGAGTAGAGAGATCGCTGTTCCTGACCACTAGGAACAGCTGATCTCTCTCTCCTCCCGTCAGAACGGGGATCCGCCTTGTTTACATAGGCAGATCCCTGCTCTGTCTCTGAGAGGAGCGATCCCGGGTGGCCGGCGGACATTGTGGCAGCTGGGCACGTGCATTGGCTCCAGAGCCACGTGTGCCCTGTACCTTTTACATGGAATGACTTGCAGGTACGTCGTTTGTGCAATAGAGCCCTGCTGCAGTATGTGGGTGGTCTTAAAGTGGTTAAACAATGCTGTCGTTGTTTAATACTGTGTGAGATCTGTGACTGGTCACTGCAATGACATGGTACCAGGACACCACTCCGTGTCTCCGATCACTGCCACACCAGTGTCCCTGATCATCACCACACATCATAGAGGTTGATTTACTAAAGACAAATATACTGTGCACTGCAAGTGCGGTTGCTCTAGATGTGAGGGGAAACTCTGCTGATATTTATATCATCCAATCGTGTGCAAGCAAAAATACTTATTTTTATTTTCCTTGCATGTGATTGGGTGTTCTTTGCAAACTGAGGCTTTACTCATTTACCAAGCTCTGGAGCAAGTACATTTGCAGTGCACCGTATATTTGTATATACTTGGTTATATACTTAGTTATAATTTAGATAGTAAATCAAACCCAGTGTATTTTACTGTTTACAGCTATACCTGCAAAAGGGCCAGCCTGAAGTGATCTAGCAGGACTTCATTTTTTGACTAAGGTTCCACTTTAAAGAGGAAGTAAACCCTGATGGGTTTGCTTCCTCTTTGTTTCCCTGCAAAGGTAAAGCATAATGGGCTACTATGCATCGCATAGTAGCCCATTATGTGTCACTTACCTGACACAGGAGCCAGCGAAGTCACCGCTGTCCCCTCTATCACGGAGTCTCCTTCTTCTTTCTGGGCATCTCGGCTCCGGTGCTGTGACTGGCTGGAGCCATGATGACGTCGCTCCCACGCATGCGCATGGGAGCCGCCACTAGCCCCATATTGCCGTTAGCATCGGCGTGCTCAGTGCATGCTCAGTGCGCCTACGCACCGCTGTCTACGGCGCCTGTCTTTTTGCAAATCTCTCCTAAACCATGTAGGTTTAGGAGATATTTCTTGGACCTACAGGTAAGCCAAAGTGGTCTGTAAGGGTTTACAACCACTTTAAACTATTACACGGTTACATAGTAGCTTTATAGTAATTTACATTAAAAATGGCAAAATTGCTTTTCTGTTTTAATCTTTGTTTTTATAATAAATATACAGTTGTAACAACAACTCTAGCTACTTTTAAATTATTATTTTATTTTTTTTATTTTAGGGTCCCAAATGCTGCTCAGACCTGGCCATATCATTCCACCATCTGGATGCAGAACTCATGCACACCTTAGAATACTTCACCTACCACTTGAGAGCGTATGGATACCAGTACCGTTACCAGCCCCAGTGGCCAGCTCTCACTGACAGACTGCATATTAACACCAAGAATCCTATAAATATAAAAACAAATTTAAGTGAGTCTTCTTCTGTGAAGAATATTGGAACAGGTACATAAAGAGGAAGTGAACTCTCCCCCTCAGATGCTGTTTTTAAAATAAACCAGTATAATAAAGTATTATACAACATATTCTACAGTATTATAACCCCCCATTCGCATGTTTCTTACTTTTTTCCAGCAGTTCTAAAGTCTGTCCTTGGTATAAGCCAGCTCTATTTTAAGTATGGTTTTCTCAGTCTGCATTGTAATATACTTCTGCCCTTTCTTCTATTGCTAGCTGTAATCTCGCATATGCACAATGCTTCCTTAGCCAAGCCTCGTTCTAGCTCGTTCTAGCCGCCTATCAAAGCAGGTCTGTTCTGACGATTAAGGTCACATGGGTATTAGACACTTCTGAATGGGACTAAAATCTCACGGTAATCTCGGCGCAGTGCCGCGGAGAGGGAAAATGAAGGAGACGTCATACTTAATAATGGACTAACGGCACAAAGAGCATGCCGTGAATCGCGGAGAATATGCACGAGTGATGTCAATAAATGGAACGGGACAGATTACAAGCAAACGGAGGACATATGGTGACATCTACACAGCAATTTTTTTCAGTGTATTCTTTGATGATTAATATGTGCTAAAGTTATGTGGGAGGGTTTACAACCACTTTAAAGCACAGAACGAGCTGCTGCTAATTTATTTAGGGTACCAAAATGTAGACCTTCTACGTCTTTCCTCTTACTGTATACTCCTGTTTGATATTTCACACCAGTGCTCTATTTAATGGATATGTACCCTGTTAACCTGCAGCGGAATTTAATCTACCCAGATGTACTCCATGTGGATTTTTGTATACGATAAACTGTGTTCAAAGTATCTGTTCTTATATAACCACGGACATCTAAACTGTGTAAAAGACTTAACGTTTTTTTGTTGTTGTCATGATGTAGAGAATAAGATTTCCTTTCATTTGAGCCCAGTCTTGCCACACAGATTTACTTGAGGCCTGAGTAATCCTCTTTTTTATTGTTCAGTTAGAGAAATCTTGACAAAGTCTTGAAAACGCCCCCTTGCTGTGAGTGACAGGTGATTTACATATCATGCACTAGCCTGAGACAGGCACATCTTGTGTAAAAAGTTCACAATTCACATCCCCCCCCCTCCCCTCCAGCTCTCCCAGATTTACGGTGTTTTGACTGGATGTTTCTCATCATGGGATGCAGTGAACAGTCAGCAGACTATAGACAGACAAGTGATTTAAGGGGACATGTATGTAGTCAGAGCTGGGCAGAGTAGAACACCCAGTGATCTGATGATAACCTGTCTCAGGCTAGTGCATGATATGTAAATCACCTGTCACTCACAGCAAGGGGGCGTTTTTGACAAAGTTTTCAAGACTTTGTCAAGATTTCTCTAACTGAACAACAATAGTACACTAGCTGTGTGAGAGAGAATTGGATTTCATCTTTGTGCTGTGTAAGGAAGATACACAGTGCAGGAATGGGAGATAGCTGGGCACAGCGGCAGGTGTGGAGTGGAAGCTTTGGTGGTGAAGCCCATCCCAACACCCCCCTAGATCCAGCCATGGTACAGCAGCAGGCAAGAAAGAAAATACAACCCCCCCCCCCCCATGAGCTCACTTTACTAAGCAGTAGCTGGGAGGTGAAGCAGTACTGAAGACAGGAGAGAGGGAAGAGTTTAAAAGCCCATTATTGGTTGCTGAGAAGCCGGGGGTTTTAGAAACTAATGACTGCAGTGGGGGGGGGGGGTGATTGGGGAGAAGATAAAGGCAGGGGGGCCGACTAAAATCCTCACTGGATGCAGTGTGTGAGAGCACACATTGCACCCATTGAGTATACACTACTGAGTGGAGTCCAGTGCTGAAACTTGCTCCGGGACTCTAGCCCTGACCTGTGGGACACCTGGATTTACTTGACGGGGACAGTTGGGAGGTATGCATATTTAGATATATGTCCATCCCCAAACAGTAATACGTATGCACTGGAAAATGTAGGGGCAAAATGTATTGCAACAGGTGTATAGCACCCTCTTCTGGATAGGTTGCAAGGTAAATTTTGTGTTTGGCCCCATTGCAGTAATAGAGCAGTGATTGATTGTGTTTGATTACTCTCACCTGTCTCTGAAAGAATTTTCCAGGGCATGGGCTCAGGAGATTCAAATGATCAGTTGAATATTAATCATGCCCCAGCCAATCCCTGGAATGAGGCATCCAGAAAGTGGCTGGGTAGGTGATAAATGTGAAGGAGGCCAGACGGTAGATGGACGGGAAGGCAGCCTTACCTTAGGAGATGACGAGGATTAAGGACGAGGGGTAGGGGTGCTGCTCCTCGCTCCAGCCGAGGGAAGAGTTCCGGACGAACGGGAATTGGGTCCTGAGACCCAATTGGTCGGGAGTCCTAAGACTCTCTGGCCAATTGGCTCTCAGAACCCACTTCCTGATTTGTCGGGGGGAGAATCAAGAAGACAATAGCGAATATTCATATATATCATGTGCTTCCAAAAAAAACATTTAAATCCATGCGTCTCACATTGGGATTAGGGGGACGGATGCATGGATTAGGGAGGCGGCGCACCTGCGCCCTGCATTACAGGCCGCCGCTGCTCAAAAAGTTGGGAGGTATGCCGGAGACTATTAGTTGTGCAAGCACCAGAAGCAAACCAAGGCCCTGAGGGTGCTATATGGACTGCTGCCGTACGGTCCTAGATATACTGTCCATTCTCTGCTACCTCCAGAAAAGCTGTCTTTAAAAACATTATAAGGGAAGTCTGTCATCCTATCATTGTTATTAAGTTTCCTGTGATCCTAAGCCCCCCTCCTGCTCAAGTTCTTCAGCAATAAATGCTAAAGACATCCCCTAGACCAGTGATGGCAAATCTTGGCACCCCAGATGTTTTGGAACTACATTTCCCATGATGCTCAACTACACTGCAGAGTGCATGAGCATCATGGGAAATGTAGTTCCATAACATCTGGGGTGCCAAGGTTCACCATCACTGCCCTAGACAGAGCCTGAATTGTCGGCGTGCGTGAGACTGTGCTTGTGTGACTGGTAGCCTCTGTACTATTTGGGAGAACCTGGGCATCTTCTCATTAGGGATGAGCTTCGAGTTTGAGTCGAACTCATGTTGGATTCGAACATTGCCTGTTCACCGAACAGCGAACAATTTGGGGCGTTCGCGTCAAATTCGAAAAGCAGCAGAACACCCTGTAAAAGTCTATGGGAGAAATCTAAAGCTAATTTTAAAGGCTTATATGCAAGTTATTGTCATAAAAAGTGTTTGGGGACATGGGTCCTGCCCCCAGGGAACATTTATTAATGCAACAAAAAACTTTTAAAAACTGACGTTTTTTCAGGAGCAGTGATTTTAATAATGCTTAAAGTGAAACAATAAAAGTGTAATATTCCTTTAAATTTCGTACCTGGGGGGTGTGTATAGTATGCCTGTAAAGGGGCGCATGTTTCCTGTGCTTAGAACTGTCCCTGCACAAAGTGTAATTTTTGCAGGAAAAAAAGCTATTTAAAATCACTCGCGGCTATAATGAATTGTCGGCTCCCGTAATACAGAGAACAGTCATGGAAGTCATTGATAAAAAAAAAAAAGCGTGGGGTTCCCCCCAAATTCAATTACCAGGCCCTTCAGGTCTGGTATGGATTTTAAGGGGAACTCCATGCCAAATTAAAAAAATTGGCGTGGGGGTCCCCCTCAAAATCCATACAAGACCCTTATCTGAGCACGCAACCTGGCAGGCCGCAGGAAAAGAGGGGGGACGAGAGAGCGCTCAAAGCACAATGTCCCCATGTTGATGAGGAGAAGGGCCTCATCCCCACAACCCTTGCCCGGTGGTTGTTTGGGTCTGCGGGCAGGGGGGCTTATTAGAATCTGGAAGCCCCCTTTAACAAGGGGACCCTCAGATCCCGCCCCCCCTGTTTGAAATGGTAAGGGGGTACAAAAGTACCCCTATCATTTCACAAAGAAAGTGTAAAAAATAGTTAAAAAAACACACAGACACCGTTGGGAAAAGTCCTTTATTAAAAATAAAAAGATAAAAAAAAAATATTCCAGCGGTGGTAATCCACTCTTGCTATCCAGCGATGGGTGATCTCTTCTCCGGGGTCCAGCGATGGTTGATCTCTTCCGATGACGTCCAGCGCAGTGCATCCTGTCTCCATGGAGACACTGAGGGAATCCCGTCTTAGCAGAGGAGGACCGGACCGTCACCTGACCCGGCCCCCCTCTGACGCAACGCAAGGGGGAAGCTGGGCTTCCCCAGTGACATACGGATGACCCCGCCCTCTGATGTAACGGAAACCTGCGTTACATCAGAGGGGGCGGGGTCACCCGTACATCACTGGGGAAGCCCAGCTTTTCCCTTGCGTCAGAGGGGGCGGAGTCACCCGTACATCACTGGGGAAGCCCAGCTAACCCCTTGCGTTGCGTCAGAGGGGGGCAGGGTCGGGTGACGAGTGGCCCGGTCCTCCTCCTGCTAAGACGGGATTCCCTCAGTGTCTCCATGGAGACAGGATGCGCTGCGCTGGACGTCGTAGGAAGAGATCAGCCAGGGCTGGACCCTGGAGAAGAGATTACCCATCGCTGGATAGCAAGAATGGATTACCACTGCTGGAATCTTTTTTTTTTTAATTTTTTTTATTTTTAATAAAGGACTTTTCCCAACGGTGTCTGTGTGTTTTTTAACAATTTTTTACACTTTCTTTGTGAAATGGTAGGGGTACTTTTGTACCCCCTTACCATTTCAAACAGGGGGGGGTGGGATCTGGGGGTCCCCTTGTTAAAGGGGGCTTCCAGATTCTGCTAATCCCCCGCCCGCAGACCCCCACAACCACCGGGCAAGGGTTGTGGGGATGAGGCCCTTCTCATCAACATGGGGACATGGTGCTTTGAGGGGTCACAGACCCCCAAAGCATCCACCCAATGTTGAGGGCATGTGGCCTGGTACGGTTCAGGAGGGGGGGGCGAGAGAGCGGCCTGCCAGGTTGCGTGCTCGGATAAGGGTCTGGTATGGATTTTGAGGGGGACCCCAACGCCATTTTTTTTTTTTAAATTTGGCGTGGAGTTCCCCTTAAAATCCATACCAGACCTGAAGGGTCTGGTATGGATATTTAGGGGGAACCCCACGTCTGTTTTTTTTTTTTAACATTTGACCTGGGGTTCCCCTTAATATCCATAACAGACCTGAAGGGCCTGGTAATTGAATTTGGGGGGAACCCCACGCTTTTTTTTTTTTTATCAATGACTTTCAATGACTGTTCTCTGTATTACGGGAGCCGACAATTCATTATAGCCGCGAGTGATTTTAAATAGCTTTTTTTCCTGCAAAAATTACATTTTGTGCAGGGACAGTTCTAAGCACGGGAAACATGCGCCCCTTTAAAGGCATACTATACACACCCCCCAGGTATGACCTTTAAGGGAATATTACGCTTTTATTGTTTCACTTTAAGCATTATTAAAATCACTGCTCCTGAAAAAACGTCCGTTTTTAAAAGTTTTTTTTGCATTGATAAATGTCCCCTGGGGCAGGACCCAGGTCCCCAAACACTTTTTATGACAATAACTTGCATATTAGCCTTTAAAATTAGCACTTTTGATTTTGAACGTTTGAGTCCCATAGACTTTAATAGGGTTCTAAAGTTCACACAAACTTTAGGTCTGTTTGTAGGTTCTGGTGTTCGGCTCATCCCTACTTCTCATTAGACAGACACCTTTTCCGATACAGGGCCATTTTTTTTCTCTTACAATGACACCACCGATGCTGGTGCATTTCTTTTCCTTCCATTGCACCACCAATGTAGCAATTAACCCCCCACCCTACCCCTACTCAAACTGGGATAGGTGAGACGTTTGGGATTTTCGTCCTTGGCACCTTGTCCCTTCGTTAAAAGTATTTTACTAAAGTAGCATAGCATAGGAATCGGAAGAGGAATGAGTGACAGCTACATCAGTCGATAATGAGCAAGGGATATGACTGAGCCCTGACTCTTCCATTTTTAAGAATAAATCAAAACAAAAATACAATAAACAGTTTAACACTTTATTTTATAAATCTTATATTACATCATCTTGTATCTGCAAAATAAACCTGGGAAATAAAACACATACACAACTTTTATTTTGTTCTTTTTGAATCTGGTCATTTGATGGAAATTTTTGAAAAGGACAAGGTGTTTCTGCAATGCCAACACTGGCCATTGTACTCGCCACTGAAAGAAAACATGTTTTTGACTATGAATCATAGTTGGCAATCACCTAATGGCAGCTGTAAACTGGAGAAAATTGACTTGGCTATCCTGGAGCCAAGTAGAAGGACCCATGCAGCTGGCTTGGCAGGGTTACAGGACAGTTAAAGTGGAACTGTTGGCAAAATGTTTTATGTTAAAGGATAAGTTGACCTTTTATAACCTAATACATGTTACACCCGTATCCAGGATTACAGATGCAGCCGTACCCCAGTTCCCATTGTGACAGCAGGCCGGGATCTTTTCCCTGTGCCCACTGTCATGTTAAAAAAAACAAAAAACAGCGCAGTGTTCTGTGAATAGGGGAACTACAACTACCATCATGCATTGCAGCTGACGGCTTGTAGTTCACAATGAACTACCAGGGTGCTGATGAGTGCTCTATGTAGTTCATTGATGCTCTGTAACTATCTGTCCGTACAAGGTATACAGCTACATTGACAGTCTGCAGGAGCCTGAGATTGCACCTGTGATCTGGTGATCACAGGTGCAATGCTCTGCAGGTCTCTAATATAAAAAAATAAATGCACAGTTGTTTATCTGCAAAAAGTGTGCATTTATTATTTTTTTACAAACGTGAACTTATCCTTTAAGAGGAACCTCTAGAAGTGTTAATCTTTCCTAAGCAATGCTCTGAAAGATCTACCCTTTTAGCTTGAATTTCTTCTAAAAAAAACAGCAGAGCACTTTCTTGTATGTGAGGGTGCCAGGGCAGTTCTGTGCATACAAGTTCCTAGCTGTATATCTGCAGTTTTGAGGTTTAAGACAGCGATTTACTGCCTCTGACTGCCAGTCTCAGCAGATCTGGAGACAGATTTAGTGATGTCAATACTGTGCTGCTCACTTGTTCTCTTTGCTGGAGACTCCAATATTAGAAAGTAAATCTCTGCTTTTACTAAGATGGCCCTCTCCACACAGAGATAAGTGCATAATAACAAGGCATTGTAATTCAGTAATGGGGTAAGATCATCTTTGGGTTGACCACAGGCAATTATGGTGACTTGTTATTTGCTCTCTGCCTGCCTTGGCAAAGCTTCCAGAGTTCATTCCTTTCTTGTGAATATAAGGTGTGCATTGGGGATTTGCATGAATTCAAACTTGGGTGGTGTTGGATTTAATGCTGTCCCAAATGAAACCTATACTGAAGAAATACAGAGGCTTCCATTACTGGCCTCTTTCTGAAAATTCTAGTTTCCTGGCTACCATATTGATCCAATAGTTTCAATACCTTTTTAGTTATTGAGTTGCAAAAAATATGTAGACCAGAAATTAAGCCAGCACTGCTGATGTGCAAACCTTTTCTGGGTCTGTGATAATGTTGAACATACTGAGATTGTTTGTTCAGTATCACAGTCAAGTAAAATGCGTTTTTGGGAGGGGAGCTCAGCAATGCAAGATCCATATTTCCTCACTACAGATTTTCTTTGAGGCCGCTATGTTTTTAGCTTGACCAAAATGGACAGACTAATCAGTCCTAAGCTAGTTTGTGAAGTCACTAATTTTTAGAGAAACATATACTGTAGGTAACTCATTAAAATATATTGGGCTTATAAAGAGTGGATGGGTTACAATAGTGGTTACATAATTCTAAAGAATAAAAGTCCCTTTGTGGCTACATGACATTTTTTTTAAAGCATACCTGTACCTTGACCTCCACCTTGCCCTGTGTTCCAGTAGTAACTATTATTCAAATGCCAACATCACATAGAAAGTTGGTACATTGGTCCACCCCGCCTTCTTTCCAAACATTGCTATTGATTTCTAAATGTTATGAGCAGTCTCATTGACCAACATAGAACAAAAGGGGGCGGGCCCATGGGCCAGGGTCCTCGGTAATGTCTGTATGCTTTTAGGCTAGCCTGGGTGCTCTGGAAAAAGACTAGGGTGTCTGCTTTAAGCAAAGGTAAACTTTCTAGCCTAGATAATATATTGTCCAATGTAGAACATGATGCATTTATTTGCAATGAGAATATATTAACTATGACCTTCAGCATGTTTCCATATGTTTATAGCTGCATTTGTCCACTAACATTTGAGAATCTTATGGCTATCCAAATGTACACTGTACTGTGTGTTCATTATTTTCTTCCAGTGAATGGGTAAATGGGCAATGTCCGTTTTTTCCATAGGCAGTTTTTGTTTCTATGTAATATGTTCAGCACAGAGGAATGGATTCAAGAAAGCACAACCACAGTTCCTACAAGTGTCACAGGTACAACTGGAAAGTGAAGAAGGCAGAACAGCAAACTTATATAAAAGTACGATAATGTTGACTTTTTCCAATATTTTTTTTTCTTTTTTTAAGCAATTTCTTTTTTTTTCTTTTTTTGTTTCTTTTTATTTATTTTACATTTTGGCAGCATACAAAGGCAGTAATTCATGTTTTGGTTGGTGGAGATACGTTAATTACTGGTAAAACAAACCAGACTGCTTTCTATGTAATTCCAAATTATTAATCCTTTTTTTTTTGTAGATGGCATGATTTACCTATATTGACATTCAAAAATAATTGGATGAAAATCAAAAAAAGAATCAAAACATGGGTCTTAATCACCTTTCTATTGTCTCTCAGGCAAGCAGTGCTGTTAAAAGCACTTGGAAGGTGAAATATATCATTTTTTTTGTATTATTATTTATTGACAAACAGTACTTTAAAGCTGAAATCCAGGCATTCAGACACTTTCTAAAATGTTTAGGGGTTAAGCCTAAGGAGGTGCATGCCACCTTGTGGACTTTGAATTTACAATTTCTATTTTTACTCAGCGCTGGGAGCATAGCTATCACTATAGTTTTGTCGCTCTAAAGCTGAACCTGCTGGTCTCAGCTCCTGCAGCTATAGGGTCATATTCCTGCCCCTACCCTCCTCCTGCCCAATCACAGAGTGCTTTGTATTAGGTGAACCCATTTACAAAATACAAAGCCTTCTGTGAATGGGCAGCAGAAGCAAGGGGTTGACAGAGCTATTGCTGTGTGAAAAGGCAGTGTCTATTCTGTCAGGATTGTATCGATAGTTTTACTCCCGGTGCTCAGTAAAAATCTCAAGTGTAAATTAAAGAGCTATGCCCCCTTGCGGGTCTTAAGCCAGCAGATTTTAGAAAGTGGCAGAATTACTGGAATTTGGCTTTAAATGATATAGTTTAAAAAGAATTACTCACTACTTTAGAAAAGGTTTGGGCGTAACATGGGCCCCTCAAATGAATGGATAGATTACGGTAAAAATATCTATATCCCCTTTCATGTAACTTATCTCCATTCCAAATATATGATCTTGGTTCTATTCCAAACAGGATCCCTACCCTTGGTCAACAGAAGTATTGGTAATCTATGTTCAACCTTAACAATCAAATTAGATGCTGTAAGAATGAACTGATTACACATGCTAATATTTCTATATCGAATACTGTGTCAAATAAAAGATTAAGGCAGAATGGAGCCCCTGAGAAGCTAGCAGCTTTGGCCCCACCATGCCATTAAATGCAACCCATCTGATTTGCATTTCCTGGACTGGTATAACTCACACCATCAGACGCCAACTGCCTAAAAGTATGTCCTCCCTAGTGAAATAACAGGCAGACTGTAAACCATTGCGCTATCCGCATTGCTTACTGCAGAGGCATGAAGATTGAAGTCCTAGGCTCCTGCCTTTTTGACTGTGCCAAATAAATATCACACTAGACCTACCCTTGAACTAGGGGCTGAAAGCATAAAACATAGTAAAGAAAACCACAAATGCCCATCAATCATGTCACCTATGTAAATGAGCAAACGGATTTAAGCATCCAACAGTGGAGCTCCAGTTTATATTTCACACCTCCAAACATTTAATACTGTTTCACACAGAACAATATATATGCTTTTTGGAGATTGCATTGTTAAGCTGCCATACTGCACCCAAAATGTAAAACACCCAACCAATGCCCCAGATTTCTAATAAACCAATAAATTAAATAGCTATCCCAGAAAAGTCACAAATTATACCGTTAACCATGTGCACGGCAAAACAAATTTCACTACTCTGCTTCTGGGCATCAGCTGTCTATTCATAAAGACTATATATAATTTCAAAAATCTCACATAGAAACTAGATTGCGTTAAAAAACAACACTCTTTTTGCACATACATTCGAGTGCAAAGCACCCACTGTTTTGAAGGCTTAAGGGCTGATTTAAAAATATTGGTTGGAATTCCAATCTTTCTGATCCTTATCCCTTTGGAATTGGAATTTGTAATTTTCACTTATTTTATATGTTAAAAGAAAATGTAGGTTTGGACCCATAGTAGATAAATATTTGTATAATTCCCTTAGAAATATACTAAGTAAATTCATTATTACACCTTCATTTCTATATGTTGCTAATACAATTTCTAGAAAAGTCAAAATTCTAACAATTTTTTGCTGGAACATTTGGCATTCTTGGTATCTGTAGAGACCATCAGGTTCTGGGCAATAATCTTTTACTTCCTTTCATAGATGACCATACATTTGTAGAACTATTTAGAGCTCAAACGCAAGATGAAGGCCAAATAGAGTACTTTGGCACCAAACAGCAAATTACCAGATTTGGTCATCTTTAGGCTGCATTTATTAGTGATTTTAAGGTTTGTTTGATTTATAAAGCCAGGCCAGACTTTCATCTCATTGAGCAGTTTTCAAAAAGTGTAGAAAGCAGCTGGAAACCATGACTAACATTAATTCTTGTGTTCCTGTGCTTGTTTATTTATTTACCCCATCTCATTTCCATTTAACACCTGCCTCAACCGCACCAAAAAAAGATGGTGGATCTTTGTGTGAAGGGGTTGGATTTTTTTTACTACTGACAGTTTGGCACATTCATAAAATGCTGAAGAGTATACCTCCACTACAGAGTTGCTGTACGGTGGTAATATTTTAGGTCTCTTGTGACTATTTATACATATATCTTTAAGGGTAGAAGCCCAGTGGGTGAAGGCCTGGGTCAGGGCTTAGTATCATGGCCATTGACACCTAAAAGAATTCATCTAGCTGGCATGAAGAGGGGAGGACTCGCACGGGAAGGGAGGGGAACAAATGGCCCCATGCCCTGCTGTTTAGGCTAGTACTAGCATCTTTCAGTGTTGCACATAATTAGTCAATACAGTGTGACCGGTCAAAGCACATGGCACCTATATAGCTATTTAATTGATGTAATTGGATAATAAAATCACAGATTACACTGTTGTCCTTTCAAGACATGAACAATAATTCTCATGCGTATCCTGCATGAGGATAAGGCTTCTATCATGGTTACCTCTGTACCCTTTTTACTATAACCTATAACCTTTACTATTAATGCCTTATGAAAATGGTCCTGCTGTATCATATTTTGGACACTCCTTAAAGCCAGAAGTGGCTAGCTTTCCATTGTATGAGCATACGGGTGCTGGAAGTAGCCACAAGCCTCACGGCTGGTAGGGCTAAAGACAGGATGGCATAAAGAAAAATATGGAACACCTCTGAAGTGGACGGAAGAAGACATACAAGGTTTTGTGCTCACCAACCTGAAGGGCTGAGCCCCAAAATGTTGATTTTGTTTTTATGGCCCCAGGGCACTACACCCTTTAGTGCGTTCTCTCTAACATAACTGGCCATGGAAACAGAATGGTGTGTAGCTTTAAAAGTAACAACTTTGGCACACTTTGCTCAGATATGTAATAACTTCTATATACTTAACTCAGAACTGAAGAGTCTCTAAGCAATTATACAAATAATTATAATTCACCCTCTAGATACCAACGTAGTAGTTAAGCAATGTGTACTTTGTAAAGCTTGCTGGTGTACTTTAGTACACAGAACTGCACTAAACAGAAGAGAGCTGGAGGAAAAGTACTAGAATGTAGCTCTGGTCATCATTTAGCACACAAGCTAGCGCCTAGTAGCCACATTTTATACATATAACCCACAAATATCCTCTTTATCCAGATATATACACAAAACACATGTGCAAAAATATTTATAATATTATCAGGCTCCTCTTCAGCTCTTTTCCATTTAGTTACAACAACTTAAATACCAAACTCTGCAAAAACCTACTTCCATGCCTGGCCCAAAGAATGTCATATCAAAGCTCAAGTGAACCTTCAGTTTAAACCAGCTAAGTCTAACTCGGGTGCAACAACACAAAAAGTGCGTAAAGTATTATAGTCAATTTATTTAGAAAACTGTCATAGCCTCAGAAGCATTGGGTGGAAGCATCAGTCTCAGAGCTAGAGCTCTCTAATCAGCAGGGAGCATGGGCTTTGCTGACTCAGCAGGGGATGTATCGATCAGCTCCAGACTGACCACTGCTTCCACGAAGAGCACAAGACTTCTTCTCTGAAGCATTTTGGCAAAGGACAGGATTTTCTACTCAGTCTGAGGCTGCTTTCTAATGAAAACAAAGACTTTGAACATCTTATGGTTTTATGCTCTAGCTGATTAAAACTGAATGTTCAGTTGGAATTTAAAATAAAACTTCACCAATCTGTGATGTTGTAAGAAGGGGTAGTGAAACCATCAGTTTTGTAAATAATGCAAATGTATGTTTTTTTTTGTTATGCTTGTAAATGGTTTTAAACTTTCTAGTGTTTCAAAAGTGTTGCTCTCTGCAATGGGATCTGTATATAGCCATCAACAGAATACTTCCATCAAGTATAGCAGAACATGTTATATTTTCGTTAACCTGGATGTATATTTTTTGTGGTGCCTATTGTAATCCTACTGCAAAGGATATTGTGTGTAGAGCTCAACATTGAGTCGAACAACTTTAGAATATAATAAAACCCTACAAACCTGTAATACTATTACCTGTATTTGAGCTTATGGTGTTCCATATTGTATTTGATCTCAATGTTTGACACAAGATCCTGCTCCAGTAACTAGCTGACCCTGTTAATACATTTTATGAGCCAAACAGTAATTGGAGATCGATATGAGAATTCAGATTGATCATAGGATGTGGTAATCAAAATAAGGGGGTTTGACTGTGCTCAGAATACATTATCCTGCTGTAAACATTGTCAGAAGGGAGTGTTCAAATTGATGGTTCTTTCAACTAATGAAAGAATTAAGGCATTAAATACTACTATGCTGGATTACAGCAAGAAGGGCAGAAAAAGCTTAAAACATTACGATATGGGAATATTATTAAGATGGCTGGCATTTCTTCAGTAACTTACTTCAAAATATACATATTCCATCCTTTATATACAGATAAATTCTTGCTTTTTTTCTTATACATTGGCACGGAAGAGCAACCAGACAAGTTTTTGACTGGCTACAATGTCACTGATTTGAAGCCAGCTTTCTTCATGACAGTGTGGCTGGCTATACAAGGGCAGTCCGGGAATCAGTTCTTAAAATGCTAGAACAGCTGCTTTTCCTTCTCTGAATTGGGGTACTCATGGAACTTGAGGGCTCATTAGGGCATCCATGTTGAAGTAGAATGTCCACACACTCTTGATTTGCAGATTTTCTAGCATAAAAGAGCGCCGTGTGACCATTAACGTCCTTGGCCTTTACGTCAATGCCATACTGCAACAGAAAGAAGATATATTAATGGAATATAATGTATTCTGTGACAGCCATGTGGAAACCACTGCACTGAGACAGCAGCACTGCTAAAAAATATGGTAGCATGCAAATCATATCAAGTATGAAGATTGCATTCATAAAAATTCTATATTTTAAGTACGCTGAGTAATTTGTACATACCCTATACAGCCAAGTGTTTGTGGACACCAGAACATCACACTTATATGAGCTTATTGGACATCTGATTTGAAAACTGTAGACATTTATAACACCCCTCCTTCTCCTTTGCAGGCTGGTCTCCTCCAGCTGTAGCCAGGTATTTGGCCAGCTGGAGGAGACAGGACAGGAGAAGCACTGGGTCCACTTCCTCCCCCCACCCAGAGTGCTGGCCGCAGCTGCGGTGCCCAGGGGTGTTAAGGGAACTTAATAATGTCTCCTGCCGGGGATAATGGTAGATGTAGTCCGGGAGGGAGCGCGGCTCTGTGGATGAATGCAGCTGTGAGCCACAAGACAGAGAAAACCCCTGTAAAAGGAGGAGGGGAGAAAACTGTTCCTGGGCTTTGGAGAGTTGGGGCTGGCAATGCAGGGAACCAGAGCTGGAGAGACCTGTGTGCAGAGACTCCAGTGATAGCCTGAGGACTAGTGTGTGGGGACTGAGAACTGGAGTGCCCTGAGAGCAGAGTTGGAGAGACTGCAGACAGGCAAGTGCCCAGAACCAGGTGCACTGTGTTGCCCGGACTGGTGAGCCTGTGTGTGATGATTGCCGCTGCTAGCAGATTAGGAAAGGGAACTAATCTCTACTAGGAGCCTTAACCACTGCATCTAGATTTAAAGGGATGGGGCACTGCTGTACAGATTGAGCCCCATTTGCCAGCTGATGTCGCAAATCAGGCGCCAGATACTGTACAACTACATCCCAGGGGGACCTTTTTCAGGATATATACATATACTTACATCCAGGGGGATATACACAGACAGAACGCACTCTGGGACACTTATTAATTTTTTTTCTTTTTGTGCTAGACCACTTGTTGCATAGGGTTATTGTTGGACTTTTTAATTACTGTTTATGCTGATCTTTTGTTTTTTTATAGTTCATAGTTGATGCTGCTCTTTACGAGTGCTGCTTATACTAGGTAAATTCTGCTTAATGCTACAGTGATCTGGTTTAATAGCCATATTAGCCTAGTATTCACATCAGTTTATTTGATTCAAATGGACTCCATTACCTGGCCATTGATTTCTGTGCATTTTCATTTATTTTGCTTGGTGATAATACCAAGCAATACTACATAGCCTGGTGTCTGTTTCATATATGCCATTATCCATTGTGGGTAGTATACTACTAACTGAGCTCATAGGTGTTTACAGTATCTCATTACCTAACCAAGTCAGAGGGGCCAAAGCAGTTCTTAGAGTCGTGGCAAAGAACAGAGAACCCGTCATGCTTAGTGGCTCATCCGTGGGTAATCGCTACACAGCTACGACAGTCTCCATTCTTCTGGGAAGGCTTTTCACAAGATTATCAGTGTGTCTGTGAGGTCAGGGCAAGAAGATCTAACTCACAATTTGAATTTAATTTCATTCCGAATGTGTTTAGTAGGATCGATGTCAAGGCTCTGTGAAGGCCAATTCCGTACCTTCCCTACAAACCCATAAAAACATGTTGTTATGGACCTGGCTTTGTGCACAGGAGCACAGCCATGCTGGAGCAGTAAAACTCATTCCCCTAAACTGTCGACACAGGGTTAAAAGTGCCCAGCAGTCTAACATTTTTTGTAGGGGTGTCCACACATTTTAGGTCATAGTGGGTGATGGTCAGGTTTCCAGAAACTTTGGGTTATAGAGTGCATTTATGGAAAATGGTTTCCAAGAAAATAAAGGGTTTATTACATATTTTAGTGATCGTACCTGCTACTCAATCGGCTTTACCTTTTACATTATTGTTGTACAAACAACATTCTTGATTTGCGATATAGTGGTGGACTGCAATAAAAATGGTTTGTTTCTGCCACTTGCTGGGTCAGTAAAGTTGATGCAGTAATTATGGGGTTTGAGGATTGATCACAGGTTATTACAGATTATTATAAATAGTCACACAGCAGGCTGTATGCATTTAAAATCAGGCAGAAGTACGATTGAGATGTGACATACCTGGTGTATTATCATACTAGAGAACACAGTGCCAGCACTACTCTTTTAGAAATGCACATGATCATTCTGCAGTACACATGCTATATACAGTGGGTATAGAAAAGAATTGCCCCCTTTGAAATAATAACATTTTGTTGCTTTGTAGCCTGAAATGAAGACAAACACATATTGTGTTTTATTCAGTTGTACTTACTCAACTGATAACATGTCTGAAAAAAAAAATCAAAAACAGAATCACTGAGCTGGTAAAGGATCACCGCCTTGTGTCAGTATTTCATTGAACCAACTTTTGCTTTAATTACAGCCTTTAGTCTGTTGAGATATGTCTCAACTAACTTTCAGCATCTAGCCTTTGCAATATTTGCCCACTCTTCTTTGCAGAACTGCTCAAGTTCAGTAAAACATTTTTATAGTGACCATTTGTGGACTGCAGTCTAAGGTTTAAGTCTGGGCTTTGACTAAGCCATGCAAGGACAATCACCCTTTTCTCCTTCAACCACCGTGTGATCATTTTTGCTGTGTCCCATTGACAACTTTCTGGCAGAGAGCAGCAGATTTTCCTGAAGAATTTGACAGTATTTTGCCTCGTCAATTTTCCTTCTATCCTGACAAGTGCTCCAGTCCCTGCTGAAGAGAAACACCCCCATAGCATGATATTACCACCTCAATGCTTTACTGTAGGAATGGTGTAATTTGGATGGTGAGCTGTATTGGATTTCCACCAGACATATCATTTGGTGTTGAGGCCAAATAATTACATTTTAGTCTCATCTGACCATAACACCTTTTTCCATGTGCCCTCAGAATCTTCAAGGTGCGTTTCTGGCAAAGCTCAGTTGTGGCTGCCTGTGGCCTTTGTTGAGGAGTGGCTTTTTTTCTTGAAACCCACACATACAAGTCACATTTGTGGAGAACTTGTAATATTGTTGTCACATGCGCACAATGACCACTCTTTGTCATAAATTCCTGCAACTGCTTTAGAGTTGCTGTGGGACTATTAGTAGCCTCTCTGACCAGTTTCCTCCTGGCTCTTTCACCCAGTTTGGAGTGATGTCCTGATCCAGGGAGGGTCTGTGTTGTACCAATTATCTTACGCTTCCTAATAATAGACTTCACTGTGCTTCTAGGCATTGATAAAGCCTTTGAAATATTTTTTTTGTATCGATCTTCTGACTTGTGTCTGTCCACAACTTTATCCCAGAGATCCTGGTGACAGTGGCTTGCCACCCATAGTTGAGTGCTTCAGTTGCACTACCGGGGACTGAAATGCTCCAGGAAAGCTCTTTTCATGCTAAAATAATCAAAATGACCACAGCTGTTCACAGTTGAAAGTCAAATGGCTTTGTGTGCCATTGAGAAGGTGATTAGCTACACCTGATTTTACAAGTCATTTTTAGGAGGGGGGTGGTCCTTTTTCCAACTCAGTAAATCTGTTTTTGAATTTATTTATTTTTTCTGACATGTTGGTGTTATGTTTTACTTGGATGTTATAAGTTGCACTGAGTAAATACAGCTGGATAAAACAAAAACTGTGTCTGTCTTCATTTCAGGCTGCAAAGCAACAAAATGGTATTATTTTATAAGGGGTGATTCTTGTAACGCAACATCCCCCACTCCGCTTGAGTGCTTTCGTCATATACCGCTTCCTCCCAGTCTGAATATAGATATCAGATATTCCAAACGCTGACAACAACAAACAAGGCAATGCTCGTTTGGTTGCTGAACACGAACTGTTTTATTTTAGAAGACACACAAATATATACAGCAGGATGACAATACAAACTATAACCAGAAACCTGATTAACATGATCTAGTTATCTAATCATTTACCCAGACTTGGTGACTCGGAGATATGACCTTTCAGGGTAGACTGGCCATGTCCTAACTCACAACTACAATTCACATAAGTATAAACACATCCCCCAATGCTTTGCTAGGAGACAAAGGTGTGTTAAGGAGCACAATAAACTATTGGGTGAAAGAGCCGGTCTTTCCAGATCTCATTAATCAGCATTCCTTTCACATACATCTGTCCACTGAGTCCCAAGCTGGCAGAGACCATCATGGCCTCCCTAATATTGTCCTTTTGCATTACATAACAGAATATCTTCTTTTAGCTCCCTCAAATACCAGGGCCCATAGTCGGTAGGCAAGAGACTAGCACTCAGTCTCCTCCAAAAGCCTCTGTCCCGGGTGAGTCTGTCACAATTCTTTTCTATACCCACTGTATAAACAAAAGTGTTCTTAGAGCTGCAGAAACACAATCGTCAGGGGAAAAAAAATCACTGAAACAGTTATACTCATAGGCCAGGCCACATATCACACAACTTTGCAGCATGGGAAATGTTTAAAAATGGCATGGGAATATACAACAGACACTACTGACTGACCTAAGGATTTAAGAGCATAAATCAGCCCTTAAATCTCTTAAACTCTTTGGTTGCTTTCGCAGTATGTTTCGGGTCATTGTCCATCTGCACTGTGAAGCGCCATCCAATGAGTTCTGAAGCATTTTGCTGAATATAAGCAGATAATTTTGCCCAAAACACTTCAGAATTCATCCTGCTGCTTTTGTCAGCAGTCACTTCATCAATAAATACAAGAGAACCAGTTCCATTGGCAGCATTACATGCCCACGCCATGACACTACCACCACAATGCGTCACTGATGAGGTGGTATGCTTTGGATCATGAGCAGTTCCTTTCCTTCTCCATACTCTTCTCTTCCCATCACTCTGGTACAAGTTGATCTTGGTCTCATCTGTCCATAGGATGTTGTTCCAGAATTGTGAAGGCATTTTTAGATGTTGTTTGGCAAACTCTAATCTGGCCTTCCTGGTTTTGAGGTTCACCAATGGTTTACATCTTGTGATGAACCCTCTGTATTCACTCTGGTGAAGTCCTCTCTTGATTGTTGACTTTGATACACATACACCTACCTCTGTTTAAATACCACCAAAAGAAATCTCTATCTGTCTCAAAAAATTATTAAAAAATTATTTGAGTACAGTGTTGCATGGCTGAGTATTTGTAATTTAAAGTGTGACAGTGCTGAAATCGAAAAATTGGCCTGGGCAGGAAGGAGGTGAATGTGTCCGGTATTGAAATGGTTAAATACAGTCATGTAGGTAGAACATGGTTATAGCATGGTATTTATTTTATTTATATACTAGCATCAGAACCCTTTCTTGTTGCAGGTTAATAAAAAACACAATGCACAGTGATTACAACACACACACATTATTTATATATATATATATATATACACATATACATACAGTGTGTATGTATGTATGTAGTGTGTATATATATATATATATATATATATATATATAAATAAAATAGCCAGTAGAGGAAACATAGCAATGTTTAGGGTAACATAGTATCTCACCCAGACTAGCAGCTGTGTCATCACCACATTAGGCAGCTCACAGGCCACATGAAGAGCTGTGCGCCTGTCCCGGTCTCCGGTGGGGCTATTGATCTGTTCCTTATTACTGTATGCCAGCAGAAGTAAGACATTGGGCAGATTCTTTTCTTGAACTGATTTGAAGAGCTGTTTGGCAAGTGGCACCCCTGGGCTTTTTAAAGGAGCCAAAAATAAACGCTGCTCGTACTTTGCTCGGATCCATGATTCTCTCTCTTCCCTGTGCACAAAATAAAGACACAAAACAATAAATTCTGTAACTTGACATACATACATGTCACACTCCAAATTGTATTTTGGTGTTATGACCCAACCTAAAACGCTCTGAAAAGTGACAATTGAAAAATGTACTAGACCCCTTTCACACTGGAGCACTTTTCAGGCATTTTAGCGCTAAAAATAGCGCCTGAAAGGCACTTATCAAGCCACCCCAATGTGAAAGCCCAAGTGCTTTCACACTGGGGCAGTACGCTTGCAGGACTGCAAGCAGCATCTTTGGGGTGGTGCGGGAGCAGTGTATACACCGCTCCCAAAACGCACTGCCCATTGAAATGAATGGACAGTGCTGCTGAAGCACCTGCAAAGCAGTTTGGCAGCGCTGCAACACGGGCACTTTTAACCCTTTCCTCGGCCACTAGCGGGGGGGGGGGTTAAAAGCGCCCCGCTAGCAGCCGAAAAGCGTCGCTATAACAGCGGTAAAGCGCTGCTAAAACTAATGGCGCTTTACCGCTAATGCCGGCACCGCCCCAGTGTGAAATGAGTCGTAGGGTAGTATAAGTTTGATTATATTAATATGATTGCCAAGTCTCCCACATTTGAGGGGATGTATTTCAACCGCTATCATTAAATTATAAAAGACTCACATTTTATATAAGATTTTGAACCGTGTAGTTGGAAGGGTTTGAGCTAGAACAACCTGCGGAAGGCACTGAACATTGAAATCTTATATTTGGTGAGATTATTTGAAACACACAGTTTTTATGCATATGATGAATATATATATATATATATATATATATATATATATATACAGTATATATATATATATATATATATATATATATATATAAAACCAAAAGTATTGGGACACCTGCCTTTACATGAACTTTAATGGCATCCAGTCTTAGTCCATGGGTTCAATATTGAGTTGGCCCACCCTTTGCAGCTATAACAGCTTCAAGTCTTCTGGGAAGGCTGTCCACAAGGTTTAAGAGTGTGTCTATGGGAATTTTTGGCCATTCTTCCAGAAGCACATTTGTGAGGTCAGGCACTGATGTGGGCGAGAAGGCCTTGCTCAAGTCTCCGCTCTAATTCATTCCAAAGGTGTTCTATCGGGTTGAGGTCAGGACTCTGTGCAGGTCAGTCATGTTCCTCTTCCCCAAACTCTCTTATCCATGTCTTTATGGACCTTGCTTTGTGCACTGGTCCAAATCATTTAGTGGATTATGGTGTGGGTTTGTTTTTCAGGGGTTGGGCTTGGCCCCTTAGTTCCAGTGAAGGGAACTCTTAAGGCATCAGCATACCAAGACATTTTGGAAAATGTCATGCTTTCAACTTTGTGGGAACAGTTTGGGGATGGCCCCTTCCTGTTCCAGCATGACTGCACACCAGTGTAGTATCTCTTTCAATCAATCAGTAGGAGTTTCAGGTCATTGAGCATGCTGGGAGAGAGTATATATTTTGGGGAAGTCCAAGGTCCTCCAACCCAGACCTTGGTCTGGTGTGGATGTGCAAGGAACAGCTGCTTTGGGATCTGGAGTCAAGCCCCAGCTATGTGCTCCAGGCTCTGCCAGAGAGAGAGCCTTTTGTTGCCTGCAGGCATGAGGAGAAGGGTGGAGTTCTGAGATGAAGTACCAGAAGTTACCCTTCATGAGCCAGGGACTGTGTAGAGATTGGGAAAGCATCAAGAGTGACCCATCTACAGAAACCCTGCAGGTCGTTGTGAGTTTTTGGTTGCTATAGGAGACAGCTGTTGCTGTGTACCTGGCTGTTTTGTTTTCTTTACTGCATCTTTAACATCTTTACTGCAACCATCCACATCCACTATGCCTAAGAACCAGCACCCTAAGGTGAAATGTCAGCCCTCCCTGATGCTGGGGGTCAAGGAGGGTGATATACATGGTAACCCTATCAAGAATATTATTTTAACAGGCTCCTTCGTACCATGCAGTCAGTTCTGCTTCGCTGAAATCCCAATCAATGTTATAAACCCTACCTATTTTCCCCGTCTGGACTACAGAACAACTCCCCTTATGTTATGGGGATGAGAACAGTGGAGGTGTTCTTTAGCCTAGAAAATACAATTGAGCAGGGCTGACCGCATTGTTTGGAGTTTTGGTACAGCATAGTCAGTGATCTGTCTGCTCAAACAGGAAGTTAGGCGCTCACTGTATATTTTAAACTAGGATTTTTCAATACATATTTTTATGTGCTTGCAGTGTTTTTAAATAGTTCGTACACACATACAGTATCTCACAAAAGTGAGTACACCCCTCACATTTTTGTACATATTTTGTTATATCCTTTCAAGTGACAACACAGAGGAAATGGCACTTTTCTACAATGTCAATTTGTGAGTGTACAGCTTGTATAACAGTGTAAATTTGCTGTCCCCTCAAAATAACTCAACACACAGCCAATAATGTCTAAACGTGAGTACGCCCCTAAGTGAAAATGTCCAAATTGGGCCCAATTAGCCATTTTCCCTCCCCGGTGTCATTTGACTCATTAGTGTTACAAGGTCTCAGGTGTGAATGGGCAGGTGTGTTAAATTTGGTGTTATCGCCCCTCACTCTCTCATACTGGTCACTGGAAGTTGAACATGGCACCTCATGGAAAACTCTCTGAGGATCTGAAATATAAGAATTGTTGCATAAAGATGGCTGAGGCTATAAGAAGATTGGCAAGACCCTGAAACTGAGCTGCAGCATGGTGGCCAAGACCATACAGCAGTTTAACAGGACAGGTTCCACTCAGAACAGGCCTCGCCATGGTTGACCAAAGAAGTTGAGTGCACGTGCTCAGCATCATATCCAGAGGTTGTTTTTGGAAAATAGACGTATGAGTGCTGCCAGCATTGCTGCAGAGGTTGAAGGTGTGGGGGGTCAGCCTGCGTGCTCAGACCATACGCCACATACTGCATCTGCACGGCTGTTGTCTCAGAAGGAAGACTCTTCTAAAGATGATGCACAAGAAAGCCCACAAACAGTTTGCTGAAGACAAGCAGACTAAGGACATGGATTACTGGAACCAAGTCCTGTGGTCTGATGAGACCAAGATAAACTTATTTGGTTCAGATAGTGTCAAGCATGTGTGGCAGCAACCAGGTGAGGAGTGTGTCTTGCCTACACTCAAGCATGGTGGTGGGAGTGTCATGGTCTGGGGCTGCATGAGTGCTGCCTGCACTGGGGAGCTACAGTTCATTGAGGGAACCATGAATGCCAACATGTGCTGTGACATACTGAAGCAGAGCCTGATCCCCCTCCTTTTGGAGACTGGGCCACAGGACAGTATTCCAACATGATAACGACCCCGAACACACCTCCAACATGACCACTGCCTTGCTAAAGAAGCTGAGGGTAAATGTGCTGGACTGGCCAAGCATGTCTCCAGACCTAAACCCTATTGAGCATCTGTGGGGCATCCTCAAGCGGAAGGTGGAGAAGCGCAAGGTCTCTAACATCCACCAGCTTTGTGATGTTGTCATGGAGGAGTGGAAAAGTACTCCAGTGGCAGCCTGTGAAGCTCTGGTGAACTTCATGCCCAAGAGGGTTAAGGCAGTGTATAATGGTGGGTATAATGGTGGGCCCTCAAAATATTGAAACTTTGGGCAAATTTGGACATTTTCACTTAGGGGTGTACTCACTTTTGTTGCCTGCGGTTTAGACATTAATGGCTGTGTGTTGAGTTATTTTGAGGGGACAGTAAATTTACACTGTTGTACAAGCTGTACACTCACTACTTTACATTGTAGTAAAGTGTCATTCCTTCAGTGTTGTCACATGAAAAGATATAATAAAATATTTACAAAAATGTGAGGGGTGTACTCACTTTTGTGGGATACTGTATGCATTAACTAGAGGTAGTTACATTTCTTGAATTTCTTTTATATGGCTGTTATATGGAGAAAACATTTTAATTGATACCTATTTATGACAACTGAACACATTGTACAAATCACTTAATCCACCCACTTCTAATGATGGGCATACATGCACCATTTATATATGCCGATGCATGGGGGCATCCTCCCGCAAAAATCACTTAAATAAAAAGTTCAAACAAAAATATGCTTAGAAAAGATTGAATTTTTATCACAGTTTTATTAATTCTCCAATATTTTACATTCTTCATGGGGACTGGCAACACTTTTAAGCTTGTTTAGGATTGGATATTGTTTATGTCTTCAACATGAAGATTTACTAAAGTATTTATTTCCGATCGCTTAGTGACACTGGCAAAAGGGGGTGAAAGGGTTAAAAGGGGGTTGGATATTGTTTATGTCTTCAACATGAAGATTTACTAAAGTATTTATTTCCACTAAAAGGTTAAGAAACACAGACAAAATTACCACAGAATTAGAAGAATAAGTAGCATAACTTTTCTAAATTAAAAAATGCGTTACCTGGAAGAGTCAGGATGTGGCTTAGTCCGACCTTGAGTTGTCATCTCCCAGATGCTGTTAGCCATTTCATTGCCAATATATGTCAGGACCAGAGTCAGCTCAAGGGGCCAGTCATCAAGATCCAAGGAGCGCACTCGAGACAAATGTGTTCCAAGATTCCGATGGATTCCTGAGCATTCAATGCAGATCAGGGCACCCAGATTCAAGCTGGCCCAAGTAGGATCTAGTGGACAAAGAATGTTATAGCAAAGACACCACTACATTGTACCTCTAACTTTTCTTCATTGCTTTCCCATAAATTTTTGACGTTACTGAACTAGAAAATTTGGTCAATAGGCAGACATGAACAGGAACTCAAGTCTAAGCTTTAGCATGGAGGTGCAGAGCTCAGGTCCACTGGCTGGCAAGTAGGAAAGATCAAAGCAGGCAAAATTTGTCTTGCAAGAAGTTCAGAGAACCCAGCAGGAGGTCCATGAACCTCGAAAATTTTTCTGGCCTTTTTCAAGGTCAACTGCAAGATTTGTTAAAAAGGTCATGAGTAGCTGGGCATTGCCATGCAGGACATGTACCAATGCAAAATACACTTTTATAAATACTGTTTCCTTTTCCCTCCCCCATCTCCTTTGTTTCCCCTTTTCTTTTGTTTTAGAACTTTTTCCACCCTTCTTCCCCTTTTTCCTACCCCGCTTCCCATTCTTGTTGGACTGCTCTCTTGTTAGGAGCTCCATTGGTAGTTATGACTATGTGTTGGCTTATCTGTCTTCTCTATGGTATACTATTGCTGTTTACAAGAAGGAAAGGATTCCCCCACTGTGGGGTTTTTAGGCAGCTTGCGACAAATGGAGTCGAAAAAGGTATATAAAATAAAGTAGTTTATTCAAAAATAGGTATAACAAATGAATTAGGACATGAGCTCCAGTGCAGGACAATTAAAACATGGATATATAATGCGGACTTGTCAAAACTATTAACCACATAGGGGTCTTCTTCAGAGGGGCACGTCCACTAAAAGAAACATACTGTCAATATATTTATCACAATATCGTTGCAGTTAGGCAATAATCTATGATGCAGTAATGTTTAGTATAGTTACCAAAGGGGGCATATATCCAAAAGGTAAAATGAAGAAAGAGTCCTCCCACGTGGAGAATCCTTAATGTAGAGGTGTTTCTCGTCTCACCCGGAGGATGCCAGAGTGTTCTAAGTCCGTCAGTGAAACCACATGGGCCAGAGTTTCCAAGCGTGTCTTAAGAGGAGTCACACAAATAGTCCCCCTTCCTCCTTCCGCCGGAATCGGTGGGGGTGTCAGAGGGAAAAGAGGTGCAACCAGATGGGGGTAAGGACAATACTGGCCCAACCTATAATGGGGATTATGGACAAAAGGAACTATGTTAGGTCTATTGTACTGGAACATTCTCCATGCAGTCTCATAGGTCATTTATCTATTCCCATGGCCGTATTTAATGTGCCAGGGATCCATGACATGGGTGTGCCAGTGTTGGGAATCAATGCAAAGTGGTGAAGTGTGGTGTCGATACCATCAAGGGAGTGCCAAAGCGGGGAAGATATAAATACGAGAAAAGAAAGATGAATGTGATGCGGTGAGTGTGAAGGAATGTGGGGTGTGTAGGGGGATAGTGTGTGAATGAAAACATGGAGGGGGGTGCAGGGAATGACGTATGATAACAGGAACAGTGTACTACGTCAACGGAAATAGTACAGCTGAGCCGGGGCTGAATGTGACAAGTAAGAATAGAATTGAAAATAAAGGATGAAAATAAAAGTGAAGATGATGATGGATGTGAAAAATGTGAAAAATATAAAGAAAAAAAATAATAATAATGAAAAAAATGAAAAAATTTAAAAAATGGCCAGACTCAAGGGGAAGGTGGCCGTGAATATGACAGTGAGGAAACAAATAAGAATGCATAGGAGTCTAGCCCTAACGGAAGACTCAAAATATAAGAAAAAAAAAAAAAAAAAAAGGAAGGAAAGCAAGATGGTGTGTGGTGAAAAGAAAGGCAACAATAAAACTAAAGCAGGCCCAAAAAAAAACACAATGCTGTGATGAATGATCAAGAATTGTGAAATAAAGTGGAAGGGGAGGGGATGTTGTATGATAGGTAAGGGGAGAAAAGAGTGAGGGGAGGGAGAAAAAATATAGGGTAAGAATTGTGTAGAATGTTGTGCGGCTGTATCTGTAACGCATATAACGCCTTAGGGAATTAGGTGCAAGGAATGTGACAAGTGCTAATAAAAATTAGGTGGGGATAGGAACACACCAAAGTTACCTAAGTGGTTAGAGTAGGAGAGATGGATGCCACAGTCCACTGTTTGAGGGTAGTATAGTAATGGTCAAATTGCTGGTGATCAGCTCCAAATAGATGGTCACCAATACAGTGGACCCTTATTTGAATAAGGGTAGCACAATCTATGAGTGGATAGAAATGGAGGTAAAGATTAGTGGGCATATTTAGGTGTGTCAATATTGAGCGGTCAAACGCAAACATTAGACACAGGGTACATACCTTGTACAGACAGACAGATTGTATACCTCCTCTTGCTGGGGCAGTGGGAATAAAATGTGTTTCCACTGGCCCAGCATATATAGGGCAGGTGAGGGTATTAGGTTGATTGGAAAGTTCCCACAGGTGTGTGTAACCTGGAATTAGTCCGCCCCCATGGGAGAATTCCCATAGGTATATACGGCCAGAAATGAATCCACCTCCACTGGCTGCTATTGGCCGCCGTGCAGGGCGGCAAAAGTGTGGCTTCCCCGGCGTCCCTAGAGACCGCTGCTGGTCCGTAATTACGTCATCCCCGACGTAAATAATGTGACGTGCGTGGGTCGTGCGCACACGCGTGGCCTTTGTGTATGCGCACTAGGGCGCACCGTCCGGGGATGTCTAGGGACGCCGCCGGCAAGGAGAATAGCCCCGATTGGGTGCCTGGGACCAGCCCGGGATTAGTCAATCGGAAACAAACGGAGGAGCTAACAGATGGAAAATAGCGATCCCCCTCGCCGTGAAGGCATGCTGGTTAACAAAGGGCCACGGGTTAGGCGGGCATGAGGGCAGGTCCGAGGTGGAGGAAACACCTATAACCAAGGATAAAAAGGATATAAAAAATATATAAAGTTAATCTGTCTATGACTCTAATGGGACATAAGTATATGACCACAGAAAGCACTGCGTAACTCAGGCCGCATTAAGACAGAATTCGCTCCTAAGTCGCTTGATCTGTGGGCAAAAAAATATATTGCAGAATTATTTGTTTTAATTATAGCAATACTAGTTAATTGTACATACAGATACAGGAGCTGTTGGTATAATGATGAATATCAAATGATTGTACAAGACATCATAATATAATATGGTAAATTATTACTTAATCATTCCTAATGGGACGCTATAAAGGTGGATTGTGAGTGAGTACGAGGGGTGGGGTGGGGAAAGGCCAAGCAGGAGTTGCACCGACGCACATATCCATAGTGTATTATAGCCCACGGGAGAGGACACAGATTTCCAAAGGGGATAGGGCATGTGGTGAAAGATTTATCCCACTGAGGGATTCGAATGAGTCCGTGTGACGAATGCATCCAGGTTGCCTGTCCCCCTGTTGGTTAGGGGTGAAGGAGATCCCCGTATTGGGTTTAAAGAGTTCAGACGGGTGGCATTAGGGTGGACCATAGTGTGACCAGTGGGTGTTGTGAAAGGGATGTCAGCCGAAGCCATTACATTTGCAGCTGAGGTGCCTTCCAAGTTTTCAGAACCAAATATGGTTCCATTAGTTAGGCCATCTTGGCTGGTAGGTCTGGTTTCTACATCAGAAGCAGTAGTGCGTTTTTTGCTATCCTGTTCGGTAGAGCCTTTGTTACGGCTACGCTTGTATTTACCTCTTCCTTTGTAAGGCATATTATTGTTCAAATTGGGTTGGGGTAGATCTTTAGTTCTTGTAGTCTTCCTAGAGTTGTTTTTGGTCTGCGGGGGTCCTAGGTTGTTCCTATTAGGTAGATTGGAATTCCATCTATAGGCCCGTCCTTCCTGGAAGGCTGTTTTGTCCCTCCAATATTTTAATTCTTTTTTATTTAGAATATTTTTATTAAGGGCTGATAGGTCACCACAAAGTTTTACCTGCATGTCTAAATACAGAGGATGCTGTGCGAATGGTTCTAAGGCCACTTCTAAATTGTGGATGTCGGTATCTAAGAGAATCATCTGTCTACTATATTCCCTGCTGAGAATGCTCATCATTTCTTGTGAGCATGCACGTAAATTTTCTTCCCATTCCGATTTACATTTACTGCTAATCTGGTCCAGGTTGGGAAAAATCTGGACCCGGAGTCCTAAAAGATTGATTTTCTCTTTCCTATATCTGCCGAGGGATTTAATGTGCCAGAACAGTGCAGATTTCTGTTCAAGAACTTTAATGAGTTTAAAGGTGAGTGTGGAAATCGCAGTTTCCACATGATCACCTTGCTCAAATTCTGATTCATAGCTCAGCATGAGATTAGCCCATCCCTCTCCCTTGAAGTCACTCATTGTAAATCACGTTGTCAAGATACCAAAAGGAATATCAAAATGTCAAAAATTACAACAAGTAAGTAAACAATTAGATACCAAAGCTCGTGTTCTAACTCTCTGGGAGTTAGAACATTCCAGTCTGGGAAGGGGGAAAGGTGTTTAACCACCAAAATTTAAACAACAGAGAAAAGACACATACCCGAAGGTGTGGAGAGTGCTGCTCACCCCTATGGAATACAGTGGGGGAATCCTTTCCTTCTTGTATTCCATAGGGGTGAGCAGCACTCTCCACACCTTCGGGTATGTGTCTTTTCTCTGTTGTTTAAATTTTGGTGGTTAAACACCTTTCCCCCTTCCCAGACACACGAGAGTTAGAACATGAGCTTTGGTATCTAATTGTTTACTTACTTGTTGTAATTTTTGACATTTTGATATTCCTTTTGGTATCTTGACAACGTGGTTTACAATGAGTGACTTCAAGGGAGAGGGATGGGCTAATCTCATGCTGAGCTATGAATCAGAATTTGAGCAAGGTGATCGTGTGGAAACTGCGATTTCCACACTCACCTTTAAACTCATTAAAGTTCTTGAACAGAAATCTGCACTGTTCTGGCACATTAAATCCCTCGGCAGATATAGGAAAGAGAAAATCAATCCTTTAGGACTCCGGGTCCAGATTTTTCCCAACCTGGACCAGATTAGCAGTAAATCGGAATGGGAAGAAAATTTACGTGCATGCTCACAAGAAATGATGAGAATTCTCAGCAGGGAATATAGTAGACAGATGATTCTCTTAGATACCGACATCCACAATTTAGAAGTGGCCTTAGAACCATTCGCGCAGCATCCTCTCTATTTAGACATGCATGTAAAACTTTGTGGTGACCTATCAGCCCTTAATAAAAATATTCTAAATAAAAAAGAATTAAAATACTGGAGGGACAAAACAGCCTTCCAGAAAGGACCGGCCTATAGATGGAATTCCAATCCACCTAACAGGAACAACCTAGGACCCCCGCAGACCAAAAACAACTCTAGGAAGACTACAAGAACTAAAGATCTACCCCAACCCAATTTGAACAATAATATGCCTTACAAAGGAAGAGGTAAATACAAGCGTAGCCGTAACAAAGGCTCTCCCGAACAGGATAGCAAAAAACGCACTACTGCTTCTGATGTAGAAACCAGACCTACCAGCCAAGATGGCCTATTTAATGGAACCATATTTGGCTCTGAAAACTTGGAAGGCACCTCAGCCGCAAATGTAATGGCTTCGGCTGACATCCCTTCCACAACACCCACTGGTCACACTATGGTCAACCCTAATACCACCCGTCTGAACTCTTTAAACCCAATACGGGGATCTCCTTCACCCCTAACCAACAGGGGGACAGGCAACCTGGATGCATTCGTCACACGGACTCATTCGAATCCCTCAGTGTGATAAATCTTTCACCACATGCCCTATCCCCTTTGGAAATCCGTGTCCTCTCCCGTGGGCTATAATACACTATGGATATGTGCGTCGGTGCAACTCCTGCTTGGCCTTTCCCCACCCCACCCCTCGTACTTACTCACGATCCACCTTTATAGCGTCCCATTAGGAATGATTAAGTAATAATTTACCATATTATATTATGATGTCTTGTACAATCATTTGATATTCATCATTATACCAATAGCTCCTGTATCTGTATGTACAATTAACTAGTATTGCTATAATTAAAACAAATAATTCTGCAATATATTTTTTTGCCCACAGATCAAGCGACTTAGGAGCAAATTCTGTCTTAATGCGGCCTGAGTTACGCAGTGCTTTCTGTGGTCATATACTTATGTCCCATTAGAGTCATAGACAGATTAACTTTATATATTTTTTATATCCTTTTTATCCTTGGTTATAGGTGTTTCCTCCACCCCGGACCTGCCCTCATGCCCGCCTAACCCGTGGCCCTTTGTTAACCAGCATGCCTTCACGGCAAGGGGGAGGGGGATCGCTATTTTCCATCTGTTAGCTCCTCCGTTTGTTTCCGATTGACTTATCCCGGGCAGGTCCCAGGCACCCAATCGGGGCTACTCTCCTTGCCGGCGGCGTCCCTAGACATCCCCGGACGGCGCGCCCTAGTGCGCATACGCAAAGGCCACGCGTGTGCGCACGACGCACACACATCACGTTATTTACGTCGGGGATGACGTAATTACGGACCAGCAACGGTCTCTAGGGACGCCGGGGAAGCCACACTTTGGCCGCCCTGCACGGCGGCCAATAGCAGCCAGTGGAGGTGGATTAATTTCTGGCCGTATATACCTATGGGAATTCTCCCATGGGGGCAAACTAATTCCAGGTTACACACACCTTTGGGAACTTTCCAATCAACCTAATACCCTCACCTGCCCTATATATGCTGGGCCAGTGGAAACACATTTTATTCCCACTACCCCAGCAAGAGGAGGTATACAATCTGTATGTCTGTACAAGGTATGTACCCTGTGTCTAATGTTTGCGTTTGACCGCCCAATATTGACACACCTAAATATGCCCACTAATCTTTACCTCCATTTCTATCCACTCATAGATTGTGCTACCCTTATTCAAATAAGGCGCCACTGTATTGGTGACCATCTATTTGGAGCTGATCACCAGCAATTTGACCATTACTATACTACCCACAAACAGTGGACTGTGGCATCCATCTCTCCTACTCTAACCACTTAGGTAACTTTGGTGTGTTCCTATCCCCACCTAATTCTTATTAGCACTTGTCACATTCCTTGCACCTAATTCCCTAAGGATGCGTTATATGCGTTACAGATACAGCCGCACAACATTCTACACAATTCTTACCCTATATTTTTTCTCCCTCCCCTCACTCTTTTCTCCCCTTACCTATCATACAACATCCCCTCCCCTTCCACTTTATTTCACAATTCTTGATCATTCATCACAGCATTGTGTTTTTTTTTTTGGGCTTGCTTTAGTTTTATTTTTGCCTTTCTTTTCACCACACACCATCTCGCTTTCCTTCCTTTTTTTTTTCTTATATTTTGAGTCTTCCGTTAGGGCTAGACTCCTATGCATTCTTATTTGTTTCCTCACTGTCATATTCACGGCCACCTTCCCCTTGAGTCTGGCCATTTTTTACATTTTTTCATTTTTTTCATTATTATTATTTTTTTTCTTTATATTTTTCACATTTTTCACATCCATCATCATCTTCATTTTATTTTCCTCCTTTATTTTCAATTCTATTCTTACTTGTCACATTCAGCCCCGGCTTAGCTGTACTATTTCCGTTGACGTAGTACACTGTTCCTGTTATCATACGTCATTCCCTGCACCCCCCTCCTTGTTTTCATTCACACACTATCCCCCTACACACCCCACATTCCTTCACACTCACCGCATCACATTCATCTTTCTTTTCTCGTATTTATATCTTCCCCGCACTCCCTTGATGGTATCGACACCACACTTCACCACTTTGCATGGATTCCCAACACTGGCACACCCATGTCATGGATCCCTGGCACATTAAATACGGCCATGGGAATAGATAAATGACCTATGAGACTGCATGGAGAATGTTCCAGTACAATAGACCTAACATAGTTCCTTTTGTCCAAAATCCCCATTATAGGTTGGGCCAGTATTATCCTTACCCCCATCTGGTTGCACCTCTTTTCCCTCTGACACCCCCGCCGATTCCGGCAGAAGGAGGAAGGGGGACTATTTGTGTGACTCCTCGTAAGACACGCTTGGAAACTCTGGCCCATGTGGTTTCACTGACGGACTTAGAACACTCTGGCATCCTCCGGGTGAGACGAGAAACACCTCTACATTAAGGATTCTCCACGTGGGAGGACTCTTTCTTCATTTTACCTTTTGGATATATGCCCCCTTTGGTAACTATACTAAACATTACTGCATCATAGATTATTGCCTAACTGCAATGATATTGTGATAAATATATTGACAGTATGTTTCTTTTAGTGGACGTGCCCCTCTGAAGAAGACCCCTAGCGGGTTGAAACGCGTCAGTGCCATTCTACGACCCCATGATTTATATTGTACAAGTGGTTAATAGTTTTGACAAGTCCGCATTATATATCCATGTTTTAATTGTCCTGCACTGGAGCTCATGTCCTAATTCATTTGTTATACCTATTTTTGAATAAACTACTTTATTTTATATACCTTTTTCGACTCCATTTGTCGCAAGCTGCCTAAAAACCCCACAGTGGGGGAATCCTTTCCTTCTGGTATTTTCCTTCTGGTATTCCATAGGGGTGAGCAGCACTCTCCACACCTTCGGGTATGTGTCTTTTCTCTGTTACTATTGCTGTTTAGACCTGAAAGTTTAGTGCGTCTCTACAACCATGTCTACTATGTGATCATCTGTGTACCTATATTGGATTGTTTAGTTGTACATTTATATTTTTGTGCCTCATGGAACTGTGTTCTGTTCTTTATATTTCTATTACCCTATATTTGCTGAGTATACGCTGAATCAAGTGCTGTCATCGTACCAGTGACTTACTCCCAGAGATGTGCGGACACGGATAAGGTGCATGCAGGATGCTTATCTCTGAGGAGTAACCACAAGAGGAGGCATGTATTCAGCACTATATTGGGGGAATAGGAGCTGGGATGGGTGTTGGTAATGGAGTAGACATCGGTATCCTGAGGAACAAACTCTCAGCCATAGCTTGAGCGGGACTTTGTCACTCAGAGAGATTGGTGGCATCCTTAATAACATTCACAAAATACCCAGGGTAAATTAGCTCCAGATTTGGTGAACCATATTGAGAGGTTGGTGGAGGGTGTGAGGGTACAGGATAGAAATCGGTTATGGGCTCTAGCGTACACGCAGTGACGGGCGGAAGTGTCAACCAGCATCAAGCTGATTGGGCAATCTCTGTTTAAAGGGCAGTGGCCTGATGAGTTAACATCACGCTCAGTAAGACACAACACGTCGCCACTAATCCAAACACGTCACTTAATCCAAAATGGTGGTCGAATGCCTGGATGGGCTGTACCAGTTTGGATGGTGAAAGGTGTTGGGCTGTATGATCCCATATACAGAAGTGCGGACTTGGTCTGTATATTTGGTGGCATCAATGGGCTTACTGATTGGGGGATTCTATCTTGTCGCATTTGAGGCTAAATCACCCACATGTGATCAGAGGAGATGGAAGCAGGTTGATACTTCCCTCGGTCGGGAAGCCTGACCATGATGTCCTTTGTATGCCGGGTCAATACATCATGGTGGTGAACATAAAAATGTTGGGAAGTTATTTCAGGGATCATTGCTGGGGAGGAAGCACCTGGGTGTCGTTTGGGACATAGACGAGTTTATTTCTTTGTCCTAAAGAATACCGATGTAACGCTAGTCATAAAACTGGAAGGTTCCTTGAACCCTAACCATAGGTAGAGGTGCATGGTATACCCTGGGCATGGTCTCTGAAATCCAGGCACAGGGATGGAAGTGTGTTTTTTTTTTGTTTAATCATTTTTGCAGATTTATATGTGTGATATTAGACTCGGTATTTATATAGAAGGACCTCCCATTTGTCTATGCAAGTTGAGGGACGAATTGACGGTAGGGTCTCTGTGTTCAAATTAGAGACCTTGCTGCCAAGTCAGAGCCCTGCAATACCGCTGTGAGCAAGCCTGCCTAATCCCGACCCATATGTACAGTAAAGGGTTATAGGATTGGGAGCGGGGTGCATAAAGGGATGGGATACAGATATATGTATATAGTGTGATAAGAAGTTGATTTATATTATGGTAATAAGGCCCTCCTCAAGACTTATCTAGATAATAGATCAGTGTTTGAGAGCTGTTTGATATGTTGCTCTGAATGTATACTGGTGAATGGTGAATGAATGGACACCCCTTGCCTGTACTGCATCCGTCCTGAAGACACCGGAAAGGAGAAGATACCAAGATACATACTGGTGACATGGAAGCTGTCGCTGAAGAAGGATGTGTTACTCAGTGGCAAAGCGGCACGTGTTGGGAAGCATAACATGGTAAGACCACAATGGACTGTTCCATAGGAGCTGTTTCTGCACACGTTGTAAAAATACAACACGTTAAGACATTTAAAGGACTGTTCTATGGATACTGGTTTGGAAACGCATGTCAGGGACAGTAAAAATACAACACGTTAAGACGTTTAAAGGACTGTTCTATGGATACTGGTTTGGAAACGCATGTCAGGGACAAAACAGTTATGGACTGTTCAATAGGAACCGTGTCTCATGGAACTGTGTTCTGTTCTTTATATTTCTATTTTCAATAAAAATAAAAATAAATACTATTTGGCAGGGAGAGGGGCTTTTAATGTGGCTTACACAAATGCCACTTTACTACCGCTATATGTCTTTAAATGGGTGGGCACGGTGTTCTGGAGTACAGTTTTAAAAACCGCACACACCCAGTGAGAACACAATGCCTATGATCTTGCTACCATTACCCAATCAGAGTACTGTTTACATTTTAATTCTACATTGGCCATCACAGCGATCACAAATGTATTACTAGAGCATCTGTCTGGGTTTTAATTGCTGTTAAAGCACTAGCTAAAATATACATTTCTCATATTTCACATATTATATCACTAATAGTACTCAAAGCAATCCCAACTTTATAACTACAGCAGGGATTTTTGTAGCCTTCAAAACGTGTTGGTTTTTCTTCACTGACTGCTAGGTCAAATAAAGACCATACTGGACACTTAATAGTGGGTTGGTGATTCCATCATTTCATATTGTCGAGGAATTCTACATGAACCACATGTATGGATGGGGAGCTGCCAGCTAAACCTATGAACTAAACTTAGAAACAAGTACTAGTACATATCCCCACCAAACCCTCTACCCAAAAGCCCTCTTTTTACGATTGCCGCTCCTTTTACTTGAATTTCCTGTCCCAAGAGGTACAACAGGATTAACTGAAATAACATCTGTGACAATTGTCAGCAAAAAAGTGTCCCCATTGGTAGATATCCCTTTTACTTCCCTTCAGGCTTCCACTGTAAAATTATGGATTTTGAGGATTGCTGACAATGCCCTCAGAACAAAAAGCAAGGTTAGAAACAACAGTTATTCTTTAGGAGGGCACATTCATACAATCAGAAAGTAGTTCAATTTTAAGGCAGTAAAGACTTAATGTAAATATATGGGATTTGGAACACTTCCAACATTTCAAATTTTATGGGTGAATAGGATTTTTTTTTGGGCTAATTTTCCATGCTGTTGGTCAAGTCCAGTAGAGTAGTGGATTATCAATATTTTAGGTTAATAAACTACCAGAAGAAGAAAAAGGAAAAAAAGGGGAGAGCATTGTGGAAATTGTGGATGCCAGATTTCCCAGCGGGCTCAATGTCACAAATATTTACAAATGTATAAAGAAGATTGTTCTTATAAAAATATAACATACATTATCCACTGATAATTTTTAGTGTTGGTATTTTTCCATAATCAGGCAATGGACAGTTTGCTAGGAAGACATACAGTATGTGGCCAAACACTTTTTCCTGATGCCAACATGGCAGCTATATAGATATAGCTATCTATAAAAGGAAAGCTAGAGCAACCTCCCCCATTTTTACATCTTTACATGCATGCAAAATGTCTATGGAGAAAGCCAAGCAGCAGGCTGGTTGGCGCAGTGCACCTGCCTCAGGTGCTACAAGGAATATCAGGGTACATCAATGGACTTTGATGGAATGACGGGTCAGGCTTACATGTCCATTGTAATACAGTTTGATTATACATTTTAGCCCTCCCTGTTTAGCTAGTTATCTATCACATGTATGCTGCCATGTTGGCGTCAGGAAAACTGAAAATTGTATCAAATACTTACTGTCATTTTCCTTTCCTGACGCCAATCCATGTCAGAATACGATCCCTCCCTTTTTTGATCCTATTTGTACAGAGAATGGGGGAGGTTGCTCTAGCTTTCCTTTTATAGATTTAAACAGGTGCTATGGGTGGAGATAGGGGCGGAGCTATATTACATGTATGCTGCCATGGATTGGCATCAGGAAAGGAAAATGACAGTAAGTATTTGATACAATTTTCCGTTTTGTACACTTCATAGAGCAATAGTGCCACCTGGGAATGTCTGTGCACAAAATTGTGTAACAGAGTTTGCATCAGCCTGAAGACTCTGGACAAGAAGCAGGTAAATTTATAATGTAAACAATATGTTTTACACATAGGTTGGACTTGATGGACTTGTGTCTTTTTTCAACCTCACCTACTATGTAACTATGTAACTATGTAGAGTATGTTACATATTGCACATCTTCTCTGTATTCAAGGGGCTCTGTAGGTATGCTACCCACAGCTCTGCATAACCATAAACACCATGACAGGGCAAGGGCACAGAAACACTTGGTACAAGCCTAAAAGAGTTAGTAATGAACAGTAATCCACCCTGGGTAACCTTAGATCAGATTTATTAGTCTAAACATATTTAATATTCAAAGCCTCATAAACAATTGTTAGCTATGTAGAATAATACATACATTTTTTGGGCCAGTGATTACAAAGCTACCAGCACTAAAAGAATTAGGAAGGCTGCCATTGTTTTCTTCTGAAAATGCTAATTGCCTGGCTTTCGTGATGAACACCTGCCTTCAGTGCTTTGAGTGACTCACCCAAAATAAAATGCAAGGTCTGCATGTTTCCTTAATAACATACTGTATGTTGAAGTAAACTGATGTGGCATTTTACTATGCCCTGTATTTAAAAGTAAAGAGAATGATACATACTTGGTGCATTGCAGTCTACGCAGAAATTATTCCCTTTTGCGTTGCGGATAGCTTGGATGGCTACAGCTTCACTTTGACTGTCCAAGCGAGCCTTAAAAAAAAAAAGTACACAAAAGTTTTAGTTCATAAATGAGCAGTAACATATTCGTTTTACATATTCTGTGATATTTATTACTCTAAAACCTTTTGAATACTTGTCACATATCTAGCAGAAAAATATGTATATCTATAAAAACAATAGAGTTATTTACCTTAGTCTTACAATACATTTAAATTAATTGACAGTTAGGTCCATATACAGTGTCTTGAAAAAGTATTCACACCCCTTGAAAGTTTCCGCATTTTGTAATGTTACAACCAAAAACGTAAATGTATTTTATTGGGATTTTATGTGATAGACCAACACAAAGTGGCACATAATTGTGAAGTGGAAGGAAAATGATAAATGTTTTTCAAAATTCTTAACAAATAAATATGGGAAAAGTGCGGCTTGCATTTGTATTCAGCCCTCTGAGTCAATACTTTGTAGAACCACTTTTTGGTGCAATTACAGCTGCAAGTCTTTTTGGGGATGTCTCTACAAGCTTTGCACATCTAGAGAGTGAATTTTTTGCCAATTCTTCTTTGCAAAATAGCTCATCTCTGTCAGATTGGATGGAGAGCATCTGAACAGCAATTTTCAAGTTATGCCACACATTCTCAATTGGATTTAGGTCTGGACTTTGACTGGGCCATTCTAACATGAACATGCTTTGATCTAAAACAATTTTCAGACAGTTATTTGTAAGAAAAAAAATGAAAACCATTTATCATATTTCTTCCACTTCACAATTATGTGCCACATTGTGTTGGTTGTTCACATAAAATCCCAATAAAATACATTTATGTTTTTGGTTAAGCAGGAACAGGAAACACCACACAGGAAGAAGTACAACAAAGATGCACCATAGAGCTGCATTTAAAGAAACATAACATCCATAACAAATATCTCCTAAACTGTACAGGTTTATTTTCAATACCTATAGGTAAGCCTTATTATAGGCTTACCTATAGGTAAAAGTTTGCAGAAGAAGTTTACTTCCTCTTTTAGAGCTGTAATTCCTAAACCCTTCCTCCAATTTGGATGTACATACCTTCAAATTTAACTTGCGAGTGTGCACTTTCAGCCCATATTCATTATATAACTTTAGCTTGAATATGTTTTGGTAAATACCTGAAAAAAACTAAAATTGTTCTTGTGTCGAAATATATATGGACCTAACTGTATATACCCTTTATCCTATATAGCCACTACATTAAGCACCAGCAACATATCACACAGAACTGTCAGGTAGTCTGTGAGTCAGCGCTCACTGGCAGCTATAAGGTGGATCATAAGAGATCAATAACAGGGAGGGGGGGGGGCAAACAACAATATACACCCAAAATGAATTAATAAGAGTTAGTCCATACAGTCCATAGTAGTAAGGGATATTAAGAAGAAGTCCACAGGATGGATGGATCCACAGGTGGATGGGGATTGCACACACAGTCACCGGCAGCTCCACAGCAGGAAATGGGAGTTCCCTCAGACAAACAAAAACAGCAGAAAGAGGGCGCCTGGGTCAGTGTGATAGTAAAAGCAAGTTCCGACCCGAATATAAGCCGAGGCACCTAATTTTACCACAAAAAACTGGGAAAACGTATTGACTCGAGTATAAGCCTAGGGTGGGAAATGCAGCAGCTACTGGTAAATTACACAGGCACACACATGTACACAGACACACACACACACGTACACAGGCACACAAGCAAACACATGTACACAGACACACACATGTACACAGACACATGTACACAGACACAGACACACACACAACCCCCCCCCCCCCCTTACTTGTTAGGTGGTGTTCCTTATCCCACTCCCAGCTCTTCTGCAGGACACACAAGGGGGGAACATGCAGGAATTTACCAGAGGGGGCAGCAAAGAGCCCGATGTCAGCTCAATAAAAACTCATACACATTCCAAAAGCCAACGCAAACACAGAGCTCTCCTGCACCCGCCCCTGCCTTCTCCCATCCCCACCAGACAGCCGGGCCCTTCTGCCTCACTTGAGTATAAGCCGAGGGGGGCTTTTTCAGCATAAAAAATGTGCCAAAAAACTCGGCTTATCCAAGAGTATATACGGTAACACTTTATTCAGATACACTTACATAAAAGTATCTTGCAAGCTGCACACAGGGTGGATGTGGATCACCAATCAAGCAGTCAGCCGTCACAAGGGATGAGAAGACAACTGTGGGGATAAGCTCAGACCTGCCATATGGAGGTGTATAACCAGCAGCATCTCCAGCTCTCACAGAGCTAGCAAGAGACCAAATCAGGACTGGGGTGGGAAGCGCCGCCTCCTTCTTCAGGCAAAAAAAAAAAGAAGGAGGCAGTGCCTCGGAAACGCGTTGCGGCCAGCCCCATCCTGATTTGGTCTCTTGCTAGCTCTGTGAGAGCTGGAGACACTGCTGGTTATACACCTCCATATGGCAGGTCTGAGATTATCTCCACAGTGGTCTTCTCATCCCTTGTGATGGCTGACTGCTTGATTGGTGATCCACATCCACCCTGTGTGCAGCTTGCAAGATAATTTTATGTAAGTATCTGAATAAAGTGTAACTTGCTTTTACTATCATACTGACCCAGGCGCCCTCTTTCTGCTGTTTTTGTTTGAGGGAACTACATTGAGCACCGATGAACTGTCAACCCCTCATGTACAGTTCATCCACAAAGTTGCAGAAAACTTCACTAAGATTTATTATTGGCATATTCTGCAATTCTTTTTAAGAAGATATTATAAGTGAATCTCCTATTGTGTTTACCGTTACCAGCTATAATATGCACTTGCAACTTACACATGTGGTGGAAACCATGTTGAACAAAGATTCATTATAACAATAAATCAGTTTTTTTGCATAAGTTGGGGATAAAAATGTATATACATGCTTGAAGGACTAGCTTATCAAACTATAGGTCATAAAGAAGGATAAGTAAGCTGAAGCCTAAATTTCATGAAGTCCTAAAGAAGTGGGGTCCTTTAGTTTTGTAGCTTGAAATTATTCTCTGTGGCTTTTCATGAATCTGTCGCCTTAATTTTTAAAGGGTCATTATACCAAAATAATATTTCAGTTTATGGTAGGTGCTGAGAAATTAAATACACTAAAGGTTTCACATTTCTCCTTGAGGCTTTGCTGGTGAGATCTCCATACTTGACTTGCAGGGTCTTTACATTTGTTGAGGTTTACCACACTTATTTTATATTATAGACAATGCAACAGTAGAACATGCAAAGGTGGGCAGAACCATCCAAACAGCCAGGTGGACAAGAACAACATATGAAATTATAGCAGAGTGATTTGACTGTTTTAGTATCTATGGCTTCCATATCCTAGGCCAGTGATGGCGAACCTTGGCACCCCAGATGTTTTAGAACTACATTTCCCATGATGCTCAATTACATTGCAGAGTCCATGAGCATCATGGCAAATGTAGTTCCAAAACATCTGGGGTGCCAAGGTTCGCCATCACTGTCCTAGGCTGACTTAACCAACCAGGCTCTGTCTACAACTAAAATAACAATTTTGGATAGACTGACCTTTTAAGCTGTCATTACATAAATGATGTACCATTTTTTCTTTTTTTTTTCCGGTGGGTGAATCCTACCTTGTTTTTGCTACTTTCACAGCACTGTAGACTTGCAAGGATCTGACTTTCAATAGCATGTACCCAGGAATCTCTTTCTTCAAAACTGCCGGTCTCAAAATGCCATGTTTGCCCAGTACTGGATACAATGATGAATTCAAAGTTCTCTTCTTTAGAATGAAAAGGGAATGATTAGGTACTAGTCAGTGTGATATAAATAAAACCATATTCATACTACAATCTGTAGTCTGTACATACAGTAACACTATTTTGTTCTGATTAGTGGTGTTTAGTGGAAAATATTCACTAATCTTCCATTCAGAAGATGTGCAGAATAAAAAGTTTAGTAATGGCTCTCTATATTAAAAGTTCTGTAAGACTGAACATACGTAGGAATAATTATACCCCTTATTTAAACAGTGTGGGAGCAGGATCTATAACTATATGGCATTTCAATTGTTCAGGAATAATTGGATATCCGTGTGAGTTTTTGACGCAATGAACAGCATTAAATAAATCTATATGTTAACAACACAAAGTATAGGATCCATTTACGTACATAAAAGCTTAGAGAAACAGTACTTTCGTTTAACATAAATCAGGTTTATATATCCTGCTGGGTGCATAAATTGTAGAAATAATTCTTCAGTTTGTTTTTCTCACTGTGAAACAACATTATGGATATTTTTATTTTTGACTATAGAATTGAGAAAATCCTCAAGAGCATTATTTTCTCCTCTAAAATAAGTATGGGGTGGTCAGTAATGCTGAAACCTGCTAAGTCTGCTGTATGGTCCTAACTCTGGCAGATCAGTTCTTATAGGCTTATACCATTAGTGTAAAGAAGGATAATGATGTGCAAGGTGTGGTATTTCTTTATTTTTTTTTTAATTCTTTATTTATTTCTTCAAAGGGATACATTACAAACATAACATATATGATTTCAGGCATACAGATTTACTGTCCTTCCACTTCATTAAATTATATTTCCGTCCTGTTTCATGTACCAAAATACCAATTTCTTATTGTTATCCCTTTCTTTCTTTTTTTTGTATTTATTTTATATATAATCCCCATCTATCCCGGTTCCTTGTGCCTCTTCTTATTCTATGGGTCCCGGTCCCTTGGGTACCCTCGAGGCCTCCCCCCACTCCTGAGAAGGAAAAAAAAGAAAAAAAAAAAAAAGTTTTCTCCCCCCCCAGCCCCCCCTGCCCCCCCCCCCTCTATTCTCCCGTCTCCTCATCCATTAACTTCTTACCTTCCTCTGTTTGTAGATATTTCTCCCAGGGGTCCCAGGTTTGTTTGACCCGTTCCCTTCCCTCTAAAGATCTTGGGATCAAACTTTCCATTATCCCAATTTTTCGAACTATGTTAAGCCACATAGCAATGCTAGGGGCAGCAGAGGAACACCTAGGTGTTGGATTAGTACGGCATACACGCTAGTGCGCAAGGGACACTCCACAAAGGACGGGGTTTTGGGTGCCCATTATTGGGATCACATCACATTTACACGAGACATTAATTCTCGGGGATGAGGATTTCTCCAAGGACATACTTAACCTAGATACCTGGTCGTTATTACATAAAGTCCATACGAAGGATCATCCATCTTGAAACCAACCTAGTGTGTGCTGTCACATTTCCTTTTTTTGGGGGGCGCATACCCCTTCTTCCTCTCCCGCTGGTACACAGTCCATCGGTCCATAAAGTTCGCCTCCAATGTGAGCGACAGGTACTTTTCAGATATAAGTCTTACTCCCCACTCCTGACGAAGGTTCCCATATTTGGGTAACTGGAAACGCGTCGAGTATACGGGGGACTCACACCTCCGGGAGAGCAATAGTACCGTATCTGTGATTCTTTGAATGTTGTTCTTTATTATTATGTTATTTTTTGTATAATTTTTCTTTGTATGTTATCTGTCATTACTTGTATTGTCATGCATATTGTATATCGTGCATCCTGCTGTTGGACACCTTTGGAGGATTTTTTATATCTTTTTTACCAATAAAACATTTATATTATGATTTATTAAAATCTTGTGAGAGTGGTGTTCTATCTAAAGTCCCAATCCTAGGGGATTTTTTCTTGTCATGTACCAAAATACCAATTTCTTATTGTTATCCCTTTCTTTCTTTTTTTTCTATTTATTTTATATATAATCCCCATCTATCCCGGTTCCCTGTGCCTCTTCTTATTCTATGGGTCCCGGTCCCTTGGGTACCCTCGAGGCCTCCCCCCACTCCTGAGAAGGAAAAAAAAGAAAAAAAAAAAAAAGTTTTCTCCCCCCCCAAGCCCCCCCCCTGCCCCCCCCCCCTCTATTCTCCCGTCTCCTCATCCATTAACTTCTTACCTTCCTCTGTTTGTAGATATTTCTCCCAGGGGTCCCAGGTTTGTTTGACCCGTTCCCTTCCCTCTAAAGATCTTGGGATCAAACTTTCCATTATCCCAATCTTTCGAACTATGTTAAGCCACATAGCAATGCTAGGGGCCTGTGTTTCCTTCCAACATCTCGGGATGCAGCTTTTCGCCGCATTCACCAGATGACACACTATTGAGTTTTTATATTCCTTAATAGGGATTTGTGATAAATGTAATAGGAAGAAGTCCGGGTCTTGTGGAATCTGAAGTACTGATAGTCATTGGGTAATTCTATGTACCTCTTGCCAGAATTGTTTAATTACAGGACAGGTCCAAAATATATGTAATAGTGTGCCCCTACCCTGACAACCCCTCCAACAGTTCCCCGTAACCTCTGGAAATATTTTATTTATCCTTGAGGGGGTGAGATACCATCTTGATAAAAGCTTAAAATTTAGTTCCTGCATTTTTATACACCTTGACGATCTCATTGTCAGATGTATTATTTTCTTCCCTTGTTCTACGGTGAATTTTTTTTCTAGGTCTCTCCCCCATTTATCCAAACTCGCCAATGTAAATCCTTCTGGTGGGGCTATCAGAAGCGCGTACATTTTAGAGATGGTATGGGTCAGGGGCTCTTTCTCCTCACACAGCTTCTCAAACTTTGTTCGGGGTCTCTCGAATTCTTCCACTGGTCCTAATGATTCTAAGAAGTGTCGCACTTGTCTAGCTTGCCACCAGGGTATTTCTATCTGTCCTCCTTTTTTTGTTAAATCCTCTATCAATAGCCATCCACTGGCCTTCAAAAAATGTGAGGCTTGAAAGACACCTTTCTCCCTCAGTCTCCAGAACACGTGTGTCTCCAAACCTGGCAAGAATTTAGGGTTCCCCAGGATCGGAAAAAGAGGTGAGTTCGGTGTAGATAATCTATGTTTCTGAATGATCCCCGCCCCTATCTGCAGAGTTGGCCCGATCAGTGGGTGTGTCTTTAGCTCGGGAGGTATATCTGCATAGCACCAAATAGCCCTATCCAGGGGTATTTGACTTAGTTGTTTTTCCAGCGAGATCCATAACTTGTAATCCCCATGTCTATTCCAGTCAATTATTCTACTGAGGTGGGCCGCTTGATAGTACCTAAATAGATCTGGTGCTGCTATTCCACCTGCCTCCTTTGGCATTGCCAGCAGCTCTCTGTTTATCCTTGGGTGCTTGCTTGCCCAGATAAATTTTGTAAATTCAGTCCGAATTTGACTGAAGTAGTTCATGGGGATACGAATAGGCAATGCCTGGAACAAATACAAAAATTTTGGCACTATGCTCATTTTTAAGATATTACATCTCCCGAACCAGGAGTGAATACCTTTATTCCAACCTTCTAATAGTTTCTTTACCTCTCTTAATAGTGGTGGGAAATTCAGCTCAAATATATCTGTTAATTTTGGGGAGATCTGTGTTCCCAGATATTTTAGAGCAGTTGTTGTCCATCTGAACTTATAGTTGCTCTGCAGATTATTTTGCATGGAGTCCTCCAGGGCCACCCCCATCGCCTCCGACTTGCTATAATTTATTTTAAAATTAGACAGACCTCCGTATCTCTCCATTTCTTTCATCAAATTTGGTAGTGAGGTTTGTGGACTCGTTAATGAAATAAGTAGGTCATCTGCATAAGCAGAAACCTTATATTCCTGTTTTCCCACCTGTATACCCTTTATATCCGGGTTCTGTCTAATTCTATTAAGCAACGGCTCCAACGTAAGAGCAAATAATAGAGGCGAAAGGGGGCAGCCCTGGCGGGTCCCATTAGAGATAGTAAAGCTTTCGGAGTATACCGAGTTCACCTTCACCAGGGCTTGGGGAGAGGAATACACCCCTGCTACCCAACGGATAAAACGCTCTCCCATACCGGTATGCTTCAGGACTCCCAACATAAATGCCCAATTGACCCGATCAAAGGCCTTTTCTGCATCCGTATTACCAAGGTGTGGTATTTCATAGGGACGTATCGGATTCCACTTTAGCGCAATTGTAAAGTAGTAATAAATGTTTTGTGGTGGATTGTTTTTGGCAACATAAATTTGCTCTCGGGGTTTTGCCTTGTGGTATACCCCTTTGTGACACAAATAACATGGTAATGCCAAATAACACCTTTTCTCCGGAAGCAGGAAAGAACAGCTGGAAGTAGCTGGGGCTGATTTAGCATGTTGAAATTGCCAAGCCATTATTACTTGCCCTATTCAGACAGCACACTGTGAAATATCAAGTCATTTAACTATGAGGTCTTAAGAGATTATGGGTCACTAGTGTCCTTGGGAACTAGGTAGCTCACAGTTGTGTTGGTAATCCAGTGTAACGTGCCTTTTGAGGCAGGACCTTTTTGTATGTGACCTACCTACAAGTCTGGACCTTTTTGTATGTGACCTACCTACAAGTCTGGACATGGCTAGGTTCTTGCAGGTAATGCACCAGGGTTGAGCAATTCATGCAACCCTCCAGTGAGCATTGGGCCATGCAGAGCTAGGGGCCATAGCAAAAGACTAAGGGTAACAGTCAAAAAGCATAATCATTACTGTGTGCAGTGTGCCCTTTTTTTCCTTTACACTGGAAACTGGATTTTTCAATTCATTAAAAGCATTACTAGGCAGTCAAAATGACCACAAACATGTTATATTTATCATTTAGCACATCATTTAGGTCTTTTAGATATCCTGACTATTAAAATCAAATCACAAAGATTACCATGATTCCTTATAACACCCTTAGCTTGGTGATAGTTTTAATGAATTGTCTGTTAAAAAGAAGGAAGGAGCCGTTTGAGGTGGTGGTAAAATAATGGGTTTTGAGCTAAATAATAATTTAAGTAAAAAAAAATGACTTTCAGTAGTTAAAGTGCAAGTTCACCTTTACAAAAAATTGGTAAGGTGAACTTACACTGGATCTTCTTCCTCAATCCCTCCGGTCACGATATACAGAAGTCCTGCGATCACCTGCTGGGACACATTCAGTCACCGCTGCACCGTTGCGTGGATTTGAAATCCCCGTGGCTTAATCTGCTAAACATACCTCGTAAAGCTACGTATGAGAGGCATTCTAATTGGTCGGCGCCAACCAATCAGGGCCCGCCTAGCCTGTCCTGTCAGCGATGGAGAAGAGGAGGGAAAGCCATGGGGATTTCAAATCCCCGGACCGGTAAAGCGGCGACCTGGTGTTTCGCAGCGGGTGATCGTGGGTCCAGTGTAAGTTCAGAAAGAATGGGTGGAACCTTGTGCGCTGCTTAAAAACTAAATGCTATAAATACGTGACAGCTGTTGACACTCCCCACACCTTCCCATAATGTGAAAACTGAGACCTGTATATATCATTATATATACCTGTGCATGTAAGTTCACCTTACAGATTTTCTTTAAAGGTGAACTTACACTTTAAGTGCTCATTTCATGAAAAAAAAAAGAATAATTTAATTTCTAATCAGTATTTCCATTTGTGAATTGAACATTCTTAGAAGATAATTAACTATGGGATAATTTAAAGAAAATATATATATATATATATATATATATAAAAAATAATGCATTCATTTTAACAAAGTAAAATTTATGTCCATCGTTTTTCTTTTTTTTTTTAAGTTCCAGATAGAGTGGGGAAGGGTTAGAACTTCTGTGAGCATGTTACTGCCATCCAGGGCTCAGTTAGAGATATTTCCCTCACTTCCTGTCCTGCTGATGTTTTGCAATACAGGAAGTGAGGGGAACTCACCAACATCAACACAGTCTAAAACAAAAATGCTTTTCTTTAGCAGAGTAGAAAAAGGTTAAAACTGCTGTCAGATTTGAATTTCTGATTGTGTTCCTATTGCCTCACTTCCTGTCTGGTAGAACCATTGTCAGCAGGACTGAAGGGTTATACCTGCCTAACAGAGCCTCAGATAGCAGTAAAAACCTAACAGGAGTTCAAAAGTTCTACCAATTTATTCAAAACTAGAAAATAGCCTTTGGCTTGACATACACTTTAAGTTTAACAGCAGTATCACTGTCAAGCACATTGCTGTGGGTACCATGTTTTCCTTCACTTCTGTTGTTAGAAATTACTAAAAAAGAATTGGTGTTCAGAGCAAGACAAAGAGTTAGAGAAAGACAAGAAGGCAACTTGCAGCTAGGGTACTATTCAGCACACATTACATTGCTCCGCCATTTTATATAAAAAACAGATCATTGTCCCCGCCACCCAGAATTTAACAGAAAGATACAGCTTTTTATGCTCTTTACCTGTTTTATAAATGTTTCTTAAACTACCAAATGTTTTTAATTTCCACATTTTGCGCTTGGCTGGAAGGCGATCCCAGAGAGCAAAGCAGAAAGAATAAAGGAAGAAAGAAAGAGAAGAAAATGGCAGAATTAAAGGATAGACAGGTATCAGGACAACATCAGACACACAGTAAGCATTACAGGCTAGGATAGAAAGATCTAAAAAACTGCACAATAACTTATCACACACACGAACGCACATGCATTATGCAATAGTTCTGGAGAGGCAAAAAGATAACCACATAGGTCCCATTTTAGTTTTGGGTCTGACAACTATTGAATTATGATGCAGGTCCAAAGATTTTAGTTGTCTACAGTGGCTTGCGAAAGTATTCGGCCCCCTTGAACTTTTCAACCTTTTGCCACATTTCAGGCTCCAAACATAAAGATATAAAATTTTAATTTTTTGTGAAGAATCACCAACAAGTGGACACAATTGTGAAGTGGAACGAAATCTATTGGATATTTTAAACTTTTTAGCAAATAAAAAACTGAAAAGTGGTGCGTGCAAAATTATTCGGCCCCTTTACTTTCAGTGCAGCAAACTCACTCCAGAAGTTCAGCGAGGATCTTTGAATGATCCAATGTTGTCCTAAATGACTGATGGTGATAAATAGAATCCACCTGTGTGTAATCAAGTCTCTATAAATGCACCTGCTCTGTGATAGTCTCAGGGTTCTGTTAAAAGCGCAGAGAGCATCATGAAGACCAAGGAACACACCAGGCAGGTCCGTAATACTGTTGTGGAGAAGTTTAAAGCCGGATTTGGATACAAAAAGATTTCCCAAGCTTTAAACGTCCCAAGGAGCACTGTGCAAGCGATCATTTTGAAATGGAAGGAGTATCAGACCACTGCAAATCTACCAGACCTGGCTGTCCCTCTAAACTTTCAGCTCAGACAAGGAGAAGACTGACAGAGATGCAGCCAAGAGGCCCATGATCACTCTGGATGAACTGCAGAGAACTACAGCTGAGGTGGGAGAGTCTGTCAATAGGACAACAATCAGTCGTACACTGCACAAATCTGGCCTTTATGGAAATGGCAAGAAGAAAGCCATTTCTTAAAGATATTCATAAAAAGTCTTGTCTAAAGTTTGCCACAAGCCACCTGGGAGACACACCAAACATGTGGAAGAAGGTGCTCTGGTCCAATGAAACCAAAATCGAAATTTTGGCCACAATGCAAAACGATATGTTTGGCGTAAAAGCAACACAGCTCATCACCCTCAACACACCATCCCCACTGTCAAACATGGTGGTGGCAGCATCATGGTTTGGGCCTGCTTTTCTTCAGCAGGGACAGGGAAGATGGTTAAAATTGAGGGGAAATGGATGCAGCCAAATACAGGACCATTCTGGATGAAAACTGTTGGAGTCTGCAAAAGACCTGAAACTGGGACGGAGATTTATCTTCCAACAAGACAATGATCCCAAACATACAGCAAAATCTACAAAGGAATGGTTCACAAATAAACGTATCCAGGTGTTAGAATGGCCAAGTCAAAGTCCAGACCTGAATCCAATCGAGAATCTGTGGAAAGAGCTGAAAACTGCTGTTCACTGAGCTCGAGCTGTTTTGCAAGGAAGAATGGGCAAGAATTTCAGTCTCTCGATGTGCAAAACTGATAGACATACCCCAAGCGACTTGCAGCTGTAATCGCAGCAAAAGGTTGCTCTACAAAGTATTAACGCAAGGGGGCCGAATAATTTTGCACGCCCCACATTTTTTTATTAGTTAAAAAAGTTTCAAAAATCCAATAGATTTCGTTCCACTTCACAATTTGTGTCCCACTTGTTGGTGATTCTTCACAAAAAATAAAAATTTTATATCTTTATGTTTGAAGCCTGAAATGTGGCAAAAGGTTGAAAAGTTCAAGGGGGCCGAATACTTTCGCAAGGCACTGTAAGTAGAACATAAACTTGAGGTGTCTTTTAAAAAAACAAAAAGCAGATCACCCAATACTGGACAGTCTACTGAAAACCTTAATGGCATCCAATCACCTATACAATTCTGTTGCTCTCAACCAAGATATGTCTGTCATGTCAGGAAATCTAATGTAAAATGAAATAGTTAAAACATGCTAAAATCTTCTTCCAACAAGAACTTTTTTATTTTTTATATAATAATTCTACTTACAATTAGACTGCACTCTGTTGTGTCTCCACATATATTATGGATTCTTCTATATAATCAGACCAATCACACTAGTGCTATTCATTATAAGTAAGAATGTTTGCATTATTTAAAGATGTAAAAACATTACACCCTCACAATGTATTTAATGCACAGATAATTCAAGACAGAAAATAATTTAGAAGCAAAGTGCATGTGTAGTTAAAAAAAAAAAAAAAAACATATGCAGTACATCTTTTAAGTATTTCCTCTTTAAAAATGCTTTAAATATATATGTTGATCTGCCCGAAATCCAAAGAGCTCCTAGCTTCATTTGGTAAGCTGACAGCATTGTCTCTGCCGCATTGAACCCCCAAGCAGTGTTGTCAAACCTGCTGGACTATCTTTGCCTCTTGTCATCCTAATAACATGTGAGGGGAGGGTTAGTCCAGAAGAACGGAACAGAGCTGACATTTTTGTTTGAGATTTCACTGCAGAAGAGGCAATGTTGTCAACTTATGAGAAGCTCACTGGATATCTGTCAGGATCACCAGGTATTTTTTCAATACTTGCAGTGATTGTAAGGAAACAACACATGGAGAAATGGGCATGTATTGTAGAGATATACTGGATATATTTTTATTTTGCTCACATATACTTATATATATAATACAACTACACTAAAAAAGATGATTCTGTCTTTTTATGGAGGTGTTTGCATTATCTGCTTACGTTCAGAAAGACAAACAATGTTCTACTGTAGTCTTTGCAGCAGGTAAATAAGAATTTGTGACTGCATGAAGAGCCATAAAACACAAATATACAAATAGAGAGGCGCCCAGAGGCGCTTCTCTCGTTGTGTTTTTCTCAGTGCAACTGGAACATGGTTTCTGTTCCCCTATGACGGCAGCCCTGAGTGCTGGATTCTCCATATTCATATTTATGGTCCCTGGATTTTTACCATATTTAAAGATCATGAACTTTTGTCATTTTACCCCTCTTGTATAATATTTCTATGCGTATTAATTATGCATTTAATACTGTGGGATATCTTTGCTCTAGTTCCTTGCACCTTTACTTGTATGTAGAAAACACAAATATGAATACCATACCATCTGCCTGTCCTGCCGAGCCCTCTGTTTTTGAGGGAGTCATGTTTTTCTTCCTCCCCTTTTTCTTTTTGTCACTTAGTGGTGATGGTGGAGGCTCCTTGTTGCTGGATGGGCTGGAAATCACATCCCCAGTGGAGCTGCTCTCTATTAAAAGAGGTAAAAGATCCTTACTGAGTAGTACTAGCTATGAAAAAGTAACGTGTTATAATACAAAACAAGGACATAAGTCACTATTTTAAAACCAATGTTATCAATGTATAATCGGATGAAGGAATATCGTTTTTCCAAGAACTTCTGAAGGGTTGTAGGTACAAAACATAACTTAGCCCACATTCACATTCGGCTGATTTGGCATTCAATTTGGCATGTCAAATTGCATGCCAAATTGGCGGCTATTGCCGGCAATAGCACTGCCCGAATTGGTGCGACGTCGTGTTTGCAGCGCCGCACCGATTCCCTAAGGTAGTTCCTGTACTACTTTTGGCGACTTTCATGGGTGATTTGAATAGACATCTGTGCATGTCTGTCAGATGTCTGTCAAATTGCCCCTGTAGTCGGACTGCATTGCCAGTTTGAAATCAAGTGATTTCTAACCCGCATCAGTGTGAACCTGGGCTAAATATGTTTGCATGAAAGCTTCAAACCTTTTTTTCAAACATCTTCATTCTTCAAATAGATCATAAGACTAGAGCATCAACCTTAAGTGTTTTGTGAGTTCAGTAATAACCAGATTGTAATTTTGCAATAAAACTTTATTTAGCCACGACCATACTAACTTGCAGAACGTGTTAAAAGCATTTGCCATGGTTCAGGATCTACTATATTAAACTGCTTAAAAAACACTACTGTACTAATAAAACACTACTAAATTGATTTAGCTTTTCAGGAAATCCATGCATCCATATTGCCTGACAGAAGTAAACTATGATCTATAAAATACTGCCTCAAACTAGGCTTTTTCCAGTGATCTTCTTTAAACCCACATAAAAGGTTTTAGTTAAAAGGAACAATTAGTATGTAATTATTTTTGTTCTCTACAACTATGTTGCTGTCTTATCCTGGACAGAGGTCTGTATTCATTGAAAGAAGGAACATCCAGATTATGCAGGAGTGTATTGGAAGCAACATGGAGACACAAGTGTCACGGAGGAGCAAGGGGGAATACTTGGAGACACAGGGGCACAGAGGTGTGACCTTGAGACCACAAAATCATACGTGGACAGGGGATGCACCTGGATTCACTGAGCACACTGAAGTCACTAGATGACATGTTGATTGCGAGCGCACTTAGAGACACTGGAGTCAATAGATGACACATGGACTAGGAAGGCATTTTGAGTCACTGGGCACACTGGAGTCAATAAATGACACAGAGACACTTGGAGTTACCAATACCTGGAGGGTGGAGGCAGGCACAAATGTTACAGGAGTTATGGGGATACATGTAGGTACTGTAGTAGGAGGGGGCTTAGAAGAAGCATAATGGGGAGTTGCTGAAATGCTGAGCCATGCATTGTTTCACAACTTAAGGCTGCACTAGTCAGGAGTGCTGCCTGCTGGCCGTGGAGCTGATCAGGAGAGCTGTCTCCTGATTGGTGGCAGTGCTGCAGCTCTGCGTGTGCCACAGACGAAACTCAGTGCTGGATTGCAGGAGAGGTTTGTGTGACATTACTCCACCTCACTGTCTTTTATGGGGCTTCCCCAATCTTCAAGGTCCTTGTTTCAATTGGAAAGCTGCAACAGATTTTTTTTTGTTTTTAATCAGGAGAGCCAACACATCAGATGCTGGGAACTTTTTATTCAGAGCAGAGACCCTTCCAGTCAATTAATTACTGAATTATTCCATAAGAAATCTTGCAGTCCAGAATTTGGTGAACTTAGTATTTTTTAGATGGATCGGCTGAGGGAGTAGCTAAAGTTGAATGACAAAGGAATTCAGAACCAGATCTTTGATCAGTTAAACAAGGAAAGTATTTCATAACTTGAGATGCAGAGGTAGGCAAAGTTTGGAGAAGACTGGATCTATCTTTGCAGTGATTACATAAGGTTAAATATAATGTGCCACTAGAAAAGTGGTCCACCACTACCTAAATAACCATACAGCCACCAGAAGAAGCAAGGTTTGTAGAGGTGGTGTGTTTTAATTGGTTTACGGTGGAAGTTCTTTTTGCTCAGATCTAAACCGATTTTGTATCATTGGTAATTAAAAAAGTATACTATTTTTATACATATACCGTATTTGTTCTTTATGGAACCCCTTTTGGTGGTAAACTCCCTTTGAGCTCCCATCATTTTCTTTTGTCGTAGAGGTGGCACCAAAGTTCTGTGAGAATGGGTAGCAACAGAAGAGTGCCTGTAGGTGCATAGGTAGGAGACTTGGTTTGGGCACACATTTCACAAGCTTTTACACCCTTCTCTACATCCATCTAGCCACCAGTACTGACAGGTAAGACACATATAAGTCCTGTGGGCACAAAGATGTCTGGAGAGCTTGGAATCAAGAGCCCAGGAGTTTGGTTCTTAGTTTGAAGTGGCTGGAATAATAAATGTTGGTTTAAAAGGAACCTCAGAATCTTGGGAATCAAAGGCGCTTGAGAGCACATCAACTCTGGAATTGGCAGGCACAGGCTTAAAGGTGATCATGAAGTTGAACTGAGAGAAGAACAAGGACCAACAGGCTTCCCTGGGATTTAGGTGATGGGCAGTTTTGTAATACTGTAGATTTTTATGGTCTGTGTAAATAGTGATTGATGAAGTAATCCTACTAGGAGATACTTCCACTCCCCAAGGGCCAGTTTGACAGCAGGCATTTCCCCCATGGAATAGGTTTTCTCTGTTACAGAGAATTACATTTCAGAGAAAAAGGGACTAAAAAATAATGGTCCTGTCTCCCACAGATGAGGAATTGACCTTGATGTACAAGGGTTTTATGATAGCCAGTTTCATTAGGACAGGGCTTGAAAGGAAGGATACCTTCAGGGCATGGAAGGTTTCAACTGTATCAGAAGGCCTGTAATAAGGGTTTGCATCTTTCTGTTTGGGAAGGGTAATGGGAACAACAAATAGAGAACAGTTGTTGATAAACTGCAAAATTGTCTGTAAACCCAAAAATATGCTGTATAACTTTGAGACCATGGGGCAGGGGCCAGTTGAAGATAGGAGGGTAGTTCTCAGGATCCATGGGCAGACTATCTATCTTTGGAGACTATGTAGCCTAGTAAAGGCACCCCAGGGTGTTCAAGGAAACATTTTTTTGACCTTTGCATAGTGCTTGTTTAACAGGAGCAGTGGAAGAATAATTAGACATGACATCTGTGTGTGTGCAGGTCTGGAGTGAAAATTTGTATGTCGTCCAGGTGGATGACAACACATTCGTGTAGGAGATCTCAGTAGATTTCATCGACAAAGTGCCAGAAAACTGCAGGGGTGTTACAGAGGCTCCAGAACCCCCAGGTGAGTAACTGAGAGGAAGATCAATCCAGTGTAGCTGGAGACAGGGGAGGCTCAGGATGAGCACAAAAGTGGATTGTAGTAGACTGAAAAAGAAGATGACCTCATGATGAAGCACACCAACATATATCTTAATGGATGTGGTAGAAGAGAATATGGGCCCACAGGAAGGAACAGTGCCATCCACTGCAAAGATTATAAAGAGTTGGGGGAGTGTTGACTTGTCAAGATACAACTGCACTGGAATTGTTGGACTTTGAAGAGGGATGAGAAGAGTGGTCAAGCATGCTCCCCCTGGCATACTTGACTTTGGAATTTCTTGGCTTCTGTGGGTATTTCTTAATAAAGTATGCTGTTTGGCCAAAATAAATGCAAAGACCTGGGGACTGACATCCGGACCTTTCTTAATGAGATAGATGTAAGCAGCCAAGTTACATAGGCTCCTCTCAGGGCTGAGAAGCAGAAGGCATGGGCAGTTGAATCGTATGCTGAAAAGTTAGTGCCAAGCAAGGAGAAAAAGTATTTCACAAGCAAGACTTACTGAGAGTACTCTGGGAAGCAAATTTCTATTTGTAAAGCCAGGGAGACAAGATATTTGAGAATGAGAAGGCTCCACTGAGAAAAACACTGATTATGCAGAAGGGTATCAGAGATTGCGTAGAGACACAAGTGTCATTGAGGCACATGAAAGTGCACTTGGAGACACAGAGGCACCAGTGGGGTCAGTGGAGGACACATGGACTGAGAGCACACTTAAAGCCACTGGTGCACTGGAGTCATTAGATGACACGTGAACTTGGAATACACTTTGAGTTACTGGGTACACTGAATTCACTAGATGGCATGTGGCGTGAGACACATAGGACACAGGAGGAACAGGGATACAGGTAAATACTGTAACAGGATGGGGCTTGGCAGAAGTGTTGCTGATTGGCAGATCTGTTTCCTGATTGGTGGCAGTGCTAGCACTCAAGGCGAAACACTGAAGTTCAGGCAGATGTGCACTGCTGAGGATGCCTGGCACTAGATCACAGAAGAGCTAAGTGTGACATTTGTATAGTTCCAACTCTGCATGAGTTTTTCCAATATGTAAAAATTATTTATCTATTTTTTTTTCCCACAAATTTTTTTTATTGAATAAACATTCGTACAACGTAAAAGGTACAATGGGATCCAGGGTCAAGTAGAGATAATACATTTACAGGATAATGGAAGCCTTTGAAATATATTCATTACAGTATAGATACAAACAGTTGTGAATGTTGAGAATCAAGGGTCATGTATATGTAGTACCAATGAGACCAATATCACCAGGTCTAGCTATGACTCTGTTCTAATAATTTTCCTTGATCCTTCGCTAGTCAGGGGATCCCCGAATGTAGATATTATTATTGTCAGTCCCAGCCTCCATAATAGCCCTTTACTGTTATTTTCCCAAAGAAGGCATACAGAAGAAGGCATACAGACAAAATAGATTTATTCGACTTAAGTAGTCTAGAATGTTCACACAGCAAATAGAAAATGTATAAATAAATTCAATTTTTACTTCGCTTAGTAAATAAAGTAGAGCTAGGTTCACGGGAATACCCAGTCATGTGCATGGTAATTTAAAAACTTGAACAGTAATTTTGCTATGTGAACATTCTATTCTCCTATAGTAAATCAACTCCAAACACTAGGGTCAAAGTGAATAGAGGTCAGTTTCCTTATTAGTATTTATTTGGGTTGTGGGTTGCAACCCACACCGAAGTAAACCCTAAAACTAAAGAGGGAACATACAAAGTCTATACACACAATGTCCTTAGTGAGAATTAAACCCAGGATCCCAGGTAAAGTTGTCATCATGTTTGGGAAAAATGCAGATACAATCAATTTTCTTTTAATAACTTCGGAAAAAAATATTTTGCTGACTCGGCTGGTAAAATACCAGGCAGATGGTAATCCTAATCTGACATATACAATTGGAAAGGATTGCCTGCTCTTCCTCCTCCTTTTACTCTGGAAGGGGGCAGTGATGTGAATGTCTTTCCTTGCAGAACACCCTTGTCACTCTAGTGCAGCCTTTCTCAACCTTTTTAAAATGGAGGAACCCTTGAAGTAACTTTCAGGTCCCAGGGAACCCCTGCCAATAATTCCTATATCTACAGCTCACAGTACAATTGCGTGGTGGTCAGTGGAAAGAATGCAACTTACATTGGTGGTCTTTGGGAAGAATGCTCCCCTTACAGATAGCTAAAAAGATCTCTGATGGCAGCGACTATATATCTGAGAAGTAGAAATTGCTCATTGTTGAAGGAACCCCTAGCAACCTCTGGATGAAGCCTAAGATTTCTTGGAACCCTGGTTGAGAAAGGCTGCTCTAAGGCATCTTGATGAAGGGGAGTGTCAGGAAAGACAGGTCTGCAGTACACTTAGAAGTTCTTGGCATACGCGCATGCGCACTAGCGCATTGGCACATCAGCGTACGCACGTACGCCAGGCGGGCTATTTAAACAGAGCTTCTGCATAGACTGATTGCTGTTTGGTCTGCAGCTTCGGTGTTTTCTGACCTGTTACCTGTGCTGACCTCTGATCTTGTTCTCACTCTAACGCTGTATGCTTGATACCCTGACCCCGGTTTGTTTTGGACTCCTCTTCTGCCTGCTGCTCTGTTTATCTGCCTGAACATTACCAACCTGACCTGCCTGACCCGGCACCTGCTTATCCAGCCTGTCACGGCTCTGCTCTGCAATTCACATATGGTCCCTGCTCCAGCTGCGATCTCAGCTTGCCACGGTCCCGGTCTGCCTAACCACCACCAGCCTGCATGCTGCACATCCAACCATGGACAACCAGCCTGCCTGCCTGCTGCACATCCGTCAACGGACAACCAGCCATACAGACTACAGGACTGATCTCAGGCACTCCTACGCCACTGTGCTTCTGTGGCTGCTGTCTCACCTTCAGTGACCCACAAGCCAGTGTGGTACGAGAGGTCCTCCGCTACACATCAGGCTCACAAACCAGGTATGTGACAGGGAGCCAGACCACAAAGTGGTAATATTACCATGTGCAGGAAAATGAGTGTTGAGGATTTTTTTCATGAAGCAGGAGCTGGGCTTTAACCTAATACTGAAAAAAATATTGTTGCCAAAAGGATTGTTTTTGGGCAGTACCAATAGTTTACTGGCCCATTTGGATTTAAACACTATAAAGAACACTAATAGAAAAGTTTGGTTGCTATAGAAAATACCAGTGTTTTGACTTTCCTCTAGTTTTCAAGGCCAGGCCTTGGTAATGTTGTGTCTTGATTGTATCTGCCATCTGTTTGTATTGTTTGTTTTTTATATTAAAGATTTTATGCAAACCAAATAAACAAATGAGGTGACAAGTTGATTTTCAGAGGAAGAGAGAACAAAAAATATTCAGCTGTGAGACAGTTCATTACAATTAAAGATAAGCAGCCAAAACAATTAGTGTGGCTGTTTGAAAAGGGATAATTAAAACACGCATTCCAACAGAGATGATAACCTTTCATATGCTTAGAACCCAGATGGGGTAATCGTGCTAAAAAAACTAAATTAAAAAAAAGATGTCTAAGAAGCAAGTCAGTCATGTAAATCACTGTAAATGTTCAGCTGCATTTGTGCAACAAAACGCTTTTGGAAATACATCAATAACGTGTTAGAAGTTCACCTGTCAGCTGTATTGTGCTTTAGAATTGATTTCTAATGACTACAGTCAACTCCGCACTTTGCAAAGATTTTTGCACCTATATCAGTGGTGGTCATACAACAAGAAAGAGGGCTACATATAATATTAAGTATATGCAATGCTACAGAAGACAGTCAGACTGCAGACGTAGTACTGGTAATTGTCAAAAGTGGCAAGACAGGCCACAGAAAATAGTTAGAGACTGGCAGCATGGTACAGGTGTGGTTGGAGACTGGGGACGTGCAGCAGAAGACTGAGACTTAGTGCACATTACAAGAGACTACTAGATATCCCTACAGTTACATAGCCTTTACAAACCATTGCTCCTGCACTTTTGCTCTTTACAGTACAATTAAATTCTACAGTTGTCTCCTATCATATCTGAAAAGATCAGAGAAAAAAATTGGAAGAGAAAAGGGAATAGACAGCACAGAAAAATAAAGGCAAAAGTATTTAACGCAGACCTTGCAGTACAATACACAGTCTACTTATAAGATCTGTGCCCCCAACCCCTGTAAAAATCATTGCCTCATAGTGTTTCAAAACTGTACCTGTAAATAAAAAAGTTGGATCTTATACTTACCTAATCCCTGTCTTCCACATCACTAGGCATCACATGACGTCACTATTCTTTTCAGGAGATCCCTGGGGAATGATAAGTGCCTCAAAATGTTGAAGACACTCCATTTCAGTGCAAGAGCATCTACTCTGGATCTACCTGGAAGGATGTTACCTTTGCCTACAGGTACATTGTTGCAATGATATAAGTCATAGCTCCCAACTGTCCCTGATTTCGAGGGACTGTTTCTGATTTTGAGCAATGTCCCTCTGTCCCTCTTTCCGCCTCACTTGTCCTTCATTTTGGTCTGATCTATATAGTATATAAAATGCACTTTTTATCTTTTAAAAAATGTTTCCCAGTGCTAAACCTTTTATCCAATTTCTAAACTGCAGCATGTGTAAATGTCAAAACCCAATATAAAGGAATAGTAGTGGTTAAAAAAAACTCTTGTGGGTTTAACTGATCTATTTTTGTGGTTAATTCTCCTTTAAGGGGGTGTGAAAGGGGGCATGTCCTATGCCTATATACTTTTGCTAGTATGTATCCCTCATTCCCCTCTCAAAAAGTTGGGAGGTATGTATAAGCCAGTGTTTTTTTTACAAAGGTGGGAGGCCTGGACTAAAGGTAAGTGTAGCAAATTGATTTCTTTCCATGGTCTGAGCTCTTGTTCTGGCAGTACGGACACCATGACACAGTGTTGCAGTTCTGATCGTGCAGGTACTGTCGTAGCATAGGATATTTCACACAGGGATATGATGCCGGGCCACAGTCCAGAAATGCTGATCATCAAACTAAAGGTCATGCTCTGATCACTTCTGAGTAAGCAACTAGGTGGTGAAAGAATATTGACTACTGGCTGATGATGTCTGAAAGTACACAAGTACCCAAGGGCTACAGGTTTAGCACCAAGAATTTATATTGTTGGCTATGAAAATAAGAAAGAATTTGCACATTGCTCCAGTTTTCATTATAAACTGTTTGGATACTTTTTAAGCAAAGCAAAAATGCATCCCCTGTAAACAATGTAGGCTTGAAACCAAAGCAGAAAACTACATCCAGATAGTCATAATCAAGCCTACCTACATGTCCATGCCGCAGACTCCAAGAGTACAGACCAAGTCACGTTTGCAGCATAGAAGTCAGACTTGGCATATCCATGAATAACCTCTTTGTTCACTAGATGGCAGTAAACTCATATTATAGGCTAGAGAATGAGAACGGTTGAAAACAAGATTCTAAAACTTCCAGTATGACTAGTCAATCAATTCAAAGGCAATCAAACCTTTATCTTAATCAGTGATTATATTATTCTTTGCATGCATAAAGAACACATCTTTGTAAACAAAACTGGTACTTAGGTATGTAAACTTAAAGAAAAGTATCTCTATTGGCCATGAAAACAAGAATCTGGTTGCTTTGGATCCCTGCACACACACTTGCACCTGTACATAAATGGAGAAGCTTGACATTTGTGTAACATTGTTTTTCAGCCATTGGCTCTTTTAGCTGCTATGATAGACAAAAAGTTGAGAGAGGCTGGTTTTCTTCTATGAGACTACAGGGCAATGTCAATTGAAAATACAGTACTAGAGTATACCATTTTAATGTAAAAAATGTAAAAGTCAAATTGATGAGTGGAAAGAGTGAAGTAATAGATTTTTCCTCCTAATCCAACTCTGTAGTTAGGCCAGGTTGTTCTCCCTGGTGCAGAAGCAAAGAGCTTAGTATAACTGGTGGATCTTGGTATAACTGGTGGATCTTGGTATAACTGGTGGATCTTGGTATAACTGGTGGATCTTGGTATAACTGGTGACAGTTGCTAAGAAGACTTGTTTAGCTCAGCAAGTCAGTGCAGAATTTCAGGTCAGTCCTCCAGGACTCTCGAGTGCACAGCTCTGTCCTGTAGAGTTACCAGTTTGAAAGGAACACCCAAGTTGTACTGTAGGCCTTTTTTCTGCGTGCCTCAGTAGTACTGTGCTTCACTGTGCATTTTAAAGTAATAGGCTCACAGAATATGTTTGATTATTTCTCTAGCCAACAAACTTCCTTTCTCAAATACTAATGTAGATGAATAATCATGTACAGTATTTGGGCTTTTGAGGTCTCAGACTTAAGGCTTTGTCCTTCTGCCACACAGCCATATCGGTGTTGGGATAGATAGCTGTGATGAGGTTGGTGACTCATATTCCTATCCTTTGGAACATAAAGGATGTAAACATTTTGTTTTCTTTACCAGTTTTTTAAGATCTTTTTGGAATGATTTGGCCTCATGTACACGGGGTGTCAAATGCCTCGTTTCCACTGAGTGGATCGGTTCGGTACGGTACGCTATTTTCAGTGTTTCCATTATGAAAGCGGCCAATACAACCGAACCATACCGCACCATTTAGAGTCCTGCTTCAGATGTGGGGCCATAGAAAATGGAACGGTTCGGTTAGGGCGGAGCTACGATACATTCCACTGATTGGCGGACAGAAAAACGTCTGCCAATCAGTGTGAGGCCACGCTAGGCATTTTTTCTAAACCCCGTATGGACCCTGGTGATCCGACTTGCAGTGGAAACGCTCACCTGAATAGGCCGGACCATTCTAACCCTTCCAAACTGTACCGACCCAAACCGATCCGCTCAGTGGAAACGAGGCAATAAATACCACTTTGACTTTTTTCTTTTTACCCTCAATGTTAACCTATGTGTCTTTGCACACATAGGTGCTTACAGGCATTTAGAGTAAGAAAAAAAACCCCATCACTTGCAAGTTCATAAGAGGAGCGTTCCAGCAGAAAAAAAAAGCTGAACGTGTAAAAACGCATCTAAACATGGCTAAGCGCTAGGTGCCTTTAGCACTGAAGAGTTCATTCATTTCAATGACTAGAATAAATTATTATTCTGGCCAATGAAATTAATGAACTAGGAACATTTTTAATGCTGCTTTTCTCCTAGTAGGAGAAAAGACATTCAGAAGAGCTTTTGAGGCCTTTAAGTTGAGGGATTTTGTTTTTCAGGCTAGTGTTTTGCCTTCCAGAGATTTTAGGTGTATCCCTGCTGTATTTATGGCCTCTTTAAACATACTTGAGAATTTTTCATGCAGGTTACCCAGCCATGCTCCCAGTTCTTTCCTTGTGAACATGCCAAGAGTTGTGGTCTGAAGAGTTGCCCAGCGACTGTTCAAGGAGTGGGAGGAACTGGTCCATTTGTGCTCTTTGCTGTGCTGATTATCGACTATTGTAGCATTTGGTCTTCATCATGGCACCAGCAATGCAGTGGGAATATCAGGGTCCCTATACTGTTGCGAATGTAGGGGCTAGAAACTAGCATGGAAAACACTACTACTACCAAAGTTGCATAATCAGGCCTCCATAGATGTCCACCGATCGTTCCAGTGGCGGGGATGAGCACAGCAGCTCCAGCTGCTGTCCTGGGTCCTCATTGGATAGATTGATAGCAGCAGGAGCCATTGGGCTCCTGCTGCTGTCAAATTCAGTGACATGGGAGCCGGGTGCGGGGGCAGGGCCGAGTCCTGCTGTCTGTGTCAATGGACTCAGCAGCAGGACTCGGGAGCGCGCCCGCACGAGTGCCCCATGAAATGCAGCTCTCTGTGGGGGCACTGGAGAAAAGGAGGAGCCAGGAGCGCCATGGGAGAACCCCAGAAAAGGAGGATCAGGGCCACTCTGTGCAAAACCCTTGCATAGAGGAGGTCAGTATAACATGTTTGTTATTAAAAAAAAAAAAAAACAAAGCTTTACAATCACTTTAAAAACCTCTTAAGGACCAGAAGGATTTGCCGTCTTAATGACCAGGCCATTTTTTGCGATACGGCACTGCGTTGTTTTAACTAACAATTGCGCGGTCGTGCGATGTTGTACCCAAACAAAATTGATGTCCTTTTTTTCACACAAATAGAGCTTTCTTTTGGTGGTATTGATCACCTCTGTGGTTTTTAGGCCCCTTTCACACTGGGGCGGTTTGCAGGCGCTATTGCGCTAAAAATAGCGCCTGCAAACCGACCTGAAACAGCTGTTGCTGTGTCTCCAGTGTGAAAGCCCGAGGGCTTTCACACTGTAGCGGTGCGCTTGCAGGACGCTGAAAAATGTCCTGCAAGCCGCATCTTTGGTGCGCTGTAGGAGCGGTGTATTTACCGCTCCTAAAGCGCCCCCTCCCATTGAAAACAATAGGGCAGCGCTCCGAACCCGGGCGGTATTAACCCTTTTTCGGCCACTTGCGGGGGGTAAAACCGCCTGCTAGTGGCCGAAATGCGCCGCTAAAACGACAGCGCACCCAGCGCCCCAGTGTGAAACTAGCCTTATTTTTTGCGCTATAAACAAAAAAAGATAGATCATTTTGAAAAAGAAAAACTATTTTTTTTTACTTTTTGCTATAATAAATATCCAAAAAAAAAAAATAATAATTAAAAAAACAAATTTCTTCCTCCGTTTAGGCCAATATGTATTCTTCTACATATTTTTGGTAAAAAAAAAATCGCATAAAGAGTATATTGATTGGTTTGTGCAAAAGTTATAGCATCTACAAAATAGGCAATAGATTTATGGCATTTTTATTATTTATTTATTTTTTACTAGTAATGGCAGCGATCTGTGATTTTTAGCAGGGCTGCAACATTGCGGCGGACAGATCGGACATTTTAAACACTTTTTTGGGACCAGTGACATTTATACAGCGATCAGAGCTAAAAAAAAGCCACTGATTACTGTATAAATGTAACTGCCAGGGAAGGGATTAACACTAGGGGCGATCAAGGGGTTAAGTGTTCCCTAGGGAGGTGTAACTAACTGTGGGGGAAGTGTACTGACTGGGAGTAAAGAGAGATCACTGTTCCTGATCACTAGGAACAGCAGATCTCTCTCTACTTCCCTGACAGAATGGGGATCTGTCTGTTTACATACACAAATCCTCATTCTGGCTCTCTGAGGAGCGATTGCGGGTCGGCTCCGGAGTCGTGCTGCGGTCGCGCTGCAGTCGCGCTGCTGGTGCGTGTGTGACCCCTGTACAGCTACGGCGATTTGCGCAGGGGAGCCAACCTGCCACCATATAACGACAGACGCTGGTCAGAAAGTGGTTTAATGGTATTCAAACCTCTTTTACACAAGCTAGCTAATAGTAAAGGCTTAATGGTCTCAAGACTTGGGCATGATGACAAGATGATGACAAGTTGTCTGCTAATAAAAGTTATTTTCTCCTGGTATACAAGCTTCTAACTTTCATCATTGTTTGACCATGACCAATAACTTTGGACAAGTATCAACATTTGTAATGGAATTCCATTCACAAGACATATCATTTTTAGCAATGCTTACTTGTTGTTGGTGGCCTGTTCGTTGGTGTATCAGTCACTGTGGGACTGCTAACATCTTTTAATAAGCCATTTATACTGGCTGATGGGCCGCAAGAAGAAATAGCTCTAGGAGGTCTCTTTCCAGGCACTTTCACTGTTGTCCTCAAAAGGTCCATCTCCTTCCCATGTGTATTGTGCAAGTAGTCCTATAAGACAGGAGAAATACAAATGTGATTTAACAATTTAGTTATTCAATACTGAATAAAAGTGTAGGGAGGGAAAAGCACATGCAGTACATCAGATATCATTTTTTTCCTTCTATTTATCCTATCTAATCAAAGGAAGGCTTCTCTATCTATTTAGCTTATGCCTCTACTGATAACTTTGTCTGTAATTGTCACCCTCCTTATCGTTACCATGCTAGTAAAAGCATTTGATAGCATCTTCTCTTAGCTATGGTCTCTAGTGGTCTATGCTAAACAGCTAAATAATAAAAAGGGCCAATGAGAATAAAAAAAAAAAATAGATTTCTGAAAATATAATCTAACATTTAAAAGTGAAACATTAAAACATCACCACAATTATTTTTTCAATGCCACAGCCACTAAGAACATTTGCTACTACTCTGATCATAACTTTAACCATTCAGTATACATGTAGTGTAAATAATACGATAATCAGCCAAGGAAAGAGGGCCTAACCCCAGGTGGACCAGTCCCCTGTAGCGATTTAAGCATTCCCTGTTCCTGCAGAGGATACCTGCAGCAGGTGACTATTGAATTGTGCTTGCTAATAATCCTGGGATGCACTGGGCTCTCTGCTGATGGTTTGCACCTGCCATGCATGGTCTGTGGCATTCCTAGGTGACCAAACCTCTCCTCCTTGTCCAGAGGCTGCCAGCTGAAAGGAACCAGTTTCAAATGAATTATCATGGTATCATCTAGTAGTGCATCCAGCACAGGATCCAGACTAACTCTTCTGACAAAAGAATGACTCGCATGTCTTCTGCATGGTGAAGACAAGGCAGCACCGAGATGGTATCCAACCAGTGGACCTGCCTGAGGCAGGATCCCATGATGAAGAAAGAACCACCTGTTCTGGAAGACCAGAATGCAGGTGTTCGATCCCCAGTGTGAGACACCCCCAGGATATGGGGAGATAAATCCCTAACAGCCAACTGAACGAGAGGCTGATTGATCACAACTGCTCCATAAAGACAGACACCATGGCGACAGGTGCAATAGGATATTCAGGAGCTAGACCAGTACAGTGGAGAAAAGTAGACCATGAGAGGAGGGTCCCCCAACAACCCCCGCTTCTGAAAGGTAGGATAGATGGGTAACTTCCTGTCTGGTGATGAGAAACCTGAGAATAAACCTGGTGTGGACCTTTTCAGCAAGAAATGGTTGATTACCTTCAACTACAGCTAACAGGTAGTTTCCAATGCTAAAACTTGAAAAGCCATATCTGGCTGAATCCTGTAAGTGTGGGAGATGTTGCCCAATATGATCCATGATGCCTACTCTCTTCACTAGAGGTCATCTGGGTATACCATAATAGGGTAGTCAGGAAAAGGCACCAGGCCAAACACAGGATGCAAAGCTCTGAGATGTATCAGGTGTGCCTGAGAGACCCTATTTTGGAGCTGACACAGGAAATGGAACAAGGGATCCAAGGGTGTAAGAAAGTCACAGTAAGCAGGGAACATGCATTAATTGGTACATTAGCACAGGGAAGAAGGAAAGCAGTAACTAAGGAGTTTCAAGGGATTAGCCTGTGAATATACAGTAAAGGGGTGTGCTCTGCAACTGAATACTCTAAAGGAAAATTAGTAAAAGACATGCAAGGTTTCACAATCAGCCTCCCACTTGTAGAAGAGGGGGAGCATCTCTATGCAGTAAAGGGTTTTAGTTGGTTTCTGACTTATAGCTTTGTAGGCTACCTAAGAATCAAGTTCTGAGGGTCTGGGAGCACCTACTGCAGCCCCACTCTTTCCTACATAAAGGAAAGAGTGGGAGTCAGTCAACCTTTCCTTGGACCCTTTTAAATTGAGGCAGTTGCATGCTCTGGTCTTCCATGGGATCCTTAATGATGGTACCAAGTGTACAATACAATAATACAAGTTATGTACGGTATAAACTTTTCTGGATTACAGTATACAGGGATCACAGTGACTAAATATTTAATGCAGACTTTCCAAGAGCAACAGTTGCTATTTTCAACATTGTTATTTTAGCTTTGTTTTTTGCCGTTTTGTTTTTTAATATAGGACCCACACTTATTTATCCCTTACAAAAAATATATGTGTGCTACAGAAAGAAAAAGTGATTCCTGAATATACTCACATTAATACTTGGGTGATAGAGCAATACTCCATTACTTGTCAATGTAACATACTTCTTCTTCCACTCCTTGTTCAGAGAATTACCACTGCGTTTCATCAAAAAGCTCTGCAATTTAGAATTAATAAACAATATAAGGAAGCAGTTGTCAACCTGCTACATATTAGGACGTGTGTCCCCTAAATTCTCTAACAATACTTCACCTTATACATTGTAAAGTTTTTCAATGCCAAACATTAAACTGCTTAAACAGGGGTAGGGGCTGGGATCTGTGGTTTGTTTGGTATTGAGGATAAAGCAGCTTATAATACACACTGTAAGAAGCTGACATTAAAGAAGACATTAGATTTTAATTTCAGGAGACCAGCCTGTATAATTTGGGCTGATAAAAGGAAATGCTGCATTTTAGCTTTAACCACTTTCAGGACCATTTTGCTGGCTTAAGACCAGACCACTTTTTGCGATTCGGCACTGCGTCGCTTTAACTGACAATTGCGCGGTCGTGTGACGTGGCTCCCAAACAAAATTTTTTTTCCCACAAATAGAGCTTTCGTTTGGTGGTATTTGATCGCCCCTGCGGTTTTTATTTTTTGCGCTATAAACAAAAAAAGAGCGACAATTTTGAAAAAAACACATTATTTTTTACTTTTTGCTATAATAAATATCCCCCAAAAATATATATTAAAAAATAATTTTCCTCAGTTTAGGCTGATACGTATTCTTCTACATATTTTTGGTAAAAAAAAATCTGAATAAGCGATTATTGATTGGTTTGTGCAAAAGTTATAGCGTTTACAAAATAGGGGATAGTTTTATAGCATTTTTATTAATATTTTTTTTTACTAGTAATGGCGGCGATCAGCGATTTTTATTGTGACTGCGACATTATGGCGGACACATCAGACATTTTTGACACATTTTTGGGACCATTGTCATTTATACAGCAATCAGTGCTATACAAATGCACTAATTCCTGTGTAAATGACTCTGGCAGTGAAGGTGATAACCAGTGGGTGGCAGTGTAGGGGTTAAGTGTTCCTAGGGGTGTGCTACTAACTGTGGGGGGCGTGGCTGTGTGTTAGTGAACACTGATCTCTGCTCCAATCACAGGGAGCAGAGATCAGTGTCACTTGTTGCTAGGCAGAATGGGGAGATGCTGTTTACTTGCGCATCTCCCCGTTCAGCCTTCCCGTGAGACGATTACGGGACCCGCGACCGGACTCACGGGGGTCAGTAGCACTTATAAGAGCCTCAATAAAGTTTGACCTTACTTAGAGCTGTTGGTTGCAAGTAAAAAAACATCAATTATTCTTATGCAATGTAAATGAGAAAAACAAAGAAATACAAATGATAAAAATATTTTTTGGCCAGGAGCATAATAAAAGAAGTGCAAAAACACCCAAAATTCCCTTTAATGGCTGTTCTGTATAGTTCTTGTGCAATATATGTAAAAAAAAATGTGGAGAAACATTCCCCCCTTTAGAAGTAACACAGACTTTTCACTGTGCCAGTGAAATCAGTAAAGGTTGTGGCTTTACAGAGTAGAGAGTACAGAGTAACACCTTTAGAATAACATCTATGAATTTTCGCACATAGCAGTCAACACATTGTAACCATGCATTAGTTTAGAAAGTGTTAATTTCTTACACATTTCTCATTTAAACTACAGTTGTATGTTTACCAGTGAAAGTTAGATTCATTAGGTGACTGCCATTTAAGGTCACAGAATGCAAACATGCAATATCAAGCCATATATTGCTATTCTAAAAATGTAAAATAATATCTGCGCTTAGTGAATAAATAAAATAATAATTGAATAATGAAATAACCTGCAGCTGTACACTATAACCCCGATATTGGGCACCAGATAACAATACAAATAACAAAGTGCAGCGCTAGGTCAGTACAGAAAATGACCCTGTACATGAATATAAGGTGTCAGATAAAGTGCAATTCAGTACATTGAAACGTGCAATCAAAAAATTTAAACAATAACCGAATGTGCAATTCAATGCCATTAATGCATAATAAAGCAAACAAAAATGTACTAAATAGCGAAATAAAGTGCAGATGTGCAATTCAGTATATTGAAATGTGCAATTAAAAACAATAACCAAATGTGCAATTCTATGCTATTAATGCGCAATGGAGCAAACAAAAAGTTGCATACAAAAGTTACACACAGTGCTGAAATGAGATAATAATAAATTCTATATATTGCCTAAAAACTAAACAATATCGAAATGTGCAATTCTATGCAATAAATGGCCAATAGAGCAAAAAAAAAAATAAAAAATTGCATACAAAAAAGTTTACACAATAAGTGCTAAAAGTGCATTATAAGTGCAGAGAAAGTTCCTATGTGGCTGACATCCAATGAAAGTGACTTCAAGTGCAATATGGAGAATAAAGCGAATGATGAGACTGTGATGCCCGTCACCTCGTTAAGATAAAAGGCTTACCAGAAAGTTTGTGACCTCCCTTACTCAGGGAGGTCAAACAGTGCTTAACCACTTGCCGACCGCTGTCAGCAAATATACGTCGGCAGAATGGCACGGCTGGGCAAAGTAACGCACCCGTACGTTACTGCGAAATTCCCGCCTGCCTGCCGCGAGCTCCGTGACCGCGGGACCCGCAGACTCGAGCGGCGCAGGGATACCCACGATCGTGTCACGGAGCTCAAGAACGGGGAGATGCCGATGTAAACGGCAACAAGCCCATCCCCCAAAATACGTATCAGCCTAAACTGAGGAAAAAAATGTTTTTTTATATATTTTTGGGGGATATTTATTATACCAAAAAGTTAAAAAAAAAATTATTTTTTTTCAAAATTTTCGCAATTTTTTTGTTTATAGCGCAAAAAATAAAAACCTCAGGGGTGATCAAATACCACCAAAACAACGCTCTATTTGTGGGAAAAAAAGGATGCCAATTTTGTTTGGGAGCCATGTCGCACGGCCGCGCAATTGTCAGTTAAAGCGACGCAGTGCCGAATCGCAAAAAGTGCTCTGGTCAGGAAGGGGGTAAATCCTCCGGGGCTGAAGTGGTTAATAGAATCAAGGGTCTGCTGGTGGAGTATTTAGACTTCCCCCTCTGATCATCCGATGGCAGCCAGACAGCATAAACAGCAAGAGGTGATGATATGCAGGAAGAAAAAAACTTGAATAGTGTCTCTTGATGGCGTATTTATTGATAAAAAGCTTAAGCAGCTACATAAAAAAACTCTGGAGAGCGTTATCTGAGTACAGGAGGTCGCAGCCTTTTTAGTAAGCCTTTTATCTTAACGAGGTGATGGGTATGACGGTGTCAACCATTCAGTTTATGCTCCATATTGCACTTGAAGTCACTTTCATTGGATGTCTGCACTTATATTGCACTTTTAGCACTTATTGTGTAAACTTTTTTTGTATGCAATTTTTTTTGCTCTATTGGCCATTTATTGCATAGACTTGCACATTTCGATATTGTTTAGTTTTTAGGCAATATATAGCATTTATTATCTAATTTCAGCACTTTGTGTAACTTTTGTATGCAACTTTTTGTTTGCTCCATTGCGCATTAATTTCATAGAATTGCACATTTGGTTATTGTTTTTAGTCTCTCGGATTGCACATTTCAATATAATGAATTGCACATCTGTATTTTATTTAGCTGTTTAGTACATTTTTGTTTGCTTTATTATGCATTAATCGCATTGAATTGCACATTCAGTTATTGTTTCAATTTTTTGATTGCACATTTCAATGTACTGAATTGCACTTTATCTGACACCTGATATTCATGTACAGGGTCATTTTCTGTACTGACCTAGCGCTGCACTTTGTTATTTGCACAAATATTGCTATTCTGCCTTATGAATATACAAAGAAGCCCTAAATCCTACAGCATTCGTTGTTAGATAAATGCAAATAAGTAGTTTTCAGCTTCAAGTTACCTAAAGCTGGTCCTGCATGGATCGAAACTTGGCCAGTTCAGCAGAGACTGATCTATTGACTTGTGTACAACCAGCCTGTTAGGAAATGTTCTCTTGATCAGCACTGCTGGCTATAGCTGGCGGTGCTGGTGATGAGTGTATTCTAAAGGTTGGGAAATCTCCCTGCTGTCAGAATACAATGACTCAGTGGGAGGAATTTCCTCATCCGCACCAGCTGGTTAAAGGAATTAAAAAAATGACTTGTGTATGGCCAGCAGAGGTCTGAGATCTACCAGATAGATATCTTGCAGCTGTAGTTCCTGTGGCTAACATGAATGTAATCAACAGAATTCTGGGTTTAATTAGGGTTGCCACCTGTCCGGGATTCACCCAGACAGTCCGGGTTTTGAATCATGTATCCGGGTTTCAGGCGGACTGAAACCCGAACACATTATTCATACCGGGCTGTGGCTCCTCAAATAACCAAGATAGTCACACACAAATCTTTTGCTGTCTGGGACCTGCGGGCTGCTGTCTTGGGGCAGCTTTGGCATTACTGGTGGGCGGGGCGATGATGTCAGCAAGAACAATTTGGCCACACCCACTGTTCGCTGCGGCAGGCTATGCACACGCATTACTACTCTCCTTGGGGTAACCCAGCCCACTAAAGTGTTCAGGTTTGGCTTGAAGAATAGGTGGCAAACGTAGGTTTAATACTTCAACAAAATGGTGGCCATCTGCACACAGACATCGACACCCTGTTGCATGAATGTGAATAAGCTGAGTAAAAGATAGCTTCAGCTCCTGCTCTCTACCTGTAGAGAACTCTTTAGACTCGTTTTGCCCTTTTTGGGGCTTAATCATATAGGTTCCTATGATTAAGTCCTGAAGAGAACAAAACAAGTCTAAGGAGTTCTCTACAGGTAGAGAGCAGGAGCTGAAGCTATCTTTTACTCAGCTTATTCACATTCATGCAACAGGGTGTCGGTGCCTGTATACAGATGGCCACCCTTTTGTTGAAGTCTACTAGAGCCTGGCAAGGCAATCCTGCCTGTCTTGCACCAGTCCATTCACATGTTGATCCACCTGACACAGGTTTTGGGGGGCATTCGAGCAGTACTATTTTCTTTGTTCTGGGTTTAATACTGCTACGCAAATTTAGGGGCCAGAAGATAATGTATTATTAGCATGAATAGCTATTGATAGTCCTCCTTGGGTCTGATGTATCATATGACATGGTTGAGGGAAGAACTTTCCCTCACTCTGAACTGCCACAGTGAAGTTTGCAAGACTGAGACAGGGGGGGTATATTGAAGGAAGAGGATGGATGTGTACTGAAGGGGTTGGAGGTGCAGAGCTGTGCCCTGGGGGGGGGGGGGGGGGGGTTGGTGGGAAAAGTGTACTGGGAGGGTTTGAGGAGAGAAAGATGTGTACATGAGAGGAGGAGGTTGAGAGATGTTGCTTGCGAGGAGGGGAGAGATGTGTGTGTTGTGGTGAGGGAAGGGGGGATATATATTGGGTGGAGAAGAGATATGTACTGCGGGAAGATGCGTACTGAGAGGGGAGGGGGGTGGGGGAGATTTGACCTCTGCACTCTATTCTTTGTGTTATGTCCCCATGTCCCCTGCACTCTGTATTTTGTGTACTCCTAACCCCTGCACTCTGTGTGTTATGTACTACCGACCTCTTCACTCTGCATGCTAACCACTCCTTACCCCTGCACTGTCCGTGGCACACACGTATGATCGCTGCAATCTGTGCATTACATACTCCTGACCCCTGCATTCTATGTAATTCTTAGTAATGTATATACTCCTAGCCCCTGCACTCTGTTTTACACACTCCTGACCCCTGCATTTTGTGTGTTCCCTACTCCTGACTCATGCATTCTATGTGTTACCTACTCCTGACCCCTGCACTCTGCATTCCTTATAATATATTGTACATAATATACTTGACCAAAGTGTTTATTGTTTCAATAGATGCTGATTGCACTTTTTTAACGTAGGCTCAGCAAAGTGTGAGTTCTCTGTCTACATTGTGTGTGTATAAAAGCACCTGTATTGGAGGGGTTTCATTTTTTTTAAATTGATTGTGCTGATGTTTATGCATGTGTGTGAGACTCAGATTTACCAAAACCATGTAGTGCAAGGGCCTGCCTGATTGCATACAAATTGAAACTCTTTAAGGTTTGACCTCATATTATATGGTTTTGGTAAATCTAAAGACAAAAATCTGCAGAAAATCTAATAGTGTGTATGGGGCCTGAGGTCCCTTTCACTGTTAATACAATTTGACCACACCCCGTTTAATGCAGCACCCTATGCCTTCTCTGCCTCCTCTGATTGCACAAGGGTACCCGTGGTCTTTTACAATTCCAGTAATGTGCCACTGCATCTTTCCTCATTGAAAAATATTGATACTGTATGTATGTAAATCTTAGCACTTAACTTTTCTCTTTTGGTCTGTTACATATACTATTGAAAGTGTTTTGCTATATCTGATAAGTAACACAATTGTTTTTGTTTTTTTCCATTTTGGCGTGGGGTTCCCTTTTAAGATCCTCAGAGCCTCAAGTCGTACCATAAGTCGGATCATGATAAGCGCTGTATCTTAACGTTTACAAGCAGTACAAGCATTTGGTGTTTGAAATGCCGGTAAACTACCGTTATAAATGCAATTTATCTGCTTTCCAAAAAATAAGTCAGTAAACTCAAGTTTTTTCCTCAGAGCGAGTTATATATTTAGATATATATTTTTCACAGTTAACTCAATTGCCTCTAAACTACTATAACGACTGAGTGTACATGTACACATAAGATAACAGAGGATGTAGATTATAGAATATAATCTGAGTGGCTCTATAATAACATGCACCTCGTCCCGCTTAACAAAGATAAAGGATATGGAGGAATGGGATTATTATGGTGCTTATAACAAATGTTACATAGAGAGTTAAATAATAAAAAAATATATAAAATTTCTTTATTGGTACAAAAAGGGAAGAAAAAGGAGCAAAATTAATTTTTAGCAATTAAAATCAATATAGAGCATATGCATAATACATGTTTTGGGCTGCTGGTGTCCCAAGAAAGAAAGGTGGTCATAAATAGCTGTTGAATCCCAACATATTTCGCCAATGATGGCTTCCTCAGGGGATAATATGGGACCACCACAAATGATCCAGCTCTAACATAAAAGGCAAAAAGATATATATATAAGTAATTAAACACATAATATAATAATAACATGAGAACAACTTTTTGTCATGACCTCAGGGAGAGGTGTGGCACATAACCCAAATATTCAATCTCCTGGATCAGAATTGATTGATGTATGTGCCACACATCTCCCTGAGGTCATGACAAAAATTTGTTCTCATGTTATATATAAGTAATTGAACACATAATATAATAATAACATGAGAACAAATTTTTGTCATGGCCTCAGGGAGATGTGTGGCACATACCTCAATCAATTTCCGAACCAGGAGATGGAATATTTGGGGTATGTGCCACACCTCTCCCTGAGGTCATGACAAAAATTTGTTCTCATGTTACTATTATATTATGTGTTCAATTACTTATATATATCTTTTTGCCTTTTATGTTAGAGCTGAATCATTTGTGGTGGTCCCATATTATCCCCTGAGGAAGCCATCATTGGCGAAACAAGGTTGGGATTCAACAGCTATTTATGACCACCTTTCTTTCTTGGGACACCAGAAACACAATACATGTATTATGCATATGCTCTATATTGATTTTAATTGGTAAAAAAATCTTTTGCTCCTTCTTACCTATTTATACCAATAAAGAAATTATATTTTTTATTGTTTAACTCTCTATGTACCATTTGTTATAAACACCGTAATAATCCCATTCCTCTATACCAGCCTTTCTCAACCTTTTCAACACAGCGGAACCCTTGAAATAGTTCTCTGGTCTCAGGGGAACCCCTTCTAAAAATCTACAACTCATGATACATTAGTGTGATGGTCAGTGGGAAGAATGGTCCTCACACTTGTGGTCATTGGGAAGAATTACCTCCTTACAGATAGCTAAAAAGATCAATGGTGTGAGTGGGAACTTATCTGAGAGGCAGAAATTGCCCAATGCTGAAGGAACCCCTAGTAACCTCTGGAGGAACCCTAAGTCCCCGTACACAGGGTCGGAAATTCCGACGGAAAATGTCCGATCGGACCATGTTGTCGGAAAATCCTCCCGTGTGTATGCTCCATCGGACTTTTTCCGTCGGAACTTCCGACGGAAAAAATTTGAGATCCTGCTCTCAAATTTTCCGACAACAAAATCCGTTCGGACTTTTTCCGATTGTGTGTAGAGAATTCCTACGGACAAAGTGCCATGCTCAGATCAAATTATGAGACCAAAGCTATTGGCTACTAGCCTCTACGCAACGAACATCACCACGTTCAGAATGATCAGATTTTCCGAAACAACTTTGTCCGACCGTGTGTATGCAACACCAGTGTTGGACAAAATCCGTCTGAAAAAATCTGATGGATTTTGTGGTCGAAATTTCTGACCGTGTGTAAGGTTCCACGGAACCCTGGTTGAGAATCACTGCTCTATACCCTTCATAACATACAGGAGAGTTCAGGGCGCTGCTGAAAAAAATGGCCAACTGATCCTAAATGTGAGTTTAGAAGCTGCTGTGTACATGAAGCCTAAAATGTTTTCTAGAAATCTAAAATACAAAGCAGCAGAAGAAGAAGCAGCAGAGAACTGTGCAAATTAAAGGCTGAGCTGTGACAGTTGACTGTCCAAGACCTTACTTGATTTCTAAAATATACTGTATACTTTTCAATATACAGTGCCGTCTCCTTGACATCAATTACATCTCTCACCCCCACAGAGATCTGCTTCTTTTCCGCAGCTCAGTAGAAGGTAACTGAGCATTGCTGTTCTATCCTCAATACCTTGCTTGCTTTGTGGAAGGATTCAATCGGAATGTGTGTGGGTTCTTCTTGTGGCAGTTCTTCCCACAAGAATCTGCAGGTAGCTGCTCCATGAAAGAATTAAATACTGCTCTCTACTGTGTCCTAGTCCACGCCTTCCATTTAAAATGCTTTGCAGAAGGCGACCGTAACAATTAAGGTGTTCGCTCTAGAGCGGCTGTGTGGGTGTTTGTCATTTACTGCAACACTGTGCTGCCAGTAGTGAATTAGCTAATCAAATGCTAACGAATTAGTATGTACCAAGAGGGACATTAATCTATGCACAGTGGGCATACATTAACCCTTGTTATATTGCATTGCCCCTATAAAGCTTACGTAATGCTGTGTAGGCCCCCGAACACCGGGAACTAGAAACACAAAGCAAATACAGTAAGTGCTTCATTTCAGAAAATCAAAACTAGTGAGTAGTAGGTATGAATAGAGACATTCCGTAGTTATTAGTAATATATTCTTGTATGGGCATTAGGTAAAATAGTATATTATGCTTGTAAAGCAAAAAACATATTACTTTTGTAAATAATCAGACTTTTCGTTTACCCTTTTCAACATTTAGAGGAACCTGGAGTTTAAAAGCTAACATTGATAACCATTTAAAGTTATTCAACTACAAGGTTCAGAAATAATTGAAAACCATTGCATATATTATAAAATATAAACATAAATAATACACACTATTGTCAAAAGTATTGGGGCAATTTACACACACATGAACTTTAATGGCATTCCAGTCTAATGCCCCGTACACACGAGCGGAATTTCCGTTGGAAAAAATCTTGGATGGTTTTTCCAACGGAATTCTGCTCAAGCTTGGCTTGCATACACACGGTCACACAAAAGTGCTCTGAACTTTCGACCGTCTAGAACGCGATGACGTACAACACTACGACGAGCCGAGAAAATGAAGTTCAATGCTTCCGAGCATGCGTTGAATTGCTTCCGAGCATGCGTAGGAATTTTGCGCATCGGAATTGGTACAGACGATCAGAATTTCCGATCAGAACTTTTTCCAACCGAAAAATTCTGGTGCGGACCAAAAAAGGGTCCTGCACAACTTTGGTCCAAATGCGATGCAAATTCAGCCATCGCACAGACATTGCATGTAATCTGCACAGCAGTGCGGTGCGAAATACATGCGATATCGCACAGCGCACCAGTGAAAAACTGGAACTTACACTGGATTGCTGCTCGGATTTGGTAGAAATACACACAATACACCAAAATTCAAGTAAAAAAACACTTCTTGTATTTAGAATATATTTGTTTATCCTGGAGTCCAGCTTTTTCTTTTTTTTAAATGGAACCTGCAAAGCAAAGGCATAATGAGCTAGTATGCATAGCATACTACCTCATGATGAATAACTTACCTGAGAACGAAGCCCCCGAAGCGACCCTCGTCCACATCCTCTTCCGCCGCCATCAATCCCGGAGTGACTTCCGGGTCTCGCTGCTCCGGCACTGTCAGTCGCCAGAGTCGCGATGACGTCACTCCCGAGCATGCGCATGGGAGCCGCCAAGAGCGGCATATCCCCGTGATCTCTGGCTTGCTCAGTGCGCCTGCGCGCCGATGTCTACGGCGCATGTGCCGTAGACAGTGGTGCCTGTCTTTTTGTAAATATCTCCTAAACCGTGTAGGTTTAGGAGATATTTATTGGACCTACAGGTAAGCCTTCATCTAGGCTTACCTGTAGGCCAAAGTGGTTTGTAAGGGTTTACAACCACTTTAAAGCGGAGTTCCACCCAAAAATTTTCCCAAAAATTCCTACTGTCTAATACAGGTATTTTGCTCCCACTTCTGGGCATCAATACCTGAGCCACCCGTGCGTATCTACGACACTTCCCGTCCCCCTGCTGTATTCTAGGAGACAAACGGGTCCCAGAAGACAGCAGGGACCAGTGGGATTGCGCAACGCGAGTCGCACATACGCAGTAGGGAACCAGGCTGTGAAGCCGCAAGGCTTCACTTCCTGATTCCCTTACCAAAGATGGCGGCGCCTCCACCCGACAGCCGAGGGACAGACCGGCTTCGGGTGCCGACATCGCCAGCGCCATGGACAGGTAAGTGTCCTTATTTTAAAAGTCAGCAGCTGCAGTATTTGTAGCTGCTGACTTAAAAAATAAATAAAAATAAATCAGCGGACCTCCGCTTTAAACCCAGAAGCAAATATTTATTTAATTGCAGCTTACCAATTCTTAGATGCGATGGCTGCATTTGTTTTATTTTTTATTTTCACCTGGTGATCTGGCGAACAGAAAAAGCTGCCCTGCAAATGAAGCAGTTGAGGGTTGAGACAAACCATTTACCCCTGACATGGGTGCTTACAATGGTCAGCTTTTATTTATTCATGTAAAACCTTTATTCCAAAAGGTAAAAAAAAAAACAGTTTTTGTAATTGCTTGTGTAACTGCAGTGTGAGCTGGCTTCAATTTGTTAGTGTATCTATATCTGCTAGTCCTTTTAATACTTCCTTTCGCCCTAGACTGACAGTGCTTCTGTCCAAAGTGGCTCTGTTGCTGCTTCATCCAGAGTGGGGGGCACTCTTAGGCTGGATTCACACCTATGCATTTTTTTTTTCTGGTACAATGTTTTTATTGAAATATTAAAAAAAAGGAAAGAACCAGGTGACACATTCCCACGCAGGGGATATGATTCACACCTATGCATTTTTAGTGCTTTTTGCATTTTGCAGATTTGCTCTACAGAACGTGTTCCATAGGAAACCATGGTAAATGGACTGTAGTGCAAATCTGCAAAATGCAAAAAGCACTAAAACTGCATAGGTGTGAATCCAGCCTCATACAGGAGGTGTTTTACTTGCCAGGTCACCAGGTGAAAACAAGAGAAAAAAGCCTAAAAATAAAAAATAGAAAACAAATGCAGCCACTGCATCTAAGGATTGGTAAGCTGCAATATATTACATTTTGCGCTTATTACTGCTTTAAATACAACACACCGTGCCAAATAAGCCATTCAAGGAACTGGTCCACTTTACTAACTTTAATAAAGAAGAAGTACCTTTTCCATAAAACTTTTCAAAGAAATATTATTACCTGTTTGATAGGCAGAGCTCGGCCGCCAGTGATGGGGTCACCTCGACTATCAAAACTCCTCTTCTCCATATCGCTGCCCCTTCGGGTCTGCAAAGAGACAGTCGTTTCTCATTTAATATTCTCTTCCTTGAACAGGAATGCCAAATAGGAGACAAATAGCAGATTTTCAGTGCTTGGTACAATAGCAGTGCTCAGTCACATGGCACCAATTTTTATTTCAGCTGTGACTGATTTGACAAGGCGACTTTTCAATCACGTTTTGTATTCAATATAAGCAGCAGAGCGATGGAGCTGAACTCTTAGCCAACACAAGGCACATCACTCATGCAGCGCCAAATGACATGGGCAGGGTGGCTCATAGTGTCCTTAGCAGCAACTGCCTTTGTGACAGAGGTAGAATGGCAGTAGGTAAAATGTTGCTGCTTGATTCTAATATGTCGTGGTGTGAATACCAGAAAGTTGAATTATTTATGCAAGTCTACTGTTCATTTTCTGACACCTGGAGGTGGATAACAGTTTGGCTCTCTAAGCCGCACTAAAATAAAATAGTCACCTGTCACCCCATTTTGCTTTGTGGCATATTGATTTTTGATATTCTCCTTTCGTCCTTATAAAACAACGCATCAATTTAGAGTTAACTATTTAGTGGGTAGTTTTTGCCAACAATGTCTGTGTCTAAAGCTGGCCACACACTATACAATTTTCTTGTTCAATTTGCTTTATATTTACCTTCTACTACAGTGCCTTGCAAGAGTATTCACCCCCCTTGGCTGTTTACCTATTTTGTTACATTACAGCATTTAGTTCAATGTTTTTTTAATCTGAATTATATGTGATGGAACACAATAGTCTAAGTTGAATTAAAATTAGAAAAAATATATACATAAAAACATTTTCAGAAATAAAAAACTGATAATTGGCATGTGCGTATGTATTCACCCCCTTTGTTATGAAGCCCATAAAAAGCTCTGGTTTAAACAGTTTACTTCAGAAGTCACAAAATTAGTGAAACGATTTCCACCTGTGTGCAATCTAATGCCCCATACACACGATTGGATTTTCCAACGGAAAATGTCCTATCGGACCATGTTGTCGGAAATTCCGACCGTGTGTGGGCTCCATCGGACTTTTTCCGTCGGATTTTCAGACGGACAAAGTTTTATCTCCTGCTCCCAAATTTTCCGACAACAAAGTCCTATCGGACTTTTTCCGATCGTGTGTAGCGAATTCCGACGGACAAAGTGCCACGCATGCTCAGATCACATTACAAGACCAAAGCTATTGGCTACTAGCCTCTACGTAGTCCCGTCGTACGCAGCGAACGTCACCACGTTCAGGATGATCGGATTTTCCGACAACTTTGTCCGACCGTGTGTATGCAACACCAGTGTCGGACAAAATCCGTCAGAAAAAATCTGACGGAGTTTGTGGTCGGAATTTCCGACCGTGTGTACGGGGCATAAGTGTCACATGATCTGTCATTACACACCATTTTTAAAAGGCCCCAGAGGCTGCAATACCTATGCAAGAGGCACCACTAACCAAACACTGCCATGAAGACCAAGGAACTCTCCAAACAAGTAAGGGACAATGTTGTTGAGAAGTACAAGTCAGGGTTAGGTTATAAAAAAATATCCAAATCTTTGATGATCCCTAGGATCACCATCAAATCTATCATAACCAAATGCAAAGAACATGGCACAACAGCAAAACTGGCAAGAGACAGCCGCACACCAAAACTCACGGACTGGGCAAGGAGGGCATTAATCAGAGAGGCAGCACAGAGACCTAAGGTAACCCTGGAGGAGCTACAGAGTTCCACAGCAGAGACTGGAGTATCTGTACATAGGACGACAATAAGCCGCACGCTCCATAGAGTTGGCCTTTATGGCAGAGTGACCAGAAGAAAGCCATTACTTTATGCAAAAAACAAAATGGCACGTTTTGAGTTTGCTAAAAGGCATGTGGGAGACTCCTAAAATGTATGGAGGAAGGTGCTCTGGTCTGATGAGAATAAAATTTAACTTTTTGGCCATCAAAGAAAACACTACGTCTGGCGCAAACCCAACAAATCTCATCACCCAAAGAACACCATCCCCACAGTGAAACATGGCGGTGGCAGCATCATGCTGTAGGGATGTTTTTCACCAGTCGGGATTGGGAAACTGGTCAAAGTTGAGGGAAAGATGGATGGTGCCAAATACAGGGATATTCTTGAGCAAAACCTGTACCACTCTGTGTGTGATTTGAGGCTAGGATGAAGGTTCACCTTTCCGGCAGGACAATGACCCCAAACACACTGCTAAAACAACACTTGAGTGGTTTAAGGGGAAACATATAAATGTGTTGGAATGGCCTAGTCAAAGCCCAGACCTCAATACAATAGAAAATCTGTGGTCAGACTTAAAGATTGCTGTTCACAAGCACAAACCATCCAACTTGAAGGAGCTGGAGCAGTTTTGCAAGGAGGAATGGGCAAACATCACAGTTGTAAGCTCATAAAGACTTATCCAAAGCGACTTGGAGCTGTAATAGGCCGCAAAAGGTGGCTCTACAAAGTATTGACTTTAGGGGGGGTGAATAGTTATGCACATTGACTTTTTCTCTTATTTTGTCCTATTTGTTGATTGCTTCACAATAAAAAAAAAAAAAAAACATCTTCAAAGTTGTGGGCATGTTCTGTAAATTAAATGATGCAAATCCTCAAACAATCCATGTTAATTCCAGGTTGTGAGGCAACAAAACACCAAAAATGCCAAGGGGGGTGAATAATTTTGCAAGGCACTGTATGTAGTGTAAGGGCCTGCCTGACTGCATACTAATTAAAAGTGTTTAGATTTGACCTCATATTATATTGTTTTGATAAATCTAAAGGAAAATTGTACAAGAAAATTGTATGGCCAGCCTTAGTTTGTTTAGCCCTGGTTCACATTGGAGCGATTTGGCATGCGATTTGACATGTCATGCCAAATCGGCGACAATTGCACCATGCAAAGAATTTGCCGCGCCGCACTGGTTCCCAAAAGTAGTTTCTGTACTACTTTTGGCGGCTTCGGGGTGCGATTTTCATAGACATCTGTGCAGCAACCCGCACAGATGTCTCTGAAATCACCCCCGAACTCGGAACTGACATGCGGGAATGAAATAATTTCATTCCCCCTGTCCGTGTGAACCTGGGCTCCAAGTCTGATTCCAACACTGACATATTGTAGGTAGAACTTTACTAAAACTGGAGTACTCAGAATTTGGTGCAGCTGTGTATGGTAGCCAATCAGCTTCTAACTTCAGCTTGTTCAATTAAGGTTTGACAATTAAACATGGAAGCTGCATCAGATTTTGCACTCTCCAGTTTTAGTAAATCCCCCCCAAATAGTGATATCAGTGCTACTCTCTGCAGCATTCTTCTAGAAGCCCTGAGCAGCTCGATGATGGATCCTCAGAGGTGTGTCCTTGACATACTGGTGTCACAAGAAGTTGGTTGAATGATGCTGCACCCATTCAATCAGGAAAAGGACCAGTACTGGATCACAGGAGCATTGAAATAGTGATTACTGCTTGTCAAGTTATTTTTGTATATGTTATTCAGCACAGCAGCATCTGGTGTGTTGAATAACAGGAAAAGTAGATTCTGATCAAATTATTCTACAAGACTAAAGTCACTTTATAAGGAAAAAATGTTGGGTGTATGTATCTACTTCCCAGAGCACTGGAGAAATTGCCTATAGCCAGGCAAGCCTCGGGTGATACACAGAGATAATACAAATCCTCCTACATAAGTTGTACCTGTTTATTTGCAGCCACTTGTCCTGTACATCCTTGTAAAACACAGAGATGAAAAGGATTTTTCACTGACTCACAAAGCAGGGGGTGGGGAGGAGCTGCACTGAGAGCTGATTGGAGGGAAGGGACATAACCCCTTGACAGAGTTCACAGAAACAGAAGTGAGGCTGTCAATCAGTAGGAGCTCCCTCCCCTGTCACCTTTTTAGCTCTTGGTGTCAGGAAAACCTCAATGTTCCTGATAATCAGGCCTTAAATGTCACTAGTAGTTAATAATGCAGAGGTTGATTTGCTCCCACTGTATATGCTGGAAATTTGGGTTGATCACACTTATTGTACACATTCCAATGTAAATAGTTGTTCAAGAAACACACATTATTGCACCAATGTGAATCCAAACAATTCCTTTTTTCACACTGCCTAAACAATACCTGATTGAATAGTTTTGAAGTATGATCATAAAACAGCAGAAACCTGTACATATGTTGATACCTAAAAAATAAGCACATTTATTGTATAGCAATAATTTACTTACTGGGAAAAGGCTTGTACGTCGCTTAGCTCCACGATGGAGTGGCCCTGGTGTGCTGACTGCGATGGACACCTCGCTGCGCAGCTCTCTGTGGCTGATGTTCGGGGTAGAAGGCAATGATGAAGAGTAGTCGTTTCCTGGTCCTCCATTACTAGTCTGCAGAGCATATATACAGATATATGATAATACTGTGTATCCCAATGGACAAAACCTATAGCTATATATAATTTTACTTTTATGACAGAAACATGAGTGTTCCATTTTCAGGAAACCCAAGCTTAATACACTCTCATCCTTACTAATTATACACTGCTATTTAAAAATAACAGCTGGGAAAGTTTGAAACTAAATTGAGTTGATGAAAAAGTAGGCTCAGAATAGGGTAGCCAGACAAAGCACAATATTTCAATTTTTCATATTTTTGGTCAATGTTATGCCACGTACACTGAAGGGACTTTGTCCGCCGGACCTAGTCCAGCGGACAATCCGCCGGACTTTCCAGCTGGGCTTCGGCGGACTTGAAAGCGAACGGACTTGACCACACACGATCACGCTAAAAGTCCGGCGGTTCACGCGATGATGTACAGCACGTACGACGGGACTAGAAAAAGAAAAATACTAGAAAAATACTTGCTACTGAGCATGCGTCCTTTTTGGTCCGCCGGACCATACTACAGACGGCCGTATTGTCCGCCGGACTGCCAAGTCCAGCGGATAATTTTAAAACAAAACTTAAAACCTAGTCCGCCGGACTTTTTGGAAAAAAGTCAGTCGAAGGCCCACACACGAGGGGATTGTCCGCCGGACTCGAGTCCAGCGGATAATCCCGCGGGATAGTCCCTTCGTGTGTACACGGCATAAGAGTGATAAAATAAACAATTGCCATTTCTGTTTCATCATGGACAGGGGACATTCTTTTCACATTGCATGCTCTGTGTTCATACACTGACTAATTTAGACTGCTGGATGCAATTTGACTAAAAACAGCATATCTCTAACTTTTTCTGAGATCTACACATCCATACCAGCCCTGAAATATCGGAGATGGAGGGTGGAAGCACTATGTGCATCTTCTATTCTAAGTTCCATGGCAGTTTTTATATTTTCCTTCACCTATGCAAAAGAACCCATTGCTTATCAGAACTAAGCTACATAGACAATTAAAGCCAATCAGGCATACCTGCCCATGCAGCTTGTAGGCAGTTTGCCTACAGAATTCTAGTTAAGGTAGTTAGCTGGCCCAGGCTGAGGAATGGGGGTTTCATGTTCTCACCTTTGTTCCTGGGTTTTTTGGACCCAGCCTATCCACCCTGTGATAAAAATAAGTGGGGAAGCTGGGTTCCAGAGCTTTGACCCACTCAGGAAGATGCTGTGATTGCTGCAGAGCTCCATTAGGGAGGGCTGCTGCACCCTGCAGACCATCAGAAGGCATCGGCAGTCCACTACCAAGCTTTTGGGGATGCCATTAATGGACTGTCACTTTGCTGAGGTATGCCTGGGCAGTCTAGTTGAGTTAGGGGATGTTCCATTGAAATTGTTCATGTTGAACTGTATCGCTAAATATCCAAGTTAAGTTGCATCAACTTATTTGAGCCTGATCTGAAGTAATTTAGAGGGGTGCATGATAGTTCCAGGCGTATGAGGAGTATGAAGCAAAGCCACTACAAAAGGTTGACTCGGCAAGACGATCAGAAGGAATAATGCAGTTGCTATAGGTAACCAAGAACTAGTGCAAGGTACATTGCAGCCGGTCATAAAGCATGGTACTCGGCATGGTGGGTGTCCTTTGGTAGTGAGGTGGCTGGTGATCTGGCTCCCTCCCTAGCAGTCGGTTTCTCAAAGCAACTGGGACCGAACCGTGTTATGAAGACCCATAGCCTGACCGCATGGTATGGGAGGGATGGAGTTAATTAAGTGTACGCATAAGGGCCATGCTAGGTGCACGGCAGGACCCAATTCTGTCACTGGGAGTGAGGGGACAGAGGTACGCTGGACTGGAGGAGAGGGCACAAGCTCTGTGGTGTCCTTCCTAGATGTAACATCTACCAAGCCAAGGTGTGACATGGAACACTATCCTACAGACGTAGTTTGTGTAATTAATTAATGCACACTGTGTTAGGGCTCTTTCACACGGACGGTCCGTATGTCCGTTTTTCATCCACCCGATCTCGTCCGTGCCCGCTATGGTCCGTTTCTGCAGACTGAGGAAAACCCTATTTTTTCATCCGTCTGCAGAGCGGATCGGATGACGACGGACTCTACGGTCCGTCGTCACCCGATCCCCCATAGAGGAGAGCGGCGCTGTGACAGGTCCGTCCCTGCACAGAGTGCATAGACGGACCTGTCATCTTCCTGCTCAGCGGAGATCGCTCGCTGAGCAAGCGAATATTCATGGGGCGGATCTGCACTGATCCGCCCCGTGTGAAAGAGCCCTTAAGCTTACCTCTAAGCTGGGGAAACGCCATAATGTTTCACTCTCACATGAACATGGTCACCACCTGGTCCCAAGTGTTGATGAGTTCACTCATGACAAAATCTACCCCTGTGTGCAGGGCGAGTTGGCACCATCTACAAACTAATATGTGGCCCAGGAGAAAGGGGGTAGAAGGATACCATAATCCTGGAGCTGAATTCAGAGATTTATCCCCTAAAAGTGACATTACAGGCCACAGGTCTGAACAGTTAGTCTTGACTGAAAGAGAAACAACATACTTCCTTGCTCAACTCTGAAGGGCAATAAATAGGCCAATTTCTTTCTTCAGAGCAGAGTCACTAGGGGGTGATTCGCCAGGGTAGCATTTCTTTCACTTTAGCCAGGGTATTCTCACTGTCACTCCCCTCAAAGTTCCCTCGATGTCTATCCAGGTGGCTATGTATTCAGATCAGTATTTGAATCTCCCTGTTCATTGTCCTACCTTTACATAGCGTATAGAGCAGGGGTCTTCAAACTACGGCCCTCCAGTTGTTCAGGAACTACAATTCCCATCATGCCTAGTCATGTCTGTTAATGTCAGAGTTTTGCAATGCCTCATGGGATGTGTAGTTCTGCAACAGCTGGAGGGCCGTAGTTTGAGGATCCCTGGTATAGAGTGTCACTGAACTTTTATTATTTGCACATTAATGGCATAATATGCATGACTATACAGTTTATTAAGGCTTTGCTGTGCTATATTCCACTTTTTTAACTGTTATATGGCTGATTATCTATACCAGAATCGTCAAAAAAGGCTGTGAATATATAAATACCTGCACTGATAATGGAGTGGAACCACCGGAATGACTTGGAGAACTGGGTAATGACTTGCATGATAGTAGCTGTTGCTGTCTCTTCAGCGCTAAGACCTTCTGAGCAACTAAAAATATCAAGCAAATATACAACAAATATAAAGTACCGTATGAAGAAGAGCAATTTAAATTAATAGCAATTAAGTGTATGTATTTGTGTACACTTGAGTTTAATGCTTTCGAAGAAACTGAGCAAACACTTCATGCGTATTCTGTTTAGTGGACGTTTTTAAATATTTGCTATGTAACATTAAAGTATTAAAGTTTTGAGTGTACTAATATGAAGGATGTAATGGTATTTAGTGTTTGTAATATGATCAGAAATTATTTTTTGTAATATTCTGCCTATTTTTATGAAAGATTTGCTACATAAAATAAACTGGGCATATTACAAACTTTAAAGTTGAACTGCAAACAAACAGCCCATATGTGTATGTCAATTGTCTTGTAATTCACATACCCCTGCCGCACTATATAACTAGGTTGGTGATGACAATTTGCCCCACTACAGTTAAGAAATAGAGCCAGGTCACAGATCCATCCCCTGTATGCAGACTGAGCCATGAATGAACTTCACCACACTGATGAGGTCATCATCGCTCATTTCTTCTATCACCTAGCTCCCAATATTAAGTGGGTGTACTTTGCAACCCCTACATTCTTAGGCCTATATCACACTACCTATCTTGTTACTGGCAACAACTTACTTGTTCTAGCACTGCTTTATAAATATCAATTCTTAACCCTCTCCTCCTTCCTTTCAATTGATGCTATCAAACAATCACAACAGAGCAATAATAAGGAACTATGCAGGTAGCATTAAAGGGGGAGGAGGGGGTTGGGAGTCCAAGTTTATAAAGCTGTCATAGAACATCTAAACAGTGTAGGCACCCATATATCACATGCAGCACCCACCTCTAGTTAGGCTGCTATGAAAAATCTATTTTTTTAGCTTCACTGCAGCAATTTATTGTTTTTGTCTGTTCAAAGTTTATTAAACTGGTTGTTTGATTCCTTCCACCACCTTTTCCAGAATATAGGGTAGGGAGATTCAAATAACCATTATAAATATTTATCATGCCCAAGCCAATACATGGAAGGAGGTGTCCAGAATGTGGCTGGGGGGGTGATAAATGTTTGGGGGGCCTTTTCAGAGTTTTCCTTTCTCTTCAGGAAAGATTCCAGCTCTCCTGGGGCTGCTTCCCATGGGAGATAGCTACTGAGATGAAAATTCCTGTCTGGGCCTCAGCGGGCGCTGGGCTGGTAGCCTGGGGAGGATTGATTAAGGATTTTTTTTCTGGAGAGCGTTGTCCTGAAGTCTTGGACTGGAGAAGGATCTTTTATTTCCCTCACTGAGGATCTACCTGTAGATGCTGGGTGGCAGACAGCTTCTGGGACATTGTGAACAAAGACAGTGCTGTAGACTCTTGGGTGTGTAAGTGTTAGGCCCCTTTCACACTGACGGACCATTCAGGTCCATCTGTCAGTTTTGACGGCGGACCGGAACGGGCGCTCCATGCTGGTCTACAGAGCGACGGATGTCAGCAGAGACATGTCCAATCCTCCAAAAGCAGATGGATGGCCCTACGTCCGGATCCGTCGCTGGCAGATCAGATCGGATCGGGTGAGATCTGATGAAAACGGACACGCTGTCCGTTTTCATCCGATCTCTCCATAGAGACCAGCGGCGCTGGACAAGCCCCTCCCCGCTCAGTGAGCAGAGAGGGACTTGTCATCCGCCGGCTCAGGGGAGATCAATGGAGAGATCTCCCGCTGAGCCGGCGGACAGAGGCGGACTCCGTGGAAGCGGATCCCCCTAGTGTGAAAGGGGCCTTAGGGGGGAACTAAGTGCCAGAGCATTCTATATGTACAGGAACTGCGCTTATAGAGTCCTGGATATACTGGCCATTTCCTGCTAATTGCAGGAAAAGCTGCTTAGATAAGATTATTGAGAAGTTGCCTTTCTGTTGTTTTTGCAATTGTTTGGAGTATCCTATGACCCTTAACCCCTCTCCTGTTTAAGTTGAACAGTAATAACTAGTAAAAACGACCTCCCCTAGGCTAAGCCTGAATTGTCGTTGTGCATAGAACTGTGTTTGTGTCTGGCAGCCTCTGTACTAGTCAGGGAGACTTGGGTATATTCTCAGCTCACCCTTTGGGGGTGAGCGCTACACACAAACAAAATTTCCATGCTCAAATACTTTTCTCTGTATGTAATAAAATACACAGATACAAAATTGTGTATAAATACAAAAAACATTTCATAAAAAAATGACTGGGTCCACCCACATAACCATATAAATATTGCAAACTATACAACTTTCTAACTTGAATGTCTCCATTGCCTCAATATACGAGGGGCGTTCAAGCCAAACCGATACTTTTAATTTTACAGGTATAAAAAGGGATGCTAGCGTGGCGGTACTACATGCAGTAGTAAGTGGCAAGTGTGTCCTAATACTGATAGGCATCGCACATGCTGTGGGCCAGTCCAGAGACTGTTAATCAAGATGGCAAACAACAGTGGTAGTGCGTGCATGAAACAGCGTGTGGTGATGAAGTTTCTTGTGAACAAAGGCGTAAAACCCATGGATATCTACAGAAGACTTCAAGCACAGTACAGTTATGAGACGTAGTAAGACATTTGAATGATGTAAACATTTTAAAAATGGCCGTACGTCCATCAGTGATGATCCCGGCCGTGGTGGTTCCCAGCCCACAACAGTCATTCCTGTGGACATTCAGCGAGTGAATTGCTGGATTGTCTGATCCTGGATAGGGATGGGCCCGGTGCTCGATGCGAACCCACGTTCGCATCGAGCACCGGGCGTTCGCTCGCTCGGCGAGCCCAGAACTATTTTGGCCGCTCGCATCACATTCGTGTGATGCGAGCGGCCCCGCAATGCATTGCGGCCGGCGCGGCCGGCGCAGTGCATTGCTGGCTGATGATTGGCCAAGCATGCACTGTGACCCCGCATGCTTGGCCAATCACAGCGCCGGAAACTCGAAGAGCCATAATTGGCTACAGGCAGGACGCCTGTAGCCAATTACAGCTCAGGGGCTTTAGTACACGCCCCCTCTTATAAAAGGCCGCCACGCCGTCTGCGCCGGTCACATGCTGTTCCGGCGCAGATAGAGCAGGATCGTTCTGTGTCACTCTGCTGGATTTAGTTAGATAGATTCACTTAGAGAGATTGAGTTAGATAGATTCATTTAGAAGGATTGATTTAGAAAGAGGGGCTTGTAGTGTGTTCGTGGCAGGCAGGCACTGGCAGCAAACAGAGCTCCTGTATTTTGTTCCCAGAAGCACCTATAGGACTTGTAGTGTGTTCGTGGCAGGCAGGCAGAGCTCCTATATTTTGTTCCCAGAAGCACCTATAGGACTTGTAGTGTGTTCGTGGCAGGCAGGCAGAGCTCCTATATTTTGTTCCCAGAAGCACCTATAGGACTTGTAGTGTGTTCGTGGCAGGCAGGCAGAGCTCCTATATTTTGTTCCCAGAAGCACCTATAGGACTTGTAGTGTGTTCGTGGCAGGCAGGCAGAGCTCCTATATTTTGTTCCCAGAAGCACCTATAGGACTTGAAGTGTGTTAGTCCCATCACACAGACCTATATTTTGTTCCCAGAAGCACCTATAGGACTTGAAGTGTGTTAGTCCCATCACACAGACCTACATTTTCTTCCCAGAAGCACCTATAGGACTTGAAGTGTGTTAGTCCCATCACACAGAGATCATATATTTTGTTCCCAGAAGCACCTATAGGACTTGAAGTGTGTTAGTCCCATCACACAGACCTACATTTTCTTCCCAGAAGCACCTATAGGACTTGAAGTGTGTTAGTTCCATCACACAGAGATCATATATTTTGTTCCCAGAAGCACCTATAGGACTTGAAGTGTGTTAGTCCCATCACACAGACCTATATTTTCTTCCCAGAAGCACCTATAGGACTTGAAGTGTGTTAGTCCCATCACACAGACCTACATTTTCTTCCCAGAAGCACCTATAGGACTTGAAGTGTGTTAGTCCCATCACACAGAGATCATATATTTTGTTCCCAGAAGCACCTATAGGACTTGAAGTGTGTTAGTCCCATCACACAGACCTATATTTTCTTCCCAGAAACACCCATAGGACTTGAAGTGTGTTAGTCCCATCACACAGAGATCATATATTTTGTTCCCAGAAGCACCTATAGGACTTGAAGTGTGTTAGTCCCATCACACAGACCTATATTTTGTTCCCAGAAGCACCCATAGGACTTGAAGTGTGTTAGTCCCATCACACAGAGATCATATATTTTGTTCCCAGAAGCACCTATAGGACTTGAAGTGTGTTAGTCCCATCACACAGACCTATATTTTCTTCCCAGAAGCACCCATAGGACTTGAAGTGTGTTAGTCCCATCACACAGAGATCCTATATTTTGTTCCCAGAAGCACCTATAGGACTTGAAGTGTGTTAGTCCCATCACACAGACCTATATTTTGTTCCCAGAAGCACCTATAGGACTTGAAGTGTGTTAGTCCCATCACACAGACCTACATTTTCTTCCCAGAAGCACCTATAGGACTTGAAGTGTGTTAGTCCCATCACACAGAGATCATATATTTTGTTCCCAGAAGCACCTATAGGACTTGAAGTGTGTTAGTCCCATCACACAGAGATCATATATTTTGTTCCCAGAAGCACCTATAGGACTTGAAGTGTGTTAGTCCCATCACACAGACCTATATTTTGTTCCCAGAAGCACCTATAGGACTTGAAGTGTGTTAGTCCCATCACACAGACCTACATTTTCTTCCCAGAAGCACCTATAGGACTTGAAGTGTGTTAGTCCCATCACACAGAGATCATATATTTTGTTCCCAGAAGCACCTATAGGACTTGAAGTGTGTTAGTCCCATCACACAGAGATCATATATTTTGTTCCCAGAAGCACCTATAGGACTTGAAGTGTGTTAGTCCCATCACACAGACCTACATTTTCTTCCCAGAAGCACCTATAGGACTTGAAGTGTGTTAGTCCCATCACACAGAGATCATATATTTTGTTCCCAGAAGCACCTATAGGACTTGAAGTGTGTTAGTCCCATCACACAGACCTATATTTTCTTCCCAGAAGCACCTATAGGACTTGAAGTGTGTTAGTCCCATCACACAGACCTATATTTTGTTCCCAGAAGCACCCATAGGACTTGAAGTGTGTTAGTCCCATCACACAGAGATCATATATTTTGTTCCCAGAAGCACCTATAGGACTTGAAGTGTGTTAGTCCCATCACACAGACCTATATTTTCTTCCCAGAAGCACCTATAGGACTTGAAGTGTGTTAGTCCCATCACACAGACCTACATTTTCTTCCCAGAAGCACCTATAGGACTTGAAGTGTGTTAGTCCCATCACACAGAGATCATATATTTTGTTCCCAGAAGCACCTATAGGACTTGAAGTGTGTTAGTCCCATCACACAGAGATCATATATTTTGTTCCCAGAAGCACCTATAGGACTTGAAGTGTGTTAGTCCCATCACACAGACCTACATTTTCTTCCCAGAAGCACCTATAGGACTTGAAGTGTGTTAGTCCCATCACACAGAGATCATATATTTTGTTCCCAGAAGCACCTATAGGACTTGAAGTGTGTTAGTCCCATCACACAGACCTATATTTTCTTCCCAGAAGCACCTATAGGACTTGAAGTGTGTTAGTCCCATCACACAGACCTATATTTTCTTCCCAGAAGCACCCATAGGACTTGAAGTGTGTTAGTCCCATCACACAGAGATCATATATTTTGTTCCCAGAAGCACCTATAGGACTTGAAGTGTGTTAGTCCCATCACACAGACCTATATTTTCTTCCCAGAAGCACCTATAGGACTTGAAGTGTGTTAGTCCCATCACACAGACCTATATTTTCTTCCCAGAAGCACCCATAGGACTTGAAGTGTGTTAGTCCTATCACACAGAGATCATATATTTTGTTCCCAGAAGCACCTATAGGACTTGAAGTGTGTTAGTCCCATCACACAGACCTACATTTTCTTCCCAGAAGCACCTATAGGACTTGAAGTGTGTTAGTCCCATCACACAGACCTATATTTTGTTCCCAGAAGCACCTATAGGACTTGAAGTGTGTTAGTCCCATCATACAGAGATCCTATATTTTGTTCCCAGAAGCACCTATAGGACTTGAAGTGTGTTAGTCCCATCACACAGAGCTATATTTTGTTCCCAGAAGCACCTATAGGACTTGAAGTGTGTTAGTCCCATCACACAGAGCTCCTCTATTTTCTTTGCAGAAGCACCCATAGGACTTCTAGTGTGTTAGTGGCATCACACATAGCTCCTATATTGTCTTCTCAGCAGCACCCACAGGACTTCTAGTGTGTTAGTGGCATCACACAGAGCTCCTCTATTTTCTTTGCAGAAGCACCCATAGGACTTCTAGTGTGTTAGTGGCATCACACAGAGCTCCTATATTGTCTTCTCAGCAGCACCCACAGGACTTCTAGTGTGTTAGTGGCATCACACAGAGCTCCTCTATTTTCTTTGCAGAAGCACCCATAGGACTTCTAGTGTGTTAGTGGCATCACACAGAGCTCCTATATTGTCTTCTCAGCAGCACCCACAGGACTTCTAGTGTGTTAGTGGCATCACACAGAGCTCCTCTATTTTCTTTGCAGAAGCACCCATAGGACTTCTAGTGTGTTAGTGGCATCACACAGAGCTCCTCTATTTTCTTTGCAGAAGCACCCATAGGACTTCTAGTGTGTTAGTGGCATCACACAGAGCTCCTATATTGTCTTCTCAGCAGCACCCACAGGACTTCTAGTGTGTTAGTGGCATCACACAGAGCTCCTATATTGTCTTCTCAGCAGCACCCACAGGACTTCTAGTGTGTTAGTGGCATCACACAGAGCTCCTCTATTTTCTTTGCAGAAGCACCCATAGGACTTCTAGTGTGTTAGTGGCATCACACAGAGCTCCTATATTGTCTTCTCAGCAGCACCCACAGGACTTCTAGTGTGTTAGTGGCATCACACAGAGCTCCTCTATTTTCTTTGCAGAAGCACCCATAGGACTTCTAGTGTGTTAGTGGCATCACACAGAGCTCCTCTATTTTCTTTGCAGAAGCACCCATAGGACTTCTAGTGTGTTAGTGGCATCACACAGAGCTCCTATATTGTCTTCTCAGCAGCACCCACAGGACTTCTAGTGTGTTAGTGGCATCACACAGAGCTCCTCTATTTTCTTTGCAGAAGCACCCATAGGACTTCTAGTGTGTTAGTGGCATCACACAGAGCTCCTATATTTTCTTCTCAGCAGCACCCACAGGACTACCGACTACAATGGCTGGAAGACCGCCAAGGGGAGGCAGAGCGTGCAGAGCCAAGAACACAGGGCAGGCAGGCTCTGTTTCTAGTGGACGTGGCCGTGGACGTGGTCATGCATCGTCATCAGCACGTGGCCATGGGACACGCGCGTCTTTGTTTTCGGCAGCTGGACATGTGGAGCCGCATCATGCTGAAGGCTTGGTAGAATGGATGACCAAGCCCTCCTCATCCTCCTCATCCTCTCTCACCCAGGCTCAGGGTACTGACAGAGCAGCTGCCAACGCGTACTCAATGGCATCATCAGCCACCCCTTCCCTAGACCCACCATGTCCTCCTGAGGAGTCCCCCGAACTCTTTGAGCACAGTGTTGGGTACATGCTCCAGGAGGATGCCCAACGATTCGAAGGCTCGGATGATGATACCCAGCTTGAGGAATCTGGCAGTACTGTTCCACCAGCTGCAGCTTACTGCCAGGTTTGCTCTAGTGGTGAAGAGGGAGGGGATGATGAGGTCACTGACTACACGTGGGTGCCTGAAGGGAGAGAGGATGAGGAGGAGGACGAGGAGGAGGAGGATGCGGCGTCACATGTCCAACGAGGCAGGATGCCCCCTGGAGGCCAGGTAGAGGCCAGCACAGCAACTGTACAACACCGCAGAGCTCCGCCTGTGCAGGGCGCTGCCTCTGCACGTTATCAGAAAAGTTCTTTGGTGTGGGCCTTTTTTGAGACGAGTGCATCAGATCGCACCACTGCTATTTGTAATATTTGTCTCAAGCGTATCTCGCGTGGCCAAAACATCAGCCGCTTGGGCACCACAAGCATGACCAGACATATGTCGACCTGCCATGCAGCTCGTTGGCAGGCACACATAAAAGACCCACACCAAAGAACTAAGCGGACCTCTCCTTGCTCCTCATCAGCTGGGATCTCCATCCCCACTACACCTTCAGTCCTCTCTGAAAGCTGCTCTGAGAGGACTGAAGGTGTAGAATTAGGTGTGTCACAACCAAGTACTTGCAGTACACCGACGTCTGATTGCAGCAGGCAAATTTCCCTGCCCCAGCTGCTGGACCGTAGAAAGAAGTACACTCCCAGCCATCCACATGCCCAGCGGTTGAATGCTAGCTTGGCTAAATTGCTAGCACTTCAACTGCTGCCTTTTCAGTTGGTAGACTCGGCCCCCTTCCGTGAGTTTGTTCAATGTGCGGTTCCTCAGTGGCAGGTTCCCAAACGCCACTTTTTCTCACGGAAGGCGATTCCGTCTCTCTACCGGCATGTGGAAGGCAATGTCCATGCCTCGCTGGACAGGGCGGTCAGCGGTAAGGTGCATATTACCGCTGACTCATGGTCCAGCAGGCATGGACAGGGACGGTACCTTTCTTTCACGGCCCATTGGGTCACTCTATTGGCAGCTGGAAGGGATGCAGGACAAGGTGCAGTAGTGTTGGAGGTTGTTCCGCCACCACGCCTCCAAAACGCTACTACTGCTACTGGTTGTGACACACCTCTCTCCTCCACCCCCTCCTCTTCTTCTTCCTCCAGTGCTCTGTCCTTGGAACCAGCGGTGCTCCGTAGGCGTACAAGGGGCTACGCAAGTACGCAGGCAAAAAGATGCCATGCCGTGCTTGCGCTGGTGTGTTTGGGGGACAGGAGCCACACTGGGCCAGAGGTTCTGGCAGCTCTGCAGGGGCAGGCCGAGAGGTGGTTGACGCCACGTCAGCTTAAGCCAGGAATGGTCGTTTCTGACAATGGCACCAACCTCCTCTCCGCCCTGCGACAGGGGCAGCTCACCCATGTGCCCTGCATGGCTCACGTCCTCAACCTGGTGGTGCAGCGGTTCTTGGGCAGGTTCCCAGGCTTACAGGATGTCCTGAGGCAGGCCAGGAAAGTCTGTGTGCATTTCCGCCGATCTTATAATGCCAGTGCTCGGCTGACTGAGCTGCAAAAGGAGCTGAACCTGCCCAAGAACCGCCTAATATGTGACATGCCCACCAGGTGGAACTCAACGTTGGCCATGCTGCAGCGACTGCACACGCAGCAGAGGGCCATCAATGAGTACCTTTGCGACTACGGCACCAGGACAGGATCAGGGGAGCTTGGTTTTTTTTCCCCACGTCAGTGGAGCATGATCAGGGATGCATGCACTGTCCTCTCACCATTTGAGGAGGCCACGAGGATGGTGAGCAGTGACAGTGCATGCATCAGTGACACTGTCCCTCTTGTCCACCTGTTGGAGCATACGCTGCGTGGGATAATGGACAGGGCACTTGAGGCAGAACAGAGGCAGGAAGAGGAGGACTTCCTTGCCTCTCAAGGCCCCCTTTATCCGGACAGTGTTCCTTCTGTCCCACCCATCACACAGGAAGAGGATGAGGAGGAGGAGGATTGTGTGAGCATGGAGGTGGAGCCTGGCACTCAGCATCAGCAGCAGCAGTCTTTTAGGGATGATGTACAGTCCCAACAAACCAGTGGACATGTACGTGGCTGGGAGGAGGTGGCTGGCGATCATGTCATCCTCAGTGACCCAGAAGACTCCGGACCGAATGCCTCAGCTAACCTACGCTGCATGGCCTCCCTGATCCTGCAAAGCCTGCAGAAGGATCCTCGTGTTCTTCGGATCAAGGAGAGGGACCATTACTGGCTGGCCACTCTCCTTGATCCGCGGTACAAGGGTAAGGTTGCCGACCTTATCTTGCCGTCGCAGAGGGAGCAGAGGATGAGACATCTCAGGGAGGCCTTGCAGAAAGGTCTGTGCAACGCGTTCCCAGAAACTGGGAGGTTACAAACTCCTGGTCCTGGGCGACGAGTTGCTGAGGCTTCGGTCAGTAGCAGAAGGAGCGGTGGGGAAGGTGGACGTCTGACCGATGCGTTCAGACAATTTTTTAGTCCGCAGCCCCAAGGTATGATCGGTTCCAGCAACCATCGCCAGCGTCTGATATACATGGTGCAGGAATACCTTGGGGCAAGGTCAGACTTGGACACCTTTCCCACCGAAAATCCTCTGGCTTACTGGGTCCTGAGGATGGATCACTGGCCAGAGCTTGCACAGTATGCAATTGAGCTACTGGCCTGTCCTGCCTCCAGCGTTCTTTCCGAACGCACATTCAGTGCTGCTGGAGGATTTGTCACTGATCATAGGGTGCGCCTGTCCACCGCCTCGGTTGATCGACTGACCTTCATCAAAATGAATCAGTCTTGGATCACCACCAGCTACCAGGCACCTGAGGCGGATATAACCGAATAATTTTTAATGTCACATCCCTTCAAGACTGCCTATGCTGATGCTGAGTGACTGTCCTCTTATGTTCACTGACTATCCTCTTCCTCCTCCTCAATGATCCATGCCACATCACCAGTGCCTAAGGCACAATTTTTCAGCCCCTGTTTAACAGGGGCGTGTACATACAATTTTTATAAAAAAATGCTTCGCAACACGTGTGACTGCTGTGCTCCAAGTACAGTATCTGTGAGGGGTTGCAGTGTTGTGGCACCAGCACCAGTGCCTAAGGCACAATTTTTCAGCCCCTGTTTAACAGGGGCGGGTAATTACAATTTTTTTAAAAAATGCTTCGCAACACGTGTGACTGCTGTGCTCCAAGTACAGTATCTGTGAGGGGTTGCAGTGTTGTGGCACCAGCACCAGTGCCTAAGGCACAATTTTTCAGCCCCTGTTTAACAGGGGCGGGTAATTACAATTTTTTAAAAAAATGCTTCGCAACACGTGTGACTGCTGTGCTCCAAGTACAGTATCTGTGAGGGGTTGCAGTGTTGTGGCACCAGCACCAGTGCCTAAGGCACAATTTTTCAGCCCCTGTTTAACAGGGGCGGGGTAATTACAATTTTTTAAAAAAATGCTTCGCAACACGTGTGACTGCTGTGCTCCAAGTACAGTATCTGTGAGGGGTTGCAGTGTTGTGGCACCAGCACCAGTGCCTAAGGCACAATTTTTCAGCCCCTGTTTAACAGGGGCGGGTAATTACAAATCTTGATCTAATAGTTCACAGCAGGGCCCATTCCTGCGCCCACCAAGAGTAACTATGAGGGCCTACAGTCTTGTGGCAACACCGTCCACCACCACCGCCAAAGGCCCAATTTTTCTGCCCTGTTCATCAGGTGCTTGCAATTACAAATCTTGATCTAATAACTCACAGCAGGGCCCATTCCTGCGCCCACCAAGAGTAACTGTGAGAGCTTACAGTCTTGTGGCAACACCGTCCACCACCACCACCACCCCCAATTTTTCTGCCCTGTTCAACAGTTGCATGCAATTACAAATCTTGATCTATTAACTCACAGCAGGGCCCATTCCTGTGCCCACCAGTCTTGTGGCTACACCAACATCTAATAGGGCAAATTTCTGCAGAGTATATACGCCAGGCCCCTACTTTCAAACATCCAACTTACAAACGACTCCTACTTGCAAATGGAAAGAGAAAACAGGAAGTGAGAGGAAATCTACCCCTAGGAAGGGAAATTCTATCCTGTTAGATTTAATTTGGGAAAAAGGTATCTCCTCTCTACTGATACTTTATCACCAATCCTTGTTTCAATTAAAACCCCACTTTTTCCAAAAACATTTGTCATTGGGACGGAAAGTGAGGTGACATGTTCTGAACAGATGTGCAAAGACAGCAAATGTTACAGGGGTGATAACCCCTCCCTATGTTCTCCAAAAAGCTTAAAAATAGATTTTTTTGGGATGGAGCTACACTTCATAATGTACCTGTTCAGATTCTACTTAAGAACAAACCTAAAGCCGCAAGTGGTTTTAAATGGCTTCTTTTTTTCCTTTACAAATGTCATTTTGTGCAAGGACAGTTCTAAACATGGGAAACACATGCCACTTCACAGGCATACTTTAGACACCCCCCAGGTACCATATTTAAAGGAAAATTTCACTTTTTTTTTTTTCACTTTATGCATGATTAAAATGACTGCTCCCGAAAAAACGTTAGTTTTTAAAAGTTCTTTTTGCATTGATATATGTCCCCTGGGGCAGGACCCGGGTCCCCAAACCTGTTTTATGACATTAACATGCATATTGGCCGTTGTAATTAGCACTTTTGATTTCGAACGTTCGCGTCCATTATAACGTATAGGGTTCGAAAATTCGCGCGAACTTTCGGTCCGTTCGAAGGTTCTGGTGCGAACCGAACCCGGGGGTGTTCGGCTCATCCCTAATCCTGGATAATCGAAGCAAACCTATCCTGATATTTCACAAAAGACTTATCTTTCTGTGGGAACGGTGACCACAAGTAAAGCAGACCGTCCTAGGATGGTTCAAGCGTACTGACAAATCTTTCTATGCCAAAGCTTTCCAGGCATTAGTTAAACGCTGGGATAAGTGTATAAGTGTAGCAGGAGAGTATGTCAAAAATAAATGCAGTTTCCACTCCTTGAAATTTGTTCTTTTATTATATAAACTCAAAAGTCCCGGTTTGACTGAATTCCCCTCGTACATATTGTACGGCAAAAACGTCCATGTAATCTTCAGGGTTCCCATTTTGGGAGGTGTAATGTGGATTTGAGGTGGCATACATACAGCCTGTTTCTTGTTATACATGCTTTGTTTTTCCTATTTATGAGTCTTTTTCTGGTAATTGAAATTTTTAGCAAATATTATTCATTCTGGGTCTTACTTATCACTTGGACTTACTACCTCGTATATGTTTTTCCCCATATTTGTTTTTTTCTTAGGATTGGAATATGTGATAATAAGCGATAAAGAGACTAAAGCTGGCCATAGATGAATCGGGGAGCTGGCTGATAAAAAAACAAACAAAAACAAAATGGATTCCCCCAGCCACACATTTGTGGCTTCTTTCTGAACTATTGTATTCTGACAGCAGGACTCCTCCATTGTCAGAATACACTGATCAGCTCTGCAGCTGTTTTTCAGCGTTTTATTACTACATCATCACAGAATGTTGGGACCCATTGATTATTATTTGTCTATTATCTAATCAGATATTTAATAATGTAAATGAGTTGGATGTTGTATATATGGTAACACTAATCACTGGATGACTGCACAGGTTTATAGGTATTTTGAATTATTTTTTTTGTGCCGTGTCAATTCAGTTTTCTTTTTTTTATATCATTTGTATGCTATTATAATAAGCAAGGTCATGTGTGTGTGCTGAGAACAGGCCACACCAGGCATACGTTCACTGAACCGAACTAAACAGGAGGCCCGGGGTGCATCTTGGTAACACTATATATCTAATGTGCAGTGCATTTGTTATCTCTCCTTAGTAATTAAGAATTTGCAATCAGAGTCTGTTCTTAACTTTGTTCAAATAGTAGCTTACCTTCGCTGAAGACTCGATCCACATTTAACCCATAGGTGGCGCATGTCTCATAGTACATACATCGCCTCATGTCATTGCACAGACCTCTGGCTCGCACATCTTCAATCGCCCTGGGGTTGTTGGAGCTGATTTTATCTGCAAAGAGTAACACTTAGATAAGTGAAATGGCATGCGATACAGCAAATTAGATAAATATCAGTTATTTGCCTGCCCTGTAACCTGTCACCGTGCTGCTGTCATTTCACACATATACTTTATGGAGAAAACAAGGAGCGACACAAAACTGTGATTTCTTTTTTTTTTAAGACGGTTACAGTGATACATTTCTTTACAGACAGTGACCAAATAGTATCACACATGAGATGGTGATTCTTCAGGTCTGTGTGTGATAATCCCCGTGGTTGTGGGCAGCAGTAGACTGCACCCTGCAGCCAAGGCTGGGGCAATATCAATGGGCCATGTCAGATAGTTTCCAACTTTATCATTATTGTTAAAACACATATAAAACCAAAACCTTTACAGACAGCAAATTTATACAGCAGGGACACATACAGCAATAAAAATATAAATTAAGATTCTAGAACTTTCCCATTCTATTCAGCATTAAAGAAAAAAAGTTTTGACTTTACATACAGATAGGTCCGGTGCATAGATTTTTGTCTACACAGGCATTATTTTAGATCCAGTGGCATTAGCCCTGGAAAACCCTTTTTGATAGATAAATAGTGAATTCTATATACATTTATATAGATCAGACCAAAATGAGGGACAAATGAGGAGGAAAGAGGGACAGAGGGACATTGTTCCAAATCAGAGACAGTCCCTCGAAATCAGAGACAGTTGGGAGCTATGCATGATCTAGCCCTATTCTCCCCTGCCTTACTGTCCCTGGCCTGTCCCATTTATTCATTAATTCGATATCAATTTCTTAAATCATGAAGATGTAGCCTTACATGTTGCCTGGTTCTGTATGCAAATACAGCCTGCCTAGGAACACCAGGGACATGCGGTGAGGTCAGTGACTTGTGAGGCACTGGCTAGTATCAGAGCCAGATACACAAAGGCTACATACACTGTGAATGTTAGAGCGAGAGCAATAATTCTAGGACTAGACCTCCTCTGTAACTCTAAACATGTAATCTGCAAAAAAAATGTAAAGCGCCGCCTATGGAGATTTTTAAGTACTGAAGTTTGGCGCCGTTCCACGAGTGTGCGCAATTTTAAAGCGTCACATGTTAAGTAACTATTTACTTGGTGTAGCATCATCTTTCACATTATACAAAAGAATGGGGTTATCTTTACTGTTTTTTTTTTTATATTCATTAAACTGTTTTCTTTAAATGCATTTGATAAATTGCGCAAATACCGCGTAACATAAAAAGTTGCAACGACCACCATATTATGCATTAGGGTGTCTGCTAAAACAATCTATATATATATATATATATATATATATATATATATATATACTGTTTGGGGGTTCAGAGTAATTTTCTAGCAAAAAAATTATGATTATTACATGCAGGAGAGAAGTGTCAGAATTGGCCCGGGTGGCAAGGGGTTAATTACCATAAGTAAGTAATATACAAATATTTATTATATATTGTTTTTAAGGTAATTTACTATATTTTCAAAATCTGGACTCAAGCAGGTGGCTTAACGGACAAATTACTGAAGTTTGAAGTTATAACTTCCAACCAGTAATTTCATAGTAAATAGATAAATAATGAATTATAATCTTATAACATATAGCATAATAATATATGATTTGGCTTGAATATAACAGTACCTTTTCAGCAGCAGCAGGTTCTCATTCTCCCTTCTGTGTGAGAAAAACATGGGATTGTGGGTAAATCTTATACCCATAACCTCATGTTTTTTCCTTGTAGTTAAGAGGGCTGGGCTGGAAGGGAGCATTTGTCTTTTAGACACACACCCCTTCTATGACACTGCAGTGAGAGGCGTGCCTCCACTGCAGCATTTTTATTGGACAGCTGGGGCTAATGGTACTTTACCATTGGTCCAAGACTCCAAGCTGTTCATTGATCTCAGTGCCTCTGACAAGAGGTGAGAGGCACTGTGAGCTCAACCTCTTAAGCCCCATACACACGCTCGGATTATCCGAGGACCAGGTCCGTCGGATCATGTCCGTCATACTTTGTCCGATGTTGGTTTTGCGTACACACGGTCGGACAAAGTTGTCGGAAAATCCGATCATTCTGAACGTGGTGACGTTTGTTGCCTACGACGGGACTACGTAGAGGCTAGTAGCCAATAGCTTTGGTCTTGTAATGTGATCTGAGCATGCGTAGCACTTTGTCCGTCGGACAACGGTACACACGATCGGATTTGGTGTGATCGGACCGTGTTGTCGGAAAATCTATCCAGCAGGAGATAGGACTTTGTCCGTCGGACAATCCGACGTACACTGTCCGATGGTGCATACACACGGTCGGATTTTTCAACAACATTGTTCGATCGGACAGAATCCATGCGAAAATCCTACCGTGTGTATGGGGCTTTAGTCTGCTGCAAACATAATGTGCTCAGCTTGTATTTAAAGTGGCCGCTCTGTATGTAGCTTCTGACAGGCTGCGCAAGGACCCCCATATCTCTGGAGCCATAGATCGTAGGAGCCCCATTTTTACCAGTGGTGGAGTAGGACTTAGGCTACATACCAAATTTGGGGTCTTTGTGACCTCAGGTCGCCGAGCTACGACCCTTGAAGCTTGATTTTCTTTTTTTTTTTAAATGTTCATGGCAGGTGATGGTCTGCCTCACCTGCCTCCCCTGACTGCACGTTCCAGAGGAACACCTACTTCTCCAGACCCACATACACCCATCAAGGCATTTTGATATCTGCATAACTCCTCCTAAGGGCCAGCCTACCACTTGCATCATGGTTGAGGGCTCTTGAGAGGAGTACTAAGGCAGGGTGCTGTGATGTTTTTAGGAACCAGAGTACAGTGCACTGCTGGCCCCTCCCACCAGCCACAATCTGCCTACATTGCTTAAAGAAGCACAGAGACACTTGAAGGCTTGTGAATCCACCACAAATGCATGCAAATACAGTGTAATTAAGTTAAAAAAGAAAAATCTTAAATAATTCCCAAAAAAACACACTGTAAAAAACAAAACACATGCATGTTAGCACGCATGAAGAAATGAACATGGACTGCAGGGGTTGTGTTATGAGAAAGCTCTTGGGCTAGGTTTGTGTGTTGTAGGAACTAGCACACATTTGCATGCGTTCCTGCAATGTGAATTTCTATTTGCAGGTGCGCACTAGTGGGGGAGGGGGGAGCAGATACCTGTACAATCCAGGTATTTGCTCCCACTTCCGGGCATAGAGCTATCTATGCTATATCCGGCGCTTCCTCCGTCCCCCCCGCTGTCTTCTGGGAGACACACAGGTCCCAGAAGACAGCAGGGACCAGTGGAATCGTGCAGCGCAGTGGGGAACCAGGCTGTGAAGCCGCAAGGCTTTACTTCCTGATTCCCTTACCGAAGATGGCGGTGCCTCAACCTGAGAGCCGAGGGACAGATCGGCTTCGGGTGCTGACATTGCGGGCGCCCTGGACAGGTAAGTGTACATATTTTAAAAGTCAGCAGCTGCAGTATTTGTAGCTGCTGATTTAGGGTCCTTTCACATGGGGCGGATACGTAATGATCCGCCCCGTGAACATCCGCTGCTTAGCGGGGATCGCTCCGCTGATCCCCGCTGAGCCGGCGGCTGACAAGGCGGTCCCTGCACGCTGTGCAGGGACCGCCCTGTCAGATCTCCGCTCTCCCCTATTGGGGATCGGATGAACACGGACCGTCTGTCCGTGTTCATCCGGTCCGCTCTGCAGACGGATGGAAAAATAGGGTTTTCCTCCATCTACAGAATCGGACCATAGCGGAGGCGGACGATATCGGGTGTCAGCGGATGCTCATCCGCTGACACCCGCTATCCCATAGGGATACATGTATGTCCGTATTTCATCCGAAAACGGATGGATGAAAAACGGACATACGGTCCGCACGTGTGAAAGGGGCCTTAAAAAAAAAAAAATCTGCGGAACTCCGCTATAATATCACTATAACTTTAAGAACATAATCTATAAGAATGGGAGATGCAAGAATGTGTGTTTTGTTGAATGTATCTACATTCTTAAATTATTTTCTAAAGTACCAATAAAGTATACAGTGAGGAATGATTAGTGTACAGGTCATAAAATGGTGATAATGATTAGCATTATGATGATTATAAAATGATAAAATTAGTGGTAAAGCTTGTAAAATTGTCCCGTCTGTTAGGAAATGCATGTCAAAGTATTATAAAACCATCTAGATAAATGACACCCCATTAAGAAAGATGAATATTTTCATGGTACACTGTGCTGTTGAAAAAATGATTGGCTAAAGGCTATGTATTTACATAATCTACTAGTTCTTGACAATCATTTGGAGAAGTGGTATTTAAACTTCTATTGTTAAAAGATCATCCTGTATATCAACAATCAGAACATGTTAAGTCATATTAAATGCAATTTTACCATATAAAGAAGGCTTACCTTGAGTCCCCACCAATGCCACAGCAATATCAGACACGTTCCGATAGTTTGCCAGGAGAGCATAATACTGGAATATGTCCTGAAAACTTGCCTCGTTCTCCAGGCTGAACACAAAGATGACGCCATCCACCCAGTTAGAAAACTAAAAGGCAAGAGGAGGTCCAATCAATACACAATCTGTCACTGGGAATTATTGGTTCAGGTTTAAACCATCCTCACCTTCTCTAGGGAATCATATGGATGTTTTCTCAGCCTGACCTCTACTAAGTTGAAACCAGATTGTCAGAAGGTGGAAAGCAAGGATCGCTTTTCCTCATTGGCAAAATAATGTTAGCTTGATCTTGAATCCTTCTGTACATGCACACTGCGCTCGGAACTTTGGGTTGCGGCACTGGGGTTGTCTTACTAAAGACAAATAGACTCTATGCAAGAGCAGTTGCTCCAGAGTTTAGTAAATGAGCAGAAGCGCTGCTGACTTTCATCATCCAATCACGTGCAAGCAAAATTATATATTTTTTATTGCACATAATTGGGTATTCTTGCAAATGAAGCTTTACCTCATTTACTAAGTTCTAGAGCAACTGCACTTTGCAAAGTGAACAGTCTATTTTCTTTTAGTATATCAAGCCCTTTCAGGGGCGGACTGACCATTCGGCCACTCAGGCCCTTCCCGAGGGCCCTGGGCCACTAGGGGGCCCCATAAGGGTTGCCAGCCTCAGTAAAACCAGGGACAGTATGTAAAAATCTGTGTTTTTTTTACATCTGTTTCTGAAATGTCCTTTACCTACATCCTTTTGGTCTAAAAATCCCGAGATTATAGCTGCCCCACCTTTCCAGTACCTTCTCAGCCAATAGAAACATGTCTGTGTATACTGTGGGATTGTATACTGTGTGTGTTTACTGTGTGGCCCCATAATCACGGATTGCCTGGGGCCCCATAATCTCCCATTGCCTGGGGGCCCCATGAGTTGTCAGTCCGCCCCTGAGCCCTTTGAATTTTCTACTGCTAAAGTAAATAAAGAAGAATACAGAGACAAAAAACAAACAAAACCAGTGGCGTTTTAGTCTCCCCTTTAGTTTTCACCTGATATAAGAAGTGATAAATAGTGAAGTTGTATTTCAAATAAAATGCCTACCGTAAAAGTAAAAGAAAAAAATTATTAATTTGGATGTAGGACTTCCACGATTGCTGCCAAATTGGAAAGGTTTTGTAGTAATGGAGGTGGTGGGTTTATAATAACATCTTAACCTCCCTGGCGGTATGATTCTGGCTGGAATTTAGTGCTGAAAGCGGTACAATTATTTTGCATGGAAATTTGGCGTTTTTATATTGTAGGCATGCAATTCTTATGAATAACTCACTTAAATCTGTCCAAACCAGAGTCTAGTAGACATCCCAGGTATGATAAAGTTTGAAACACAAAATCATAAATTATAATATAATAAAAATATATATAAAAATTATTCAATAATGTAATCAAATCAAAAACACTGAAATTTGCTCAGTTGCAGAATAGTCGCTGTCATTAAATTTAGTGTTTGATGATAAATTGTGATTCTAATTTATTATCGTGTTTTCTAGCTGGTCTAAAACCACTTTTGACATAAAGGGACACTTTTTGGTTGCTATGGACAATCTCCAGTTTCCAGGCAGAAAAAAATCTAGTTATTATATAAAATGACATGCAGGGCACTGGGCAGACCACTAGGGACAAAGGGGATGTGTATTTTGTTTTATACAGTACTGTAATCTGTAAGACTACAGTACTGTATGTGTTTTGTGTCTTTTAACTTTTTTGAATTTGGCGCGATCTCCGCTCCCGTGCGTCGTAACGTCTCAGGGAACGGAGATCAGCGGCACTCGGCACTGTGTGAATCGAGCAAGCAGACGGCTCGCACACACATCGGGGAGACATCGCAGGATCCAGGGGACAAGGTAAGTAACTTCCCCTGTATCCTGCAATGCAAGCCCGAGTCTGGCTCGGGGTTACCGCTTTTGGTACTGAAGTTCCCGCCCCGAGCCAGACTCGGGAATACCGCCAGGGGGGTTAATGTTTGGCTTCCTTCTAGTGCTACCTCTCAGTTCGGAACTGTACACCCACTTCTTAACCGGGGAACACAATGTGCACAGCATTTCCAGAAGACAAAAGGCTGACTCCTTGATCATTAGGCCTCTTTCACACGGCCGATCCGTTCAGATCCGGCTGTCAGTTTTTCAGGCGGACCTGAACGGATGCTCCATAGAGGTCTATGGAGTGTTGGATGTCAGCGGTGACATGTCTGCTGACATCCGACCCGCTCCGACCCGCTCCGACCCGCTCCGATTCGAAAAAGTGTGATGGAGGAAAAAGCTATTTTTCCATCCATTATCGGATCGGGTGACTACGGACTCTACGGTCCATCGTCACCCGATCTCCCATAGGGGAGAGCGGCGCTCTGACAGGTCCGTCCCTGCGCAGTGTGCAGAGACGGACCCGTCGTCTTCCTGCTCAGCGGAGATCGCTCCGGCGATCCCTGCTGAGCAAGAGGATATCCACGGGGCGGATCAGCACTGAGGATGAGGATGCTGGGACTGTGACATCACAGGGGGACGGGGTCACCATGTGACATGAGCATGTGACCTTGTCCCCTTGTCCCTATATAAGTCCCAGCACAGCGCGGCTCTGGCATTTCGGCCAGAGACAGCGACGGGTCAACATCGGAAGAAGAAGAAGAGGAGGGGGCGCAGAAAACGCAGACCGCGGCACGAACAGAAGAGACCCCGGAAGACCCCCGAAGGCGGATCGAGACCCCCAGACGACGGCGTTGACGACGAAGAAGGTAGCCGGCCTCCTCTGCTCGGTAAAAGAGCTAGGTAATAGCGGAGGAGTCCGGCGAGAAGACCCCCCAAGACGGAAGAAGACCCCCGGAGCAGTGCAATAAAATATTTTTTAAAAATTGTGTGTTTTTTTTTCTTTGCACTTTACACCTTAGGTGAATGGGTAGGGGTACATCGTACCCCATACTCATTCACATAGGGTGGGGGCCCGGGATCTGGGGGCCCCCTTATTAAAGGGGGCTCCCGGATTCCGATAAGCCCCCGCCCGCAGACCCCAACAACCAACGGCCAGGGATGTCGGGAAGAGGCCCTTGTCCTCATCAACATGGGGACAAGGTGCTTTGGGGTGGGGGGGCGCACGGCCCCCCTTTCCCCAGGGCACCCCCCATGTTGAGGGCACGCTCGTCCCCACCCCTTTCCTGGCCTGCCGGGCTGCATGTCGGATAAGGGTCTGAGATGGATTTGGGGGGACCCCCCCCTTTTTTTTCGGCGTGGGGATTCCCTTTAAATCCATGCCAGGTGACGGGGCTAGTGCGGCGGCATTCACTGCCTTCGCTAGCTCCGTCTACCTGCAATTACGTTCTAAATGAACAGACTGCTCCGTGTTTGGGCAAGTCCGTTCATTTTCAAAAGTCCTGCGGACTAGCCTACTAACGGCGGGATTGTTTGCCGGACTGCCAAGTCCAGCGGATAATTTTAAAACAAAACTTAAAACCTTGTCCGCCGGACTTTTGGCGCCAAAAAGTCCGCCGGCGCCCACACACGAGGGGATTGTCCGGCGGACTCTAGTCAAGCGGACAATCCCGCGGGATAGTCCCTTCGTGTGTACGTGGCATAAGTGTGAACCGAGCCTGATTGTCAAAGCTTAATTGAACAAGCTGAAGTTAGAAGCTGATTGGTTACTATGCACAGTTGCACCAGATTCTGTGCGTTTCATTCCAGTTTCAGTAAATCTCCCCCAGTATGTGCTTACCATATCTTTACAGAAATTTCTAGTTTAATAAACCTAGCTGCTACAAATTCCCACTTTCCAGTGGCGAATATCTTGTTCTTTCTATATAATTGGGATGTTGGCAACAGACATCTGGTTCTGGAAACGTCTTCTTTCAAGTGTCCTTCTATAGTGATAAAAGGTTTTTGGCAGATGTTTGGCAGATGCAATGCAGATCCTTAATTACATTTTTTTTTTAAAGTGTAAGTATCTGAATTTGATCTGGCTTCAGCCTATTGCAGTCTCTGTGCAGTAGGGTTGGATTGTGAGAGAAAGAAGCAGCACAAGGATCAGTACATGTGATGTCAAGGATCATGTGGATTGGATAAGAAAGCTAATTGACAGAGAGATGATCTCATCTTTGTGCTTCTTCTCCTTTCACTGTCCAGTCACAGACTGGGAGGGCCAAGGATGACCTGGGCTCAACAGAAGTGGGCTAAATTATTATGGCCATCAGACTGAAAACATCTAGTGGCAGAAAAAAGTACTACTACGGAAAATCTATGTTTAATAATTAATATTTATTTTATCTTTTGACCCTTTCGCTGCCAGGTCCGTATGTTGTATGGACCTAACAATGGGGGGTGGGGGTGGGGGGGGTTTACACACATTTCCAGTGGCTAAAGCCACCGGATATTGTGTAAATCTGACAAGCAGACTTCTGCCAGTCAGATGGAAGCATTCGGGCAGCTGTGCTTCGACTCTGTTACTGCTAGGTGAAAGTGCTAACCACTACACCACTGTGCCGCCCATCTATCGATCTATCCATCTATCTATCTATCTACTGTAGCTTTCTTACTATCTATCTATCTACTGTATCTTTCTTACTATCTATCTATCTATATCTATCTATCTATATATATATATCTCTATCTATATATATCTATCTATCTATCTATCTATCTATCTATCTATCTATCTATCTCTCTCTCTCTCTCTATATATATATATATATATATATACCGTATTTGCCGGCGTATAAGACGACTGGGTGTATAAGACGACCCCCTATTTTTCCAGTGAAAACTTAGGTTTGGGGCTATACTCGCCATATAAGACTACCCCCCTTCCGAGGCAACACCATTTACAAAAAAACATCAGAAACAAACAAAAAAAAACATCAGACTTAACATCAGAAAAACGAAACTGGTGAACTACAAGTCCCAGAGATCCCACAATTGGTAGGCAGCAACAATGAATCCTCTCCTCCAAAGCACCATAAATCATACCTGTATTTTAGGGGAGATCTGGAGCTGGATGTGCAGTACAGGATGCTTTGTTAATATGTAGAGCACCAAGTACACACAGTATATGATGCTGTGTTAGTACAGTAGCGCCAGGTACACTTCAGAATACAGTGTGCAGACAGTGTGCACCACTGAGCCAATCATGGCAGGCATTGTATTTTACTAATCTGTTAATGGATACAAAGCCTACTCGGATTGGCAGAGGCTGTGGCATCAGCCCGCGCCGCTCTGACTCATGTAGCCTGCTCGGATTGGCAGAGGTTGTTACCCAATCCAAGCAGGCTTAGCAGGCTCTGTATTCATCAGAGTGCATACTGTATACATATTACAATTTTACAGAGCTCCCGGCGGACTGATATCCATCTGGCGGCTTCTTCACCCAGCGTATAAGACGACCCCCGATTTTTGGCTGTGTAATTTCGGTGTAAAAGGTAGTCTTATACGCCAGAAAATACAGTATATATATATATATATATATATATATATATATATATATATATATATATATATATATATATATATATATATATATACACTTAATACAAAAGTATGGTAATGCAAGTTTTTATAACGTGAACATTATAAAAATATACAAAAAATTTTGATAAAATTAAATATGCGCTCACTAAAAATACACTATATTTTCCTTTTATTTGAAACCACTGCAAAATTATTATTATGTTTGATTAAGGACACTTTTACTTGGGTTTTCTATTTGGAAACTGATACATTGTTGGATTTCGTTCACTTTAAAGTAGGAAAAGCATTTTTTTTAAAACAAGAGTAAGGAAGTTAACCCCTATCAGTTTTGTTTTTGTCACCTGTGTTCCATTGGGGAGATTTCTATTCACATCCTGCCCCAAAACAGGAAGTGAAAGGAAGTCCCTCCAAAGTGTTCTCACCAGGATCACCACAAAAAATGTCCCCATTGAAATGAATGAATGAATGAATGAATGACTTGTATAGCGCAACCTATGCGAACTGAATCGCCTCAGGGCGCTTTTTGCCACTGGTGTCCATCTGTGGTATAGTGCGGTCCTTGCCCTGTGGGGTCCTGACACGCTAAAGATTTCCCCTCTATTACTCTCCTGGTGACAACCCACAATTTGGAATTTCCTTTTACTTTCAGTGATAATGGTGAACATTAAAAATAAGGAGTGTGAATCTCCCTAACACTGGGCAAAGACAGCACTAAAAACCTGACAGATGTTCTAATCCCTCTCCACTCTATCCAAAACGAAAAATAAAGTTTTCTTTTGAGGTATACTTTAAGGTGGAGTTTCAATAAAAGCCTTTTTTGTTTTGAATAGAGTTGGGAAAGGTTAGTAGCTCCATCGGGCTTTTATTGCAGAGAGAAAGTACTGTAAATGGAACTTTCCTAAGCCAGGACAAAGAGCAATAAAAAATGCATAGTTTTAAACAAAAACATGCATTGCTGGAACTTCACTTTTGTGATCACCCAGTCTATGAAGTTGTGCAATTTACCTAAAATCAACACTGCAAGTATTAAAGCTTGGTTCACACCTCTGCGTGCAGTAAAAACGCTCTGTGAAAACGCATTCTAAATGTTACCCCATGCATGTAAAATTGCAGTGCGGGTACAGGAACCGCAGTGAAATTGCAGGCACAGCAGCCCATTGAAATTAATGGGCTGCCGTGCCCACGCAAATGCGTCCCACAGGATCGCACAGATGTGAACCTAGGGTCAAAGCTCAGAGTAGGTAATATGAGATTTACATTAGGATACTATGGAGTCAAATTACCAAAATGTAATGGTTTAGCCAAATGTTACAGTTAACACAACCATATGCCATATGTTGTATAGCAAGACTTTGAGGGAACAGAAAGAGAGTAGGAATATACTGTACATGTAAACCTCTTTTCCTTTTAATACTAAATCAAAGGAAATTTATTTCATTACTGTCATAAATATAAATAATTATTTGCAAAAATCAACACTAACTTGCCTGAGCTCTCACATCTAAGGCCTCATGCATATAGGATTTAAAAAAAAATGTTAACGCCCCTGGACGCTTTTGCTTCTGGTGGGAAAAAAACAGCTTAAAAAAAAAACGGCCTAAAGCCAAGTTTTTCACACGCATTTAGGTGTGTTTAGGCACGTTAAGTGTTTGTGCATTCATTAATTCCATTGGCCACAATATTAAAGTGATATTAAAGGCAACTTATAAAAAAAATTTAAATTAAAAAAAATAACAAACATGCTATACTTACCTGCTATGTGCAGTGGTTCTGCACAGAGCAGCCCCAATGCTCCTCTTCTTGAGTCCCCTGCTGGCATTCTTAGCCCCTCCCTCCTGTCGAGTGCCACCAGAGCAAGCAGCTTGCTATGGGGCACCCAAGCAGACTTGCTCCCGAGTCCCTGCTCTGTTTGTCCAATTACACATAGAGCCGCGGCTTAGGTTGCCCCCTCTCTCTCCTGGTGGCTCATTGGCTGTGATTGACAGCAGTGGGAATCTATAGCTCCCGCTGCTGTCTCAGCCAGAGGGAGAGTACCCGGAGAGCCGAGGTTCTCATGCACATAGCTGGATCATGATGGGGCTCAGGTAAGTATTAGGGGGGACTGGGGGGGCTACTGCACAGCAAAGGTTTTTTACCGTCATGCCTTGAGCCTTTGGAACCACTTTAATTTATTCTGGCTATTAGAATGAGCAAACGCGCAAGTGCTGAAGAGGCCTAGTATTTAGGCATGTTTACATGCGTTTTCATGCTGATTAGGCACAATCAGTGTTTTTTTCCCTGTCTAATGCTCCTCTACTGGATGCACTGATGGTGCATTTTTAAAAAAAAAAAATTGTATAAATTCAATTTTTATTGAAATTTTAAAAGTACAACATGTGACAGCAATGTGCAGTAGCGAGAGCCATCGCCTAAACATATTAAACCATAAAAAAACAGCAAAATAAACAAAAGGGGGGGGGGACCAAAAGAAAAATTATATACACTATATTACCAAAAGTATTGTGACCCCTGTCTTTAAATGCACATGAACTTTAATGGCATCCCAGTCTTAGTCCATAGGGTTCAATATTGAGTTGTCTCACCCTTTGCAGCTATAACAGCTTCAACACTACTGGAAAGGCTGTCCACAAGGTTTAGGATTGTGTCTATGGGAATGTTTGGCCATTCTCCCAGAAGCGCATTTGTGAGGTCAGGCACTGATGTGGACGAGAAAGCCTGACTCACAGTCTCCACTCTAATTCAATCCCAAAGGTGTTCTATCTGTTGAAGTCAGGACTCTGTGCAGGCCATTCTAATTCCTCCACCCCAAACCTGCTTATCCATGTCTTTATGGACCCTGCTTTGTGCACTGGTGCACAGTAATTTTGGGGGGCATCCCCAAACTGTTTCCACAAAGTTGGGAGCATGAAATTATCCAAAATGTCTTGGTATACTGAAGTCTTAAGAGTTCTCTTCACTGGAACCAGGGGGCCAAGCCCAACCCCTGAAAAACAACACCACACAATAATCCCCCCTCCACCAAATGATTTGTACTAGTGCACAAAACAAGGTTCATGAAGACATGGATGAGCAAGGTTGGGGTGAAAGAACTTGATTGGCCTGCACAAAGTCCTGACCTCAACCTGATAGAACACCTTTGGGATGAATTAGAGCTGAGACTGTTATGAAGCTGTTATAGCTGCAAAGGATGGCCCAACTCAATATTGAACCCCAAGACTGGGATGCCATTAAAGTTCATGTGTGTGTAAAGGCAGGCATTCCAATACTTTTGGTAATTTATTAAACAGCAGGACTCTAATTATTACTTCATAAATGCAATCTAAAATTGGGTGCCTCAACTACCAGTAGTAGGTGCCAAGAAGCCTTGTAGGGAACTATAAGCAGGAAGTAGTAGTAGGCACCAAGAAACCTTGTAGTTTTTGTATGATTCACCCTGTGTCTATTAGGGGCACAGGGTGACCGAGAAAATGATGGACAACTACTTAACCTCCCTGGCGGTATGATTCTGGCTGGAATTTTGTGCTGAAAGCGGTACAATTATTTTGCATGGAAATTTGTCGTTTTTATATTGTAGGCATGCAATTCTTATGAATAACTCACTTAAATCTGTCCGAACCAGAGTCTAGTAGACATCCCGGGTATGATAAAGTTTGAAACACAAAATCATAAATTATAATATAATAAAAATATATATAAAAATGATTCAATAACGTAATCAAATCAAAAACACTGAAATTTGCTCAGTTGCAGAATAGTCGCTGTCATTAAATTTATTGTTTGATGATAAATTGTGATTCTAATTTTTTTATCGGTGTTTTCTAGCTGGTCTAAAACCACTTTTGACATAAAGGGACACTTTTTGGTTGCTATGGACAATCTCCAGTTTCCAGGCAGAAAAATAATCTTTTTATTATATAAAATGACATGCATGGCACTGGGCAGACCACTAGAGACAAAGGGGATGTGTATTTTTTGTATACAGTACTGTAATCTGTAAGATTACAGTACTGTATGTGTTGTGTGTTTTTTAAACTTTTTTGAATTTGGTGCCGATCTCCGCTCCCGTGCGTCGGAACGTCGCAGGGAACGGAGATCGGCGGCACTCGGGCACTGTGTGAATCGAGCGAGCGGACGGCTCGCTCACACAGCGGGGAGACATTGCAGGATCCAGGGGAAAAGGTAAGTAACTTCCCCCCTGTATCCTGCAACGCTAGCCCGAGTCTGGCTCGGGGTTACCGCTCCTAGCAGAAAAAACTGAACCCGAGCCAGACTCGGGATTACCGCCTAGGAGGTTAATGGACACTGAGAATGTGGTTTGGATTACTTCAGATTTATCAACAATATCCCTTAAGAAATACATGTAGACAGTGGCGGTGCATCCATAAAGGGCGCAGGAGCGCTGCCCCTCTCTCCTGTCACCTCTCTCTCATCACAGATAGATTCATGCATTGAATGGTCGGTATTGAAGCGTGGTTAGTATTCCCTGTCTTGTAACAGAGAATCAGAGGCTCATCGCATACCCACGGCAGGACACCATCATCCCTCCTATCTCTGTACACACATTTATACATTTAGCGACCTGGCAGTAACCCATGAGTTCCAAACCTTTTCAAATTTTTGGGGACACTTGTGGCCCATGTATGTAAGTTTGTACAGGGGCAGCACAGAGTCCACCAGTGTACGCCACTGGGCCACCAGCTTCCAGTGCTGCAGGAGTACCTTCCGTGCATAGAAACACAGATAGAACAGTAATAGTTTTGTGTGTGTTGAATGTGTCACTGAGTCTGTGATGCCTAAAAGGAGTACCTTGGAGTCCATCGATAGTGAAAGGTTGGTAGTAGTATTGACATCTGAGACCACCCTCTTCCAGTATTCCTGAATGATTGGGCAGTCCCAGACGACATGGTAGTATGTTCCGACCTTCAGTCGGCACTTGGGACACATCTCTGATTGTGTGGGGTATATCTGAGCCAGTCTTTGAGGGGTGTAATAGCCCCTGTGTAAGAATTCCAGTTGAATAAAGCGGTCTCTAGCAGAAATTACTGTTGGTATATATTGGTGTAGTGCTAGGTCCCAGTCCTCCACTGATAGAGAGGGGATGTCCACCCTCCAAATGTGGAATAGGGGAGATTTCCCCCTCTGAGTCTCCACATATGAGAAGGAGATATATGGAAGACAGGATTCTATCCACACCACGGGAGATGAGAAACCTCTCCACCACGTGCGGCACCACGGAGATTACTCTGGGAAATTGTGCTTGTGCTGCATGTTTCAGCGGTAAGTTTCGGAATAGCATCCACAAGGGGAGTTGGAATGCCGTAGTTCAGAGAAAGGGAGTAACAGCCCGGCAGGCATAATCTGCTGTATATCTTCGCTATTCCAAATCTAGCCCAGACATTTGGGTCTGGGATAGATCTGAAATGCGGAAGTTTGGGGTTGCCCCATAGTGGGGTATGAGGGGAGATAGTGTCAGGCGTGCTAACCGCCGCAGTGACTTTCTCCCAAACCTGGACCGTGGTTCACATTGGGGCTGTTGCTTGTGGGCTAGCTTTTACTCCTCTGTAAACCATATTGGTTAGAGTTGAGTAGGAACCCATAACAGCCACCTCAAGGTTGACCGCAAGGTTGGATCTGGTCTGTGTAAACCACCAGCGAACAATGACCAGCACTGCCGCCCAATAGTATTTCCGGAAGCACAGCAATGCCAGGCCACCTGAGGATAGTGGGAGCTGTAATTTATGTTTTGTTATTCTAGGGATCTTTCCGCCCCACATAAAAAATAAAAGAGAAGACTACCCCATCCAGCTTATGGAAGAAGGTGGCAGGGATAGGTACTGGGGTGTTCCTGTAACAATCATAGTTACCTTTGCATCTGGTGCCCCCGCTTCTTCTCTGATCAGTAGTAGGTAGCTTTGGCCCTCCACACTGACCTCTTTCTTGAACTGATCACCTGAATAAAGATAAAAGAAAATATAAACGAGATGTTAAAGACACAACAGATTCTAAACTTCATGTAAGTAGACTGATTACACTTAAGGCTCATACACACTTAACGTACACACTATAAGAAAATTGGGCAAACATTTTCGTACGATTTTCGTATAGGAACAGAAGGAACAATTTTAGTTTCATGTGTACTGTTTTTGTATGATTTTTGTACAAGAAAAATCAGAAAAGACTGTGCATTATCAGAAACAATAAACAAAAAAAAGCCTTTGTCGTATGAGAATTTTCGTTTCCGATTTGCTGTGAAACATTGAGAAAAATCGGACGAACGTTCGCTCGATTTTCCTATAGTATGTACCCCACTTTATGCATTTTCCTGAAAAATATTGGGAAAACCAGCACCTTTACATTTTATAGCTCAGCTTTTCACAGAGCTCAGGCAGAAAGAGGTGAAAGTATGTGTCGCTGCCATCTGTCATTATTCACACTCATATTATCTAGCCGCACACCTCTGAACAGCTAATAAACTCTCTTCACTGCACATGGAGAGCAAAACTGCTCATTACTAGCCACTAATCAGACTCAACCTTTTGTTCTCCAACTGCCACTTTCCAGGTAAGTTTAAATTGCACCTGTCTCCAAACTGTGGATGTTAAGGCTCTTGTATATTCTTAGCAAGCAATAAAAGAGCTTTAAAACCCTCCGATCTGTTGCAGCCAAGGAAGCTGCCATCTTAGCGTCAGTTTAATCTGTAGTTGCCGTGATGCTGCACATGTGATTAGTTATGACGGCAGCTATTTGATGGCTTGACAGGTCGATTGAGCAGCTGCAAGAGTTATAGTTCACTGCATGCCTTAAAAGTAACTGTTTCTGCTTAAGTTATGTTTTAACTACTTGCTACCCAGGCCAATTCTGACACTTCACTCCTACATGAAACAAATCATATTTTTTTTGCTAGGAAATTACTCAGAACCCCCAAACATTATATATATATATATATATATATATATATATATATATATATATATATATATATATATGTGTGTGTGTTTTTTTAGCAGAGACCCTAGGGAATAAAATGGTGGTCATTGCAACTTTTTATCGCATGGTATTTGCACAGTCATTTTTCAAACGCTTTTTTTTGGGGGGGAAAAAACTGTTTTGTTTCATGCATTAAAAAATAAAAAAAAAGTAAAGTATTTTTGCATAATGTGAAAGATGATGTAACGGCGAGTAAATAGATACCTAACATGTCACGCTTTAAATTGCGTACACTTGTGGAATGCCAAACTTTGGTATCCCCGTAGGCGACGCTTTAAAAATGATTACAGGTTACCTGTTTAGAGTTACAGAGGAGGTCTAGCACTAGAATTATTGCTCTCGCTCTTACGTTTGCGGCAATACCTCACATGTGTGGTTTGAACATTGTTTACACATGTGGACGTGACCTATGTATGCAAGCATGCGGGGGGGGGGGCACTTTCATTTTTTTTTTTTTTTATTGTTTATTTTAATTTTATTTTTCTATTTTGACTCTTTCTTTTAACATTTTTTTTGATCACTTTTATTCCTATTACAAGGAATGTAAACATCCCCTGTAATATGAATAGTACATGACAGGTCCTTTTTACAGCGAGATTTGAGGTGAATAAGTTCCCACATCTCACCTCTAGGCTGGGAAGCCTGAAAAAACAAACAAAAAAAAACGCTCCTGGATTCCCAGCCGAAGCGGCGTAATTTTTTCAAATGCAGAGGACGGGCGTCTCATCATAACATTGCGCCCGGCCTCTGAAAGATCATAGAGATGTCTGGGGGCTATCTGGCCCACCGGATTTTCTATTGTCTACTACTGGCATGGACCGATTCCTTCTCTCTCTCTCGCCGATCGTACAGGTGAGCCGAGAGAAGCACCGGAGGGTGGCGGGAGGGGGGGGCGTCCTCTCCCGCTGCCCGTAAGAACAATCAAGAAGCTAAACAGCCGATATGATTGTTCTTACGGTGCAGGGAATCGCCGGCTCTAAAAGAAGATATCTAAATGATGCCTGTAGCTGCAGGCATCATTCAGATATCCCCACTCAAAGTCGACGACGTCATATGACTTTGTTGGGCGGGAAGTGGTTAAACACTCTATCACTGACCTCTCTAGCTGCTTGGATTATAAAATAATCTATCCACAAAGATCACAACAGAGACTATAAAGTTGTGTTTCAGTTGGTCTCTAAGTATTTACAAGCACCTGCTGTTTGTTTACTTTAGAAGCTTGACAGGTTTTGCTCTCAAACAGTAAGATGGAGAGGAGCTACAATAAAATGTATTCTGTTGTAAATTTTTAAGATAAACGTGTCCACAATGTCTACAGCCACAGAGGTGAATAGGAGCTTTTAATGTTTGTTCAGAATTTTTAATACTTCAATGTGCATAGTCACAGGTAACTTTAACTCTGGCCAGTTATTCTGGCACCCAAACTATACTGTATGTGTAGGCAAACAAAATACACAGTTAAAGTGGAAGTAAAGTTACAAATTATAAAGAAAATTACTGACAAGTAGGATTTTTATGACAGAAGATACCCTATTGGTCATAATTGCTTCTACCTGCCTGTCAGTATTTGTGAACACTGAGCTTCCTCATGTGCAGATTAGTGTACATTCATGTCACTCCTCTATGTGGAGACAAATTAATTCTCATGTGCATGCGCAGGAGTTACATCATCCAGCCAGGCCAATCAAGCAGCCAAAGAATCTAAATACACAAAATTCTTCTAGCACATTGTGGCTAAAAAAATTGTAGCACATTATCGCTAACAGCTTCTGATGGCCTTTTTTTGTGTGGAGGTTTACTTATGCTTTAGACATTTTCCTGCCAAAACATTTTTTATTCTGTTCATGATCTCTAATTCAGACACCCATATCAGGCACGGTCTGGTCCTGACAATATACTTTTCTCCCCTGCAGTCAGAGCGATACAGATTGGTTCATGAGGAAACCTTATGAGCAATGAAAACTTAAAAGCTGGTCTATTAATTAATGTAGAAATTAGGGATGCAACGATGCCACTTTTTTGACACTGAGTACGAGAACCGATACTTGACATCATGTACTCGCCGATACCAATTACCAATACCTGATTTTGGTCCTGTGACCATTTTAAAAAAAAAATTATGAAAAATTACACATTTTCGCGATAATATGAGGCATTAGGAGGGTGTTAGGAAGGCGCAGTACAGGGCGTTAGGAGGGTGTTAGGATGTCACAGTACAGGGCATTAGCAGGGCGCAGTACAGGGCATTAGGAGGGCGCAGTACAGGGCATTAGGTACAGACCAGTCTGTACACTGACACCGTACCTTTACATTATTTACAGACTGGTGTGTGTATAACATATACAGTACAGTGTTGGGGTACAGACTGGTCTGTATATACTGTATGGTGCTAGTGTATAAGACTGGTCTGTACCCTGCTGACACTGTCCTGTACATACTACACTAACCTGTTTGCAGGACTTGCTCTCATTACTCGATTCTGCTTCCAGGGACGATTCCACAGCTGCCTCACATAGAAACACACGTGCTGATGCTGTCCAGCCCCTTGCCCTTGGCGACCCACCCACTCTCTGTTATTGGATAGCGGCCAGCCATCCAGCTAGCTCTCTCTCTGTGTGCAGGAACAGGATGGGAGGAATCATAGGCAGGAGAGGATCGCAGCAGTGCTGCATAATGAAAAAAAGACAGCTGGGAGCAGGAGTGTTGGTGTGGCCCCACCCCCCACGTCACTGTCAGCCTGTTCCCACTGTGCTGTGGATTTTCCCAACCCCACCTCGTCCCGGTGCCGTAAGGAGTGTACTGCTCCGAACCCCACTGCCAGAGGGGAGGAGCAGGAGCCCCACCCCCAACTGACGTCACTTCTGGTATCTTTTTTTGGTATCGGAGCATTTTCCCGAGTACCGATACTCGTGAAAATGCCTAGCATCGGCACCGATACCGATACCAGTATCGGTGCATCCCTAGTAGGAATACTTATCTCTTCTTGTGAAAAGAAACGCTGAATGATTGTGCAGATCTTTATCTCTGCCATTCCTGCCTGACAGCTCCTCCCCTGCTAAAGCCCAATTTGCAGGTGCTCCTATTGTGGAGCTCGGCTGCTATCATCCCTTCTGCTTTAAGCACACCTAAGCTCACAACAGACAATAGTAAACAGAGGGTCTTGCTGGCATGCCCCTTTCTCTTTGCTTGAGTTGTGATGGTGCTGGTCCCAGGCAAGCATCTGGTGTCTGAGACCAGTGCTGCCAATCAGCGTTCAATAAATATTCATCTCCTACAGAGCAGCATGCTCCTCATTTACCATACCAATCTTAAAGGAGTTGTAAAGGCAGAAGTTTTTTTTTTTATCCTAATGCATTCTATGCATTAAGATAAAAAGCCTTCTGTGTGCAGCAGCTGACCTCAGCTCCCTAATACTTACCCGAGGTCCCTCGATGTCCACGAGTGATTCTCCCTCCTGATTGGCTGAGACACAGCTGTGGTGCCATTGGCTGCCATTGCTATCAATCAAAGTCAGCTAGCCATCAGGAGAGAGATATGATTGGACAATAAAGAACCAGCAGGGGCAGCACACTAAGCAGGTCATCTCACTGCTCTCTCTTCCAATCATCAAGCTTTCTTTTTCAGATTCACTGTCCTATCTAATGCTGTAAAGGCTGACTGGGTTACAGCTTTGCCTCTTTAATTTCTTATGTACAAGAGGCTACAGGGGGCTGGTACCAAGGCCTTCAAATTAACACATAACTGGATTAAATGACACTTTAAATAAATGAGGCCAATTTGTTCTGAAATTCTGATTGACCAATCCAGTAATATAACACATCCAATGTACAACAACCAATGTAGAACTGCCCAAGTGTTCCCAATGTTAAAATGAAAATGACTGCATGGTACAAGTTAGTGTGAAGATATTTCATATGAACTAAGGGATAATGACAAAGACCAGAGCCAGGCTGGCAACCATGGTATTGTTGAGAAGTATGTTTTGTCTAAACAATCTCTAAACAGCTCTTCAGCCGAATGTCACACCGATTTACAAACATTCAGCTAAAGCCACCAATACCGAAGCATGCTTAAAGTAGAAAAGGAAAAACAATGTTATGAATTATGAACTTAAATTGTACTTAAAGCTGATTTATTATTTTAGATAAAAGCATTTTAGAACTTTCAACTTCCCTATGTGATGCAGTGCAGTGGAACTGGTCTACAGTATATCACTAAGGTTAAGTTTAGATGTGCAGTTGGGGGGGGGTTAAAATGCTCAATGGAGCCATGTTTTAGGCACCCCCTTGCAGCATTCACCGTGATTAACTATGGAACTGCACCAAGAGATTTTTTTTCTTTTTTTCTAAAAAAAGGACATGTGAAAAACTGTGTGTGTGTGTGTGCGCACGTTTTTATTTATGTTTTGACACTTTTTTGGTGAATGAGTAGGGGTACCCTGTACTCATTCACATGGGGGGGGGGGGATCTGGAGGCCCCCTTGTAATAGAGGACAGAATTTCATAATTCACCACCTGCACCCCGACAATCACCGGTCCAGGGTTGTTAGGAAGAGGCCCTTGTCCCCATTAACATGGGGACAAGGTGCTTTGGGGGGGGAACCCCTCTACCCTAAATCACCCCCTATGTTGAGGGAATGTGGCCTGGTATGGTTCAGGAGGAGTGGGGTGCTTGCTTGTCCCTCCCTTTTTTCTGGCCTGCCAGGCTGCATGCTCGTATAAGGGTCTGGTATGGATTTTGGAGGGACCCCACCTACATTTTGGTGTGGGGTTCCCCTAAAAATCCATACCAGACCTAAGGGTCTGGTATGGATTTGGGGGGGACTCCACAATGTTTTCTTTTTATTTTGGCGTGGGGCTCCCCTTAAAATCTGCACCAGACCCGAAGGGCTTAGTATGGATTTTGGGGGGGGACCCCCAAGCTGTTTTTTGTCATAATTTTTAATTGCTGCCATTCTTTAGTTCACATTTCAGCTTTCAGAGGGAAAACCCACTGACAGCTGATGAGTTATAAGTTGTTAAAAAAATGGTGGCCCCTCTGCTTAACAACCGGCTTGTGCACAGCTGCGTTTTTCTACAGTTTCGCATGGGAACCACACCCGGAAAACAGAAATTGCGCTAAATCACACCTAAATCACACTCAAAACGAATGCAATTTGCACTGCAGCAATGTGAACAGGGCCTAAAACTAGCATAATAGGACATAGGTGCTGATCAAATTTGTGCCACTGCTACATGCACATGACTGAAACTGAACAATAGCTCTTCTATGTAAAGAAAAATCATCAAAATCATGTCAAAAGATTTAGGATGGAAACGGCGACATTAGATTTAAGGAGTCCAACCCACTTCTTTCAGGAATAGTTTAAATGATGACAGGAAGTTGTTCAGAATTCAGAATGAAATTAACGGAATTCCTAATCAGTTCCTTTCCTTCCTTCATGTAAGCCTATATGTACAGGGTGACTTCATTCCTTTGTGTCACTCTCCATCCATGGCTGGTTACCTCCCAACTTCAGAGGACTTCCTAATCTCCATGGCAACTGAAACTAGAGACTAAGAAAGGATGTTGTCATAGCGCGTCCACTGTTCAGTAACCATGGAAACTAACAAGAAAAGAAGCTACAGAGGAATAAAGCAAGACGTGGATGAGTACAGGCCATCAAATGTAGCTGTTTTGAGTACTGGTGTTGTACAACAATTATTCTTTTAAAATGCTTTTAAGCCTGACTTCAGCATTTAGATCCATGAAAAAAAAACAAATATTTTCATTCTGTTGAAGCTGCAGGCCAAAGTATTATTTATTGGTTATTTATCAGTTACAGCATACTGTATTGTAATCCACTTTTACTGATCCACTCGAAAACTCTGAACAATCAAAGTTGCCACATGCTAGCTGAAAGACGAAATCAGCCTTGCAATGGCCGTGTCTATACCTGACGTGCATGAAAGGGAGGTTCTTAGCTGAGCTTACAGGAATAGGAGAGCACAGGTTGGGTTTCCCCAGTGTTCTTACTGTCACAAGTATTTTACAGCCACATTGGGATAACATTTACTTTATTTTTGTTATGTGTTCCCATTTACATAGCATAACAAACAGAGGCGTAACTAGAACCTTCAGGGCCCCAATGCAAGACACCACCAAGGGCCCCTTGGCCCCCATCAGGGGGCCTTCCCACTGATCTCTGGGCCCTTTACAGAACTTCCTTCTGTCTTGGGGTCCCTCCACAGTGGCCGAATGCCAGAGCCCAGTGAAAAGTGCAACCTTTGCAACCCTGGTAGTTATGCTTTTGTTTTATTTTTATTTTTGTTGTTTTATTTTTATCTTATTTTTTTACTATTTTATTTCATTTATTATTTTTTACATATTTTTTAGGACCCCCTAAAAAGACCCTGGGGGGCTTTGGTGAAATATCAGGGGTCCAAACAGACCCCTGATGTCTCACTTTTGAGACAGAGAAAGGGACTGAGGACAGATTCATCTGTCCCTTTCTCTGCAGCCTCAGCTGCACAAAAATGAATAAACAGGAATAGCTCTGTACAGAGCTTCCCGTTGATTCATAAACTGAGGCTTAGTAAACACAGTTTACTATGCTTGAGCTATGAATACTGATTGGTACCAATCACTGACTCTATTCATTAAGACAAGGAAGAAGCCGCTAAATGACACCCTGACAGATCCCCCGCAGCAGCCAGCGGGAGGTGGGAGGGGAAAATCCGTCAGTGCGAGGGGGCAAGTGAAGGGGCCAGGAGAGAGCACACAGGAACCCTGGGCAGCAGGACAGTGATAGGGAGACAGTGGGAGCAGCATGTGGAGAAACCGATGTCCTCCATTTCTCTCCTGCAGCTGCTGAAGGGGAGGGAGGGAGAGGAGGAGAAGCAAGCATTCAGCGGCTGCATGGAAGGATCGGTTTCTCTACATGCCACCGCACCCACCAATTTTGTTTGGGTACAGCATCGCACGATCGCGCAATTGTCAGTTAAATTGACGCAGTGCAGTATCGCAAAAAATGGCCCGGTCAGGAAGGGGGTAAATTCTTCCGGGGTTGAAGTGGTTAAATAAAAAAATTCTACTTACCTTTTCATTTTGCTTTTTTAAATCCTACCTAGCTTCTCTCTTCTATTTAATGTGGAGCAGGGTGGGGAGTTATGTTTACCACAGTTAACCCTGTCTATAACCCTGTCTATACTGCATTGGGCCCCCTGCAGCTTCCCTCTATGGCATCTGGCAATGTCAGATGGGACAATAGTGTATTGGACCCTAACATAAAGTATGTCCATATGGACAGGCTGCTAAAAATAGTCAGTACTAGGGACCAGTACTGTGGAAAGAAGCTTCCCATAAAGCCTCCCACAGAAGAGCAGCAGTGCAGGGGATTAACTTGATACTATGAAGCTCACTATCATTTTTAAGCATCAGTCGATTTATGTTAAAGTATAAAATCTTCAGGTCTGGGTGTAAATTGTAAACCTCACATTCCTTTTACCAATCAAACTAGAAAGTGCTGAACATAATTGTTAAAGTGGAACTACACTGAGCACCACAAACCAAAAACGCTATTTAATTCAATTTTAACGTGGTTGTACACCCTGTACAACCACTTTTACCTACAGGTAAGCCTATATTTAGGCTTACCTGTAGGTGCTTGAAAAATCTCCTAAATCTCCACGGTTTAGGAGACATTTAGAAAAAAGCAGATGTCTAAGGCGCATTCACACTTTAAAAAGGGCACATCGTGCTGGCTCCTGCGTGCATGCACAGGAGTGACGTCACGCGTGCCCCGGAAGGAAGAGGGGCGAAGATGGACCCTCGCTGCTAGTGGGGACATCTGTGACATCGCAGGCTTCAGTTTCAGGTAAGTGACACATAATGGGCTACTATGCGATGCATAGTAGCCCATTATGCTTTACCTTGGCAGTGAAATAGAGACAAATAAAACCCACCAGGGTTTACTTTCTCTTTAATATTCAAAGCAAACTGGTCCCTCCATGTCTCCATGAATTATTTTGTTGAAAAATCACTTGAAAAATTCTGCCCCCCCTCCGGCAAAATTGAGCACCAGCCACCACTGGTCGTATTGCAAAAAATGGCCTGGTCATGAAGGGGATACATTTTCCAGAGGTCAAGTGGTTAAAGGGAACTTTTCCATTTTCCAAGCATGTAAACATAGTGGTACCCTATGATTCACTCTATCAGATGCTTTAAATGCACTCTTTCACCCAAATGTGCCGACTAAACAATGCTATTATTGATATGCAAATCTGATTGTCAAAAACCAACAGCTAAGCCTTCATCTCTAACCACTCCCTCTGGCTGCTGATCCTAAGGCCCCTTTCACACTTATATGACTTGTCCCACAATTTGGGACTGCAAAATAGCATGACAAGTTGTTTCCCATGATTTCCAATGACAGCCATTCATATTAGCACGACTTCAAGTCCTTCTGACTTCAAAGTAGTCCCTGCACTACTTTGGTCCGATTTTGATGCCACTTACACAGGCATTCCTTGAAATCGCGTCAAAACCGCGTCAAAATCGTGGCCGTGATTCGCTGCAAAATCGCGGTAAAATCGCGCGACTTTGAAGTCGCACAAGTGTGAAAGGGGCCTTATGTAGAGAGCAGTGACACATAACTGCCATTAGAAGACCATAGCTGTTTGGACATGCAAGTATTCTTTTGAGGTGTCTTTGACATGCACGTTGTGATTGACAGCCTAGATTCACCTTCTCTATCACTGAAGCAGAGTTTTTATTCCCTGATGACTTGTTTATAAGCGGAATAATTTTTTATTTTTTTTGGCAGCAGTACATTACCTTTCATTTGCATTTAGTAAATCTAGGAAAAAGCCTCAGGATCTGATAATGCCTGAGGTCCAAAATGAAAATGAAATACAAACAAAACTTTCTAGGCTTGCTTCTGTTTGAGTGGTAAGATATTTTCAGAGCAAAGAATTTTTGGAGCAAACTATTTTTATTAACTTTTAGTAATAAAATGTTATTGTATTTGTTTTAATCCTAAGCATAATGCCCTGTACACACGAGCGGAATATCCGACAGAAAAAGTCAGACGGAAGCTTTTCATCGGATATTCCGATCATGTGTATGCCTCATCAGACTTTTTTTTTCGAAAATTCTGAAGGCCCTAGAAATGGAACATGTCATAAATATTTCCGACGGAACCAATTCCTATCGGGAAAACCGCTCGTCTGTATGCTGTTCTGACGGACCAAAAACGACGCATGCTCTGAAGCAAGTACGAGACGGAAGCTACTGGCTATTGAACTTCCTTTTTCTAGTCCGGTCATACGCGCTGTACGTCACCGCGTTCTTGACGTTCGGACTTTGGTGTGATCGTGTGTACGCAAGACAGTTTCAGCGAAAATTCTGTCGGAAAAACCTTCAGAGTTTAGGGCATTAGAAGCACCTCAACCACTCAGTTTGAACTCATAAGGCAGGGAATGTTCCATATTGCTGTACTTAGGACCTACATGGGTAAATACATAGCAAGCTCTTGCTTTATTCTTAAATTTCTGTACTCTTCAGTCTTCATCAATTTCTCCTGGTTTCAGGAATCTCCTCTCCTCTTCCCTATTCTTACCATATGGACACCCTATCTTTTCATTCTGTTCACCTTGTTGATATGCTCTATAATATACTTTTATACTGTGGTGATGGGTCTATTCTATGACATTTCTTTTTATTTATACCAATATGGTAACAAACCATTTATTTTATTGTATACAATACAAAAAACCCATCCACAGTTACATCAAGATTTTTCCATACACACTTTTCTTTGGGGGACTGCGTGTGTGCTCCTGGTTCATGCTTGGGTCCTTTCCTCAGCTCCCGTGCTGGACATATATATCTGGCTGACCTCTGGCAGGTGGTATCGCATGGCCTAGTATCAGCTCTTATGTGAGTACTTTCAGTTATGGCCGTTTATCTGTTCATCATCATCCTTAATCCATCCACCCCTCTAGTCTGTGGCTATATCAAACTATAATGGTGATCTTTTTTATCCCCTTTTTAGTATATGGATGCACTTGCTCCTGATGAGTGGATAGAAGTCCACGAAACGTTGTCGAGCTTATTTTGATGCATCCATCTCATATGTATGATTCTAGATGGTTTTTATTGCTCTACCACCCTGATATAATGTAATGGCTACTCCATTTGAGGGACTGTGATGTACAATATTTACTTTCTGTGTCATGTTGGTGACTATCCTCAATATATATGTTGATACTTTGTTTTTTATATGCCAATGCATTATTATGCGTTTATATGGGTTGATCCATGCCCTATTTTTGGTCTAATAAAGAATATAATTTTTTACATATGTATATGGTTGTGTCTGGCTCTACCTCACGCACCTCATCTAAAGTCCCACCCTCCCCCCTCTTTATTGCTGTACTTATGTTCCACCTACAGCATTTGCAAACATTTAAAAATCATCGTTAAATGCTTCTTTTCTCTTTAGCTTTCTTCTCCGTTTATTAAATCTGAAGAAAATCTCTGGGCCTGGTCTTACACTGGTCAATAATGCAACAAAACAATCTGTTACATTTCAATAGTGAAGATAAATTCTCAATGTGACATAAGTCATTGTTGAATTTTTGGAGCAAAGATAATTTATTGACTGAAACAGAAGTTTGGTGGTTATGTCAAAAACATGAATAGTGAGATGTTTTTTTTCTGAGAATAGTACACTCAGTTTCATAATAAAGGGTCAGAAAACTGTATTGCCCACAGGAAGCTGCCTGAGTCCAACTGCCATTTATTTTACACAGGTTAGAAAAGACTATTCTTACAAACGTAATGCTAATGAATTAATCACAAAAAATGTGAAAATTCTAAAGTGATAGGGCAGCCCAGCCCTCGAAGACTTCCTGTATTGGTTATGGGATGTGAAATGTCAGCCATCTCATTCTGGGCTTTACAAAAATCTCTGTCAGAAATCTCACAATATTTAAAGGGTACAGAGGAAAAAAGCTCACAATCGTCTCTTTGAACACTTCAAATTCAGAATGCAATTTGCAAAGATGTATGGCAACACAGGGTCCAGAGAAGATTAAAGCAAAATTGGTCCCTAGGCAAAGTAGCAGCTCTGTCCTCTCCTAACCCTTCTGTTGACACTGATAAGGAATCCAATAGACACAAAGAATGACTGCAGTGGCAATAACTATCCTGTCTGTCTGGTAGAAGTGACAGGTAAGTGCACAGTTTAAAAACCTATTGTTAAAGGAGTATAAACATTGTAGCAGGGGCTCCTGGATTTTCATCAAACCCTGGGCTCCAGCCTAGGCTGTCTTATGGATAATCCAGTACAGGCAATTTTTATATAAAAATATGATAATGCAATCATCAAAACTGTATCAGATAACTTACCCACAGTCAGTCAGCCCCACCCCCCCAACCCCATCCTAATGCTGTGGTCATTACTACAGTAGACTGTGTTACATAGTCACAGTGTTACAGTCAGGTTGAAAAAAGACACAAGTTCATCCAGTTCAACCATAAAAAAAAAAATATTGTGCAATCCAATATACCCAATTCTATACCCACAGTTGATCCAGAGGAAGGCAAAAACCCCTGCAGAGCATGCTTCAATTTGCTACAGCAGGGGAAACAAAATCCTTTCTGATCCCCCAGGAAGCAATCAGATTTTCCCCAGATCAACTTTAACTATAAGTGTTAGTACCCTGTTATAATATGTACATTTAGGAAAGTATCCAGGCCTTTCTTAAAGCAATCTACTGAGCTAGTCAGAACCACCTCTGGAGGGAGTCTATTCCACATTTTCACAGCTCTTACTGTGAAGAAATCTTTCCGTATTTGGAGATGAAATCTCTTTTCCTCTAGACTTAAAGAGTGCCCCCTTGTCCTCTGTGTTGACCGTAAAGTGAATAACTCAACACCAAGTTCACTATATGGACCCCTTATATATCTGAACATGTTGATCATATCCCCGTCGTATTCTCCTCTTCTCAAGAGTGAATAAATTCAGTTCCTCTAATCTTTCCTCATAGCTGAGCTCCTCCATGCCTCTTATCAGTTTGGTTGCCCTTCTCAGCACTTTCTCCAGTTCCCCGATATCCTTTTTGAGAACTGGTGCCCAAAACTGAACTGCATATTCCAGATGAGGTCTTATTAATGATTTGAACAGGGGCAAAATGATATCTCTCTCTCTGGAGTCCATACCTCTCTGTTATAACATCAGACACAATATGGTAGCTACAGGAACAGATGAGTGCCCCCGCTTCAGTGGTAGGCTACAGCCCTGGGACTCGTGATTGCCTGTTTGGGGGTAAGTATTGTAAGACACAAGGATGTTGAAGAGCAAAAGGAAAGGTCCTTTGGGCAACCGGTACACCTGTCCTTTAAAGGATTTCTAGTGCAAAAAATATTGTATTCAAGTAACTGTATATTATTATTGGACATAGAGAATAAATACAGGTATGTCTACCAAAAAAATAAAAGGAAATCATGTTCTGAAAAGTATCATTACAGGTTTGCAATACATTTGTTTCCTTTAAAGCAGGGTTAGCAGAAACACCAAATAATCTTTTGTGTGTTGTTTTAACCACTTGCCGCCCGTCCATTGTCAAATGACGTCGGCAAAGTGGTTGTAAAATCCTGACAGGACGTCATTTGAAGTCCTCCAGGATTTTGAGCCGCTGCGCGCCCCCGGGGGCGCGCATCGCGGCGATCGTTGTTGCGGGGTGTCAGTCTGACACCCCGCAACTACGATCTTGGTAAAGAGTCTCCGACGGAGACTCTTTACCACGTGATCAGCCGTGTCCAATCACGGCTGATCACAGTGTAAATAGGAAAAGCCGGTAATCGGCTTTTCCTCACTCGCGTCTGTTAGACGCGAGTAGAGGAGAGCCGATCGGCTGCTCCTCTGACAGGGGGGGTCTGTGCTGATCGATTATCAGCGCAGCCCCCCCGAGGATGCCCACACTGGACCACCAGGGACGCCGCCAGACCACCAGGGATGTGCAATAAAAAGGTATGCCACCGGACCACCAGGGATGACACACAGTACCCCTAATGGATGCTAATCAGTGCCCCCAATGGATGCCAATCAGTGCCCACAATGGGCATCACTGATTGGCATGCATTATTGTTTGGCACTGATTGGCATCCATCAGTAAAAAAACATGCTGCCTATCAGTGCCTATCCGTGCCACCTATCAGTGCCTATCCGCGCCGCCTATCAGTGCCCATCCATGCCGCCTATCGTGCCCATCCATGCCGCCTATCGTGCCCATCCGTGCCGCCTATCCGTGCCCATCCGTGCCGCCTATCCGTGCCCATCCGTGCCGCCTATCCGTGCCCATCCGTGCCGCCTATCCATGCCAATCCGTGCCGCCTATCCATGCCAATCAGTGCCAATTTGTGCCACCCATCAGTGCCCATCCGTGTCGCCCATCAGTGCCGCCTATCATTGCCCATCAATGCCACCTCAGTGCCACTTCATTGGTGCCACCTCATCGGTGCCCATCAGTGCTGCCTTATCAGTGCCCATCAGTGCAGACCTATCAGTGCCCATCAGTGAAGGAGAAAACGTACTTATTTACAAAGTTTTGAAACTGAAACAAAAAAAAACATTTATTTTTTCAAAATTTTCGGTCTTTTTTTTATTCGTTTAGCAAAAAATAAAAACCGCAGAGGTGATCAAATACCACCAAAAGAAAGCTCTATTTGTTGGAAAAAAATGATAAAAATTTAATTTGGGTACAGTGTTGCATGACCGTGCAATTGTCATTCAAAGTGTGAGAGCGCTGAAAGCTCAAAATTGGTCTGGGCAGGAAGGTGTTTAAGTGCCCTGTATTGAAGTGGTTAAGCTAAACTCAACATGCTTTTTTTTAATGTATTTTTGATGCTTTGGCGGTGCTCTGATGATGCTTTGGTGGTGCTTTTTTAAAGCTTTAATGAAGCTTGTCATATGCCCTGTGTGTGTGTGTTGATATCTCATACCTACAATATCTCCAAAACAAAGTGAAGCTAAAGCTGAATTAAAGCCTCTCAAAAGCTGAAGGTGCTTCAAATGAGCTTTGAAATAGACTTCTATGGAGGCTGTGAAGACGCTTTGCAGCACCACTAAAGTGACATGGGGTATCATTTTTGAAGCGAAGCCGAAGCAAAGCAAAGCAAAATCAAGGTGTAAACAGGACTGTACGCTAACCATTTTATTTAGTGACAGAAGCTTTGACTGGTGTTCAGAGAGCTTTAAAAAAGTGTGTCCTAAGTTTTGAAGCAAGTGTACGAATGCCAGTAGGCCCTCTGTCGATGCCCTATTGGACGAAATGCATTAGGCGGGTCCCTGGAGACACAAGCACGCTATGAGTCGTGGCATTTAATTTTTTGGAATTATTGATGCTCTTTTTTATCTACTTTTGTAAGTACTATCTTAATACATTTTTTATGATCCTTTGCGGGCTACACTATGTGCTGCTTTATTTTTGTGGTGGTTTCGTCCCTATGAATGGGAGATTGAACATAGTAAATCAGAGTATTGGTTATATCTAATTGGAGTCCTGTCTGGTGAAAAGTGATTGATGCAAGCCTTCTATTGGTGTTGTCATGGCATGGAGTCGTCCACTTGGTGATTAATGCTGGTGTTGCCTTATAGATCCTGTTTTATTCTTCTTCTGATAAGGAGATTGGATTTGACACTTTGGTGAGGTGTGCTGTAATCCTACACTGAAGCTGGTGCATCTCTTCCTTTTATAATACTTTATGGACTGCCAATTATTTGTTTCTAGTGCTGCATATGAACTCTTTATTTTTATATGTAAATCAAACAAATTTATGCTGGCTGTTCTATCTTTAGCATTTGTGACCACATTACTCTACTGTAACAGTTATGCTCCCGTTATAAGCAATAATTTTTATGAATAGCATCCTGTCATAGCAATTATGTACTATTGGGATAGCTGTGATTGACCACAGCTATCACATGGTACAGTGCAGTGTGATTGGCTCTGTCTATACCAAATAATCACTGTGACCAATCACAGAGATCACAATACTACACAATGAATGGCTATGAATGAAATCCATTCATTGTACTGTAATGTGATCATTATGATTGGTCAGAATGATCACATGATAGCCACCCGGTACTCTGTGGTGGACAGAGCGGGTTACAGATTGAGCTGTAGCGTGGCTGCCAGAGCATGCAGGAGGTACACTATCTGTCTAAAAAAAAAATGATATACATTTTATTTGGGTAAAGTGTTCAAAAAGTGAGCGCAGTCCAATAACAATCCCTCACAATACTTTATTTTGTAAAACATATGAATCTGGGACAGCTAAACAAACCCAGCAGAAAGTGTTTTAGCCAAAGCCTTAGTCATAGATACAGACTAATGCCGCGTACACACAGTCGGACTTTCCGACGGCAAATGTGCGATCGGAGCTTGTTGTCGGAAATGCCGACCGTGTACGTAGTCCCGTCGTAGGCAACAAACCTCACCACGTTTAGAATGATCGGATTTTGCGACAACTTTGTCCGACCGTGTGTAGGCTCCATCGGACAGTTTCCATCGGAATTTCCGTCACATAAAATTTGAGATCAGGTTCTCAAATTTTCCGACAAGAAAATCCGTTTCGCGTAAATTCCGATTGTGTGTAGACAATTCCGACGCACACGCATGCTCAGGATCAAGCAGAAGAGCAGCACTGGCTATTGAACTTCATTTTTCTCGGCTCGTCGTACGTGTTGTACGTCACCACGTTCTTGACGTTCAGAATTTCCAACCGACTTTGTGCGACCGTGTGTATGCAAGACAAGTTTCAGCCAACGTCCATCGGGAAAAAAAACATGGATTTTGTTGTCAGAATGTCCGATTGTGTGTACGCGGCATTATACTGAAGTGGTTAGATGGATAAAACATGGGAAATGTGCATGTATTTCAGAGATGTACTGCATACCTTCTTTGCCCTGATATGCTTTTTATAGATAAAACTATAATTTGTTTACCATCTGTTTATTTTCTTTGGAGCAAAGTCTGAACTATTTGTTCTTCTGTAAAACAGACCACGTATTTAAAAATCAAATATAAATGCTGAACCTATAAAAGGAACATAATCCTATAGCATTTCTTGCATATACTGTATACAGAGAATTTGCAATAGCTTCACGTGAAACAGCACTGAATCCATGTGAGCGCTCAGAGATTTCAGCACTAAGCTGAGGGGACAGCTCTCATTGGAGGCGTTAGAAAAAATGACATTCTCTGTTCTGCAATACAGTTTGGGGAAAAGCAACTGAGGATTTAAGACAGATTCTTATACCAGGCTTGTGGCAGCTGCTGTGTTTAGCTGTGATTGTGCTATGAGGTTTTATAGCTCCCAGCGCGTTTTGGTGCCACTGGGTGCTTCAAATTAGGAATGGTTGTCACGAGCTCTATTAGAGAAAAAAACGTGTATATAATGTCTGTTAGGGCAAATGTGCTGTTTGGAGATTCATCAAACATCATTAATGATGTATTAAAGGGATTTTCTACTTCACCAATACATTTATCCAATATTCTCTAGAAACTCTTGATAGTTAAAAGATAAGGGTTTTAATTCCTGTAGACATGGGATTTCATTCTATTGTTCACCCTACATCAGCCCTCTCCTTTTTTTGTGATTTCCTTGTCAGACATCCATGGATAACTTGGGGGCCAGCATGTCATGGGTTATGACCATTCAGAGACTTGATTCTCAAGAACTTTTTACAATTACATGAACGTGATTTTTTTTATTTTTTTTATTGCAGAACAGGAAGTTTTTATTGCAGTTATGTGTGGTGTCTGACATACAATAGTAAGATAGTTAAACAAGATCTAAAACATTTAGGGCTCTTTCACACGGGGCGGATCAGTGCAGATCCGCCCCGTAGATAGCCGCTTGCTCAGTGGGGATCGCCGGAGCAATCTCCGCTGAGCAGTAAGATGACAGGTCCGTCTCTGCACTCCGCGCAGGGACGGACCTGTCAGAGCGCCGCTCTCCCCTATGGGAGATCGGGTGACGACGGACCGTAGAGTCCGTCGTCATCCGATCCGCTCTGCAGACGGATGAAAAAATTGGGTTTTCCTCCGTCTGCAGAAACGGAGCATAGCGGGCACGGACGAGAGCGGATGTCAGCGGATGCTCATCCGCTGACACCCGCTATCCCATAGGGATACATGTATGTCCGTTTTTCATTCGAAAACGGAAGGATGAAAAACGGACATACGGACCATCCGTGTGAAAGAGCCCTTAGTTTCCTAAAATATTGTGGGGTTGATTTACTAAAAACAGAGCGTGCAAAATCTGGTGCAGCTGTGCATGGTAGCCAATCAGCTTCTAACTTCAATTTGTTCAATTAGGCTTTGACAATAAAACCTGGAAGCTGATTGGTTTCTATACAGAGCTGCTCCAGATTTTGCAATCTCCAGTTTTAGTAAATCAACCCCATAGTATTTTAGATAATTTTTTTAACCAAATACTGTTTTTATTTCATTTTTTCTTTTATCCTTTTGTGCATCTCGTCAGTGGTAATCTCCTCTAACGTCTTTCAGCCATTTATTGTCTAGATGCAATTACTCCAGTGTCAGCTGTGCATCATTGCTCAGAAATGGCTTTATTATAATTGACACCATTGGACCATGCCTGAGCAATATGTGCCAGCAAGGCCTCTCTCAACTCCAAAGACATGCTGGTAGGTTAATTAGCTCTTGTCCCAATTGCCTGTGTGTGTGTATGTACTTGTAGACACCTTAGGCCTTTTTCACAGTACCGTGACTTCAAAGTCACGTGATTTAGCCGTGATTTTACCGCGATTTCACGGAATCGATTTTGATGCAATGTCAGGGAATGCCTGTGTAACTTGCATCAAAGTCGGACCAAAGAAGTCGGTGCGACTTGAAGTCCCACAGATATGAATGGTACTCATTGGAAATCATGGGGTACGACTTGTCATGGGTCTTTGCAGTCCCAAGTCACAGGACAAGTCGCACAAGTGTGAAAGGGGCCTTAGATTGTAAACCCCTTGAGGGCAGGGACTTATGTGAATGTATAGTGTATAAATTGTTGATGCTATATAAATACAGGCATACCCCACTTTTAAGTACACAATGGGGTTTATTTACTAAAGCTGGAAAGTGCAATATCAGGCTCACTTCTGCATAGAAACCAATGAGCGTCCAGGTTTTATTACCAAAGCTTAATTGAACAAGCTGGGGTTAGAAGCTCATTGGTTTCTGTGCAGAAGTGAGCCTGATATTGCACTTTCCAGCTTTAGTAAATAAACCCCATTGTGTACTTAAAAGAGGGGTATGCCTGTATGTGTAAGCAAAAAAAAAAGAAAAGGTGACAATGCAGGAGCACATTAGACATGTGCAATTCGTTTCTTTTTTTTTCTTTTTTTTTTCGTTATTTTCGTTCATTCGTTTTCGTACGAATGAATGAACGATTCGCTAAAAATTTTAACGAATCGTTCGAATCGAACGAATCCGAAAACAACGAAAATCCGAAAAAACAAATTAGAAACAACGAATGTACGAAAGAAGAAAATCCGAAAAACGAAAACAGGAACAACGAAAATCAAAATTAAAGAAAAAATTCGTACATTCGTAACTTTTTTTTTTTTTGTTGAATTGGTAATTTTCCGTGTCCCTTACAATGGTGCTGCTTAACGTGCCTCGAATGGATTGAACGAAGATGGGTGGAGAAAAAGAGGTGCAGGCACTAGAAAATAGTAGATGGGTGACAGTCAGGAAGGGTAGAGGGGGAAGGGCCAGGGAGGCCGATCCAGGGCTGGAGCATCCCAATAAGTATGCTCCATTGAGTGACATTGGTGATACCAGTCAGGGACCAGCACTGCTGGAGCTGAGGGACTCTCCTAGCTGCCAGGGGAAGAACTCCTCCAGTGAGATTGGGGGAGGAGCAAAGGGAAAGGAAAGACAGATTCTGGTGATAGGGGACTCAATTCTTAGAAGGACAGAGAGGGCAATCTGTAACAAAGACCTGAAGCGCCGAACTGTATGTTGTCTACCGGGCGCTCGGGTTCGGCACATCACGGATCTGGTGGACAGATTACTGGGAGGGGCTGGGGAAGACCCGGCTGTCATGGTACACGTTGGCACCAATGACAAAATCAGAGGCAGATGGAGTGTCCTAATAAACGATTTTAGGGAATTGGGAGCTAAATTGAGGAAAAGGACCTCCAAGGTAGTATTCTCAGGAATACTACCGGTACATCGAGCCACACCAGAAAGGCAGAGGGAGATTAGGGAAGTAAACAAGTGGCTGAAGAGCTGGTGTAGAAAGGAGGGGTTTGGGTTCCTGGAGGACTGGGACGACTTCTCAGTCGATAACGGTACTATAGAAGGGACGGACTGCACCTAAATGAGGAGGGTGCAGATCAGCTGGGAATAAGGATGGCCAAAAAGTTAGAGGGGTTTTTAAACTAGGCGATGGGGGGGAGGGGCCAGAGATAGGAATAGTCAGCGTGGAACATATTCCAGAGGGTAATATTAGGGGCATTAGTGGTAGGGTAACTAAAGCACATAAACCCAAGGTAAATATAGTAGCAAGTCCTAGTTGCAATCTCGGAACACCCAAGAGGGTAGTATGTGACTGGTCAAAATATAGTAATGCATTAAAGTGTTTGTTCACCAATGCCAGAAGTCTGCCAAGCAAAATAGGTGAGTTGGAAGCTCTGGTGCATCAGGAGAGCTATGATGTAATCGGTATTGCTGAAACTTGGCTGCAGTCCTCACATGACTGGGCTATAAATATTCCTGGCTTTGCACTCTTTCGGAAAGACAGAGTTAAAAGGAAAGGTGGAGGGGTCTGTCTGTATGTGAGAAGTGATCTCAAAGCGAGTGTGAAAGAGGACCTGGGGGATGGAGAGTGTGATGAGTCTGAAGCATTATGGGTGGAACTGCATACAGATGTGCGTAGTTCAAAGTTAATCATTGGAGTTTGTTATAGACCACCCAATGTTAATGAGGAGGTGGATACTCAGCTCCTTGCTCAAATAGAAAGGGCTGCAAGGGCTGGGACAGTGATAATAATGGGGGATTTTAACTACCCAGAAATTGACTGGAATAATGGCACTGCTGGGACAGTTAAAGGACAAAAATTTATAAACCTATTACAGGACAATTTTATGGTCCAGTTCATTGAGGCCCCAACCAGGAATGATGCTCTGCTGGATCTGGTAATCTCAAACCATGCAGAGCATATTACTAATGTTCAGATAAAGGAGCATCTGGGTAGCAGTGACCATAACATGATTTAATTTGATGTTAGCTGTAAGAAAAAATCACATACAGGAAAGATAAAAACACTTAATTTCAAGAGGGCAAATTTTCCAAGGATGAGGGCTGCTCTCCAGAACTTAGACTGGGAGAGAATATTGGCATAAATGGGCACAGAACAGAAATGGGGATTCTTCAAAAAGACTGTCTGTGAACTCACTACAAAGTATATTCCCATGGGCAATAAATTTAAAAGGCTAAAAATAAACCTATGTGGCTCACGGCCAAAGTTAAAAAAAGCTATAAACTATAAGAAAAGAGCTTTTAAAAAATATAAAAATGAAGGATCACTAGTGTCATTTAAATGTTACAAAGAACATAACAGAATAAGTAAAAAGGAAATCAAGGACGCAAAAATTCAAAACGAAAGACAGATTGCAAAAATAGTAGGACAAACCCAAAAAAATTCTTCAAATATATTAATAGTAAAAAGGTCAAGTCTGAGCATGTAGGCCCTTTACAAAATAATCTAGAGTGGGTGACTGGGGACCACGTTACAGCTAACATCAAATGAAATCATGTTATGGTCACTGCTACCCAGATGCTCCTTTATCTGAACATTAGTAATATGCTCTGCATGGTTTGAGATTACCAGATCCAGCAGAGCATCATTCCTGGTTGGGGCCTCAATGAACTGGACCATAAAATTGTCCTGTAATAGGTCTATAAATTTTTGTCCTTTAACTGTCCCAGCAGTGCCATTATTCCAGTCAATTTCTGGGTAGTTAAAATCCCCCATTATTATCACTGTCCCAGCCCTTGCAGCCCTTTCTATTTGAGCAAGGAGCTGAGTATCCACCTCCTCATTAACATTGGGTGGTCTATAACAAACTCCAATGATTAACTTTGAACTACGCTTGCCAACCCCATCATTTAGTTATACGGTGGCTGAGTGGCTCTCCTGCAGCGGATCACGTACCGAATAAATGCCAATGCTGCTAAGAGCTCCTAAAAGCTTCTAAAAGCTACTAAAAAGCTACTACAAGCCAACGCTAAAATGCTATTTTTCATCTGGTAGTTTTTTTCTAGCATTTTTTGAACTTATAAAAAATGCTACTGTGCATTGAGCCTAAAAAGGTCCCTGACCCTTTCCAAAAACGATTCGGCTGAAAAAAGAATAGATGTGAACGTGTCCTATAGAAAACCATGTTGGATGCAATCCTGCAGAAAGCAAAACACACTAAAAAACGCATGTGTGTGCATGGGTGTGAACAAGGCCCAGCTTCTGTATATTTAAAAGAGATTCTACAGATATTTTTCTAAAAGATTTGAATGTGTATGGTTACCCAAATGGGCAAATCTGGACAGTAGCAGTCAGCGTACCGTTCCAGTGCTGAGGATAAAATTTGAGATGGTTACCTGGTGAAATGTATCTCGTATCTTATTTATAGCTTAATGTAGGCAAAAACATATGCATTACACTATGATGGTTTTACAATTCAGTGATATAGCTTCTGGCACATTTGGCAAGCATTTAGAGGGGACTAAATACATTTTTAAATAAACTAAAAAAAAAAACCTACACACATGCACCTGTACAGTGACACCACATGCTCCGCTAAAGAGCAAATTGCAGCTTGGTATGGCCATGCCAAAAATGTGGGTGGAAGTTCTTGGAATCAAATCCTATCATATGTGTGGAATTCTGCTTTAAAGCTGATCCACGGCTACTCCAATAAAGTTATATTTATATTCCTGGTGCCTGGTTATGTTCTGAAATGTATTTACTACATTTGAAATTCCAAGGCTTTGTATTTGAAATCCCTCAGCTCTGAAAGGAGGCTATTCTTCTATGGGAACTGAAGCCAGAAAAAAGGTTTAAGAAAAAAGATTTAACACTGCAATTGTCAAGCCAGGCTGGCACTGACAGCTCGGGCCCCGCTAATGCATGGAAAATGTATTGGTGTGGTTCCCAAAAGCATGTGATCACTATGTAGGGCAGTGGTGGTATATTTTTTGAAGGGGGGGGGGGGGGGGAACAATCCACCTGCTGCCAACCCCACCGGTTGGTCAGGTCATAGGCACCCCCCTCCCCAGTCGGTCGGTCAGCCACCAGCCCTGCACTTACCTCATCTAGGTCGCCGGCAGCGTTTCCTCCAGGAGGCAAGCGGCGTCTCCTCCTCCTGGTAATTTACAATGTCTCCTCCTTCCTCCTCCTCCTCAGTGGCCAATAGGTTCGCTTCTCCTCTCGGCCAATCGGGTGACTGGTCTCAGGGCCCACTTCCTGATTGGCAGGGAGGAGAATCAGGAAGACAATAGCAAATATTACTGAGCCACCAGCCCACCTTTTTTGAAGCCTATTAGAGCCGCAGGCTCTAATCAGGTGCATCTTAAAAAAAAAAAAATTGGAGTCCAGCTCCCCGCATGTAGATTAGGAGGCTGGACACATGGATTAGGGGGGGTGACCCCTGCGCCCTACATTAGGTGCCACCACTGATGTAGGGAATGACTTAGTGATCATATGCTAGCTGAGGTCTTTATTCAGAAACAAAAGGATTCCAGTTCAGAGACGACTGCAGTTTGAAGATGAATGTGCACTAGAAAAACGCAGGTCACTGCAAGGGCGCATAGAAAACCATGGTTTCCTTTGTGTCTCATTCATGCGGCAACGCATATTAATGTATTTAAATGCATGCAAAAGTGCAATATTGTGCAATTTTGTCTGTACACTGTTCACTGTTCTTCTGCAACTGCACTAAATGTACTAAAAATAAATAAAAATAAAATAAAAAGTGTTACAATAAAACATGCTTATTTTTACATTTTTAACCACAGGACCTCTGAAAGATTTAGCCAAACAACCCCCCCCCCCCCCCCCATGACCAGAACATTTTTTGCGATACAGCACTGTAATTTAACGGACAACTGCATGGTCATGCAACGCTGTACCCAAATAAATGTATGTCATATTGTTTCCAACAAATAGAGCTTTCTTTTGGTGGTATTTGATCACCTCTCGGTTTTTAAATTTTGGGCTAAAAACAAAAAAAGACGTAAATTTTAAATTTTGGAAAAAAAAATATATATTTTTTACTTTTTGCTATAAAACATATAAAAAAAATCTAATTTCGTCATCAATTTAGGCCAATATTTATCCTGCTACAAATTTTTGGTACAAATAAAACCCCAATAAGCGTATATTGATTGGTTTGCGCAAAAGTTATAGCGTCTACAAACTATAGGATATATATACTAGAATTAGTATTTACCGTATTTATCGGCGTATAAAATCAGGGGAAAATCATGGGTGCGTGTTATACACCGATCCCCCGCTGTCTGGAGCCCCGCCGACATTTACCGAGCCGAGTGTACTGTGTACTCGGCTCAGCTCGCAGTCACGCCCAGTCCCGCCTCCCTAGCCCTTACATCCCGCCATTGGCCCGGTGTTGTGTCCATCATAGGAGCCAGGCCAAGGGGCGGGGGCGTTACTGCGAGCGGAGCCGAGTAGCAAAGTACACTCTTCTCGGCTCGGTCTATATCGGCGGCGGCGGGAGGAGCCGAGTACACTCTTCTCAGCTCGGTCTATATCGGCGGCGGCGGGAGGAGCCGGAGATCTCAGCGGGGGTGACGTTAAATTTAAAACTAAACCATGCTGTCATTTTGAAGAAGGCTGCAGGGGGACAGTGGAAGGCTGCAAGTGGACAGTGGAAGGCTGCATTAATGGGCATTTAAATGTAAGTTTTTTTCCTTAAACTTCCCCCAAAAAATGTTTTATACTAGTAATAGCAGGGATCAGTAACCTATAGCGAGTCTGCAAAATTGCGGCGCACAGTCTGACAATAACTAACACTAACTGACACTTTGTGGGAACCAGTGACACTAATACAGTGATCAGTGTTAAACATATGCACTTTCACCCTAGTAATGACACTAGCTGGGAAGGGGTTAAACATCTAGGGAAAGCAGAGGGTTAAATGTGTGCTTAACCAGTGTTTTGCAGGGACACAAAATCCATCACTTTCCCCATGTCGGAATGGAGCTCTGCCTTGTTTACATAGGCAGAGCTCCGTTCTGTGTCTCTCCTTGTCGATCAGTGGGTGTCTGCAGTCATCTATTGGCCGGCACCCGCTGATCGGCTTGTGCTATGTCAAATGACAGCACAGACGTGGCTCCAGTGGTGGGTGCGCCCCCCTACTCGGAAGTGCCGGCTCACGTACAAGGTACATAATCTGGCACAGGAGACCTGCTCTGCCGCTGTATATTCAAGTTATACGGTCGGCAAGCAGATGATATTGTATCTGGTATAGGGGAATTTTAGCTAAATGTTGCATACTGTGAAAGTCAAACTATTGCAGTATAATTAATGTGTCGCAAATTAAAAGTACTATGTTCTTCGTGACCTGATTGACCTTGAACAAGTTATTTCAAACCTGTGGCTGTCTGTGGAATACAGAGTCATGGGGGGAAACGATTCAAATTAAATCGGTTTCTTAGTAGCGCTGCTCCATTTACATCAGAGCATACATTGAAGTATAAACGGCAAATACAGTACATGATTGCTAAAGCAACAGTCAAAGCCAGCAAAATGCTCAATACATCAAAGTTCACCATGTCTCCAGGTATATTAAACCTGCAGATTTACATTTCACAAAGCTTAGACCAAAGACCGAAAGTGCTTCATTTTAATTAACAAAGCAGCAGTCCTGAGCTAACCCTTAAATTTTATTAGTTATCACACCTAGATCAGACCTAAAAACTAGACAGCAATTCTAAGCCCTCCCTATTTTTCAAAAATGAACAAATGTTTTTGCTATACATACCATTTAATACTCATCTGCTACATTTCACTAATATTACTGTATAGGCAGATAGGACACAAGGACCCTAGTGCAAGCATCAGCAGAAGGAATATATCTTTCAATCGGACAATTTCCTAGCGATTTACTAAAACTGGAGCACTCAGAATCTGGTGCAGCTGTGCATGGTAGCCAATCAGCTTCTAACTTCAGCTTGTTCAATTAAGCTTTGGTAATAAAAAACCTGGCAGCTGATTGGTTTCTTTGCCGAGCTGCGCCAGATTTTGCACTCTCCAGTTTTAGTAAATAACCCCCTACTAGTGTCCAGCTGCCCTATTAATAATATTCTTCTTCCAGAGCTTTGTTAGATAACCTAGTATACTGAGTGAAAAAGTAAAGGTTCAGGCAAGACCATGTATAGATACCATCCTGTTGGTTTAGTCTAGACATGTGCAATTAGTTTCTCTTTTTTTCGTTTTTCGTTTTTTTTCGATATTTTCGTTCGTTCGTTTTCGTACGAATGAACGAATCGTTCGAATCGTACGAATCCGAATAATGAATCGTTCGAATCGAACGAATCCGAAAATCTGAAAAAAACGAATTAGAAACAACGAATGTACTAATGAAGAAAATCCGAAAAACGAAAACGAACGAAAAAATTTGTACATTCGTAACTTTTTTTTTTGTTGAATTGGTAATTTTCCGTATCCCTTACAATGGCGCTGCTAAACGTGCTTCGAATGGATTGAACAAAAAAATTCGTACATTCGTAACTTTTTTTTCGATTCGTAACTTTTTTTTTTCGATTCGTAACTTTTTTTTTTCGATTCGTAAATTATTAAAATGTAATAATAGCATACACATTACATAAAATTATGAATTATGCTCCGATTACGAATCTACGAATGTTACGAATGTTAAGAATCTACGAATAAATACGAATGCGTCCGAAAATTAAACTAACGAAAAAACGAATCAACGAAAAAATAACTCTTACGAATGTACGAATCGTTACGAATCTGAACACCGACGACTTACGAATGTACGAATCGTTACGAATCAACGGAAACGAAAAAAACGAAACGAAAATAAACAAATTTTTTTGTTGTGCACATGTCTAGTTTAGTCTCCTCATCTACATGCATTGTCAGAGATTTTCTGAGCTCTCTATAGAGCACTGGAAGCTTTGATAAACTGCTCTCACTTGACTTTGTAACTACTGTATATCAAGTTGAGAGTCGGGCTAGGACTACTTTAGTGGGTGTCACTGCTGCACCTCTGAAAATTGAACCGTGGCCGATTTTCTGGAGGCATTTTTCAGACGGTCATAAATGCTGCACCACCAACGCACACGTATGCAACGTGTTCCCATTTGCTTGCATTCGATGGGCAGCAGGGGGCTAATTTTTGCCACTTCTGCAAAGCATAGCAGCACAGGCAAAGCACATGTGTACACCACTGTCTTTGCAGCTTAAAACTTAAAAGGGGGGGGGGTGCAAGTAAAAAAACAGGACTAAACCATGTGTTTTTACTGCCCCTCAACCACAAGTGTAAACAAGCCATGTTACACAAGCACATTTTTATCAGTGATTCTGAATTCTTCTTAGGCCCCTTTCACACGATCCGCCCGCAAATATCCGCCTGTCCATTTTTCAGGAGGATCTGAGCGGGCCACCCATTGACTTGTATGGGGAGGCGGATGTCAGCGGAGATGTGTCCGCTGACACCCGCCTACCATCTGATCCGTCAAGATCCGCTGAAAACAGACGGATGGCGATATGTTTGCCATATGTCCAGCGGTTCGGATCGGAGGGGATCGGATGAAAATAGACATGCTTTTTATCCGATCTTCCCATAGAAAACAGCGGGGCTCTTACAGGTCCATCCCTGCACAGTGAGCAGAGATGGACCTGTCATCCGGGAAAACCTTTGTAATGCTTTGTGGACCAATAAAAGGACACTAAACAGCCCTGGAACAGACAAATGTGGCCTGGCCTACCTATGTGTGGGGCTATCAGTTTATTAGTAAACTTAGTCCCCTTTCACACGGGTAAACCGATCTGATCAGTTTTTTGACAGTTTGCCTGTCAGTTTTTTAATAGACCAGATCGGACCATCCATTGCCCCCTACGGAGCGGCGGATGTTGAGTGACGTGTCCGTATAGACCCGCCGACATGCGATTCGATCCTATCCCCCAAAAACAGATGGATGGGGGTTCCGTTCCAGATGGATGACAGTCGGATGTAAATGGACAGGCAGGGCAAATTCCATTCTACCGCCCTAAGAGGAGAGCGGGCTGTGTCTATGTCCGCTCTGCATAAGCGGAGCAGACACGGACGTGTTATCAATGGCTGTTTGGTATTAGTGTAAGGACTCTTTCACACAGGTGGACTCCACCAGCGGATCTGCCTGCTCAGTGGGTATTAGTGAACAGATCCCCCCCGAGTAGTTGGATCCGCTGGCAGAGTCCCCCTGTGTGAAAGAGCCCTTACACTAATATCAAACAGCCAGAGAAAAATGTGTTGCTGCTACCAATTTCTGCTTCAAAGTTGCTGGAGTGAGATTGGCCTAAGAGCTGGTTGACGCCAATAATCGCACAGGAACGCGCAGTTAGTTCCTGCACAATTCACATGCGATCCAGGTGCAGTTCAATTTCAGCCCATTCATTTGCACCAACAGTAGTGCATGCACTGCTTAACAAAATGCACAGCAATCGAATTGCATGGTGCTACTATACCCTGCAAATGCACTGCGTCTGCAACCTGTGTCTGGGGTGTCATTAAAGCGGAGCTACACCCTAAAGTGGAACTTCCGCTTATCGGATTCCCCCCCCCCCTCCGGTGCCACAATTGGCACCTTTCAGGGGGGAGGGGGGTGCAGATACCTGTATAATACAGGTATCTGCACCCACTTCCGGGACTAGATATCCGGACTGCCCCGCCCATATCCGAGGATGCCCCGTTGTGTCTTGGGAAACACAGTTCCCAGGACACAATGGGGACCAATAGAGACGCGCAGCGCGACTCGCGCATGCGCAGTAGGGAACCGGGCAGTGAAGACATTGCGTCTTCACTTCCTGATTCCCTGACAGAGGATGGCGGCGGGGCAGCCGAGAGACGAGCGGCCGCTCGTCACATTCTGCCGACACCGCTGGAACCTGGAACAGGTAAGTGTCCATTTATTAAAAGTCAGCAGCTGCAGTATTTGTAGCTGCTGACTTTTAATATTTTTGGTGCAGGTGGAGCTCCACTTTAACACTGACACCTGCTGCAGATCGCAAGTGCATTACATTGCAAGCAAGTCAACCCACGTGTCCACCAAATAAATGTAAGCTAACAATCAGAATATATGCTTAGAAACCTCTGCTTATATAAATGCCACACAAAAGAGTGACTGTGATAGCTATCAAACCTATTTAATTACTAGCCCATTTGGTAATTGCTAATCCATTAATATATTAAAAGACACTTTGGTTAAAAGTGCAGCTGCAAGACCACAGAGAACCTAGCTGCACTGTAAATACAAAGCGTCGCTGCCTTCCTTCCTGAAGAAATTCTTTGTCAAAAAGGATGTTTAGTAATCACCTTCAAATCTTCTAATTAAGTATTTTTCACAACTGTAATCACAAAGACAATTTAGCACCGCAGAGGAAACTGTGTGAAGCTCAACTGGGATCTGCTTAAAGCGCACTGCTGAAGCTCTGCTTCTATGTGAGCAACCATTTGATTAATCCGCTCTGATTTCTGTCACAATAGCATTCATGGTAATGGTAAAATGCAGAAAAGACATTGGGTATACAAGCGCGATGATAGATTTTGTTTCAACAAAGTTCCAGTGCTCCCAACTTTGATCTGGTGCGATAAAATACCCTTGACATATTTTTTTTTTATTGAAAATAAGGTTAAAAAGACAAACGGCAACTGGACAATGCACAGAATGTTCTACATAAAGAAGAAATTAAATCTAGGTGTGTCTTATGTAGATAAAATAAAATAAAACTAGGTTTCCTTTACAATACAAGGGGGTTGATTTACTAAAAGGAAAAAGACTGTGCACTTTGCAAAGTGCAGTTGCATTTTGCAAGTAAAGTTGCTCCAGAGCTTAGTAAATGAGGAGGAGCTCTGCTGACTCCATTATCCAATCATGCGCAAGAATCCTTGCACGTGATTGGTTGTCCTTTGTAAAGTGAAGCATTACGTAATTTTTCTTCTCTTTCACAATCCTGTAGGAGGAAGATGCTTATGCTTTCCCTTTTCTCTGGATGCTCCAGTCTGGTCACATGATCGTCTCCCATCAGCCGGGTTCAGGGAAGAGGAGAAACAGCCGACAACTGATGCCCGACAGTAAACCTATGGGTGATGTCTGCACCCAGGCTTTACATAAATTTTCGGCCTCTCCCCTGGACCAGGCCACTGGAGAGAACACGTGACCGAATCAGAGCACCCTGAGAAAAAAGTATAAGGTAAGGTAGGCAAGTATAAGCATATTCCTTCTACATGGTAGTTAGAACAGGCATTAGAAGAGGGAAGGGGGTGGGAGAAGTTTTAAACTTAAGCTACGTTAGGTCTAGCATTGAATTTCACTTTGAATTCCAACCAACTACCATATATACTCGAGTATAAGCCGAGTTTTTCAGCACATTTTTTTGTGTGCTGAAAATGCCCCCCTTGGCTTATACTCGAGTCAAGCACTTTTCTGCAGCAGAGAATGACATTTTCCGACCCGACTTTGGGGCCCTGTATCTCGGGGTCACTTGGTGCTAGGAACCCCATCTGGATATGTTGTAGTGATAGTTCCACTTGGTTTGCACACCAAATTTGGGGTTCCTAGCACCAATTGGCCCAGAGATACGGGCCAAAGTCGGTTCAGAAAATGTCATTCTCTGCTGCAGAAGAGTGCTTGATATTTTCCGAACCGACTTTGGGGCCCCATATCTCGGGGCCAATTGGTGCTAGGATATGTTGTAGTGATAGTTCCAATTGCACACCAAATTTGGGGTTCCTAGCACCAAGTGGCCCCGAGATACCGGGCCCCAAAGTCGTTCAACTGTGTCCATCTGCAGCAATGTCATTTCGGGACCCTTTGGGTCGAGAGACCCCACATTTTGGCTGCAGCTAGGGGGCATCTAGGAACCCTTAGCCACCAAGTTTGAAGTTCGGGGGACCTATGGCTGCAAATGGGCACATTGAGGGTGCAAATGGGCATTGTTGACCCTCTTTTCCACTTACAGTAGCTGCGCATTTCTCACCCTAGGCTTATACTCGAGTCAATAAGTTTTCCCAGTTTTTGTGGTAAAATTAGGTGCATCGGCTTATATTCAGGTCGGCTTATACTCGAGTATATAGGGTATGTAAATTAGCTGAATGCATTCCAGGTGCATAAAATAAGTCAAGTACAGGCAGTTCCTGGGTTACAAACAGGATAGGTTCTGTAGGTTTGTTCTTAAGTTGAATAGGTACATTTTTAAGTGTAACTCCAGCATAGGGAACGGTTAACACTGTAATGTTTGAATTGCTGTCTGTGGTCCTGTTCAGAAGATTTCACCTCACTTTATGTCCCTGTGACAATTGGATTTTGAAAATTTTGGGTTGTTGTGGAAACAAGGATTGGTGATAAAGCTTTAGTGGAGACATCTTTTTTCCCATGATAACTCTTACTGGATATGTAAAAAAATACTTCCAATAGCCACATCTATATTGTTATAGAAGAAAAACGCAGTGAATGGTGGAAAAGACCACCCCTACCCTACAAAAAGGTCAGACTTTATCAGCTCAGCATAGGAGACACAACAGCATAAATATGTATAAAAAGATAATATCTTTAGTACAAAATTGTTAAAAAACACATCACAATATGGATCAGATTAAAAATAACAGAAATGCCTCTCAATAATGTAAGGGATAAACAAGTCCCAAGTATGCACCTACAAATGGCTGGAAGTATATATAATACTGATACATTAATCTGCAGATATGAAGTATTGCTTATATTTCTGCTTAACCAGTCAGGTTCAAGGTCAACACATTTCACAATTTATGGCTTCCTAAGGACCAGATATATTGAGAAAGCATCAACAGGCATGGAAGGCACATAGGGCCCAGGGAACACTCCAGGGGGCGGGTATAGGGGCATTAGGAACATGTCCACCAATGTAAAACCAAGATACAAATGCTCTATCTAGTCAACAGACCTAGTGCTGCTAAGCTAACCGTGTGGATATTAATGGGTCAGTAGCCAATAAGCAGGGGCGGACTGACCATTCGGCCACTCGGGCACTTCCCGAGGGCCCCGGGCCACTAGGGGGCCCCATCAGGGTTGCCAGCCTCAGTAAAACCAGGGACAGTATGTAAAAATCTGTGTTTTTTTTACATCTGTTTCTGAAATGTTCCTTACCGACATCCTTTTGGTCTAAAAATCCAGAGATTATAGCTGCCCCACCTCTCCAGTATCTTCTCAGCCAATAGAAACATGTCTGTGTATACTGTGTGTAAATGTATGTGTATACTGTGTGATTGTATACTGTGTGGCCCCATAATCTCTGATTGCCTGGGGGCCCCATAATCTCCTATTGGCCGGGGGCCCCATGAGTTGTCAGTCCGCCCCTGCCAATAAGGTATGCCAGGCAACACCCATCAGTACTAAAAGTATAAGATCCAGATAGTGGTATGGGGTCAGGATGTCAGCGTAGCAAAAAAGATAATAATAATTGGAGGAACACAGAGGGCAGGCCGAACATCAGTGGTCCATATGTAGAATATAGGATCCAAATACAAACCATGAAACCTGCGGACCAATACTATATAGTTGATGGTTGAGCCCAAGGTAGCCTAGAGGTGGTACAGCAATTATTAGGCTCATGCTGTATCAAAACGCCCACCATGCTGCCAGGCTTTTCCTCTCAGGATGTAGCTGATCTGTTTTGATGCATTTGGAATGTATTTAGGTGGTTTAATTTTTAAAGTTCAATTGAACTTTAGTTGTTTTTTGCAAGAATAGGGTGATTTTGCGTAAGTGGTATTTTCAAGTAAGTGAGCATGCATCTTTAAGTGAGAACATGATATACGCTGATGCTTGAAGAACTTTCTTATGCCCTGTACACACGTTAGGATTTTCCGACAACAAAACTGTGGATTTTTTTCCAAAGGTTGTTAACTCAAACTTGTCTTGCATACATACAGTCACACAAATGTTGTCGGAAATTCCGAACGTCAAGAACGCGGTGACGTACAACACATACGACAAGCCGAGAAAAATTAAGTTCAATAGCCAGTGCGGCTCTTCTGCTTGATTCCGAGCATGCGTGGACTTGTGCGTCGGAATTGTGTACACACGCTCGGAATTTCCAACAACAAGTTTTATTGTCGGAAAATTTGAGAACCTGCTCTTAAAGCGGTTCTGCACACATTTTATTTAGTAAGTCTCTTTGCCTTCCAAATCAGGCAAAGAGTACTAAATGAAATGTGTGTTTTTTTTTTTTTTTTTTTTATTCACTTACCTTGTAATCGATGACTTCCGGTCCTCAGTCTCTGCGGGGGTGGGCGGGGTCTGTGCGGGGATCCTCGTCACGACGCACTGTCTCCTGGTATCTGGTGTCATTGATCCCAGGAGCCTGTGCGGGCATCTTCCGAAATCTTGCGAGATTTCGGGCACATCTTCCGAAATCTCGCGAGATGTCGGCAGATGTGCCGCTATTTTGTGAGATTTCGGAGAACGTGAGCTGCACTTTGCCGTTACTGCGCACGCGCGAGCTCGGCGCAGTAACGGCGGTGCATGCTGGGCCATCTAAAGTGCCTGTGGGGTTTCACATGCCCACAGGCAAGATGGCCCCCAGCACAAAAGAAGAAGATAAAGAACTTCATCGGACGAAAACCGGCAGCGATCACGAATGAAGATGGAACAGGTGAGTCCCCTAATTTTCCTATTACCCCTTAGCATATCCCCCCCCAAAAAAAAAAGAAAAAAACCCCGGTGCAGAACCGCTTTAAACATTTGTTGGCGGAAATTCCGACAAACAAATGTTCTATGGAGCAACACAAGGTCAGACTTTCCGACGAGAAGCTCACATCCAACATTGGGGCATAAGTCAATTTTCTTAACAATAAATTAGTATAGTTAATGAGATGATTATTGGAGCCAATGATTCTACTGTTTCTCTTTTTATGGATCAAGGATATGGAATAAAGTATAATTTCAATGGCCAACCAGTACAAGACTTTACCTGTTCCTTTGACGGTGCTTTAAAATAGCATATGCTGAATTGGGCTAAACAGAACCTTTATTCCACTGAAGCACTTTAAGGTGAACTATTACCATTTTAAAACAAGTAAAATGTCTTCAGGTGACTTTATTGGATGCATTTGTTTTTTGTCTACTGCTACTATGGCCAAGCTGTCAAATGTAAATTTTTCATATAGCTGGCAGTTTATTAAAAAAAAAAAAATTAAATTGCAAGCATTTTCCTCGAATGTTTTATTGACAGAGTAGATGGGAACATTAATAGCACATTGTGTTCTGATTTTGAAAGACTTGCAGAGACTTTGGGTGCTAGATACACATTGAATGTATTCGGAAACCTAAGCTAAAATGTTCCTTTTCTGAAACTCAGACGAGTCATCTGTCGGAGAGACAACAGAGACTACATCTCTTCTGTGACTCTTCAAGAGCAATGCAGTCTATACAATTAATGCTGTCAAATGTCTTCTTGTAATAATTATTCTTTAATTAGACCAATATGTGACGGTACTGTAGCAACAGTTGACAAGTCTGACAGCCTAACATCCTGACATTGAGATTGTTTTATACTTCCACAGACTCTTGTTCTAGGACAGTGATGGCGAACCTTGGCACCCCAGATGTTTTGGAACTACATTTCCCATGATGCTCATGCACTCTGTAGTGTAGTTGAGCATCATGGGAAATGTAGTTCCAAAACATATGGGGTGCCAAGGTTTGCCATCACTGTTCTAGGCTGTTTATTAAAATGAACCTTTGCTTTGCCCATGCCACTCTTCGCTTCACTCCACCATTGCTCTATTTGGCCTTGGGAAATAAAGTGAGGAAGTCCTGTGTAAGCTGCACGTCAAATATTGCAACTAACACAAGTCTAAAGACTCTCTTTCCACTTGTATGACAGTGCCTGGGGTCCTGAACAGCCACTCTGGCCAGATTTGGGGAAAAGTATAATTATACTTTCAATTGAACTGGTACTTTGCTCAGCATGGGTAAAGTAGAACTTTACTTTAAATACTAGCGTGTTTTACCGGCCATATCACTGGAAAAAAGCCTAAAAGAAAACAAAAGCAGCTACCACAACTAATGATTGGTAAGCTGCAATATATTAAATTTTTAGTTTTGAGTTTAATACCACTTTAATATGTCAGCATTTTTTTGTCAACTTCTCTTAGGGTGTACTCAAACTAGGCATGGTTGTATTATGTGCCAATATGCTTGTCCCCAACTCCCAATTGCACTGTGCTCACATTTTGTAGGGCCCACGCACCCTTACGTCATCATCTCATCCAGACTACATGCTTCTATGCTCCGTGAGTGCCCAATGATCTGTAGTCAGCAATCAGTATGCATCTTATGGCACAATCCAACTGAACTATTCCCTAGACCAGTGGTTCTCAACCCTGTCTTCACGTATTCCCTACTGCGCATGCGCGAGTCGCGCTGCGCAATGAGAATCTTCGTGTGTGTCCCGGCAGACAGCGCGCTGGGACAGGAACTTGCGTAAACTCCCGTGGGAGTTTATGCCGGAAGTGGGTGCAGATACCTGTCTTAGACAGGTATCTGCACCCCCCTCCCCCCAGAAAGGTGCCAAATGTTTAACCACTTCAGCCCCGGACCAATTTGCAGCCAAAGGACCAGGCCCCTTTTTGCGATTCGGCACTGCGTCGCTTTAACTGACAATTGCGCGGTCGTGCGACGTGGCTCCCAAACAAAATTGGTGTCCTTTTTTTCCACAAATAGAGCTTTCTTTTGGTGGTATTTGATCATCTCTGCGGTTTTTAATTTTTTGCGCTATAAACAAAAATAGAGCGACAATTTTGAAAAAAATGCAATATTTTTTAATTTTTGCTATAATAAATATCCCCAAAAATAAATAAAAAAACATTTTTTTTCCTCAGTTTAGGCCGATACGTATTCTTCTACATATTTTTAGTAAAAAAAAAAAAAATTAGCGATTATTGATTGGTTTGCGCAAAAGTTATAGCGTTTACAAAATAGGGGATAGTTTTATAGCATTTTTATTAATATTTTTTTTTTTTACTAGTAATGGTGGCAATCAGAGATTTTTATTGTGACTGCGACATTATGGCGGACACATCGGACATTTTTGACACATTTTTCGGACCATTGTCATTTATACAGCAATCAGTGTTATTTAAATACACTGATTCCTGTGTAAAAGACACTGACAGTGAAGGAGTTAACCACTAGGGGGCAGGGAGGGGTTAAGTGTGACGTGTGTGTTTTTTTACTGTAGGGGGCGTGGCTTGGCGTTCGACATCACTGATCGTCTTTTCTGATGACAGAAAACAGACGATCAGTGTCAGTCTCACTAGGAAGCACGGGGAGAGGTTTGTTTACACATACCTCTCCCCGTTCTGCCGGCAGCGCGCGCGACCCACGGCTGGGTACTTAAAGAGAAACGTACCTGTACGTTGATGTGCCCAGCCGTGCCATTCTGCCGACGTAAATGTGCAGGAGGCGGTCCTTAAGCAGGTTAAATAAATGGCTTGGTATTTTGGACAGATATTTTATCTAAGAGAAATTCCCAAAACATGGGGGTACATGAGGACTGAGGTTGACTACCTCTTTCAAGTGATTCGGGGCATGATACGGCAAACAATGCCCGAGCAATGTTTGGAGCAATAACACTAGTTAAAACTGAACTTTGGGAGTCAAACATGCTCAGCCGCATCACATACATCCTAGTTTGAGTAAATGAATAAATAAAAAATATAGATCATTTTCTGCAATGCACTGTTTTACATACATATAAGTATGTCAGCGATTATAGTGTCTGTATTACTTAATTATCCATATTAAAGTGCCTTTTGCTTTCATTGTTTGACCTGCCACACAAAAAGGATAGCTGGATTCTAATTAATTTCTATGGGAAATACAGGAACATTTTCATGAGAAGCTAATTATTCTGTAAAATGCATACGTTTCAAATTGAATTAAAAGCCGCTATTTTGTAATATTCTGCTCGCTCCTACTCTTACAGCAAAAAACTGTCACAAACCTGAATAATTTCAACTGATACTATGATGAAAACGTGGATAGGCAGAGGTCAGCCTCAGTAAATACTGTGTGACAAAACAATCATTAGATTCAGAGATGAAGGAAGTTGAAATGATGAGCAAACCAACCCTGACTCTTCCAAGTCAAAAGTTAAAGTGGAACTAAACTCTCTCAATTAACATTAAATGTTTTTAATCATTATGCTGCAAGCATTAGTAAATAGATAGAAAGGTATATTATATTTACTTAGTTTAAGCTTGTTTTACATTTCTTCAGTTGCTTCCTGGTTTCTGGCCTAGGTCAAAATGATGTCATGCATCACAGACTAATGCCCCGTACACACGGTCGGAAAATCCGACCACAAAATCCATCGGATTTTTTCCGACGGATTTAGTCCGACACTGGTGTTGCATACACACGGTCGGACAAAGTTGTCGGAAAATCCGATCATTCTGAACGTGGTGACGTTTGTTGCCTACGACGGGACTACGTAGAGGCTAGTAGCCAATAGCTTTGGTCTTGTAATGTAATCTGAGCATGCGTGGCACTTTGTCCGTCGGAATTCGCTACACACGATCGGAAAAAGTCCGATAGGACTTTGTTGTCGGAAAATTTGAGAGCAGGAGATAAAACTTTGTCCATCGGAAAATCCGATGGAAAATGTCCGATGGGAGCCTACACATGGTCGGAATTTCCGACAACATTGTCCGATAGGACATTTTCCGACAACATTTGTGGTGGACAAATCGGACACTAACTGACACTTTTGACACTTTTTTGGTGACCAATGACATTATTACAGTGATCAGTGCTAAAAAATATGCACTGTCAGTGTACTAATGACATTGGCAAGGAAGGGTGTTAACTTCAGGGGCGATCAAAGAATTAACTGTGTGCCTAGCTAATGTTTCAGTGTAGTGGGGAGGTGCTTTTACTAGTGGAAGGCATGGATCAGTGTTTCTGTTTTATAAGAACACAGGATCCATGCCTTCTGTACTGACAGAACGACAATCTGCCTTGTTTACATGGGCAGACTGGCATTCTGTCAGTGAACCGAACGATCAGCGGGTGCAGACGGACATCTGGTCTGTGGGACCCGCTGATCAGCTCCTGCTGTGTACAATCACTCATGCCGAATATCCGGAAGTGCAGGATCACATATATATACGCATTCCTGCACAGCGCAGCTGCCCTTTTGCAGAAATTAAAAATGAATTAAATAGCATTTTCAGTGTGTGGTGCTCAGTTAAGTTCAGCTTTAAAGGGGTTGTAAAGGTTCGTTTTTTATTTTCTAAATAGATTCCTTTAAGCTAGTGCATTGTTGGTTCACTTACCTTTTCCTTCGATTTCCCTTCTAAATGTTTTTTTTCTTTGTCTGAATTTCTCACTTCCTGTTTCTCCTCAGTAAACTTCACACCACCATCCGAGCGGTGTTTAGTCAGCCAGAACAGCTTACTGAGGAGGAACAGGAAGCAAGAAATTCAGACAAAGAAAACAAAGAAAAAAAACATTTAGAAGGGAAATCGAAGGAAAAGGTAAGTGAACCAACAATGCACTAGCTTAAAGGAACCTATTTAGAAAATAAAAATTAACCTTTACAACCCCTTTAAGCTTTGACTTGTTTCTCTACCTCCTGTGCCCCCTTATTGTTCCTGTAATGCTATGGACACTCCTACACACCTACACTCAGCAAATGGAAGACTTTTGTAGCATTATTAATTTTTACTTGGCCTCTTTAAAATATGATAATTATACAATTTTTGTATTTTAATACAGAGTACATTGCCTAGGTATAGTCTTTCCTCTATAAGACTAAAATTTGGTTCACTAAGCAAAAGAAAATACTAAAGAGATATTATTGACATGATGACATGAACTGAAGCTTATTTGGAAGTGCTTTCTCAGCCCTTTCACTCTATGCCTTAAGCAGATACATTACTTTATAGCTTGTCACAATACTGTTATAACATTCACATTTACATAATTTAATACAAATCATGTAATATAAAAATATGCTTATTTGTCACAAGTGACACCAAGAAGAAATTTAAAGCCTAAGTTTAGTCAAATTATTTTTTTACAAAATCATAAGGCACAGTACTTATAATCAATGGGCAATTTCCCTTGTGTTAATGGCTGCAGTTTTAGTTGAAATCCTCTTTCCTCTGATCTCCCCGCAAGCTAATCATCTGGTGCTGCAGGAGTTAATGTGAGCTGAGGGACCTGTCATATGCACTTGTCAAGAATGCCAACTATGCCCATCTTTTCCGTTCCACCACCACCACCAAGTCCTCCATCGATAGAAGCTGTAGCGCAGCTCCCATGAATAAAAAGCACCCAATGAATGAAGGACAAGTGGATGAATAAAAGGTACACCTCCTTTATTCATAGACTGGTTTGCAGTTATGAAAGCTAAAGTACAACTTCTATGAATTGAGGAGCTGGGAGGAAATGGTGGGCATAGTTGGTACTCTGCATGAGGTTCCTAGGATCATATTAACCCCTACAGCAATGGAAGATCATGGCTCCATATGGGTGGAGGGGATCAGAGGACAGAGGTTTACAACTAAAAGTGCATCCAGCAGCACAGGGGAAATTTTCCAAAGATTTTAAGTACTGCTCCTCGTGCTTGTCTTTTTCTTTGACTAAACTTAGGCACCTACACTGTAAAGAAGAAAACAAAAACAAACTTAAGTTGGAGAAATAGTTTGGGTGCTACCATTTTAATTCATTGCATCAGATTGGCAGTGGGCTTCAGTATTTTGTAGAGAGGTTGCTGTAAGTTCTTTTGCATCACCCCTTTCCATTAGCTTTCCCAAAATTGCACCTGGTCCATAGATGGGTTTGCTCTAACTTTGATCCAGAAGCAAAAGCTTTTAAGTATGTCTGTCAGACCTTTGAGCTTCACTGCCATAATTACAGCCTGCTGATTGGCTAAATGGAATAGTGATATCGGCATCACTACTCTCAGTTTGAGCAGACTAGAAGTAGAAGAGTGTTAGCAACTCTGGTAAAGGATATGCTAGGTCACAGGTGTCAAACTGGTGGCCCTCCAGCTGTTGCAAAACTACAAGTTCCATGAGGCATTGCAAGGCTGACAGTTACAAGCATGACTCCCACAGGCAGAGGCATGATGGCACTTGTAGTTCTGCAACAGCTGGAGGGCGGTCAGTTTGACACCCCAGTGCTAGGCTTTCTCCACCTCAACTATCACTCTTTGCCTATTGAAAACACACATGGCAGAGGAAGAAGGGGTCTAACCGTACTACTGCTATGCCCTGGTCAGTATAGAAGTGGAAAGAAGACAGTGCTGCCTTCAATTTTCAATTGATATTGCCTGTGTATTGCCCATTTATTACAGAATCCACATCAACCAAACATTTAAATTGACTAAACTCAGATCAATAAAAGATTGCAGTGCACTGCATTTTGCACACTGGTGTTTGCCTGATTAAACAAGCCTTATTCTCAGGAGCCACTATGCAGGGGCTGTGACACATGCTTATGTGTATAAGCCCTAAGTGGTAATGTAAGAGGATGTTGGGGTCCTCGTTAAAGCATATGCCTAAGAGGGTGGACTTTCATTAGATCCTATCCCTCTGACTGAATGATGGCTTGCAGCAGACATGACACAGAGTTCACTTAAAGCGGATCTTCACCCTTAATTTTTTCTTCCCCTCTCTGCACCCCTACTCCCGTCCGCTGTTCACATAGCACTTTTTGTTTACCTTTTCTTCTTAATTGAAAAACTTCTGGCCTGCACCCATGCACGTCACTTGCCTGGGTGAATGCTGTGCACTTTGCCTACTGTGCCTCCTGGGATATGCACATCATATATCCCAGAAGGCCTAGTCATTCATTGAAAAAAGGTGGGCCTAGTGGCACATCGTTGGGAGAGCTGTCGGCTTCCAATGCGGATGGCAGTGCAGGGCCAAGCGGGGGGCAGAAGAGAAGAGGAAAAAGGATCTCAGGAGGACAATGCTGGATCTGTTAGGTGGGTGATCATCTTAACTATGCAAGACCATAACGAGGTAGGCAGGATAAAAAAAAAAAAATGTGGTGGGGAGGAGGAAGATCTGCTTTAAAGAGGCTGTCTGGGAGGTGTCTAGGGCATAGAGGGAAAATGTGGAGAGATGGGAAGCAGTGCGAAAATGTAGTCCTAGGAGGATATATGTTATGCAGACAGTGGGATCCACAAAATCTAAGGGCAAATACACTTATTTTACTGTCCTAAGCTGCTTGCTCACAAGCCAGAACTAACACAACAGTCAGTAGATGGAAGTGACTCAGGAGGGAAAATGATTACTGTCTTTTTTTGCCCTCTTCCTCGACTGGTTCCTTCTCACCTCTGTCAAATTACATTCACAGTTTACAGAAGATACAAAATATGGTTGTGCCACAGATTTATGGGAAAAGAGTTGCTGCCCACATTCCGAAATCTGATATACAATAGAACAATTTCCTCTATGGAACTTTAGAAGACAGAAACTCCTTGACAATCAAAATATATTTGAAAATGTATTCATGTTTTATTAGAAAAAGTTAAAACAGAGATTATAACTTAAAAAGTCAAAATTGGATGCATATATACAAGTGAGATATCAAAAAAGAAACAAATATACAAACAAAATAACCACTTGACTCTGTCCAGTGTGTGGAACTAGGACAGAGGATGCCTTCTAAAGTCCCATAGAGGAAATTGTTCAGTTTACAGACTAAAGCTACTGCAACATGGGGGACAATCAGTTAAGAAAAGAAACATAGTGCACATGTAATTGGAGGGTTCATGCAGACGGCAGGCATGCCCTGAGGAAGGGGCACCCACTACACAGCCATGCCAGCGCACCTCTATGCAGTAATGCAGCTGATTAAGCATCAGAAAGGAGTGCGTGCATAACCCTCCTTCCAAAATGAATCGTAGCAAGCAATGAGTGAGCAATGTGTACAACTGGAGGAGAATATTAAAGACAATTTCCGACAATGATGTGTTATAAGTGCCCCACAAAGGACTGGCTTAGATTAGTAAGCAGTACTAGAGCGGTTAGATCTTGAAATAGGTTAACAGCAAGTGTTAAGAGCTGCTTGTGTCCTGTTTGCTCCTACTTGAGAAAGCCATATTTGCTGTCATTCTATGTAGAGTGCCCGGGTAAAGGAAACACTGATTGTCAATACTTAGTAGGCAGAGGCTGAGCTATAACCTGATTTCCTGAATAAACTTTGCCGAAATTGTCCCCTAATTTCTTACAAAATAGAAAGGTAGACTAAAATGTATGTTAAAATGAATTCCCATAATCTCTCTACAATATACAATTTTATACTATGTAAATATATATTTTATGTTATGTAATGTAAAGGGGTACTATAGTCTTTTTTTAATACACATGTCAATTAGAACAGCTTCATGAAAACTATTTTTTCAACATTTTGAAAACCTTCTTTCATTGTTTACAGCCTTTATGACCTTTCGTATCACTGCTGCTTGAAAACAACTCAACAAACCTTTTTGGCAAGAAAGAGGTATTTTTCTTTAACTAAAATGAAAACTGATTTGGTAATGCTACATGTCTCCTACTGATGTAGGTTAATGGTGAATTTTCCTGATAGATCCACTTTAAGTCACCACTTTCTCTCCACTGGGTTTAGAAGCTTTCCATATACACTTTTTGGTGTCCAGAGCATTTTAAATTAATGTTTAAGGTTTTTTAATTCATGAGTATTAATGTAAATATATATTCACGAGAATATAAGGAAAATGCTCTTCTTATATTTCTGAAGATATCTTTGCCAGGATCACAGGCCGCAATTAAAACCTAAGTCGTATGAATAGCCAACACATGAGCTATAATACAGTATCACTGCTGGCCATGATGCACCCCCTCAAGGATGGAAAGAAGCCTTTTCAAAATCTCCTTCACTCTGTTTTGGGGAGATTTTCCCTTTAATTAATACAACTTCCATGTACTTCAGAACAAAATGATTAAGACTGTGTGCATTTCCTGAAATAAAGTACAGATATTTATCATCAAAAGGCACAAGCCCTATTCTTTATGAAGGTCTGTGCAGAAAGTGTAACATTTTTCATGCTGAGAGCCTACACAGCTGTAATTAATTCACTTTTAGAATTCCTTGCTTCTAAATGTTTGGAGAAAGAGATGTTCTTTTGTGGTTTTAAAAACAAAGTACCTTTTCCCTGCTGACAATATACAATGCTTTCTGCCACTTTAAGCATCAGCATATAAAGAACACAGCGGAGTGAATGAGTGGGTGGCTTAAGTAGAAAGGGAAAAATGACTGAACTACACAGCAACGAATTCTGTTCCTTAAGTAAGCTAGAATTTTCTGCCTAAGTCTGCATGTACAGGAGGACCACACTCACCAGATCTGAGTGGCAGAAGGTTTGGTGCCTGGTGTGTCTTATAAATGAAATTAAGCTCCACATTGGGTGCTTGTGTGATACAGACTGGGCTTCTCGTTTTCTGTTATTTTCCTTCTACTTCTGGTTAGGTGTATCTAAAGCTAAGCAAACATTTTTGAGGCAGTAGGGAATGGTTAAAATTGGACTGACTTTCCCTTTAACTTTCTGAAGGGGAAGAGAAAGCAAATATCTCTAAAATGTGGGGAGACCCCTTCTATAAGACAGTTGTCAATGAATCAAGTGTCTCACATTGGTAGATTTCCCTTCACATCCTGCTCTAGTGACAGCATCCAACCTTTGGATTTCCCATCACTTTCTGTCCCAGTAACAATGGTCACCATGGCAAACAGAGAAGGTGAATCTCTCCAGCAACTACACATATAGCAGTTAAAAAATGGTCTTCAACCCCTTATGTTTAGAAAGGTTTTAAAAACTGTATACGAACTCTAAATCTTTTTTCTTCAGTATGTTTGGCATCATGCCTCACTGCATACAGTTTTCTTAAGCAAATGAGATTCATGATGCCAAACATACTGAAAAATAGATTTAAGGTTTACATATGTACCTCTGACACCAAGGGACACAAAAATGGCAAAGGTGCCAGTCACTTTGCAAAACATCAACAAGCCTAGTTCAATAGACTAGCTTTTGTACCTCCTTATACAGTATGTTTTTCTGTATACTCACAGTCTATACTGGCTACTGGCTAGTAGTCTCCTTAGTGCAAAACAGCTCCTTGGGGACCCAAGGGATTGGTGGTATCTTGGTTATTCTTTTCTAAGGCAAGATAGTTGACAAGGTTGATATTTGGACTCCTTCCCCATGTTTTCTATGTGTGTAAAGCTATAGATGCTTCCTCAAAACGCAATTAATATGCAATAGCTGTTGTTCTACATCTTAATATTGTCCTGAAAAGGAGATCTCTCAACACACATCCCCTCTGGGAAAAGCCAGGGAATCCTTTCAGGGAATCCACTGGAAATGTTGGCCCCAATTATTTATCATTTCCCCTGTTCACACCTCTGGGACAAATTCCTCAGTGTTTAGCTAGGCTAGTAAATATTCATTACATCTAAACGGAGAGCTCGAGCATATTTAACCACAGCTAACAGAAGCAATAAACCACTTAAGCTTAGGCACGTTCAGAAGTGAGGAAGCCCTCAGGCTGCTTGTAGCGTAAATGTTCCCTGTAGATTACAATATACTAAAACACTAAATGCAGTCCCTACAATAGTAAAAATGTGTAGGTTAGGACATCGCTGTATGGCAACCTATAACTGTAAACAGTGAAGTGATCTGGAAAACAACACTGAGAATTTAACTAACCGATGCTGAGTAATTTAGTAGCCTATCTCCTACTTGAACTGGCTTATTCATTAATAAATTGGCAACATTTTCATTTGATTTAGCATCACTTGCCCCATTGTTTAAGGCAAGCTGTCCATAACCTGTCTGTAACATTTTTGTACACATTTGCACTATTTCTCTTTACATTCGTAAATTTTTTACTGATAGACATCTTAGAAATGTGCATCATCTCCTACTCCTAATGTGTATTCTTAAGTCAAAACTTTTCTTTTAGCTTCAGATAGAATAGGGCAGGATTATCACCCTTGCAACACAGACAAAATAAATCGTATTCCTCAGAATTCCCCACATACTTCTCGATAGCGCCCTTCTCTATTTTACTATCACCCAACTGTTTATATCCTAACTGGTACATGGATGCTCTGGGGGTGGCGTTGGGCTCTGAGTTTGGGGGCCTCCTTTACCCCCCTTTTTTTTTTCCTTTCTCTCTCTCCTTTTTCTTCTCTGTTTTCTTCCTTTCTCTTCTTTTATTTGTATCCATTGTTTGCTTGCTTATCATTGTCTAGTCACTTGAGGATGTGATTGGCCTAATATTGCAGTTGCAGCCGATCTGTCACAAAAAACTATATACCATAACTCATTTGGAGGCCTTTCAATTATCTTAAGTTTGGTCCTTCATTATGAGTTAGGGTTTAATAACCCCTGATGTTCAGGATATGTCACTACTCACCTTTACTGTTTGTATTACTATGTTTCTAATTTTGTGGCATTTTATTTGTTATCTATTTCAAAAGTCATTTACATATACTTTGTGTTCGCTTTCCTTGATTTGGATATGTAATGTTCTCTAGATAAGTCGTTACATACCTCATGTAATCCATGTTTTAAATTGATATGTTCTATTTTGTACTGTTTGTATGTACAATAACTTTTAATAAATACAGATTAAACACCAAAAATTCTTGACAGGTGATATAACTATATCCAAAGCTAAAAGTGAAACATAAACTATATGGCACAATAACCAAACAGAAAAAAATACAGTTGGTTTACAAGATAGTTATAAATGCTTTCTGCTTTCTACTTCTCGCATGTGTATGTCAGGTAAAATCATAAGAGTCGATAGATACCGAGTCATTCATTATACCGGAAGACATATTGCAGAATTAACCAAAGTCTAGAAAGTACATAATTACTTTTTATATTTAACAGTTTCTGTATACCGTATTACAAATGCTATGATGTAATAAAAGTACTAAAGAACAAGGCTAGCATTAAAGTAATATATACTGCCACCCCTAAACCAATATAGGCCTGTCACTCAGCCCCAAAGCATATAGAAAAAGATATTCCCCAATGGAAGGGGAAGGAAGGAGGCTACAGGAGTAACAGAAGGTGCAGGCTGCTATAGTAATATAGTAAAAAATGGTTTATTAAAACAGTAATCTAAAATCATGATACTGTATCCACGGCCATGACAGTGAGAGACATAAGTTGTTGCTGGGTGAGCAAGCCGGCTTGTGCAAAAAAACATACAGACAATACAACATATAACAAAACGTTTGGTGTAACAAAATCCTTCACAGTGGCCAAGCAAATGGAAATTCATTGAAAATGCAAGAAGAATATAGTATCTATTTGACTATATGGCAATGGAAAACATAACTTTCCGCTTACTTGTGTGCAAAAAATATGTCAGCCCCCTTTTACACTCCATTCATGTGCATGCTCTCTTGCTATGTTTATATCTGGCTGTTGGCATTATGTCTTTTGATGTTATCACAATGAATCAACCACATCATAGTTACACATCTTTATTGAGATTATGTCAGTCTATGGAGAATTACTGTACTCAGAAGGGAAAGAAGTGGAAGAAGAGACTTTTTGATCACCTAATAATCCCATGGCTCCCCCTGAACCCCCTACTTGGTTGGCTTGTTCTTTTAAGCCCTTATGCCAGTGATGGTGAACCTTGGCACCCCAGATGTGTTGGAACTACGTGTCCCATGATGCTCCACTACACTGCATAAAGTATGTGCATCATGGGAAATGTAGTTCCAGAACATCTGGGGTGCCAAAGTTCGCCATCACTGCCTTATGCAGTAATACAGGCTATGTAAAAACATTCCCATGGCTTCAATATGCCTATAAAAATAACAAATACAGTGGAAAAATATGCACAGCAAAGGCATTGCTTAGAAAAGCTGACACTCCTTTAAGAAACAAGTAAATCTTAGAGGAAGATAAAGCAATTTGAAAAATAGCATTAGAACCGACAACACACTTGGCAGAAAAGTACATTTTTGTCCAATTAATTATAAGGTAACCATATACTGTATGTGTACTTTATGAGAACAAATACACTAACTTATTTCCATTAGAATACAACTCATGTTTACAAAGGTTCAAAAGACCAGCAAGCATATACCGGTGCTTGTCTAAACAGCCAACTCAATTAATATAAAGTTTTTACTTGATGAAATTCTCTTTTTGCCCTCTTGACTTGTTTTCTAATCTGGAGAACAAAGTAAATTATCACTGAAAATGTACAGAGGTGGTTTTTGTAGACTTACTTTCTGGTGCCTCTAATGACAGATAGGATCCAGTAACAAATCGGTGAACCAGAGAAGATTTTGCACTTTTGACATTACCCAGAACTCCCTAAGAGAGAAAAAGGGAGATAATAATGAGATTTTTTTATCAGTTATATTAACAAGAGATCATCTATAATAATTTATTCTATTAAAAAGTATTGCTGTGGATTGAGATAGAAGGACACAGAAGAGGATTAAACTATTTATTCAAGCATGTCAGCATCTTTTCCACTTAAAGAGGCTCTGTCACAAAAAAAAAGCTGATAGAATTTATAAAGTGCAGGCATGTGTAGGTGACTGCCATACCTGCTGCAACTTTCATTGTTCTCTGCTACTGTGCTACGGCCAAATGCTAGGCTGTTCTAAATGAGGATAGCTTTGGCGCACCAAATACTGTAGGAACTTGCCCACCCCCTATCATCTGATAGATATTTTTGTATAGGCGTAGGCGCCCCTCTGTAAAAGTGCTCCAAATTCAATAATAATTACCTTCAGTTAGATAACGAAACTGGAGGTAATTAAGACCTACTCTTAATTGGCCTACAGAGATAGGCAGTCCCTGTCCGCAGTGTAGCAGAGTGGCATATTTACTGCGGCGACTCCCTCTCTGTCACTGGTTGTTAAGGAAGCTGTGGGCTTCAGAGCCGACAGCCTCCTAACAACCAATGATGCTGATGTGGGCAGAGAATGATGGGGAAGCTGAGACAATAGTTTCCTCATTAGTTCCACACTTGCCTTGTAATTGACAACAGGCTGTGGGCAGACTCTTTAGCCAATAGCAGGCTGTCTAATGGCTCAAGTAAATCACCATAAGGCTCCGCCCCCAAGTACAGAACTCTCCCACCGATGTGAAGTCCTTGTGATAGTTTGCTATCAGTGCACATCCACACTCAGTGCTTGCCCAAGATTCATGTGCCTGTGTATAACAGGTACACAAATCTGTTGCCCACACTTTTTACTTCGCTTCTCGGCCTTTTGGCTAAGATCAAGTGTAGTATCTGTTCTTATCAGTTGCCAAAGGAGGCGATGTTTCTGGCCCTATAGAGAGGGTGGCAGGCTCGCTCTCCGATGGCGTAATTAGTGCCTGGAAGGTACGGTTTCTGGAGGGGCACGCTGGGTACACTGGAATTGGTGTGGCAGCGTATGGCCTGAGTCTGAGCCGTGCTGGAAGGGTACTCCTGGTGAGGATGGGTGCTGCCTTGGTCGGCGCCGGAGGGTCGAGTTACCTGGCCTTCTGGCCTGGATTGGGGTGGCTCTAGCCCCAGACAGTTTTTCGGGTAACAGAACGGCGTGAATCCCTAAGCTGCGGGGGAGGATCGGTTAGTATTTCCCGATTGTGATTAGGAGGGAGTGATGGGTAGCGACGGTGAACCTGTTGGTGGGACAGGCTCTCCCCAAGCTCCCTGATCTCTAGACCTTCCTGTCTGTGGTGGGGGCTGCTGTGGTCCGGACCGTTGGCCAGGGCGGTCTTGAAAGCCTATGGAGTATGTGCCCCTGGAGTGGCAGTCCAGGGGTGCCAAACAATCACTGTGTGTGAGGGACACATTGATTTATGGCACCACGGTCACTGCACCATATCACGCTTTTTTAGCACCTGCCTCTTGGGCCGGGCCTTTTGGCTGGGACCAGAGGAATTTTTTATTCCTGGCCGGAGGGCCTGGTCATTGTTTTACACAATGGCCACTTCTTCACTCTTCCTCTCCACTATCCCTTCCCCCACTTTATTTTATTTATTCCCTTGTGTGTTTGTCACGTTGCTTTTTGTATTTTTATGTTTGTACACGTTTAGCACTGTGTGATGAGTAGGGTCACAGGTCCCAGGGCCTGTCCTGAAAGTCTAGGGAGGGGGTGGACATGGCCTTCTGGCTTAGTTCACCCTCTCTCATAGGGTTGGGGTCTCTCTTCGGGAGAGCTCCACCTAGTATTTGGGTGGGTCTGTTTCGGCAGACCTTCCAGAGAACGGGGTCTGACTGGTTTCGGCCAGGAAGACCAAGTTTTACGGTCCTTGTCCCTGTCAGGAGCCTAACCCCCCGGGGGATTCAGGACAAGGTCCTCTGATTTTAGAGGTCTTGTGTACCCGTTGCACTTTTTTGTCGCACCTCTTTATGTTGTGCACATTTTTTATGCACCGGGTGAGTTTTTGAGTGTGTTTTGCACGCCACAGGCTTTCAATAAAAAAAAAAAAAAAAAATCTGTTGCCCACACTGTCATTTGTTGTGTGGAGGCATTTTGGTATTTTAAAGAGTGTCTTAGACATTAGACAGGGAATAACTGATTTCTTGTCATCTAATTAGAAACATAGAGTAGTATATCGAGTCTGCCTATTTGTTTTTTTTTTTCATTAACCTTGCTGTCTGACTATAGATCTATGTTTATCCCAAGCACGTTTGAAGCCATTTACTGTTTACATCACTCACTACCTCTGTTGGTAGTTTATCTCCCTCTCTTCTGAAGATGATCTGTGTTCAGATTGCACTTCAGATGCTACTGACAGGTGGTGAGGAAGCGATGCGACACCTCCTCAACATCTGTTTTAACCTTATTTGTGCCAACAAATGTGCGGGGCATTTGCGGCACTTCCCCATTAACTTGAACATGTAGCGTATGGTGGGCTTGCAGCCTGCTGACTGCTACATGTTGGGTAAACTTTTCCACTTGTGTGAAGCATCGCAGCATGTAAACTACTCCATCTGCTGCCTATTGCAGGTTAAATTGGATGTAAACCCTCTCCTATACCCAGTGAAGTGAACAGCCTCAGATGATACACAGAGATTAAACAAATCTCCCTACATAAGTTTTATATGTATATCTGCTGTCTTCAGCTTTCTATATTCTTTAGAAAGTGAATATTGTGTTAGCATTTTTACTCCCTCTTTCAGCAGTGGGAGGAGATTCTTGGCTTACACTGTGTGACAGCTGATTGGAGGAAAGGCACCCCCCCCCCCACTTCACATAGGCAGAGGAAGAAAGAAACTTGCAGAGCTGTGCTGTGAATCGATCAGCTCTATGCTAATCTATTTATAGGCCCCTCCCAACACAAATTTTCAGCTGCTTTTATCTCCCTTGTTGGAGAACTTGTCAGAAGTTATCATGCTGATAACAGAGGAACGAAGCAGCAGAAAGAAATGGGTCTTATGCCCCGTACACACGGTCGGAAATTCTGACCACAAAATCCGTCTGATTTTTTCCGACGGATTTTGTCCGACACTGGTGTTGCATACACACGGTCGGACAAAGTTGTCAGAAAATCCGATCATTCTGAACGTGGTGACGTTCGTTGCGTACGACGGAACTACGTAGAGGCTATTAGCCAATAGCTTTGGTCTCCCAATTTGATCTGAGCATGCGTGGAACTTTGTCCGTCGGAATTCTCTACACACGATCGGAAAAAGTCAGATCGGATTTTGTTGTCGTAAAATTTGAGAGCAGGATCTCAAATTTTTTCCGTCGGAAAAAAGTCCGATGGAGCCCACACGCGGTTGGATTTTCTGACAACATGGTTCGGACATTTTCCCCGTGTGTACAGGGCATTAGAGCTTTGGAGAGAGATAAGAAAACACTACAGATATATGTGCTCAGGTCAAATTTCATGAATCGGGTTTACATCGACTTTAAGCTCAACCGCGCATTTTTGCAGCCTCTCAACCATATATCTAAATGGAGCCTAACAATTCTAGAAAATACTTCCAATATTTGTGTGTCAATACAAACAAAAAATATTCCCATGCCTCTTTTTTCAAAGCAAATCTGTCATGCGAGAGATTCAAAGGCCATTGCTGACCTCCTTTTGAAAAAAAATGTTGCTTGTCTGTTTGCAGCTCTAATAATGCAAAATAAATGCCCTGGAAAAGGAATTTAAATCAGGAAAGTCAGAGTGAGATGAAGAACTGATCTTCATATGTGTTCCAGGTCACTGATGCAAAAGAGAGACAGTCTATGAGCCGGGCAACTAGACTACTCAAGAAAAAAAGGAAGTCACTCTACATGGTAAAGGTTTTCTTTAGGCATCCATTTTGGATACATTTTAAGATTAATCTTGACCCTGTCCTGTGTGGTTAGTGCTTATAATTTCTTCTATAAAAATCAAACCTTATAGTAGCCTATTTATTATACAAGACAGTGCACTTCTTACTTTTAGTATTTGTTATTTTTTTGTCCTTGTTTTTAGATTCAAATAGATTTGGAAAAGGTTGGAATTTCTGAGTGGTTCTTATTCCCTTATGTCCATACTGGGGAGATTGTCCTATCCTGAACACATGACAGGAAGTGAGAGAAAATCTCCCCAGAGTGATGGGAAATTTACTACATTGTTTCAATAGAGCCAATATATTTAGTTTTACACTCTCAATGTGACATTCATGTACATTCTGCCAGCAGAAAATGTACAGTAGTTGTAATGGAGAATGAAGGACTCCACACCGTACTCCCTCTCTCTCTCTCAAGTTATTATGGCTTTCTTCATCCCTGTCTGACAATGGTCAGTAAAATGTACAAAATGGTGTAGTCTTCCACTAGTTAGAAAAATGATGGAGAGTGTAATTAGAATTTGTGTCAATACAAACTAATTATCTCATTATTCTCTTTACAATTGGCATGATTTAATCAATTGTGACAAATGAAAGAAGTTTAATTTGCAAAGTAATTAATTAGCTAGTGGCATGACCAGTTCAACTATTGTTGTTTGGCACTTCATTGAAAATGAGGCACATTTTGTTTGGCAGAAAATTATGTGGCGCTTTTGAAGTGAACTCTGGAAATGATGTTCTGCACTTTTTAAGAGCAGATCAGAACTTTTACAGTTCATTTAAAAATTGGATTGCTCCTTTATATATTTGTGAACCTGACATGAAGATATACTGTTATAGCAGCACCCTGAAAAAAATGACCTTTGTCTGGAATTCCGGGTGCACTTCCTGGTATGTGAGGTTCTGTAGCCTCGTAGCTGTATATCTGCGATCTAAGACTACTAATTGCAGGAGATTTGGAGTAAAATGTGGGGTTATCACTACTTTCTGCTCATTGTTTTTTGCTTACAGGGCTCTGGCGTGAGGAAGTAAAATACTGTTTACAGCTAAGGAACAACTCTAATGCCACGTACAGACGGTCGGACTTTCCGACGGGAAATGTTGGATGTGAGCTTGTTGGCTGAAAGTCCGACCGTGTGTATGCTCCATCGGACAATTGTTGTGGGACTTTCCGCCAACAAATGTTGGCTAGCGGGTTCTCAAATTTTCCACCAACAAAACTTTGTTGTCGGACTTTCCGATCGCGTGTGCACAAGTCCGTCGCACAAAAGTTCACGCATGCTTGGAAACAAGTACGAGCCGGAAGCGCTAGCGTTCGTAATGGAGATATCACATGACTATTGAACTTCCTTTTTATCGGCTCGTTGTACGTCTTGTACGTCACCACGTTCCCACATTCGTAATTGTTGGCCAACATTTGTGTCACCGTGTGTATGCAGGACAAGTTGGAGCCAACAACCTTTGAACAAAAATACACGGTTTTGTTGTTGGAAAGTCCGATCGTGTGTACGGGGCATAAGAGTATATAAACTACTGCTAAGATGGCCACCACAGCACAGAGACATGATGCAGGGCAAGGCATAGTAAATTAGTACAGGCAGTCCCGGGGTTACAAACACGGTTCTGCAGGTTTGTTCTTAAGTTGAATTTGTATGTATTTGTAAGTTGGAACAGGTACATTTTTTAAGTGTAACTCCAGCAAAAAAATTACTTTTAAGTTTTTTTGATAGAATAGAGAAGGGTTAACACCCCTGTAACATTTGTCTTGCTGTCTGTGGCCCTGTTCAGAAGATTTCACCTCGCTTTATGTCCCTGTGACAATTGAATTTTGAAAATGTTGGGTTGTTGTAGAAACAAGGATTGGTGATAAACCTTCAATGAAGACACCATTTTCCCATGATAACGCTTACAGGAGTGAATTTCCCTTCCTAGAGGTCGATTTTCTTTTCACTTCCTGTTTCTCCCTCCGTTCATAAGCACGAGTCATTTGTAACTCTGTGACTGCCTGTAATAGGGAAAATCAGCTGTATGAAGGTCACAGGCAATGCAGATGACTGGTCCTTTGCATTCTGCATGTCTTTTTTGGGCTCAGGATCCAGAGTTCAATTCCTCTTTTTAAAAAAATTACATTTAACCACTTGCCAGCCAGCTGCTCTCATTATACTGCGGCAAGTCGGCTAGTTCCCGCAAATAGCCGTATGTGTACGTCGGCTCCTCAAAGAGCCATAGCCAGCCACCCCTGATTGCAGGAAAGAAAGCCAGAACGGGGATCTGTCAATGTAAACAGACAGATCCCCATTCTGACAGGGGAGGAGAGAGATCTGCTGTTCCTAGTGATTAGGAACAGCAATCTCTCTCCTCCTCCAGTCAGTCCCATTCCCCCACAGTTAGAAACACCTCCCAGGGAACACGATTAATCCCTTGATCGCCCCCTTGTGTTAACCCCTTCCCTTTACACAGAAATACGTACATTTTTATAGCAGTGATCGCTGTATAAATGTCAATGGTCCCAAATAAGTGTCAAAAGTGTCCGATCTATCTGTCGCAATGTCGCAGTCCCACTAAAAATGGCAGATCACCGCCATTTCTAGTAAAACAAATGAAAATAAAAATGCCATAACTCTATCCTCTATTTTGTAGATGCTATAACTTTTGTGCAAACCAATCAACATACGTTTATTGTGATTTTTTGTTACCAAAAATATGTAGAAGAATACATATTGGCCTAAACTGAAGAAGAAATGTGTTTTTTTTTTAATTTATTATAGCAAACAGTAAAAAAAATATTGTTTTTTTTTCAAACTTGTCACAATTTTTTTGTTTAGCGCGCTAAAAATAAAAACCGCAGAGGTGATCAAATGCCCCCCAAAAAAAGCCAATTGTCAGTTAAAGCGATGCAGTGCCATAGCGCAAAAAATGGCCTGTCATTAAGGAGGAAAATCTTCCGGTCTGTAAGTGGTTAATCAAGTAAAAATTGTACTAGTAGCCTCCATATTTCTAGTTTATATATATATATATATATATATTTATAGTTCTGCTCAATGTTTCTGTCAGCTATATACAAAGAAAGCACAGCTAGGTTGGTGACTTCACTTTTCTCTACTACATTTAAATAGTACAGATTGGTCACCAACCTGTTCTTATCTTTCTATCCACTAAAGGAAAAACTTTTATTTTAGAGAAGAGATGGATTAAAACCTCTGTCAGATGTTATTGCTGTCTATGCCCTCATTAAGGGGATTTACCCTCTCTATTTTTCCTGTTTACTGTTCTCATTAAAAGTGAGAGTAAAAGAAAATCTCACATTTTGGGTTGACATCAGAATAGCAATAGTGGGGAAATCTTCCAATGGGGACACTAGTTCTGATGACCCTGCTGACACCCCAGGATTCATTCACTTTGGAGCAATTTCCTCTCATTTCCTGTTTTGGCTATGAGACAGGAAGTGAAGTGAAATCTTCCCAATGGAACAAAAAACTGACATGGACTATAACCTTCCATTACTCTATCCAAAAATGAAAAAAAAAAAAAGGTTTGCCTTCATACTGCCAGGAAGTGTTGTGATGTCACATCCTTGCCACAGTTTTTGTGATTCCTCCAGTAATATTTTATTATCTAGTCTCTTCACAGGTATGACACTGTGCCTTCTCTCTGCTATATTATATTCAGCTGCAGAAGAAACAACAAAGTAAAAAGTGTCCACAAACATGTCCACAAATATGGCACTTTCACCCCCTTCCTGCCCAGGCCATTTTTCAGCTTTCACCGGTGTCACACTTTGAATGACAATTGTGCATGTCATGCTACTGTAACCATGTGACATTTTTAACATTTTCTTTACACAAATGGAGCTTTCTTTTGGTGACTGTGGGTTTCCTATTTTTTACAAATTTTCTCCTTCACTGATGTGCGCTGATGAGGCTGCACTGATGTGCAGTGATAGCCTGCACTGATGGGCACTGATGAGGTGGCACTTATGGGCACTGATGAGGCGGCACTTATGGGCACTGATTAGGTGGCACTGATGAGGAGGCACTAATATGCCGCACTTATGGGCAATGATATGTGGCACTGATTGATAAGCACTGATAGGCAGCACTGATGTGTGGCACTAGTGGGCACTGATAGGTGGCACTGCTAGGCGGCACTGGTGGGCACTGATAGGTGGCACTAGTGGGTGGCACTGATGAGCGGCACTAATGGGCATTGATGGGTGGCACTGATGGGCAGCATTGATGGGCACTGAAAGCCAGCACTGACTGGCATCACTGATGGGCACTGATTGCTGGCACTGGTGGGCACTGATTGCTGGCACTGGTGGGCACCGATTGCTGGCTCAGGTAGGGCTTTATTATAGGTATATATATGGATGCAGCTGCGCTTCCCCAGTGAAGAAGCAGCCAACACAACAATATGACTGATTGTGAAAGAAACTAAAAAATGGTTAAGTGTGGCGCTGTGAAACTATGTATCTGATCAATAGCTACAAGGAAGAATGTAATCTTCATTATATTGCTATCATCCAGATTTTAGTGATTAATCACCATCTGTGAAGGATGGTAGAAAAAAGTGAATATAAACAGTCCACGTCAGAACTGTTTATAAATAAAAATAAACGCAAATATTGCTAAAAATAAAAGTGAACATCCAACTCAAGTCTATGTGAGTGAACTGGTTATGGTATAAAAATAAGGAAGTGTTGCAATATGTAGTGAAGACACTAGGTTACCTATCTCTGAAAGACAGGGAATCATATAATGCAATACAATTCATTTGTTTAACCACCTATAATCAGAGTTATAGTATGTATGGACTAAATGTAATCATAATCCAAAAACAGTGACATTCATGAAAGTAGGTAAACACAATGAAAACATATATGTAAAGTGAACCCAAATAGGTGCTATATTAACAAGTATTAAGGTGGTTTGTATATATAGATACAGGTGTCCCAGATGGAATATCACATATGCAATGATATATCAATATTCTGATATTCCTCAGATGTTAAATAGTGTTCATCAACGTATCATCCTCATGTATTTTGGACGGCGTCAAGAACTTTGAGATGTAGAAATAAAGTTGGGTACTCTTACCGTCAAAGATGGACCCACTGACCTTTGGTGAGGGGTCAAACAGAGCTTGGATATGCCGATGGATGGCATAGGCAGGGTTGTAGGCCGGACTCAGGAGCTTGGAGGGGCACGACTGGGCCGATCCCACAGTCTGTACTCACCGAATCTCAGGTAGCGGTATGGGGACTGCACTTTACACGACTGTGCAGGAACTCAATGGTTGACCCCAGGGCAGCTCAATAGGTCAAAATCATGGAAAAGAGATAAAACAGAGGGTCTCCTCATAGGGTAAATCAATCCGATACCGGAATGGATTTATTTATAAAATTCTTGTTTGTCAGAAATAAAAACGATCAGTAAAAACAAAGACAAATCAAGAAGTACAAAAAGCAAACGCAGTGGTGATGGGTATAGCGTATCCGCCCTACGCGTTTCGTCTTACAAGACTTCTACAGGGGCATAAGCTAATGCACCCCCTCTGCGTTATATATATACCACTATGAACAAATTAACACCTGGGCTAGTTGGGGGCAGTCACACTTCCGGTTGTGCCTTCCCATACAATCAAAAGATCTAATTGGTTGTCAGCCAGCCTATCACAATATTGACTCACCATAGAAGGGAGGTCCATGATGGTCGTGCCGGAGAGTATTGGACTATCAAAATGTCCTTCAAAATGATGCATATGTCATTGGTTTTTCAGCATCAAAAATGGACGTGACCATACATAATATGTATGTCCGATTGGTACTCGTTTGGGCGCGAAAAGCGCGCACGTTTGGACGCCAAAAAGGCGTGGACGTTTAGGCGCCAAAAAGCGCAAATTTTGTATGGCCAGGCCGTATCACGGGACCCCTAGGTCTCCGCTCGTAGTATGCAGAAAAACATTCTACGTACAACGTTAAACACATCCCGCATGCGCAGCCCACGGGGACGAGCAAGGACGCAACAGCGTCCCGCCGCCGCCAATCAACGTTCACAACGTGACCGACGGCATACGTACCCGTCCGCGGAAGGTACGCGCCGGAACAGTAACCACAAAGGACGCAGCGTAGAACCCACGTGGCGGGAAAGGGAAAGCATTGCGATCACATGACAAACCCATGTGTAACCACACGTGACGGGGATATGTAAGCATTACGGTCACAAGACTCAATCACATAGAAGTGGGCGGGACTAGTATCCTCGTTCACAAACCACATGATATGTTATAAAAGTTTTAGAAAAAAACAATAAAAAATATAAAATTGAAATATTACTAGTATGAAGCAAGCAGACTAGCAAAAATTCATTGGTAGGTACATGAAAGAATATATTTTTTATATTTTTAGAAACCGGAGTCTGACTGCCCCAAATCACTAGACTCCACAAATTACAGGTATCCATGACTTTAAAGGGGAAAAGACACCAGGTACATATCATGTTCACAACCAAACAAAATTACAAAATTAATTGATATGCAATCATTTGATAAGCAATAACTGGTAAACAATCATTTATCGTAATGGTAATTAATCCTCCAAATAGTTGAAAGGAGAAAAAACAGAGCTCGACTATAATAAAGATGTTACAAAAGCTACGAAGAACATCCATATATGTAATCCATACAAAAATAAGCATGCGTAGCATTATAAGTCACATATAATGGATGTTAAATAAGTTGATATTGATCGTTCAACCAACTGTCATGTGTGTAGGTCTCTGAATCCAGAATAAGTGTATGAAATATGGAGTACCCATAATGAATGGAAGGGAAAAGGTGTCCTCAAAGAAGTGCCAAGGAAAAGGTACCATGAAAAGATGGGGATAAATGAAAAAGAGAAGTGGGATATATCAGGAACGATTAATAAACGAATTGATGTCCCACTCTACATTCATCCCATGTGGGTAGTAACATTTAATCTGATGTATCCAAATTGTTTCGAGTTTAGATACTCCCCTAATTTTAGATTCACCCCTCCAGTGAGCTGTAAATTTGTCTATAATCTGAAATTTTGAACCTTCTGGGTTCCTGTTGTGACAGGACAAATAGTGTTTCGGAACACTGTGATTAGTACGTCCTGCCCTTATCGCAGCAATATGTTCGTTTACTCTGATGGCAAAGGTCCTAATAGTGCGTCCGATGTATTGCTTCCCGCACGGACAAGTGATGAGATACACAATATATTTCGTGTGGCAGGTTGTGAAGCAATTCATTTCATAGGTCTTACCTGTCACGCTAGACCTAAAAGAGTCACATTTCTTGCGACATGTGTTATTTAGACACACGTTACATTTTCGACATGGATAGAACCCCTTCATATTATGGAAAAATGTAGGTGGACAAGGAGGGTCAATGACATTAGGGGCGATCTTCCCTCTAAGGGACATGGCACCTCTGTATATCACGCCTGCTCTTTCAGGTAATAAGGGTCCTAATACTTGATCATTTTTGAGAATCTTCCAATGTTTGACCATAATTTCTTTAATTTGTCTGTGTTGGACTGAGAAATTAGTCATAAAAGACCATTTGTGTTTATTTTCCTTATTTTTTGGGGGATTTTCTACTAGTAAGGTCTCACGATCGATCATGGATACTTTCCGTATTTCATCATCAATCTGAGGTGCCCTATAACCCTTATCTAAAAATCTCTTTTTCAGAATGTCCGCCTGGTGGAAAAAATCCGGAAGAAAGGAACAATTGCGCCTGATGCGCATAAACTGGCTTCGTGGTACTGATTTCAACCATGAGGCGTGGTGGCAACTATCGACCGGAATGTAACCATTCCGGTCTGTAGTTTTAAAAAACGTTTTTGTGGAAATACGGCCCTGGTTGGCACTAATTTCTAAGTCTAAGAAATAAATCGTAGAGGCACTAGCTTCGTATGAAAGCTCAATGCCAATGTCGTTGTTGTTTAACGTCGACATAAAAGCATCCAATGACTCCCTAGTGCCTTTCCATAGGAGGAGGATGTCGTCGATATATCTGGACCAAAACACGAGCTGTGGAGGGTCCAGAACATGGACGACATCCTCCTCCCATTTGCCCATAAAAATATTGGCAAGACTGGGGGCGAACTTGGCGCCCATGGCGACTCCCTTAGTTTGTAAAAAATAGTTACCATCGTACCAAAAATAATTGTGTTTAGTTGCGTAATGTAGTAGGTCCATTATAAATCTCTTTTGAGTAAGAGAAATGGACCTATTACGACCCAGAAAGGTCTCCACGGCTTTAAGCCCTAAATCGTGGGGAATGCACGTTTGCTTTTTGTACTTCTTGATTTGTCTTTGTTTTTACTGATCGTTTTTATTTCTGACAAACAAGAATTTTATAAATAAATCCATTCCGGTATCGGATTGATTTACCCTATGAGGAGACCCTCTGTTTTATCTCTTTTCCATGATTTTGACCTATTGAGCTGCCCTGGGGTCAACCATTGAGTTCCTGCACAGTCGTGTAAAGTGCAGTCCCCATACCGCTACCTGAGATTCGGTGAGTACAGACTGTGGGATCGGCCCAGTCGTGCCCCTCCAAGCTCCTGAGTCCGGCCTACAACCCTGCCTATGCCATCCATCGGCATATCCAAGCTCTGTTTGACCCCTCACCAAAGGTCAGTGGGTCCATCTTTGACGGTAAGAGTACCCAACTTTATTTCTACATCTCAAAGTTCTTGACGCCGTCCAAAATACATGAGGATGATACGTTGATGAACACTATTTAACATCTGAGGAATATCAGAATATTGATATATCATTGCATATGTGATATTCCATCTGGGACACCTGTATCTATATATACAAACCACCTTAATACTTGTTAATATAGCACCTATTTGGGTTCACTTTACATATATGTTTTCATTGTGTTTACCTACTTTCATGAATGTCACTGTTTTTGGATTATGATTACATTTAGTCCATACATACTATAACTCTGATTATAGGTGGTTAAACAAATGAATTGTATTGCATTATATGATTCCCTGTCTTTCAGAGATAGGTAACCTAGTGTCTTCACTACATATTGCAACACTTCCTTATTTTTATACCATAACCAGTTCACTCACATAGACTTGAGTTGGATGTTCACTTTTATTTTTAGCAATATTTGCGTTTATTTTTATTTATAAACAGTTCTGACGTGGACTGTTTATATTCACTTTTTTCTACCATCCTTCACAGATGGTGATTAATCACTAAAATCTGGATGATAGCAATATAATGAAGATTACATTCTTCCTTGTAGCTATTGATCAGATACATAGTTTCACAGCGCCACACTTAACCATTTTTTAGTTTCTTTCACAATCAGTCATATTGTTGTGTTGGCTGCTTCTTCACTGGGGAAGCGCAGCTGCATCCATATATATACCTTTAATTTGCTTTGACATTTCAGCTGCAGCCCCCCCTAATAGGTTTAATACGTTGCTATCACTTATACTGGTAACTTAGGTATTATCACCTTTTTTTGTTTAGAGATATTGGCATTATCACTCACATTGGTAATTTTTTATATCACTTACACCTCGGAGGTGCTATTACACCTCGTGTGATTCAATAAAATTAAGGAGTTTTTTATTAAGAAAAATCTAAAAATTGAATATCACTGGACGTTTTCGACTATAGAACGAACCGTTCATTCAATACAGATGGGGTCTTTACCCCCACCACAGCTGATTCAGAATTGGCCGGTGCATTTTTGAGACTAAAAAATTTAATGGTTTCTGAAATCCATCTGGAATGGGACATAGCATTTTTAGAACAATACGTCAAAGAACGCATGGTCCCACGTGGACTAAGGTGGAATATACACCCCCAAAAGGGGGATATAGAATTTGACGTATGGTTCAATTATTTCAATGATGCTGGTATCTCCTTGCTTGGATTTCTCATTGATAAGAAACGTTTAAGAAGAACAACTATTGATAAGGAAATCAAAGAGATAAGAGACAAACTCCTCCCACACAAAACCACTATAGAATACACCACTTTGTCCACGAACCTCAAAAACCATCTTGAAAAGGAGGAGAGGGAACAAAAAGTAAAAAAACAGAAAAAATATATGCGGGATAACACTGATTACAAAAATGGATTGGTTTTCAACTGGCAGACCAAGGACCAGGTGTCGACCACTCCCAATACCGATGAACCACACATGGAGGTTTCTAATCAATCTGAATCCAGAATCTCTCTCCTAAAAGAGACTTTGCATACACAAAATAGGGGAGAACGTAATAGCTATGAGAATAGACAGTCTCAATCTAATGCTACTTACTCGACAACACCCCGGCACGGTCCACCACAAAATGGAAACAATAGAGGGAGAGGTAATAAGGGAAGAGGCAGGGGTAAAAAAGACCCGGGACCCCACTATGAATATCCAAGCCATGACTATTCTCCAAGGCGTGATAATTCATACTACAATGATTATCATAATCCACCTAATTCCAGGACTCCAGTATATACTCACAACAGGTTCTCTCCCCTTAGAGGACAGGCACCTAGAGAGGACTATAACTCTCACTATTCCTATCATGACAGGGAATATGGCCAAATAAATAGGTCACCATATAACTATAATCAAACTCTACCAAGACCCGCCAACTCACAGGGTTTTCCCAGAGAGTTGGAAAACCACAACAGAAAACAAGAACAAAGCGGGGCTGCAGAGGGGGGCGGGGCCCCAGGAAAAAGGAAACGAGTATAACCAATAGCGGAATATTCAATTTAAGTAACGTAACATTATCAGAGGCGGAACAATCAGTCCTTGCCAAAGGTCTCAAGTTTGTTCCTCCAAAAAAACTCAATAAATTTCAGACTTTTATTGATGTTCAAAAATACGTGCGAAAATTGAATATACAACGCTATATACTCTCGAATCCCAGGAATAATTCTGTCCCACATTTCCCCTCGAACACTGTACATTCAGGTTTAGCAAACCCTTCTCTTTTCAATCCACCATGTTCAGTAGCACCTTCTATTAAGGTCTTTAGAGACCTGGTGTTAAATGATCTAGAGAATCTTCCAAATAAAAGAATACACAATAGCTCAGATATCAAAGTTGGATTAAAATCCTTATGCGAACGGAAGGATTTGGTTATCCGCCCCGCGGATAAGGGGGGAGGGATTGTCGTACTTGACAGAATTGCTTATCATACAGAAATGACGAGAATTCTGAGTGATTCCGACACTTACTCTCCTCTAATAAAAAACCCTACATCTGAGTATAAAAAAATCCTCGCTGACCTCGTAGACACTGGGGCTCAACTGGGGATTTTGGACAAAAAAGAAAAGAGTTACCTCATACCCGTGGCGCCACGAATACCAATCATGTACTATTTACCTAAAGTACACAAAAATGTTACCAACCCTCCCGGCAGGCCAATCATAAGTGGTATCGATTCGATCACTTCGAGGATCGGTAAATATATCGACTTCTACCTACAGCCCCTAGTTAAGACTCTTCCCTCCTATTTGAAGGATACTAGGGATACCATTTCAAAATTACAAAAAGTCACATATAGCAATGACCTTTTGATGGTGACGGCTGATGTCACTTCTTTATATACATGCATTCCCCACGATTTAGGGCTTAAAGCCGTGGAGACCTTTCTGGGTCGTAATAGGTCCATTTCTCTTACTCAAAAGAGATTTATAATGGACCTACTACATTACGCAACTAAACACAATTATTTTTGGTACGATGGTAACTATTTTTTACAAACTAAGGGAGTCGCCATGGGCGCCAAGTTCGCCCCCAGTCTTGCCAATATTTTTATGGGCAAATGGGAGGAGGATGTCGTCCATGTTCTGGACCCTCCACAGCTCGTGTTTTGGTCCAGATATATCGACGACATCCTCCTCCTATGGAAAGGCACTAGGGAGTCATTGGATGCTTTTATGTCGACGTTAAACAACAACGACATTGGCATTGAGCTTTCATACGAAGCTAGTGCCTCTACGATTTATTTCTTAGACTTAGAAATTAGTGCCAACCAGGGCCGTATTTCCACAAAAACGTTTTTTAAAACTACAGACCGGAATGGTTACATTCCGGTCGATAGTTGCCACCACGCCTCATGGTTGAAATCAGTACCACGAAGCCAGTTTATGCGCATCAGGCGCAATTGTTCCTTTCTTCCGGATTTTTTCCACCAGGCGGACATTCTGAAAAAGAGATTTTTAGATAAGGGTTATAGGGCACCTCAGATTGATGATGAAATACGGAAAGTATCCATGATCGATCGTGAGACCTTACTAGTAGAAAATCCCCCAAAAAATAAGGAAAATAAACACAAATGGTCTTTTATGACTAATTTCTCAGTCCAACACAGACAAATTAAAGAAATTATGGTCAAACATTGGAAGATTCTCAAAAATGATCAAGTATTAGGACCCTTATTACCTGAAAGAGCAGGCGTGATATACAGAGGTGCCATGTCCCTTAGAGGGAAGATCGCCCCTAATGTCATTGACCCTCCTTGTCCACCTACATTTTTCCATAATATGAAGGGGTTCTATCCATGTCGAAAATGTAACGTGTGTCTAAATAACACATGTCGCAAGAAATGTGACTCTTTTAGGTCTAGCGTGACAGGTAAGACCTATGAAATGAATTGCTTCACAACCTGCCACACGAAATATATTGTGTATCTCATCACTTGTCCGTGCGGGAAGCAATACATCGGACGCACTATTAGGACCTTTGCCATCAGAGTAAACGAACATATTGCTGCGATAAGGGCAGGACGTACTAATCACAGTGTTCCGAAACACTATTTGTCCTGTCACAACAGGAACCCAGAAGGTTCAAAATTTCAGATTATAGACAAATTTACAGCTCACTGGAGGGGTGAATCTAAAATTAGGGGAGTATCTAAACTCGAAACAATTTGGATACATCAGATTAAATGTTACTACCCACATGGGATGAATGTAGAGTGGGACATCAATTCGTTTATTAATCGTTCCTGATATATCCCACTTCTCTTTTTCATTTATCCCCATCTTTTCATGGTACCTTTTCCTTGGCACTTCTTTGAGGACACCTTTTCCCTTCCATTCATTATGGGTACTCCATATTTCATACACTTATTCTGGATTCAGAGACCTACACACATGACAGTTGGTTGAACGATCAATATCAACTTATTTAACATCCATTATATGTGACTTATAATGCTACGCATGCTTATTTTTGTATGGATTACATATATGGATGTTCTTCGTAGCTTTTGTAACATCTTTATTATAGTCGAGCTCTGTTTTTTCTCCTTTCAACTATTTGGAGGATTAATTACCATTACGATAAATGATTGCTTACCAGTTATTGCTTATCAAATGATTGCATATCAATTAATTTTGTAATTTTGTTTGGTTGTGAACATGATATGTACCTGGTGTCTTTTCCCCTTTAAAGTCATGGATACCTGTAATTTGTGGAGTCTAGTGATTTGGGGCAGTCAGACTCCGGTTTCTAAAAATATAAAAAATATATTCTTTCATGTACCTACCAATGAATTTTTGCTAGTCTGCTTGCTTCATACTAGTAATATTTCAATTTTATATTTTTTATTGTTTTTTTCTAAAACTTTTATAACATATCATGTGGTTTGTGAACGAGGATACTAGTCCCGCCCACTTCTATGTGATTGAGTCTTGTGACCGTAATGTTTACATATCCCCGTCACGTGTGGTTACACATGGGTTTGTCATGTGATCGCAATGCTTTCCCTTTCCCGCCACGTGGGTTCTACGCTGCGTCCTTTGTGGTTACTGTTCCGGCGCGTACCTTCCGCGGACGGGTACGTATGCCGTCGGTCACGTTGTGAACGTTGATTGGCGGCGGCGGGACGCTGTTGCGTCCTTGCTCGTCCCCGTGGGCTGCGCATGCGGGATGTGTTTAACGTTGTACGTAGAATGTTTTTCTGCATACTACGAGCGGAGACCTAGGGGTCCCGTGATACGGCCTGGCCATACAAAATTTGCGCTTTTTGGCGCCTAAACGTCCACGCCTTTTTGGCGTCCAAACGTGCGCGCTTTTCGCGCCCAAACGAGTACCAATCGGACATACATATTATGTATGGTCACGTCCATTTTTGATGCTGAAAAACCAATGACATATGCATCATTTTGAAGGACATTTTGATAGTCCAATACTCTCCGGCACGACCATCATGGACCTCCCTTCTATGGTGAGTCAATATTGTGATAGGCTGGCTGACAACCAATTAGATCTTTTGATTGTATGGGAAGGCACAACCGGAAGTGTGACTGCCCCCAACTAGCCCAGGTGTTAATTTGTTCATAGTGGTATATATATAACGCAGAGGGGGTGCATTAGCTTATGCCCCTGTAGAAGTCTTGTAAGACGAAACGCGTAGGGCGGATACGCTATACCCATCACCACTGCGTTTGCTTTTTGTACTTCTTGATTTGTCTTTGTTTTTACTGATCGTTTTTATTTCTGACAAACAAGAATTTTATAAATAAATCCATTCCGGTATCGGATTGATTTACCCTATGAGGAGACCCTCTGTTTTATCTCTTTTCCATGATTTTGACCTATTGAGCTGCCCTGGGGTCAACCATTGAGTTCCTGCACAGTCGTGTAAAGTGCAGTCCCCATACCGCTACCTGAGATTCGGTGAGTACAGACTGTGGGATCGGCCCAGTCGTGCCCCTCCAAGCTCCTGAGTCCGGCCTACAACCCTGCCTATGCCATCCATCGGCATATCCAAGCTCTGTTTGACCCCTCACCAAAGGTCAGTGGGTCCATCTTTGACGGTAAGAGTACCCAACTTTATTTCTACATCTCAAAGTTCTTGACGCCGTCCAAAATACATGAGGATGATACGTTGATGAACACTATTTAACATCTGAGGAATATCAGAATATTGATATATCATTGCATATGTGATATTCCATCTGGGACACCTGTATCTATATATACAAACCACCTTAATACTTGTTAATATAGCACCTATTTGGGTTCACTTTACATATATGTTTTCATTGTGTTTACCTACTTTCATGAATGTCACTGTTTTTGGATTATGATTACATTTAGTCCATACATACTATAACTCTGATTATAGGTGGTTAAACAAATGAATTGTATTGCATTATATGATTCCCTGTCTTTCAGAGATAGGTAACCTAGTGTCTTCACTACATATTGCAACACTTCCTTATTTTTATACCATAACCAGTTCACTCACATAGACTTGAGTTGGATGTTCACTTTTATTTTTAGCAATATTTGCGTTTATTTTTATTTATAAACAGTTCTGACGAGGACTGTTTATATTCACTTTTTTCTACCATCCTTCACAGATGGTGGTTAATCACTAAAATCTGGATGATAGCAATATAATGAAGATTACATTCTTCCTTGTAGCTATTGATCAGATACATAGTTTCACAGCGCCACACTTAACCATTTTTTAGGGCTTTATTATAATCAAGGCACTGATGATCAGTGCCCAGATTACCTGTCTTGCTGTCCCCTGTGAGTAGATGCCGCTGATTGTATCTCCTCACCACACACTCTGTCAGTGTGAGGCAATGAGAGCCGATTACTGGCACTTCCGTTTTTACATGTGACTGACTGTGATTGGCTCTTTACAGAGATTGGGGTCGCTGTGTTGCTAGGACAAGGTGCGGCCTTGATCGCCGTGCTGCCTTTTTCCCACCGGCACAAGAGAGCGGTTGTTCTGGGACATCCACCCAGAATGAGAGCCACAACGCCCTGCCGTCAGTTGACGGTGGGCGAGCGGCAAAATTTGTTAAAGTGAACCTGTTTCAAGAGCGTGCACATTGAAGTATTTACATGTTCTGAACAAGTAATAAAAGAACTTTAAAAGGATATTAAAGGCAGATTTCTCCTTCTTCCTTCACATGCCCCCAAAGCAAGAAGCTTGCTACGTGGGCACCCTAGCAGGCTCGCTTCCGAGCCACTGCTCTGTGTCCTTTCACACATGGTGCATGACTCGGCCCAATCCCTGCTCTCTCCTCATTGTCTCACTGCCTGTGATTGACAGCAGATGGAGCCAATAGCTACTGCTGCTGTCTCAGCCAATAAGGAGGGAGAGACCCAGGAGAGCTGCTGCTCTCGTGCACATTGCTGGATCAGGATTGGGGGGCTGCTGCACACAGGAGTTTTTTTTACCTTCCTACATACAGCTTTTACAACCACTTTAAGCCTAGGTTCACACTAATGAGGTGCACATCCCCGTTGACAGGATGGAACTCTGCATTGTTTACATATGCAGAGCTCTGTCCAGTGGGTCTCCTCGCCGATCAGTGGGCATCGGCAGTCAACCATTGACTGGCACCCACTGATTGGCTCTTGCTATGACTAATCACGCCCCTACCTGGAAGTGCAGAATCATGTATCGATATGTGATTCTGCACAGAGCAGCCGCCCTGTAGCCGAAAAGCTGCTATATGGTTGTCGGCAACTGGTTATATACACAGGAAAAACAAACTGAAGCCTTAAGCCTAGTTCAAGGATACAACCCTTTTGGTGTAATTGGTGGTGTGACATAATTTATAGGCAATATTTACATTGCTATTTTTAACAATGTAATTTCTTTTGTTTTTAAATTATTTTTTGTAATAAAGATTTTAAATTTTTAACCATGTGTATCTCAGTGCCTATAAAGTCCAATATACATTTTCCACAACATCCTGGTGCACATAAAAACTAAAAAAGAAAATAATAAGTGTGTGAAATGCATTTCTTTGTGAGAAGGCAGCTAAGCAAAGGAAATATGTACTGTTAGCATTTTATTCAAACCCTTTTAATTGTTGGATATAATACTGACTAGTGACTATGATTAGAATTTTGATCTAGAATTAAAAAGACATTGCAACAGAAGTATTACAAATCCTGAAAAGGACTGTCATATTTGCCATCGGACTTGTCTTGTAAGTACATTTATAGACACATAACCTGAAACTCACCACACGTATTTCTGGTACTGTGCGACTGAGGGTCCATTCTTGGCTATTGATTACACATTCTGAAAAAAATGGAAAAAAAAATGAAATTAGTAAAACTGCATATATGTCGTTCACAAAGCATAGTTGTAAATGCTCAGTGTGGTACCAGTTCTTTGAACCACAATCAACAACGGGTTCTAGCAGATGCGTGGAAAGTATACTGTGATAGATACAATCATTAAAGAAATGCCCTGACAGCAACGTAGCTTGTAAAAATGAGGCATGTGCATGTAAAACCAAGCCAGGGGCTCAGAAATATATACCTAGATCACACATTAAACATACAGTGTTAAGAGAATTTGTATAATAATCAGTCTTTGATGTGTGTGAAATTACAAGTATCACATAACAAGCATTAAAAGCAGCTTAACTGCCATACAAAATAAGGCAACCTGTACTGAGAGGAATGTTGGAATGTTAAAAAAGCCATTGCTGACCTTTTTATGAAAATGCAAGTTATATGGCCGTCTCTGGCTTTAAAACTCTTTAGGTCACTGGCCCACAGCAAACATGAAAAACACAAAAATCTGAGGGAGTAATATGTTTGTTTTGAGTCAGTAACTCAAAACCATTTAATCTAGATAGCCAGCAATTTCAGAAGGAGATGTCTGTAAAGGCAAATGTCAAGCTTCATCAGTACAGGTTTCCTTTAAGTGTAACTGAACCTTTGGGGAAAAGATGATGGGGCCAAGGAACAGCCTGAGCCACATCCTTCCTAATTCGTACAATTTGGTTTGAATTTATAACATCATCTGAAAATTTGTGATCAACTCCCCTTGCAATAAGCATGGCAGAATATTTACTAAATTATAGTATTTATAATTAATATACTGCTTGGCAATTTTTATCACATAAGGCTGAAACTGCAAACAAGCTGGTTTATGGAATAATCACTATCAATGCCAGAATAGGACAAAAACCTAATATTGCTAAAAATCAGCTGAAGAATAATACTGATGTATTCTGGCACCTCTATCCATCCATGTTAGTACTGGCTTTCAAAAAGAATGTGGTCTGGCTGCACTCCATTTTGCACTTAGCCACACATGCTCTCAGACTTACCAGCTCTTCTGGTAAATGCCATTCCCATGCAATTTGGCACCTTAAAATTAAGTTGGTCTGAGGATATGTGTGTGCTCTTGCTCCATAATAAAAGATAGGAGATCATCCACAAAATACAGTTAAGGCCTAATTTACTAAACGGTGAGCACAGATCATATAGTATTCTGTGCATAATTTATAATGCTCCCCAACCACCTGCAATCACTGGCACTGATAACATCCAAAAAAGGTCCTGAGCCAAGAAAACATGTAGCATAGAAACTTTGGATTTTTGGATGAATTCATCACAGCGCAGAGCATATATATATATATATCTATATATACACACTGTATATAAACGTATATGCAGGCCACAGGAACAGAGCAAAAAAATATTTATTATCACATTTCTGTGCTTGAGGTGGTCATGAGAGAATACTGGGGAAAAAAAGATAAGCTGTACACATACAATATCTGACCTCCCACTCCCGATTTTATCAGAGCAGCAGCAGCTCCACATTACATGGACATAGCGCAACATTATTATTATTATTATACACGGTTTATACAGCGCCAACAGTTTACGCAGCGCTTTACAATGTATAGGGGGACAACACAATTACAGTACAGTTCAATACAAAAGGTACAGGAGGGCCCTGCTCGTAGAGCTTACATTCTAAAGGGAGGGGGTGGTGGTACAAAAGGTAATAGCTGCAGAGAATGAATTATCATTATCAGAGTGAATAAATGGTAACAGAATTATATTGCGTTGCCTTAGTTGAGAAATGGTACCTCCAGCTAAGCTCCATTTTCCAGGAGAGAAGATCTGGAAATCAGTATTTATGAAGTACTTGGCTTGTATTGGAGCAGGTCTATAAAATGTCAAAGACTTGCCTAAAAAGTGTGAAATGTGTCATGAACACTTCATGCAGGATGGCACTATTTGTGATCATAGTAAATGCTGGCTATGATTCTGATTATATGGCAATCGCCAAGAACCATGGCACCATTCTGAGTTCAACCACATGGGATCCCTGCCTGTGATACCACTGATGAATGGTCACACAGGATGTCAACGCCTTTCAGAACCTTTTTAACCCAGAGGAACCCTTTAAATACCATTGTGATTTTATGGAACCCTTGCTAACAATTACTGTATCTACAGCTCACAGTACATTAGTGTGATGTTCACTGAGAGGAACGCTCCTTACATTTGTGGGTCATTGGGAAGAATCCCTCCTTACAGATAGCTAAAAAGATCATTTGTCTCACTGGTTACTTATGTAAGAGACAGACATTTCTTTATGCTCAAGGAACCCCTCGACCACTCGAGGAATCCTTGGGTTCCATGGAACCAAGGTTTTAGTTTTACAGAATTGTATTGTTTAGCCCTTGCAACAAGATGCATTCTACCAATATTAAAAGTGCAAAGCTATTAGTACAATACTCCTGCACATGGGGACCAAAGTTTTTTTGGTACAGCGCTTCTTTTAAGCCAAAACCAACCTTGTATATGGCATTAAAACCAGTAACCATTTTGAATCCAAACAAATCATTAACTGAATTGTATTGTTTAGCCCTTGCAACAAGATGCATTGTACCAAAATTAAAAGTGCAAAGCTATTAGTACAATACTCCTGCACATTGGTTTAGGGCTTCTTTTATATTACCTTATATATGTCATTAAAACCAGTAACCATTTTGAATCCAAACAAATCATTCATGCACTCATTTGCTCATTCATTCAATACCATAACTAACCATATTACTCTAAGCTAAAAACACTGAATAGGTTTCATTTCAAACACACTTTTACATTTAAACAACACATAGGCACATCTAAGCCTAGCCATGAGATTTGATGGTTAATGTGTTATATGTGACCCTACCTCTTATTATCGTCCTTTTCATTTGATGCAATAATAGTTAGAGAGAAGCAGCAGTAGGGTGTTTCGCTTTTCAATAAAAGTCTAGCTTTCCAGCTGAACGTGAAATTATATTTTGCCAGAAGACAAATTTTATTTTCACATTTTATGGAAAATGCCTTCCCTACATCTCTTTGTGATCTGCCATCACAGGGTTTACTAAAAGGGAAAGAATAAAGGACCTTTTTTTTCCTTTTGGCAACTAGCATGGAGGTCAGCAGCCTCATAATACAGAAAACACGAGTGATAAGAGATCTGTCTGCAGGAAAGCCCTCATTAAATCTAAAGCCTTTAGGGTGACTTGTAACCTTTATTAAATCACACAGAATAAGGAATTCTACGAGAGACCTGCTTTAGCAGCAAGTGCATTCTCCCATTACCTAAGCATTTTCAGACAAAATGATGTACATAAACATTTATGTATTCCAAATGCATCAAATTCAATTCAAGCAATCATAGTGTTAACCCCTTCCCTGCCAGTGACATTTATACAGTAACCAGTGCATTTTTATAGCACTAATCGCTTTATAAATGTCAATGGTCCCAAAAAAGTATCAAAATGTCCAACTAGTCTGCCGAAGTCCTGCTAAAAATTGCTGGCTTTTGCCATTACTAGTAAACAAAAAAAATGCCATAAATCTATCCCCTATTTTGTACACACTATAACTTTTGCACAAACCAATCAATATACCTTATTGTTATTTTTTTTTTACCAAAAATATGTAGAATAATATATATCGGCCTAAACTGATGAAGAAAGTTGTTTTTTTACATTTTTTGGATATTTATTTTATTTTTTTCAAAATTGACACTAATTTTTTGTTTATAGTGCAAAAAATAGAAAATGCAGAGGTGATCAAATACCACCAAAAGAAAGTTCTGTTTGTAGGAAAAAAAGAAAGTCAATTTTGTTTGGGTAAGGGCGCAAATCTTCCGGTCTGTAAGTGGTTAATAACACACTGTACTGTAGTATATACATGTATATTGGATCTAATCACCTCGGTATGAATGGGATTTCTACTTGCATGTAAAATGCATGTATTATATTACAGAAAATGGAATGTGATGGATCCTAAAAAAAACAAAATGTTACATTCATTTGCTCCCTAACTGCTGAGTTAGATATAAATATTGTAATATCCCCTATCAGAATGGATTGTTTTTTACTCTATGGTTTCTTGTACTAACAGATTATAATAGTCCATGCATAGAAAAGATCATGTAAGCCTTTTCTGCTCTGAACTCCAGACAAGTCGCTAAGTACCCAAGGGAAATGCATATAAAGAGCATTTTTTTCCTGAAGAATTTGTAATTCTGTGGAGCCACATTTATGATCTAGGTACCCCTGACAGACAACAACGATACCAGATAACAAATAATCCAGTTCTGTGTTTTCTTGGAATGGAGCTTTTGGCACTGAAAATTCTAAAGATAGATATATTTTGTATTTTATCAGAACTTTGTTCAATCCAATTGACTTCTGACCCTAAATTTGCCCTGACTCTGCCAACAGTGATGATGTTCTATGATGGGTCATAGAGCACATTGCCATTCCTTAGGGATGACTGCTATATACCAGAAAAAATTATTGTTATATTTATAATTTTTTTTTCTTTTTTAATTGTCTTGTTTTGTAAGTACATTTTGTATATGATTTGTCTGCATATGTGTAAAAATGTAAACTAAGGGCTCCTTCACACGGACGTGTCCGTGTACGGAGCCCGCTCTGCTCAGCAGGGGGATCGCTCCGTCGATCCCCGCTGAGCAGGCAGATGACAGGTCTGTCTCTGCACTCTGTGCAGGGACGGACCTGTCAGAGTGCCGCTCTCCCCTATGGGGGATCGGATGAAGACGGACCGTAGAGTCCGTGGTCACCCAATCCGACCCGCAGACAGATGGAAAAATATTTTTTTCCTCGGTCACACTTTTTCGAAACTGGAGCGGGTCGGATGTCAGCGGACATGTCACCGCTGACATCCTTCCCTCCATAGACCTCTATGGAGTGTCCGCTCAGGTCCACCTAAAAAACTGACAGGCTGACCTGAAGGGAAAGGGGCCTTAATAAAATATATTTGATTAAAAAAATTGTCCCTTACACTAAAGTAACCCATTAAACCTTAAATGAAACTTTACCCATAAACTTTGCCAATTCTGACATTCCTCTCCGACATGTAAAAATCGGCTTTTTTTGCCAGAAACTACTTAGAATCCCAAACATTATATGTTTTAATATAGAGGCCCTAAAGAACAAAATGGTGGTTGTTGCATATTTTTATGTTACACAATTTTGGCTTAGCGGTTTTTCAAACGCAAACTTTTTGGAAGAAATACATTTTAAATAATTTGAATGCATAAAAACACATTATAATACCCAATTTTTGGTAAAATATAAAAGATGACGTTACACAGAGTAAATAAATACCAAACATGTCATGCTTTAATATTGAGTACATTCATGAAACGGGGCCAAATTACATTATCTAAATATTTCGATAGGTGCCACTTTAAAAGCCTTTGCAGGTTGGTAGGGGCGTGTTACTAACTGTGGGGGCGTGGCTGTGTGTTAGTCAACACTGATCTCTGCTCCAATCACAGGGAGCAGAGATCAGTGTCACTTGTTGCTAGGCAGAACGGGGAGATGCTGTAATGCTGTTTACTTCCACATCTTCCCGTTCAGCCTTCCCGTGAGACGATCATGGGTATCCCCGCAGCGATCGAGTCCGCGGGACCCGCGACCGGTTTACGGGGGCCCCGACCGGCGCGCGCGTGTGCACACGATGGCATGGCGGCATTCTTAAAGGGACGTACCTGTACACCCTTATGCTTATCCGTGCCATTCTGCCGACTTAGATCGTTGTGCGCCGGTCGGGAACCGGTTAAAGGAGAATTGTACAAAAAAACACAACCACTACTATTTCTTTATATTGGCTTTTGGAATTTACAAATGCAGCAGTTTAGATATTGGATGAAAGGTTTAGCGCTGGGAAAAACTTTTTGATAGATAAGTAGTGCATTATATATACAACTATATGGATCAGACCAAAATGAGGGACAGATGAGGGGGAAAGAGGGACAGAGGGACTTTGCTCCAAATCAGGGACAGTCCCTCAAAATCAGGGACAGTTGAGAGGTACAGTATATGTTACAAATTGTTACAATTGTTAGGAAAAGTATTGTGATCTCTGTAAGTACCTACTGTATGTTACAATTACTGTTTAAAAATGTACACACCTAACCTCACAGAATGGATCATTCTGAGAATCAAAGACAATACATAGGGATAGAACATCTGTTTGCTGACATGATGCCTCTTCTTGCTCCTTCTTTCTTTAAAAGAGAGTCTCTTGTTCTGTCCCACTTAAATTTATTTTTCTGTGTTGTATTTATTAGCATTGGGTTATTGTTGTTCTGTGTATCCTAACATCTAGCATTAAATTTGGGCTTCTACGTTTACTTATGTGAATTGGTATCTTCCTCTATCCACCCCTCCAGTTTAGTGCTAGTTAGTTCAGTCCTAGCTAGACCCTCCCTTTTTCTTCCTTGTTCCCTCATTCAGTGTTAGTACTTTGCAGACAGGGCTTTGAAAACTCATTGTTTCTTACACTTCAAAAGACTGAAAAAACATCCTCTGTACTGCAATTAGCTGAAGTAAATGTTGCATTGGATTCAATTTGTGTGTCCTATTGAAGAGTTAAGCTGCATGTGGATGGTGCCAATTTATCGGGTGACCAAACTGCATACTTCACAACTTTTTAAGGTTGGGAATGATTGACACACATTATGTAGGCAGAGGACACACACCCCTGCTACGCCCTCTTAAAGGAGAATTATACAAAAAAAATGATTAGTTAAACCCACAAGTGCTTTTTTTTTACCACTACTATTCCTTTGGAATTTACAAATGCAGCAATTTAAAAATTGGATAAAAGGTTTAGCACTGGGAAACACGTTTTGAAAGATAAAAAGTGCATTTTATATACATCTATATAGATCAGAACAAAATGAGGGACAAATGAGGAGGAAAGAGGGACAGAGGGACTTTGTTACAGTTACAGATCAGGGAAAGTTCCTTGAAATCAGGGACAGTTGGGAGCTATGATACTGTCCAAACAGACTGGGTCTAAAGAGGTATGTCAATGCATTAAGTGGCATTTGAATCAGAACACCTTTAATTGGTAAACATGCATGGCTTTGACCCATGCAGGGTTTGATAAGTGGGTATTCTTGTGTTCATCGCCAACAGTAACGCTAGTAACTTGGGACTGGAAGGTTTCATTAACGTCCTTTGTAAAAATCACTGAAGACAGCACTGAGGCCACTAGCAATTATGTTAAATGTTTTTGGCATGAGGTTTCTTCACGTCTATGCCTGTGCATTAGGGGGTTTGAATGGTTTTCAGCAAGGCTCTTCTAATTTTGCCTTCCGAGTGCATTTATCTCATTACAAAACTCTTTCATATAACTTCAGACAGGTTGCTGGGAAGAGGCCGACTGAACGCTGCCTGTCCTCAACCCTGGCGAGGGACAAAGACCTGAACGATGGGACAAAAGATAACTGCTGACAGCATTGTACAGCACAAAAAAATAGCAAGCTGCTCGTTTTAGAAATGCTGATAGCTGAAGATATATTTTGTGTGCCCTACTACTAACGCATCCCAAGAGACACCGCTAAACTAATATGTATACTTAATAACAGAATAGCTGGAGTGGAAAAATTGGATGAATGAACTCCGTTTCCTAAAGAGGGCGATTCACATATTTCGGTGTCAGTTTATATTTTAAGCCTATCGTGTCTTTCTTTGTTAGTATTATGAACCTGCATCTATCAGGTACAAAGGTCCCAATTAGAACTAATTGTCATTGATTAGAGATCATATGACCTGTGCTAAAGGGCACTAGACATGTGTGATTAGTTTTGTATGAATCGAAAATTCGTACAAATTTCAGTAAATTCATACATTCGGGAGGATCCGAAATACGAATTGCTATGCTTCTGAATTCTGTACGAAATACGAAATTTCATTTACGAATTTCGGATTCCAAATTCCTAACAAACATTCGTAATTGTTACGAAAAGTTAACAAACCTAAAAGTTAAAAACCCAGGAAGTCAGCACAGCACAGGGATGGTGGGAGCCCCTCCTAATGATAAATTCATCATAATGAACATTCGTAATTGTTACGAAAAGTTTACGACAATTCGTATTTCGTATGAAATTTCAGACACAAATTACTAATTAATTCTAATTCGAAACGCAACGAAACAAAACAAATTTATTGACGGCGCACATGTCTAAATGGCACCCAATGAGGTTGATTTATTAAAACTGGAGCACTCAGAATCTGGTGCAGCTGTACATGGTAGCCAATCAGCTTCTAATTTCAGCTTGTTCAATTAAGCTTTGACAATGAAAGATGGAAGTTGATTGGATTCTATGCAGAGTTACACCAGATTTTGCTCTCTCCAGTTTTAGTAACTCTCCCCCACTGACACATTTTAAGTGGCTAAAAATGTCCATTCTTCTGTTCATCCTCCACCTGCTTCAAAGCTGCAGCTCATAGTGCTCCCTCTCCATATGCATAGCTCCCAACTGTCCCTGATTTCGAGAGACTGTCCTTGATTTGGAGCAATATCCATCTGTCCCTCGGTCTGATCTATATAGTTGTATATAAAATGCACGTTTTATCTTTCAAAAAGTGTTTCCCAGGAGGGCTAAACCTTTTTATCTAAATTCTAAATTGCTGCATTTGTAAATTTTAAAAGCCAATATAAAGGAATAGTGGTAAAAAAAATCACTTATGAATTTAATTAACCTTTTGTTTTTGGTTAATTCTCATTTAAGGGGGTGTGGCAGGGGGCGTGTCCTATGCCTACATACTTTTGCTAGTAGGTGTCCCTCATTCCCATCTCAAAATGTTGGGAGGTATGCATATGTGATATATGTAACATTCTGTAATCGTTATTTCAGTGTGATATTTTGATAATCACAATCTGTGTAGTGATTAGTTAGGATCCAAAAACATAATAGATTTGCTTCACTGATAGTTCACTGGAGGGGCTCCCTGTTGCTTACTTAACTGGGCCAAATTATAACATCTCAGCATTAAAGCAGGACTAAAGCCTGCTTCACACCTTTCCATTTTTATGTGCATTCACTACATGTACAAAAATACATGTGTCACAAAAATAGATTGATTCCAATGAGGCCATTCACATCTCACATCTGCACACTTCACCGGGTTATTAACCACTTACTTACTGGGCACATATATTCCCTTCCTGCCCAGGCCGATTTTCAGCTTTTACCACTCTCACACTTTGAATAACAATTGTGCGGTCATGCTACACTGTACACGTATGACATTTTTATTATTTTTTTCACAGAGATTTCTTTTGGTGGTATTTAATCACCACTGTGTTTTTTATTTTTTGATAAACATAAGGAGACCAAAAATTTAAAAAAAAAAAAAAAAACAGTTTTCATAGTTTGTTATAAAATTTTGCAAACAAGTCATTTCTCTCTATCATTGATGTGCGCTGATGAGGCTGCACTGATAGGCTGCACTGATAGGCGCTGATAAGGTGGCACTGATGGGCACTGATAGGTGGCACTGATGGGGCATCACTGGTGGGCAGTGATCAGGAGGTACTGATTAGGCTGTACTGATAGGTGGCACTGATAGGTGGCACTGATGGGGCAGTACTGGTGGGCAGTGATCAGGAGGTACTGATGAGGCTGTACTGATAGGTGGCACTGATGGGCACTGATAGGTGGCACTGATGGGGCAGCACCGGTGGGCAATGATCAGGAGGTACTGATGAGGCTGTACTGATAGGTGGCACTGATGGGCACTTATAGGTGGCACTGAAGGACACTGATAGGTGGCACTGGCTGTGTGCTTCCATAGATATACAAAGCCCAGCTCAGCCATGCAACCCCCCCTCCTCACAGCATTTGACTGATAGCAGCAGAAGGGCAGTAAAGGGAGAACAACTGCAGCCAGACATGGCACTAGACTGATCAGAAGAGACAGGTATGTGTTTAGGGGTACGGAGGGAGGTAGCTAAATGTTGTTTACCTTAATGCAGGCTATGAATTAAGGAAAAAAAACATTTAGACTTTAGAACTACTTTAATTTTGTCTCATTCGCTAAGCTAAGGCATAATTCGCTTTGCAAAGTGAACATGCTCTACTCCTTTAGTAAATTGACCTCAATATATAAAAGCTCTCTTTTTTTCCTACAGTGTCTTTTATATAAAGGACACTTTGTGACAACTGACTAAAATTGAATACATTTATTTGAACAATTCATACTGCTTGTAAAAGCTGCACATTAATTTTAAGATTAATAAGTATTATCTCTGCTGGTGTGCAACACTCTTTCAAGAACCATTGTAAAGGGTAGAACACCATGAAAAATGGCTGTCCCTATGGAAGTAGACTCATTATGTTACTGTACAAGGGCAGACCTCTGGGTAGACTAATGATGCACATTATATATCACTGGAAAACACAGCTTCTGTCTAATGGAATAATGTTGCACGGGGTAATTAAAATAGGTAATTTATTAAAAGGCCTACATTTTATGTTACTAAATTAACAACTGATAAATTGACAATATTTTAATAGTGTGAAGCTATTTTATTCTAGATATACATTAGGTAGAATCCTGCCTGGTAAAAAAAAAAAATCGCAATAAGCCTATATTGATTGGTTTGCGCAAAACCTAGAGGAAATGACAGATCGTGGTTCTTGGCTATTAGGAACACACAATCTGTCTCTCCTCACAGAACAGAACGGGGATTTGTGTGTTTACACACACACTTCCCTGTTTTGCCTCTCGTGCCCGCGATCACTTGTGGCTTGCGGTCATCGTGACCGTCGGCCACGAGCATTGGCACCACCGCACTCCAGCAGGCGCATGCACGCGCCTGCTATCCCGCAAGCCAACATATAGCTACGATGGCTCGCGGGATCGTGCTGACCTGGTGCAGCATAATGACAGTGGCTGGTCGGCTAGGCCCCTTTCACACTGAGGCGTTTTTCAGGCGCTACAGCGCTAAAAATAGCACCTGTATAGCGCCTGAAAAAAAGCGGGTCCTTTCACTCCAGTGTGAAAGCCAGAGGGCTTTCACACTGGAGCGGTGCGCTAGCAGGACGGTAAAAAAAGTCCTGCTAGCAGCATCTTTGGGGTGGTGAAGGAGCGGTGTATTCACCGCTCCTATACCGCTCCTACCCATTGAAATCAATGGGGCAGCGCGGCTATACTGTCGGCTGCAACGGTGCTTTGCGGGTGGTTTAAACCCTTTTTTGGCCGCTAGCGGGGGTTAAAACCGCACCGCTAGCGGCCAAATACCACGGCTAAAACGACGGTAAAGCATCGCTAAATATAGCGCTGCTTTACTGCCAACGCCCGCACCACCCCAGTGTGAAAGGGGCCTTAATCAAGGGAAGCAGGGGAGTGGAGCTTCTGAACAGAGCCTATGATTAACAACCTCAGCTGTGCATGTTTCCCTAGGAGATTGTATGAAGTGGGTGTGTCCATTCCCACCACTCAGATTACACTCAGCTTTCGCCTTTGAGCTGTGCAGTGTGTGATGTCAGATCCTCGACCCCTGCCTCTGGAAGCTCAGAAAAGGTAAATTCTGCACTTTAAATGGATGTAGAGAAGAGGTGGTTGCAGGTAAACATGCACAACTTATGTTGGAGGGTTTGTTTAATATTTGTGTATCACCTGAGGCTAGTCACTTCACTGGGTATAGTTAGGGCTTCACAACCACAATGTACATCAGGGGTCTCAAAACGTTCTAAACAAAGGGCCAGATTACTGTCCTGCAGACGTTAGGGGGGAGTAGAAAATGCCCCAGTGCCATTCGGAGTAAACAGTGCCTCAAGCTTGGTTGTCAGTAGGAGTAAGAAGATTACATGCCTGGATCAATAGGAAAAAGAATAGTGCCAAGTGTTGTTGTCAGTGGAAAGAATAGTGCCCTATCCTTGGTGTCATTGGGAGAAATAGTGTTGGTGTTGGTGAGTGGAGTGCCCCATGCCTCATATGAGAGGAATAGTGTCCCATTGCTAGTTTCAGTGGGAGGAATAGTGCCTTGCATCAGTAGGAGGAACAGCACAGAAATGGCAACAATTTCCAGCACATATTTTGTTATTTGTTTGTCCAGCCAAAATTTATTATTCTGTCGGAGAGCCCCTGTTAGGTTTTACTGCTATTCAAAACTCCATTAGAGAGATGCATACATGCATGGTTGTGCAGTAGCGCTAGTGTGAACCTAGGCATAAAGTGTCATTAAACCCACATCATTAAAAACTGTCAGTGACTATATGATTTGTTTTCTTTATTCTGCAAGATACCTGGTTGATCCTGCTCTCCCTCCCTCCTTGACTATCTCCCCGCTGCAGCCTGAGATTGTGTAAACTAGCCGTTGCCACATCTACTGAGCATGCTCCAGTTTCACTTCCCTTCTAAGCTGTTTATTTTCTAATTTTTCTTATCTGTGCAGCCCAAGTGAATATAGTCACACACGTGGGTGTATACACACCAAATAAATGACAGCCCATTCCCTCCCTCCTCCTCCATGTCCTCTAAACAGCTCTACACGATGGAGTGGGATATTACATGTTGATTGATGGAGACAGCACCTCTCTATAATTCTAAGCACATACAAACAACACACCCAGGCTGGAGGGGCATTAAACAGGCTATGATTGGCAGAATCTCTCCCCTAAATAGCCAACACCATGTTTTTGCCCAAAAATAATAAATATCTTAGTTCAAATACATATTGGTGTGACAATTTAAAACATTTATTTGACATTAATTATGTATTTTCCTTTGTTTTTCAAAGACTTTTTTTAAACATGTGACCGACAGCAGAAGACTAGAAGCTCCTCCTGCAGATATTTTTTCTTGCAGATGGGCTGAGAAAAAGAGATCACATAATAGCTGTATGTTGACTATGGAAAAAGGCACTTGGATATCTCGTTATTAACATAAATCAAGAGCCACAATCCATATACATAAACAGAAGGGATAATGTAAATTAACCGCTTCAGCCCTGGAAGATTTTACCCCCTTCCTGACCAGAGCACTTTTTGGATTCGGCACTGCGTCGTTTTAAATGACAATTGCATGGCTGTGCGACATTACACCAAAACAAAATTGCTATTCTTTTTTTTACCTCAAATAGAGCTTTCTTTTGGTGGTATTTGATCACCTCTGCGGTTATATTTTGCGCTATAAACAAAAAAGCATACATTTTGAAAAAAAAAGCAATATTTTTTAGATTTTGCTATAATAAATATCCCCCACAAATATATAAAAAAAAATGTTTTCCTTAATTTAGACCGATATGTATTTTTCTACATATTTTTGGTAAAAAAAATTGCAATAAGTATATATTGATTGGTTTGCGCAAATGTTATAGCGTCTACAAAATAGGGGATAATTTTATGGCATTTTTATTATAGTTTTTTTTTATTAGTAATGGCGGCGATCAGCGATTTTTATCTTGACTGCGACATTATGGCGGACACATCAGACACTTTTGACACTATTTTTGAACCATTGTCATTTATACAGGGATCAGTGCTATAAAAATGCACTAATTACTGTGTAAATGACACTGGCAGGGAATGGGGTTAAACACCAGGGGGCGATCAAGGGGTTAAGTGTGTCCTAGGGAGTGATTCTAACTGTGAGGGGGGCGGGCTACCACTGACATGACAGCGATCACTTCTCCCGATGACAGGGAGCAATAGATCCCTGTCATGTCACAAGGCAGAACAGGGAAATGCCTTGTTTACATAGGCATCTCCCTGTTATGCGGCTCAGTGACACGATCGCAGGACACCGGCGGACATCGAGTCTGCGGGCACGGTCACGCTGTATGCGGCGGGCCATTTGCCCACTGTTGCCAATGTGCCGACGTATATCGTGTGCAGCAGTCGGCAAGTAGTTAAGCAGTGAGGCTAATTTACTAAAACTGGAGAGTGCAGAATCTGGTGCAGCTCTGCATAGAAACCAGTCAGTTTCCAGGTTTTATTTTCAAAGATTAACTGAAAATGCAATTGAATAACACACATAAAGTGCAACATATAAGCTCAGTGTATCAAAGGGTAGTGTCAATTGACTCCACTAATAAATTAGAGAGGCCACTGGCTATACAATTGGCATCTACAGTGCAAACCAATCATAAAATCATTATAACATGAACCAGTCACAAAAAAATACAAATACAAAGTGCAGAGTGCAGCCCAAAGTGCATCCAAAGGAAGTGTCCAAAGAGTCCACCAAGCTTCACTGTATCATACATGTGACTTCGAATGAGTGGTCACCATACATGTCCATGCATCACACTTCTCATGTGTCAAAAAGTGCAAGGATTCACCACCAAGGAAATTGTGAATGTGCTTACCAGAGATTATGGACTCAACAACCTATTAGGCAGAGAGTCAAACAAGCCAGTGTGATGATAAACCACTTGGGAAATCTTGTATCCACCAAGGCATTGGCAGGTCACATGATCCCATAGAAACTCGGTATGGAGAAGCTCATTTATACAGTTCATTCTCCCATTCCATGGATCCATGTAAAAACACATTGAATACCCACACATAGTATGAATCCGTAATATACAATTTATTATGCCACACTCAGGAATACTGCTAGGGAGGTTAAAAAGTGGTAAAAACAATGTAAAAATGTAGAAAAACTGCGCTGTAAATAAGAATAATCTCACAGAAGATGATCACCAAATGCAATGACCAGGATAGGGTCTAGTCCCTGCAAATAAAGTGCCTTTTTTTCAATTAAGGGGCAATGGAGAAACCACTTTAAAGATAACCTGTCACTACAAACGACAATGCTATTTGTGAGTTAAAGCTGAACCCTGGGATAGGCAAATATTGTCTATATACAAGAGGCACATGCATTCTTGCCTGAATCTTGGTGTGCAAGGAGCTTCCTGTAAAAAAGACCAGTCACTGCTGCTCTCTCTCATTGTGTAGGGTGACTGGTCTTGTCTCCGCCCCCTCCTGTAGTTTTCTGTAGGCAGCCTGTAGTAGGCTGAAGCTTCTGGGCCCCTCCCACAGTTCTGCTCATTGCACAGGCTATGTATTGCGTAGCATTTCTTATACTAAAGCAGGTCATACATGATTCATTTTCTTGTGTTCAACCTGCTGGTTGAACACAAGAAAATAAATCAATTTCCCCATCCACACATTTGATGTGGTTAGGGGAATCCCTCCTGTGGAGTTTTTGTATTCTGACAGCAGCCCTGCTCTGTCCTCCGAGTCCTCTCCCCTCCCTGCCTTTCTGCTATGTGTCAGTGCGCCCCCTCCTCCCCTCCTGCTGCCATTATAACTAAGATAAATCAATAAATAATAAAGAGATCTTGCGCGGTCATATAAAATCAACCCAAAACACTATATAAACACTGTAATAAACAATTCCTCGCCGTGACAATGCATAAAGTGCAAATAAGGAGCAAATAAATAAAGTGCACAGTGTGAGGTGCACAATGTAAGTGCACCAATATAAAGTGCAAAGTGAAATAACTCAGAGGATGTATACCCTGTATAGGTCAATCCAACAGTTTGGGTGAACTATAAATGAGAAAAAAAACAAAAACAATAACAATGAAACATTTATTTATTTGCTCCTTATTTGCACTCTATGCATTTTCACGTTGAGGAATTGTTTATTGCAGTGTTTATATAGTGTTTTGGGTCATTTTACATGACCGCGCGAGATCACTTTATTATTCATTTTAAATTTTTTTTTTTTGTGAACACTTTTAGGTTTTGCTGCTGGTTTACACAAAACAATCACGTATTTCTGTATTATAGACACATTTTTTATTTACTCATAGTAGCGCGTAGGACATTTTTACTCTCAACTAAGATAAATCCCCTCTGTAACATAACGTTATGTGCCCCTGTGCCTGTGTTATATATAAATATCCCGAACTGTGCCTATATCAGGGCGTCTCCTGGCGTGATTCCAAGACTCTCTCTTCTCTCTCCTCCCTGGCTGACGTCAGCGGCAGTGCTCGGCCCCGCCCACTGGAGCTGTCAGCCAGGCAGAGGAGAGAGTCGAGGAGTCACGTGAGCGCCGGGAGACGCTCTGATTTAGGTACAGATCGGCATCTTTTTTATATAACACAAGCACAGGGACACATACGTTATGTTACAGAGGGGATGGGAGGTTTTTATTGTTGGCTTAACCACTTCAGCCCCGGACCAATTTCCAGCCAAAGGACCAGGCCCCTTTTTGCGATTCGGCACTGTGTCGCTTTAACTGACAATTGCGCGGTCGTGCGACGTGGCTCCCAAACAAAATTGGTGTCCTATTTTTCCCACAAATGGTGGTATTTGATCGCCCCTGCGGTTTTTATTTTTTGCGCTATAAACAAAAATAGAGCGACAATTTTGAAAAAAATGCAATATTTTTTACTTTTTGCTATAATAAATATCCCCAAAAAATATATAAAAAAACATTTTTTTTTCCTCAGTTTATGCCGATACGTATTCTTCTACATATTTTTGGTAAAAAAAATTTTTTGATTGGTTTGCGCAAAAGTTATAGAGTTTACAAAATTTTTATTAATATTTTTTTTTTTTACTAGTAATGGCGGCGATCAGCGATTTTTATTGTGACTGCGACATTATGGCGGACACATCGGACATTTGACACATTTTTGGGACCATTGTCATTTATACAGCAATCAATGCTATTTAAATGCATTGATTCCTGTATAAATGACACTGGCAGTGAAAGAGTTAACCACTAGGGGGCGGGGAGGGGTTATGGTCTGTGACGTGTGTTTTTATTTTTACATTAGGGGGCGGGGCTGACGTCTGACGTCATTGATCGGCTTTCCCGATGACAGGGAACAGCCGATCAATGACAGGCAGTGTAGGAAGCGCAGGGAGAGGTTTGTTTACACAGACCTCTCCCCATTCTTCAGCTCTGTGACCCGATCGCGGGACACCAGCATCGATCGGGTTCGCTGGTCCCGCGGCCGTGGTCACGGAGTTCCCGACCGGGTCGCATATACGTGCTTTTGCCTAGCCGTGCCATTTTGCCGACATATATTTACATGCGGCGGTCGGGAAGCGGTTAAAGTGGTGTGCCCATTAAAATATTTTTTTTAAAGGTCAACAGCTACAAATACTGCAGCTGCTGACTTTTAAGAACCGGACACTTACCTGTCCCAGGGTCCAGCGATGCCGTGGAACGAAGCCCCCCCTAGTTCCCCGCTCCGCTTGCGGCACCGGCATCCTTACTGTGGGCACCCAGCTGTGGCTTCACAGCCGGGTGCCCACTGCGCATGCGCAAGCGGCGCGGCTCGCCGCGATACACTGCAGTCACCTGGGACCTGTCACGTGTCCCAGATGACTGACTGCGCCGACGGGAAGTGACGTGTTTAGCCTAGGCTATGGAAGAGGCAGATTTCATGGGACCACCTAGCAACAGGGAGAAATAGGTAAGTGAATTTTTTTTTTTTTTTTTTTATCCAATTCATTTTTATTAGCTCGTTTGCTGCACATAGGTTAAAACTTGTAATTTTGGGGGAAACACCACTTTAACAACCACTTTAAGCAAAAAATTGTCCAACAACCTGGTTGTACAGCAGTCGATTGAGAGATCAACCAGTCTGCCCATAGACGGATCGAAATTCAGTCGGTTCCTACTGAACTGGCCAGTTATTTTAACTAGTGAGCTGGTTGGTATAACGAGTATTTGTTCTTCCTGCAAAACTAGTGAAAAAGAAAAGCAAAAGCCGGAGATTTTTGCAAGCCATTGTTGCTTGCCTACACTGTGTCCTCAATTTAAATGCACATGCTTTGTGTCCAGAGCTACAATTAAATACAATAGCTGCCCGGTCTTTGTCTGACTTGATAACAGGTACAAAAACAATTTATTTTTGGCACCTCCACTCCTTTACTGTGTTTTGAGGAGACTCGGAGAGCGGTTGCCTGGCAACTAGAAAATCATGCCGTTGACTCAGACACATAGAACAAACCTCGCCTTGCACCTCAGGTAATACAGACAGGGGACAAGGAACGTCACTCCTGACACTCAGCAAAAAGCAATTAGTCGTATACCTCTTGTACCCCGACCTTTGCACAAACACTATCCCTATTTAACCGGTTAAAATTAGATATTTTTAACAATCTCCACAGATTACGTGTATCCTTCCAGCCAAGTTAATGCAATGGTAATTATATAATCAGCCTATTTACGCATTTCCATTGGTTGTCATTACACAAATGTATTTTCCTGGGAGATTAGGGTCACTTTTCACATATACAAAGCATCCAGTGAAGTTTTACAATGAGCAAAAAACGAAATATTCCACAAAGGAGTAAACGTACAGTACAGATCTTTCCAGACATCACAGTAACGTTGTAATTAACAAAGTACAGGGGGTCCCCGAGTTACGAACTCGTTAGGGACTGCCCGCCTGTACGGAAGTCGGAAATGTTCGTAAGTCGGCCGCGCATGCGCAGACCGACAAATACGGAGATTTCCGATGTTCCGTCTAATGCCGTTCTGCGCATGCGCGGCAAATTACGGACATTTCCGGCATTTTCCGAGGCTCCGTATGGCCACGCATGCGCAGAACGGCCGGAATACAGCGAAAAACAACGAAAAATGGCGGAGGTTCCCCGCAGCGCCCCGTTCGTAAGTAGGGGTTGTTCGTAGGTCGGGCGTTCGTAAGTCGGGGACCCCCTGTAGCCTTGAAAAGCCTGGTTCCTGGGTTTAATTCCCATACTGGATACTATGAGGTCGATTTACTAAAACTGGAGAGTGCAAAATCTGGTGCAGCTCTGCATAGAAACCAATCAGCTTCCAGGTTTGATTATGAAAGCCTAATTCAACAAGCTGAAGTTAGAAGCTGATTGGCTAACATGCAAAGCCGCATCAGATTTTGCACTCTCCAGTTTTAGTAAATCAACCCCTATGGGTTGATTTACTAAAGGCAAATAGGCTGTTCACTTTATAGGTGAATTTACCCAGAGCTTAGTGAATGAGGTAAAGCTCTGTTGACTTTCAGCAACCAATATTTGCAAGAAAAAATAAATAAAATGTTTGTTTCCTCCTTTGCACATGATTGGGTACTCTTTGCAAAGTGAAACTTCACTACCTTCACTAAGCTCTGGGGCAAATTCGTTTGCAAAGTGCAATTTTACTTGCAAAGTGAACAGCTGATTTGCCTTTAGTGAATGGACCCCTATCTGTAGGGGGTTTGTATGTCCATCCCTAGTTTGGCTGGGTTTGATCTCCATTCTAGCTGAGCCTATTGTAGGTTTAACTTTCCAGCTTCTCAGCACTCCTCCCCACACTTACATTTTAAAAGGTTAAATTGTAGCTCTGTGGTTAGCACATCTGCCTTGCAGTAATGGGGTCCTTGGTTCAAATCCTAAGGCTGGCCATGCATTATACAATTTTCTTGTACAATTTTCCATTAGATCTGCCAAAACCATATAATATGAGGTCAAACCTAAACACTTTCAATTTGTATGCAATCAGGCAGGCCTTTCGATTGAAGGTGAATCTAAATGCAATTGAATTAGAAAATTGTGTAATCTATGGCCAGCTTAAAGTGGAACTTCAGTCATTTTTTCATCTTTCCATCTATTAAATCCTCCGCCCTTGTTTTAACTTTGGATAGTAAAACTTTTTTTTTCTGCCAGTAAATACCTTATACAACCCACTTCTTGTTTCTTGTCTGGTAAAAAGCCTAGGCTTATGACATCATGCACAGCTCTCTCTCTCAGTCTGGTGAAAGTTTGCCAGGAAGGGAGGGGGGGGGGGGGGTAAGTCATAAGAGGGCCAATGAGTGCTGCAGAGCTGGAGGTGTGCCTCTGTGTGCCTGTGCAAATCCTGGAAGTGAACAGGCAGCAGCTTCAGCTGCCCACAGTTAAAATGTTTGCAGACAGATTTAGTGGAGGGAGAAAATTTGCTATTATTTTTATACGTGCCTACAAAGTCCATTATTCCCAATTTCAGCATTTATAGATTATGTAGGATGTGGCACATTTATACCAAAGGTGTTTGATGGCCACCTGAGGGCAATGCAATCAATTGAATTTTGCAGAGCTAAAAATAGCCACTGATTACTGTATAAATGTCACTGGCAGGGAAGGGGTTAACACCAGGGGGCGATCAAGGGGTTAAGTGTTCCCTAGGGAGGTGTTTTTAACTTTGGGGGGAGTGAACTGACTGGGAGTAGAGAGAGATCGGTGTTCCTGATCACTAGGAACAGCAGACCTCTCTCTACTTTCACATGTGAGTGCACCCCCTATAACTGTTAAAGCGACCGGCGTACACCTACGTAGATTCACGCAGCCGTGCCAGCCTTCCGCAGTATAATGACGGCGGCTGGTCGGCAAGCAGTTAAATGCATTAGCAAAATAAAATACATAGATGGCAAGAATCAGTATACTGTTCGGTACAGTTAGGGCCCTTTCACACTGCTCCACTGAAAAAAATCTAGTAAAAATGCACATGCATTTTTTTATGCATTTATTATGCATTTTTGTGAGTTTTCTGGTTGCCTCGCTCCCAGAATGCACCTGTAAAACATTTTTTTATGTTTTATGTGTGTTTTTAATGCATTTTCTATTGATTTCAATGGGAAGTGAGTTTTTGGTTGAGTTTTTTAAACAGGGCATCAGTATGCAGCATGCAGGACTTTTTAAAATACACTGCGCACAAGAGTTCCATAGGATTTAAAGTGGTTGTAAACCTCAATCATGAAGTCATGAAATCTGAACAAAACACATATATCTGTAGTGTTTACTTATCTTTCTCCAAAGCTCGAATGCCTGGTACATACAATAAGGTTATCAGACGAATGATCATCCGATTATTTTGCATGCTAGTCTCTACATCGAAAATTAAGATGTTACTAAAGTTACGAAAATTCTCGTATGACAGAATAAAATATCGGAAGGGATGTAATGTGTTGTGGTGTTTTTGTATTGTATTTTTGAATGAAAACTGTACTGATTAAACTAAAATCGTATGATCTGTTATATTATGAGGACATTTTTCGGGCCTATCCTATTGGATAAATTCGCAATGAAGCTGTGTACTAACGATCAGATTATCGTACCATCGCTTCGAAATCTGTATTTTTCATACAATTTTCTGATCGTGTGTACAGGCCTTAAGTGTCGTTTATCTCTGGTGCTTCGTTCCTTTTGTATCACCATGAGACACTTCTGAGAAGTTTTCCCGACACATGAGATAAATTTGGGAAGGGGGAGGGAGCTCAGCACACAGCTTGTCTATTCAGAAAACAGCTTTGTATTCTTCCTACGCTCCTGTTAGCTGTGTGGAGGGGGGTGTGTGCCATTCCTCCAATCAGCTCTAACACAGTGTAATTGCAGCTCTCTGCCCCCTCCTCTGTGATACTGACAGATGGAGAAGGATTTTAACAGGGGTGTAGAGAAGAGAAGACTGCAGATTAACAAGTAAAACCTATGTAGGAGGATATGTTTCATCTCTGTGTATCACCTGAGGCCAATCACTTCACTGGGTATATGTGAGGGTTTACCACCACTTTAACCACTTCAATACCTGCCTATTGTCAAATGACGCCCACAAGGTGGATTTCCCATTCTGGGTGGGCATCATATGACGTCCTCCCATTCCTGGCCATCTAGGGGGCGCGCGCACCCGCGGCGTCGCTCGGGACCCAGTGCGTGTGCCCGGCGGCCGTGATGGACCGTGGATCTGTGTGTGTAAACACACAGATCCACGTCCTGTCAGTGGAGAGGAGACCGATGGTGTGTTCCCAGTACAGAGGAACACCGATCAGTCTCCTCCCCTTGTGAGTCCCCTCCCCCCACAGTTAGAATCACTCACAGGAAACATAATTAACCCCTGCAGCGCCCCCTAGTGTTAACCCCTTCCCTGCCAGTCACATTAGTGCAATTTTATAGCACCGATCGCTGTGTAAATGTGAATGGTCCCAAAAATGTGTCAAAAGTGTCCGAAGTGTCCTCCGCAATGTCACAGTCACAAAAAAAAACGCAGATCGCCGCCATTACTAGTAAAAAATAAAAATAAAAAAATGCAATAAATCTATCCCCTATTTTGTAGACGCAATAACTTTTGCATAAACCAATCAATATACGCTTATTGCAATTTTTTTTTACCAAAAATATGTAGAAGAATACGTATCGACCTAAACTGAGTCAAAAATTTGTTTATTTTTTTTTTAAATGGGATATTTATTATAGCAAAAAGTAAAAAAAACAACTAAAACCGAAGAGGTGATCAAATACCACCAAAAGAAAGCTCTATTTGTGGGAAAAAAAGGACGTCAATTTTGTTTGGGTGCAACGTCGCACGACCGCGCAATTGTCAGTTAACCACTTAAGCCCCGGACCAATTTGCAGCCAAAGGACCAGGCCCCTTTTTGCGATTCGGCACTGCGTCGCTTTAACTGACAATTGCGATCGTGCGACGTGGCTCCCAAACAAAATTGGCGTCCTTTTTTCCCCACAAATAGAGCTTTCTTTTGGTGGTATTTGATCGCCTATGCGGTTTTTATTTTTTGCGCTATAAACAAAAATAGAGCGACAATTTTGAAAAAAATGCAATATTTTTTACTTTTTGCTATAATAAATATCCCCCAAAAATATATAAAAAAACATATTTTTTTCCTCAGTTTAGGCCGATACGTATTCTTCTACATATTTTTGGTAAAAAAAAATCGCAATTAGTGATTATTGATTGGTTTCCGCAAAAGTTATAGCGTTTAAAACATAGGGGATAGTTTTATAGCATTTTTATTAATATTTTTTTTTTACTAGTAATGGCGGCGATCAGCGATTTTTATTGTGACTGCGACATTATGGCGGACACATCGGACATTTTTGACACATTTTTGGGACCATTGTCATTTATACAGAAATCAGTGCTATTTAAATGCACTGATTCCTATGTAAATGACAGTGGCAGTGAAGGAGTTAACCACTAGGGGGCGGGAGGGGTTAGTGTGACGTGTGTGTTTTTTTTACAGTAGGGGGCGTGGCTTTACGTCTGACGTCACTGATCGGCTTTCCCGATGACAGGGAACAGCCGATCAGTGACAGGCAGTGTAGGAAGCACGGGGAGAGGTTTGTTTACAAAGACCTCTCCCCGTTCTTCAGCTCTGTGACCCGATCGCGGGACACCAGCGGCGATCGGGTCCGCTGGTCCCGTGGTCACAGAGCTCAGGACCGGGTCGCGAGCGCGCCGCCAGTGGCGCGCGCGACCCATGGCTGGGCAATTAAAGGGCCACGTAAAGGTACGTGGTTTTGCCCAACCGTGCTATTCTGCCGACGTATATGTGCAGGAGGCGGTCCTGAAGTGGTTAAAGCGGCGCAGTGCCGAATCGCAAAAAGTGCTCTGGTAAGGAAGGGGGTAAATTCTTCCGGGGCTGAAGTGGTTATAGAGAAATATTTTTTATTACATTTTTCTTGCGCTTTAGAGCAGGGTAAAAGTGCAGCAAAAACACATCTACAGGTAGAAAACATGGAAGAGTCTGTGGACTCTAGGGAATAATAGGACTTCATTGTGGCATCCGGAGGATATCAGGAGAATAGTTATAATGTACTGTACAGTACCAAGGAACTGACAGGTAGAAACTCTATACAATCATCATTATTATCAAGAAGGACCCATAGACACAAATAAATCTACATTAAATTAGTACACCAGAAGTCTGCATCAGGAGGGCAGAACATGTTAACAATGGCAATGACCAAAAGGTCAAAAGGACCATAGAGGTCCTGGAAAATATTCTGTTGATATTATAGCCTGAGTAAAAATGCAAATCCTGGGTCTCATTACTGTCACATATCTATAAATGTATAACTTGCGCTGTCATTCCTGTGCCTCCAGCATTATATCAATTAGATGTTGGTATGATGGAGAAGGTACCATGCCAGTAACGACATAGGATCATTTGGAGTCCCCATAAACACCCAAGAAAATGTGTGTGTGTATAATATATATATATATATATATATATATATATATATATATATACACTGTACAGTATACAATAATAGAATATACATGTAGATGGGGAAAATAAAATCCTGTTTGTAAAACTCTGGGTAATAAAACTATAGTCTAGCAGCACTAGGGTCAACAGTACAAATCCCAAACCCGACACTACCTGCCTGGAGTTTGCATGTTCTCCCTGTGCCTCTGAGTACATCACATGGAAAAGGTCACAAGGGACAGCACTGGCTCCAGCTTCTGTCAATCTACTTGCTTGGAAGAAAAGAGTAGTGGAGTGGCTCTTGCCCTAGGCTTTGGGGTTATTGTTTTGTGTGGACGCATGCAACGTAGGGACCACCCTAATCACCCAGTGTAACACAGATTCCCTCTGCTGATATTTCACCAAAGCTGCCCAATGGGGCTCCTAAAATTTTTTTTTTTTTAAATAATCCCAAAAAATGAAATTGTAAAAAAAATATACAAAAATAAATAATAAAATAATAAAAATTAAAAACGACTGAAACCGTCCACGTGCTGCGGGGTGGTTTTAACCCACGCTAGCGGCCGAAAAAGCATCTGGCTTTCACACTGTAGTGAAAGGACCCGCTTTATTCAGGAGCTACACAGGCGCTATTTTTAGCGCTGTAGCGCCTGAAAAACGCCCCAGTGTGAAAGCACCTTATCTGTTGCTGTGGTCCACCCTCTGTAATGTTATATACATAGCTAACATATGGCACAATAGGCTTGTGCCTTTAGTGTGGCCAATCAGGTGGCTTTCCTCTCTAAAATTGTTGAAATTTTTTTGCATAATGAGTAGAAATAGTCATCTCATATAAGGTTATTTAAACATTATCACAATATTCTCGGCCAGGTTAGGACCCAAGAAATGTTATGCTTTAAAGAGGAGCCAACAGATGTGTGCCTATGGGCTCTATTGATAAAAATCCAGCATGGTCACAGTTATAAGCCACTGGTACTGGATGCAGAATTCTGAAGCACCGAGCTGCTGCACAGAGAAAATTTACATAATAAGAATTTGTAGTGAAGGCAAACTTTGATTAGGTTGCTGTGGCAGCTGTCCGGTTAGATTATGCCTTCACAGCCAGAGTCTGACAAGTCTTCCTAGCATCTTCAAGAAATAGCATCAAAATAACTTTCTAACATGCTTGGTATAGCAGGTGAAGCGGGTATTGGAAGCCTGTGGCGTTTCGCCAGTTAGCAGCATGTGATTCAGAAGATCTTATCACCGAGGTTGTACCAGGTCTAAATTCCAGCAGAACTAGAAGTTGGCAACCTTTGACAACTACACATCTCACTCAGCATGGCAAGTCATATTCCAATCCAGAGAATGACGTTACCGCATTGCAGACCTATTTCATACCTACATAAGCCTTGAAGAAAGGACATTTCTGAAACATAGCTTTTGAACAGTGAAGTATTTGTTTTTTTAAAGCCTACCTTAGGAGCTCTGCAATTGGACAAAAGACAGAATCACAGAAACTCAGGTCCTGAAGGTGTACATTTTTAGCTTCACCAAGCTGATTATGGGTAATATGTAGTCCAGTTCCTTGATAAAGTCACCAAAAGGCATGAGTGAACTGATGTGCCAGGCATTCAAGCTGATATCACCATAGCAAGAAGGTCACAAGTGTGTGGTCCTACTGCTATAGGAAGTGAAGGCAAATCTTCCCAGTGTTATGCCCCATACACAGGGTCGGATTTTCCAACGGAAAATGTCCTATCGGACAATGTTGTCGGAAATTCCGACCGTGTGTGGGCTCCATCTGACTTTTTCCGTCGGATTTTCCGACGGACAAAGTTTTATCTCCTGCTCTCAAATTTTCCGACAACAAAGTCCTATCGGACTTTTTCCGATCGTGTGTAGCGAATTCCGACGGACAAAATGCCACGCATGCTCAGATCACATTACAAGACCAAAGCTATTGGCTACTAGCCTCTACGTAGTCCCGTCGTAGGCAACAAACGTCACCACGTTCAGAATGATCGGATTTTCCGACAACTTTGTCCGACCGTGTGTATGCAACACCAGTGTCGGACAAAATCCGTCGGAAAAAATCCGATGGATTTTGTGGTCGGATTTTCCGACCGTGTGTACGGGGCATTACACACATGGCAAAAAAAAAAACTCACAGGGGTTATAACCCTCCCTTACTCTATACAATATGAAAACGAAGTCTTGTTTTTAGTTCTACTTAAGAAAATGAAAAGCAGATGTTCATAAATCCTGAAACAAACCACTTAAAGTGAGATTTATGGAGGTTGCTATTACTGAACTCTCCTCTGAGAATGCTAATACCCTGGTTGCCATTCTGATGATTTGACTTCAAATCTGTCTATCACGTAAAACAGGCATAGAGATATGGAGGCTGACACTGAAGACCCTCATTTTGAAAATGTTACCTGTCTGGCTGTCATACTTTCCCAGTGACTTTCTTATCTACATGCTTATATAGATTTACTTACAAAGTAATGAAGTCAGTGACCTCCAGGCAACTCGTATTCTTATAAGGAGGTGGACAATGATAACATCCATATTTCACGAAATAGTATTCGTTTTATAAAATTCAATTTCTTACTTATAGTGGCTCTAAAGTGCACTTGTCATCCCTAAAGGACCATACACAGGGGCTGAATATCGGGCTCAGTTCAATAGAAATCGTCTGACATTTGGCCCGTGTGTACAGCAGCCGGTCATGGGGGCATGACCGAAAAAGGACTTCCATTTGGCACCCAATCAGCACTCTCAACCAATGGCTGAGAGTGTTTACTGGTGTGTTCTGGTAGGGCATTTTATATCAAATCTGTTTACATTTTAAATCAAATTTAAGGCAGGCCATAGGCAATGTGATTTTCTTTCCTGCAACCACAGTCTGCAGGAAAGAAAGCTGCTTGATCACCCCATCAACACCGTCAGTTTTTATTACTAGCTGCTATAGCCTCTGGCAATAAACACATGTAAAAATCCGACATGCTGGTTGTACCCAACTCGATCAGTGAATTGACTTGGGTACAATCAGCCTGCCCGTAGATGGTTTGGATCTCAGCCGGTTCAGTAGGGACTCAAACCATTGAGAGAGATTCAAACTATCTATGGCCGACTTTAGAGAACTACCATTGTTGACTTGTTTTTGAAGGTATAAAGCTGCAAGATCCTCATCCTTACTTCCTAATTAGTGGGACCTGGTACAAACGTGTATACAGTAGCAGGTATTGGAACTCCAGATATACCAAAGTTTGTTTCAGATCAGTAACTGGCCACGTAGCTAGAAAGCAGAATAAGGAAGATTGCCGTATTTTTATCCTGAAAGAATCTTTTGCCACTGAGCAATTGAAAGAGGAATTGCAGTCTGCTCACATAATTTGTAATAAAAACATCTTTGCCATCCTGAAGCTTCCCTCCAACCACTTTGCATATTATTTTATATATCCTGTGATTCTGTACTTGCCAAATATGCTGCAGAAATTTCCCTCCACTAAGTCTGGCTGCATCCATTTTAACTGCGAGCAGTTGAAGCTGCTGCCTGTTCACTTCCTGTATTTATTTACATAAACACACAGAGGCACACCTCCAGCTCTGCCGCTCTCATTAGCCCTCTTATGACTCACCCCCCCCCCCTCCTTTCTTGGCAAACTCTCACGAGAGTGGGAGAAAGAGCTGTGCGTGATGTCAGCCTAGGCTAATGACCAGACAAGAAACAGGAAGTGGGTTGTATAAGGTATTTACTGGCAGAAAAAAATGTTTTACTATCCAAAGTTAGAACAACAAGGGCAGAAAATGTGATAGACGGAAGGATGAAAAAACGACTGAAGTTCCACTTTAATGCCTAAAGCACCTCATCTGCAACTCCCTAATGTGCTGCAAATTATTTTTTATTTAATTTGCCAGGTTTGTTATTGACATATTAAGTGTTCTGTTCCTAGTACAAGAATGGAAACAAAAATGTCACTGTAACATCTATTATAAAAAAATGAAAAAATAACTACAAAGAACTCAGCTTGATATGACAATGTGTCCAACTTGTCATTCTTCTTTGTACTTCTAACTTTCCAAAAATAATTACATTTCATTTTCTAACAGGTAATTTAAAGCATAATTGGTAATACTTCTTCTTCATCTTACAGAATGGTGGTTCTCAACCCTGTACTCAAGTACCCCCAACAGGCCATGTTTTGGGAATTTCTCTTAGGCCCCTTTCACACTGAGGCGTTTTTCAGGCGCTACAGCGCTAAAAATAGCGCCTGTATATCGCCTGAAAAAAACGGCCCCTTTCACTCCAGTGTGAAAGCCGGAGGGCTTTCACACTGGAGCGGTGCGCTAGCAGGACGGTAAAAAAAGTCCTGCTAGCAGCATCTTTTGAGCGGTGAAGAAGCAGTGTATTCACCGCTCCTAAACCGCTCCTACCCATTGAAATCAATGGGGCAGAGCGGCTATATGCTTTGCGGACGGTTTTAACCCTTTTTCGGCCACTAGCGGGGGTTAAAACAGCCCCGCTATCGGCCGAATCGTGACGCTAAAACTACGGTAAAGCAGCGCTAAATATAACGCTGCTTTACCGCCGACGCCGCTCCCGCCCCAGAGTGAAAGGGGCCTTAGACCCCTTTCACACTGGGGCGTTTTTCAGGTGAAATAGATGAAATGTACTTGAGGACAGGGTTTAGAACCACTGCTACAGAGTATATAAAAAGAGAATTGTGATCACTCTGTTGGCCTAGATATGGACCAGGGCATAAATTAGGGAAGGCGTGGGGGCTGGGGGTGTGGTAGTGGGAAAAATTTTAAAGACAGAGCAGAACATTTAGGCCCCTTTCAGACTAATGAGCCCTAACTGTTGTTTTCTTCTCCCCACCACATATAGTGCAATGAACAGTGGCGGCCTGTCCATAGAGGGCGCATGGGCGCCGCCCCCTATACATGCGTCTGGCCCCCTAATCTACATGCTGGGCTCTGGATGCATGGATTTCAATGGGGGGATTTTTTTTAAGCATGTGATTAGAGCCAGAGGCTCTGATAGGTTCTAATAGACTTCAAAAAAGGGTGGACTCGGGGCACAGAGTGCTGCGCCCGAAGCCCACCCAGTTGTGTGACAATAGCGAATGAATATTCGCTATTGTCACACTGATTCTGCCTTCCGGACAATCAGAAAGTGGGTCCTGAGACCCGTTTTCCAATTGACCGAAAGTAGAAGTTACCCTATTGCCGGAGGGAGGAGACGCATTGGCGAGGACACCACTGTGATGCCGAGGAGGAGACGCATGGCAAGGACACCTCCATGATGCAGAGGAAAGAAGGGCTGCCCGGGGTAAGTGTTGCAGGGGGGTAGGGTAGTGCGGGTGACCCGACCGGGGGGGGTGGCTGTGCGCTATTTGCCCTCCCCCCAAAAAAATATACCACTGGCCGCTGGTATATATTTAGGCTTGTGGGCATGTGTGCAAAATTTCGGTGTAACCATTGCTCATAATTTATCTAACGAGAAGCAATGTTTGGGTTCCTTTAGGCCCCGGAGTGTATATTACAAGGTGAAATAATTTAGCAATTTGCAATGTTTACCTTTAAAATTTTCTTCTGTTTACATTTTGTACTACTCTTCCGTTACTGTATATACAGGTTCTCCCGCTTTATGTACATAGCAAGTTGCATTATGTCTCTTACTAAATAATTATCATCAAATCTATCATAAAGGATGGTTGATGTTTTCCATCAGATCAGACCTTAAAGAGGTACTTCATCCTTATCTTAAAAATATATCTTCAATTTATAACAAAGGCACTTTGTAAATGTTTAGTAATGGCAATCTACACGTATACATAATTGCAGGCTTTTTCCTCTCCATTCTTCTTCTCCTGGTGGCCATTTTCACTAGGGGGAGATGAATCCCTCCCCCTTTACTTCCTGGAACTCTGTATGGAACCCTGGGTCTGCCTCCTGGAACATGTGACAGTGCACATCATCTGAATGGGATGGCTGATGTTGTAGCCTTCCCAGGATGCATCTGTGAGGCCAGGGTTACATTAGCAGTGTCTCACTCAACCAAGAGGTGGATAAACAGTAACTGGAATTAAAAGTCAAAAATGTTTGTTTAACTAATGAATGTAAGAAGAATTCATATTCGTATTCAAGGACATAAGGGTGCCTGTTTATCCAACCCATCTCTTTCCTATGGTCTTATGTTTGTGAGGCAAATGCAGAACAAAAAGCAATCAGATAGTTCAAAAGACAGCGTTTAACTTATATTATTCTACCACGATGACCTGGCACAAGTCCAAACAGTTGGGCATGGAAATTCCACATGTTTAGGTTTCCTAGGAGAAATTTCTCAAAGTTGGAGCAGCCAGAATCTGAAGCAGCTGTGCATGGCAACCAATCAGCTTCTATCATTTTCACAGCTCTATTGAACAAGCTGAAGATAGAAACTGATTGGATACTATACCCTACTGCTCCAGATTCTGACTGCTTCAGTTTTGATAGATTTTTCCACCTTGTGTTTATGAATCTGAATTTCCACCTTTAACCACCTCAATACAGGCCATAGCCAAAAGATGGTTACAGTATGGCTCTCTTGTTTTGGGAGGACGTCCATGGACATCCTCCCAGAACACGTCTCCGGTGGGCATGCTCCGTAACCGCTGTGTCTTTTGGACACAGCTGATCACAGATTGAGGTAAAGGGCCAATCACAGCAGCCCTTTACCATGTGATCAGCTGTGTCCAATCTCAGTCGATCACATGTAAACAAATTTACCATTTATCAGCATTCCTTTCCTTGCACGCTGTCACTGCGTGAGGAAAGGAGAGCCGATAATCGGCAAGGTTGACAGGGTACATTTACAATGATAATCAGGCACTGATCATCAGTGCCTGGTTATCAGTGCAGCCGCATCAGTATCAATCAGTGCCCATCAGTGCAGCTTATCAGTGACCATCAGTGCTCATCAGCACTACCTATCAGTGCCACCTAATCAATGCCTCCTCATCAGTGCAGCTGAAAGCTTAAAATTGGCCTGGGCAGGAAGGGGGTGAAAATGCCCAATATTGAAGCAGTTAAAGTCTATAGGCATTATAGTTACATAGTAGGTGAGGTCGAAAAAAGACACAAGTGTACATCAAGTCCAACATGTGTGTGATTACATGTCAGTATTACATTGTATATCCCTGTATGTTGTGGTCGTTCAGGTGCTTAGCCAATAGTTTCTTAAAACTATCGATGCCCCCTGCTGAGACCACTGACTGTGGAAGGGAATTCCGCATCCTTTTCACTCTTACAGTAAAGAACCCTCTACGTAGTTTAAGGTTAAACCTCTTTTCTTCTAATTTTAATGAGTGGCCACGAGTCTTGTTACTCCCTTCCGTAAAAAGGGGTTCTATCCCTATTGTGTGATCACCAGTATGGTATTTGTATATTGAAATCATATCCCCTCTCAAGCGTCTATCCTCCGAGAGAATAAGTTCAGTGCTCGCAACCTTTCCTCATAACTATTGTCTTCCAGTCCCTTCTTTAGCTTTGTTGCCCTTCTTTGTACTCGCTCCATTTCCAGTACATCCTTCCTGAGGACTGGTGCCCAGAACTGGACAGCATACTCTAGGTGCGGCCGGACCAGAGTCCTGTAGAGTGGGAGAATTATCGTTTTATCTCTGGAGTTAATCCCCTTTATAATGCATGCCAATATTCTGTTTGCTTTGTTAGCAGCAGTTTAGCATTGCATGCCATTGCTGAGCCTATCATTTACTAGGACACCCAAGGTTCTTTTCCATCCTAGATTCCCCCAGAGATTCTTCCCCCAGTGTATAGATTGCATTCATATTTTTGCCACCTAAATGCATTATTTAAAATTTTTCTACATTAAACCTCATTTGCCATGCAGTTGCCCCCCCATTAGGCCCCTTTCACACATGCGGACCGTACATTAGATCAGTTCAGTCACGTTTTTTTTTATCATCAGTTGTTGTCAGTAAACATCAGTTTTCATCCATTTTCATTTCCGTTTTTCGTCCGTTTACGTCCGTTTTTCATCCGATTACGTCCGTTTTTCATCAGTTTTTTTATCCGTTTATGTCCGTTTTTTTTATCCGTTTATGTCCATTTTTATTTATTTTTTTTAAAACTGTTTTTCATGAATTATGGGAATTTTTTTGATGAAAAACGGATGTCAGCGGATCGGATGTGAACGGATCGTCCGCTAACGTCCGTTTTTCGTCCGTTCCGTTTTTTTACGGAAGACAAAATAGGGTCTTCTTCCGTTCAGAAAAACAGACCTTAACGGAGACGGATGATCATCCGCTAACGTCCGCTAACGTCCGCTATCCCATAGACAAGCATTAATGTCCGTTTTCATCCGTAAACGGACGTATGAAAAAACGGACGAACGGTCCGCATGTGTGAAAGGGGCCTTAATTTGTTCAGATCTTTTTGCAAGGTTTCCACATCCTGCGGAGAAGTTATTGCCCTGATTAGCTTAGTATCGTCCGCAAATCAGCAGTCCTACGATATAGCCACAAAATATAAACATAAAGGTTTTTAAAACCATTAACTCACACTATTAGGCCCCTTTCACTTATGCGGACCGTTCGTCCGTTTTTTCATACGTCCGTTTACGGATGAAAACGGACATTAATGCTTGTCTATGGGATAGCGGACGTTAGCGGATGATCATCCGCTAACGCCCGTTAACATCCGTCTCCGTTAAGGTCCGTTTTTCTGAACGGAAGAAGACCCTATTTTGTCTTCCGTAAAAAAACGGAATGGATGAAAAACGGACGTTAGCGGACGATCCGTTCACATCCGATCCGCTGACATCCGTTTTTCATCAAAAAAATTCCCATAATTCATGAAAAACTGTTTTTAAAAAAAAAACGGACATTAACGGATAAAAAAAACGGACATAAACGGATTAAAAAATGATGAAAAACGGACGTAATCGGATGAAAAACGGACGTAAATGGACGAAAAACGGAAATGAAAATGGATGAAAACTGATGTTTACTGACAACAACTGATGATAAAAAAACGTGACTGAACTGATCTAATGTACGGTCCGCATGTGTGAAAGGGGCCTTACATACAGCATTAGGCTAATTTTCCTTTAAACTATAGTTTTCCTTTAAAATAAATTGTTAATTTTTTAATTAATCAATTTTATGAATACATTTTATTAAAATGTCATAGTGAAATTCTGAAGTTTTTCTGAATATTTTTGGAACTCCCAGCTTCTCTCATGAGTTAACCATGCAGGTTAATGGTGATTACAGCTACTCCAGCTTATACTCAGACTGGAAGAACTCAAAAGGCTTAGGGGGGACCATTTCACAGATGAATGAGCCCTAAGTCAGCACCAGCAGACTATCTACTGTATGAACTCATATCCTCACTCTTTCTGTAGTTTTGCCTTGTAAGTCTCTGATGCTTGGCAGTGTGCCCGAGGTGTGTCATAACAAATTAGATATACTTTTGTAGGCACAGCATCTATTCTAAAGCGTTGTTATAATTACCAGATACACATTAAGTTGAGAAACCACAATGGCATCTATAAATGTTATAAGATAATTTTTTGTAAATAACATTGCATTTCTTATTGGTATAACTTGCGCCTCTAAAATACAACAATGCCTGAAAAATGCAGAAAATAAAGTATGATGCGAAACATTGCTACTAAATTCATGTTTCTATGACCTTGATTTCAGAATGATTGACACACCCCTCCCCACCGCACTGGAGTCATTCTCACCACCATATTTATAAAAATAAAAATATAAATATATATATATATATATATATATATATATATATATATATATAGTATCTCCACTTGAAGACCAGGCCTTTTTCTGAAATTTTTGTTGACATGTAAAAATCTATATTTTTTGCTCGAAAATTAGTTAGAACCCCAAAACAGGCCCTAGAGAATAAAAGTAGCACTCTCGCCTAGCAATAAAAAGGGTCGCCAGTTCATATCCCAACCACAACACTACCTGCCTGGAGTTTACATGCTCTCCCTGTGCCTGCGTTGGTTTACTACGGTTTGCTGCCACACTCCAAAGACATGCTTGTAGGTTAATTGGCTTCTGTCCAAAAAAAATGTACCCTAGTATATGAATATGATTGGGGACCTTGGATTGTGGGCTCATTGAGGGTAGGGACCAATGTGAGTGTGTGATGTATCTGTGGAGCACTTTGTAAAATTGACAGCACTATATGGGTACCTTAAATAAATAATAATAATAGATGAGCATCTTAATGAGACACAATGTACAGGGATAGGGACAATTGTAGGCGCACCCACACTCACCTAGGATGGACTGGTGTCTTTATTTAACCTTACTATGTAACTATGTAATTGAATGCAAAAAAAACACAATACCCATTTTTTTTGGTAAAATATAAAAGATGATGTTACGCCGAGTAAACAGATACCAAACATGTCACGCTTTAAATTTGCACATACCCATGCAACAGTTACAAACTACATAGATTTTACTATCCATAGGCGACGCTTTAAAAGCCTTTACAGGTTACCACTTTAGATTTACAGAGGAGATCTGGTGCTAGAATCGCTGACGTTGATCTGACATGATCTGGCGCTGTGATTGGCCAAAGCATACAGGTCAGGTGCATGCTTTGGCCAATCATCCTACAGCAATGCACTGCGATCTTGCAGTGCATTATGGGGCGTTTCGTGATGCTCAAATTTGCTGCGAACACCCCATAATGTTCACTCTTTAGCGACCCAAACATCAAGCTCATCCCTAGTCTCCACATCTAGTGGGCTTTGAGCCCTGCATTGTACATCATTACATCAGAGGGCATAAGACTGCCAGTGCACATAGGGAGAAGAGGTTACATGCGCCAATCTTACAGCCAGGAGGCAGCCTATGGGAGAGGGTGAAAAGGGACAATGCTTTTTTTCATTACCTTAGACATAAAACAAGCATTCAACCCTTGCAGTGCAGTGGCAACTGCAAGGGAGGATCTTTGTTTTTTGCAGAGTTCATCTCTAAGTTTTGGTCTCTGAACTTTAAAAATAATCCAATCCCCCTCATCAAACCCATTCCTGTTGCCTGTTGCTTTAAAAAGGGTCCAAACCATAAAAAAAAAGGTTAAGGGGTTGATTTACTAAAGGCAAAAAGACTGTGCACTTTGCAGTTGCCCTCTGCAGGAGCGGTTAATCCAAAGCTTAGTAAATTAGCAGAAGCTCTGCTGACTTCCATCATCCAATCATGTGCAAGCAAAAATGCTGTTTTTTTTAATTGTCCTTGCATGCGATTGGGTACTCTTTGAAAAGTGAAGCCTAACCTCATTTTCTAAGCTCTGGAGCAACTGCACTTGCAGAGGGCAACTACAAAGTGCACAGTCTATTTTCCTATAGTAAATTAACCCCTAAGAACTATTGGTACAGTGGGAGCAAAAGCACTGGAACCAGAATATGATATTACCAGATGTATGATGAAAAAATAACTTGCTCACAGGGTCTGCATAGCAGTAAACTCTCTCTGGTTACTCTGGAGGGCATACTGTTACAGCATGTTACAGAATAACAGTTATAAATGTGTAACACAAAAGTCACATTAATATTTAAAAGCAAAACATGCTCCTTTTCATTATCTTTCAACATCTCCCATTGCTGGCAAGTAAATAATTTAAACATGTAGCATGATAAATGGTCAAGTTTCTGCATTTAAACCATTCATGTGATAATAGTTTTCCATTAGCTCTGTAAAACATATGGCTAGAAATTGTGTGACATTGAATACATTTATCAGGACATCAAAGTTACTTTTTTTTTTTTTTCCTTAAAATGTCCTCAACAGGGAATAAACATTAGGGCAGCAGTGTCCGGGCCTACTACCATCCAACCTCCATAAATGCAGTTGGGCCCATAGAAATCTATGGCCAGGTACAGGATTCCTTTAGCTCTGTCTACTTGAGTCTGCACCTTTCCATGAAACAACTCTACTTTATTGGTGTTCCAAGCATTCTTTGGGAAAGGCAGTTTCATGAGTTGCTGCATGTGGCACCTCTTATTAATCGGTTGGGAGCACAATCAACAGTTTTTTCATTCTATGGGACACTGAGCACGGTTTCATTTGAACAAAAAGTTTAATATTGTTCACAAATTTTGCACTAGGCACATTGCTATTGCTGTTTGTCTAAAGTTGACATATTTCCTAATACCAACCCTCTTCCTTGCACCCTGCCTCCTCTCCCCTGTGCATTGAAGTATTAAACAAAAATGAACTGTTAATTACTAATCTGTCCCTTGCAACAAATTCTTCTAAAAGGCCAGTGATCCAGCACTGCAATCTGTGCCCACTGACTTGTCCTTCCATTGTGGCATCATCACACTGCTACTGTCTTCTGGATCCTGAGAGCACCCCACTGCATGACAGCCAATAGGAAGATGCCAGTGGTACTGTACTTGTGACATTAGAGTGCAGGATGAAGTTTTGTGGAGTACAAAAAGACGGTATTGGCTAAATGCCTCTAAAAGGCTAGTAACCAGTAGACATGTGCATTCGTTTTCGTCCGAATGCATTTTCGTCCGAATTTTGGGTATCTTTGTTATCGTTTTAAAGTGGAAGTAAACCCTTCCACATGACATTGGCCTACAGGTAAGCCTAGATTTAAGGCTTACCTGTAGGTCCAATAAATATCTCCTAAACCTACATGGTTTAGGAGATATTTAGCGATGAAAAGGCATCGCTGTCTACGGCGCATGCACCGTAGACAGCGGCGCGCAGGCGCACTGAGGGCGCACTGAGTATGCCGCTCTCACGGCAATATGCCGTTCTCGTGCGCATGTGCGAGAGTGACGTCATCGCCGCTCCAGCGAATGATAGCGATGGAGCGGCGAGACCCGGAAGTCACTCCGGCCCTGGATGGCGGCGAAGAAGATTGAAGATAAGGACCGTTTCGGGGGCTTCGTTTTCAGGTACGTTTTTCATAATGAGCTAGTATGCTATGCATACTAGCTCATTATGCCTTTGCCTTGCAGGGTGTCTTTTTTTTTTTTTTTTTTTTACAGAGGCTTTACTTCCTCTTTAACAAACAATAACGAACGTGCAGAATCCGAAAACCGAAAGATCCAACATAAACAAATGCTTTATTTTTGTTTTCGTTGCGACAACAGTTCGATATATATAGGAGATTCGACATGGCGCTGATAATAGCGATCTGTGTCCATCGAACCTGTGGTCGAATGTGCCTAACCTTAGCTCTATTAGTGCAAGATTATTCTACATAGAGAGAAATATTCGACATAGAGAGAAAAGATTCAACATTATAGACACAATAGCAAAAAAGGTTGAATGTGCCTAACCTAACTCTATTAGTCCAAGATTATTCTACATAGAGAGAAAAGATTCAACATAGAGAGAAGATTTGACATAGAGAGAAAAGATTAGACATTATAGAGACAATAGCAAAAAATGTCGAATGTGCCTAACCTAACTCTATTAGTCCAAGATTATTCGACATAGAGAGAAAAGATTCAACATGAAGATTCGATGAAGCAGTCGGCGCAAGCGGACATTTATGGTCAAATGCTCCGCCCATAGGCTATAGAAGAATTCTAATTTTGGTTGACTAGTAGTAATAATTACTAAATATAATTACTACTAGTGTCATACAACATTAGAATTCTATTATAGCTTGTAGGTGGAACATTCGACCGGAAAATACGGCGTCGTACAGTTTAGCTGCTCCATCGAGTCTTCTTAGAATATTCGACAGACACCATGAGCCTTCAATGACAGATTGGACCTTAATTATTTCTGATTTTCGGACGAATGCATTTTTTAACGAAACAAAATAAATAAAAACTAATTTCGGGAGTAACTAAACAAATACATTTTTTCGGACGAAAACGAAATTCCGAAACAAAATATTTCAGTGTGCACATGTCTAATAACCAGTGGAGGCCCATCCATTGGGGGCGCCCGGGCACCACCCCCTCTATTCATGTCACACCCTATATTTATAATAGATAGATTCATGCATAGCATAAATCTATCCACGGCCACCGCTGGCACCCCCTGGCACATTAATTACAGCGGCAGGGTTTTTTTTTTTTTTTTAATCAACTGATTAGAGCCATAGCTCTAATCAGGTGAGTCCAAGCAATTGCCTGTGCCTACTGAGATGTCCCTTGCTAACTTTGGTAAGCAGCACTGAGTTAATTCTCTTCCAGGAGACATTCAATTTCAAAAGCTGTTGTCTCCAACTGAAAATCAGCTTTACTGATGTTCTACAAAGCAAAGATTGCAAAGCAATTTCCCAGTCATTTCAGCAGCCTCACTGCTGGATACTGCCACTGGATTGTAGGTCACTCCAGCTGTGAAAAGCTTAAAGCGCTCTTCTCTTCCAGAAAAAAACATGCATTAGTGGAAAGGAGCGCTGATAAACTTGAACTAGGGTTATCCTTTTATATAAGAAATAGTTTTCTGCGAAAGCATAACCTGTCAGCCAAATGGCTCCATTTCTGACATCTTTATTTAGGGTATCATTTTAAAAATAAGTAGCTAAAGGGCATTTCATCTGGCAGGTTATAGTTTTTATCTTATTGTCCTGGTTATATTATTTGTTTTGGATTGGTGTGTCCTTTATAATCTTTTATAAAGATACCTTTTAGGTCTCTAGTAGCTGCCATTGTTGACATATTTTAAAGTTAAATCCAACTAAAAATTAAAATTTTTTTTTTAGTTTGAAAATGTATAGAGCTTTGGACAATCTGGGATTGATTTACTAAAACTGGAGAGCATAGAATCTGGTGCAGCTCTGCAGAGAAAACAATCAGCTTCCATTTTTTTTTTTTTTTTTTTTTTGTCAAAGCTTAATTGAACAAGCTAAAGTTAGAATCTGTTTGGCTATCATGCACAGCTGCATCAGATTTTGCACTCTCCAGTTTTAGTAAATCAATCCCATTGTGTCCCTAATGGGAAATGTATGTTTATTTCCTATCTCAGGGACCATATTTGGGGGAACAGGGAGTAAAGGGTAATCATTCCAAGAGGAGAATAGATAGCAGCAAAAACTTGACAAAGTTTCTAAAACAGGTCATAGACGGGAGCTATTTTTTTTCCCTGCAACCAAGGGCTGCAGGAAAGAAAATCACTAGATTCCCCCATCAACACCGTCAATGTTGATGGGGGAATCCCTCCCATGGACCCATTGTGTTCTCCTGGTGGTGGTAGTGGTGCACACATTGATTATTGCTAGCAATAGCTGCTGCCAATAATCGCACGGAAAATCGGACAGGCTGGTTGTACCCAAGTTGATGGATTGATCAACTTGGGAACATTCAGCCCTCCCATACATGGTTTGACTCTTGGCCGGTTCCTGCTGAACTGGGCAAAATTTTACTCATCTATGGCCGACTTAACACTTTCCCTTTAGCCAGGACTGCATATGCCCCACTGGAGCCTTGAAACAAGAACTTTAGCTAAAAAGAGCAAGGTAAAAATAAATGGCTCATGGCCACTTTAAAGCTGAATTCCAGGTGTGCATATTTTTACCAGATTGGACCAATGTAAGTAGGTATGAGCCATACCTATAAGATCCTTGTGGAGGCCGGAAATCACTGTTCTAGGCACCACTACAACAGTGATCACCGCTAGCTTCCAGGTCCTATGCTGAGCTGAGGCCGCTTCCTCAGCATGAGCGCCATTCAGAGAATACTTTGCATTTTCTCAATGAATGCAAAGCAGATTGGACAGGGTGAACAACCACGCCTTTCCACCTCCAATCAGAGAACACTTTGTATTCATTGAAAAAAAAATAAAAAATATGCATACAAAGAATTCAGCTTTAAGTCTTTTTTGAGAATAAACAAAAAATAAATAAAAAATACCTTCTCCAGACACTATAGGAGACTCTAAATAAATAAGCCTTTACAACGAACACTGAGCAGCCCAACCAGGGATGTCAGCCTGCAGTGTACTAACACAGTGGACCTGAACTTCTGAAGTAAACTGTTGAGAACTGCAAGACGTTTGTATGAAACAATTTTAGCAGGGTTCTTTTTAAAGAGTGAAATCCAAGTGAAGGAGCAGTATGCAGTCCCCGTAAAGAACTAGCCATTGTTGTTTCCTGTAGATCTGACATGCTATAGGTTGTCATAAGACATATTTCATATGCTTTTGTGAGGCATGAAGTACAGAAGAGCTCTCGTTCTCCTACCACAAAAGGACAGCTGCCTCTGGGACTAAGCTTTCTAAATAGATCGAGGGAAGCACCAGCATTGCGCATTGACTATTTTCACCACAAGCCATCTAGCACTTTAACATGACACATTTTTACACTCTGCGAAGATTTATTTACAGCAAAGGTTAGTGATGTACAGTAACTGATATCAACCAATCATCACATCTCATTAGCCTGCTCGCTAAAAGCTTCTAAAGCCCATCTCTAGGAGGCTAGTATGTGTCAGTACACAGCAAAGCGTTTTCTGCTGTTAGTAAATCAGCCAACATGCCTTTACCATAAACTTGTTCTTTTCCACAGTGATGTTCAAGGGAATGTGTAACGGATTTGTATATATGATCTTTCTTTATTATAGTCAGGACTAAAAAAGTTAAGTAATTATGACATTTTTATATTATTTTATTTTATAATATTATATCCAGCTCACAAGTGGAGCTCAAGGCTTCTTTTCACATTTTTTTATCTCCTTACCTGATGTAGTATGCAGAGCTCAATAGCTCAAGCTGATACATACACAAGTCAATTAGAGTCGTGACCAGTGGCGGGCGCTCTATTAGGGGTTCAGGGGCACCACCCCCCCAAGTATATTGTGCCAGCCCCTAATCTACATGCAGGGCACCAGACGCATAGATTTCAATTTTTTTTTTTGAAAGCACATGATTAGAGCCTGAGGCTCTAATTCTCAAAAAAGAGTGGGCTCGGGGCGCAGAGCACTGCGCCTTGAGCCCACCCAGTTGTGTGAAAATAGTGAATTAATATTCGCTTTTGTCTTCCTGATTGTTATCCCAGCCAATCAGGAAGCAGGTCCTGAGACCCGATTGGCCGAGAAGAGAATCGACTGTATTGGCTGCCGGGGAGGAGATGCAAGTAGGAAGCCGCAGAGGAGGAAATGCAGGAGAAAGCTGCCAAAGCCCCCCAGGACCTAGATGGGGAAAGTGCAGGGCTGGTGGGCGGATGGGCAAGTGACGGGGGGGGGTTGTGTGTTGTATTGTCGATCGACCGATCGGCACGCAGGGGGATCTTGACTGACGGACCAACCGACCAACACCAAACGGGGGGGGGGGGGGGTCTTGGTGGGTTTTTTGACTGATGGACCGACCTTAGAAAATGGAACACCAGCCGCCAATGGTCGTGACTTTTTTCATTTATAGGCCTATTTCTTCAGTTTCAGAGATAGCATGTCTGGAGAAAGACAGTTTCTGCTGTGCTCTTCTTCAGAAAATTCACAGTGCACCAGGAATCATCTGTCATGGTGTATCCTGCATTAAAATGTATTTAAACCCAAAAAACTAAATGTAATATATTACAGCTTACTAGTCTTTAGATGCAATGGCTACATTCATTTTCTTTCAGGTTTTTTTGCTTTATGAGCCTGTAGCACACTTCCTGTCCTAGGGTGACAACACTCACTGTACTGAATCTATGGAAGGGCAGCGTTGTCAGAAAGTTTTAGGACAACAGAGGACTTATCCCCTCTCCTTTTCTCCATAACACAGGGTCATGTAAAATTGAATCAGTTAAATTCAACCTATCTGTAATAGAGAAACACTTGTGTTCAGAAGAGGGCTGAGAATAACAAGGAAACAATCTGTTCTACATCCCCTTTAGATACAATGTCTTCAGTATCAGTAGCAAAAAACGATTTGCTGCACTCATGTATCCATTGGAGGAAAAGAGCACAAACCGCTATAACTAACAATAAATTGTATAGACGCGCACCTCTAGACAAGAAAAGAAAATAACATCTCTTCCTCATCATGAACATAATTACACGTGCATTCTGCTTTTTACATTTGACTGGCTGGAACCCCATCAAAAGAGAGATGTGTGGAGTGATTCTAAAAAAAAGATTTTTTTGAAAAAAAACTGAACAGGAATGTTATACTTACCTGCAATGGTTTTGCACAGAGTAGCCCTGATCCACCTCTTTTTGGGTCCCCCCCACCTGCAGTCCTGGCTCCTCCCCCCTCCTCCCCCCTGTCGAATGCCCCCATTAACAAGCTGCTATGAGGGCACTCTAGCAGGCTCGCTCCGGAGCAGCATGTCCATTCACACACACATTCACACACAGAGTGTGGCTCCGCCCTGCCATTGATCTCTCCTCATTGGCTCACTGGCTGTGATTCACAGCAGCCAGAGCCAATGGCGCCTGCTGCTGTGTGAGGCATTGAGGAGAGAGAGACCTGGCAGAGCCACTGCTCTCATGCACATTGCTGGATCGCGATGGAGCTCAGGTAAGTATAAGGGGGGGGGCTGAGGGCAGAAGCTGCACACAGTAGAATGAATGGAGGTGAAAAAAAAAAACGTTGAGCCTTTAGAAACACATTAAACCAATGCAGGGGCTGGTTGATTGGAGCAGTTTGTGATCTGTCAGTCGAGTGATTATAGAAGAGCAGTACAAAGATAAAATATTGTTCAGACAGACTACATGCACAGAAAGCAATATTTGCGCTGATATGGGTCTGTGATCACAACTTCAATGGTCCTGGAAATAAAGGGCACATGTAAGAGGTTATATTAGCAACTTTTCTTGGTTTCCTTAAACATATCTGAAGATAAAGTACTGTTTAAATAGAGTGCACTGAAGGCAATGAAAGTAGATTCCAAGTGGGAACAAGGCAATGAGATAGCTTAGAATTCATTGACATTAATGGGATCACTAGTGTGCAGCGAAGGGGAAAGTCCCCAATTACTGGGAGTGGAAGAACATATCCCTTAGCGCATATGAAAAGTTGATTTCTGGGATTCACGCACAATGCTTACAAGCCTTCAACATCTATGCAGACAAATCACTTGGGAGTATAACACTTAACTGAAGTAATTCCAAATCTTTACAAAGCAAAGAGTCATATGACAGCAGAATAACTTAGCGTAACACCTGCAGTACAAAAGGTACAAAGATTCTGTAATCAGGGAACCCAGCGAGAATGATCTCACATCTCAGACACAGCCTGAAATAGAAATAAGATCGAAGGTACCGAATAAATCTGCGTGTGAAGAAACTGCCATGGATATGGTAGAGAGGATTGCCATAAGCCAGTCATATAAGTGTAATGACTGCGATACGCTTAGAACTACTTATAAAAAGGATCAAAGAAAATGCTCGGGGAACAGATGTGCTGAAATCGCCAGTGTTTCCACTCAGCCAACCACTTTCACAAACGGCTAGAAATAAAGAAATACTGCCAATAGATATTGCTGCTCCAGCCACATCAGCACCATAGATACCTATCAGTGTAAATACATTGCAATTCCACATCAAGTACACATAAATTATAATGCAAAATAAATAATATTTTTATCAGTAAATATTGCAGTTGTGGGTGGCCCTGTCAGAACCAGCAAGCTTGACAAAAGTTGATTTTTCAATCCACTTTTAACGAAAAAGTCAGAAGAAAAACTGTTGACCAAACAGCCACTGCATCCATTTCGGTAATCTGACAGCTGTGGGTGCTGGCTGTCAGAATACAATATCCGTCAGGAAAGATTCTTGTATGCACGCTGCTTAGAAATCTATATGTGTTTGTCTATATATAGGCCTATCCAAATTTAATAGCACTCATACTGTTGGTATAGTAGTCTAAAATCTAATATCACAAGATGTGTGGACCAGACTGATGGAGTGTAACAACGTGTCTCCTCATGGAGGAGTGGAAGATGACTCCAGTGGCAACCTGTGAAGCTCTGGTGCCATGAGCTTCACAGGCTCTCCATGCCCAAGAGAGTTAAGGCAGTGCTGGGAAATAATGGTGGCCACACAAAATATTGACACTTTGGACCCAATTTGGGCATTTTACTTTTGTTGCCAGCGATTTTAGACATTAATGGCTGTGTGTTGAGTTATTTTGAGGGGACAGCTAATTTACATTGTTATACAAGCTGTACACTCACTACTTTACATTGTATCAAAGTGTAATTTCTTCAGTGTTGTCACATGAAAAGAGATAATAAAATATTTACAAAAATGTGAGGGGTGTACTCACTTTTGTGAGATACTGTGTATATATATATATATATATATATATATATATATATATATATATGTATATATAATCGTAGTCCCTCAACCGAGATGGACATGGAACCACACAAAAATGCCACGAGACTCATAACATAACACCTGGTCAGCTGGCCAGCTGGTCGCCAAAAAGGGGGGCATACCCAATGACAAGTAATGGGTGAGTGTAAAAGAGGGATGTGCAAGGAAAGTGCCCTAAAAAGGGGAATGGGTGGGAGGGTATCGCACACTGGAACCGACAAGAAACACAGGTGAGTAGGCTGAATATAATACCCCTGGGCTCCTCCCAAAAATTCAGGCCATCATACTGGCCTGCTTATATATATATATATATATATATATATATACACACGTGTATATCTATATCTATATCTATATATATATATATATATATATATATATATATATATATATATATATATATATATATATATAACCAAAAGTATTGGGACACCTGCCTTTACACGCACATGAACTTTAATGACATCCCAGTCTTAGTCCGTAGGGTTCAGTTTAGAGTTGGCCCACCCTTTGCAGCTATAACAGCTTCAACTCTTCTAGGAAGGCTGTCCACAAGGTTTAGGAGTGTGTCTATGGGAATGTTTTACCATTCTTCCAGAAGCGCATTTGTGAGGTCAGACACTGATGTGGAGGAGGAGGCTTGCAGTCTCCAATCAAATTCATCCCAAAGATGTTTTATCCGGTTAAATTTAGGACTCTGTGAAGGCCAGTCAAGTTCCTCCACCCCAAAGTCACTCATCTATGTCTTTATGGGCATTGCTTTGTGTAGAGCAGAGACTGCAAGCCAGGCCTTCTCATCCAACATCAGTGCCTGACCTCACAAATGCGCTTCTGGAAGAATGGTCAAACATTTCCATGGTGTGACCACCCTTTGCCTTCAAAACGGCATTAAATCTTCTAGGTACACTTGCACAGTTTTTGAAGGAACTCAGCAGGTTGGTTGTTCCAAGCATCTTGGAGAACTAACCACAGATCTTAAGTGGATGTAGGCTGCCTCAAATCCTTCTGTTCCTTCATGCAATCCCAGACAGACTCGATGATATTGAGATCTGGGCTCTGTGGGGGCCCAACCATCACTTCCAGGACCTGTTGTTCTTCTTTATTGCTGAAGATAGTTCTTAATGACATTGGCTGTATGTTTGTATGTTTGGGGTCGTTGTCCTGCTGCAAAATACATTTGGGCCAATTACATGGCTCGCTGATGGTATTACATGCTGTATAAGTATCTGCCTGTATTTCTCAGCATTGAGAACACCATTAATACTGACTAAATCTCCAACTCCATTTGAAGAAATGCAGCCCCAAACTTGCAAGGAACCTCCACTATTCTTCACTGTTGCTTGCAGATACTCATTATTTTACCACTTTCTAGGGCTTTTGTGAATAAGCTGCCTCTTGATACAGCCAAATATTTTGAATTATGACTCATCAGTCCAGAGAACCTGCTGCCATTTTCTGCAGCCCAGTTCCTATGTTTTCATAAATCATTGAGTCGCTTTTCCACATCGGCAGTATGGCTTTTTGGCTGCAATTCTTCCATGAAGACCACTTCTGGCCACACTTCTCCGGACATTAAATGGGTGTACCTGGGTCCCACTGGTTTCCATCAGCTCTGTGTTGATGGCACTACTGGACATCTTCCGATGTTGAAGGGAAGTAAGCATGAACTGTCTTTCATCTGCTGCATTCAGTTTCCTTGGCTGACCACTCCATCTACAGTCCTCAACGATGCCCGTTTCTTTGTGCTTCTTCAAAGGAACTTGAACAGCACATCTTGAAACCCAAGTCTGCTTTAAAATCTTTACTGATACAGTATTGTTGCTTTGCTCTGTCTTGTCATGGTGTATGACCTGACCTGTGACATGAGACTGTCTTCCGCATCTTCACCTTAGTAGCAGTTTGGCTGTTCCTCGTCCAATTTTAAGCCTCCTACACAGCTGTTTCTGTTTCAGCTAATGACTGTATTTTAACATACATATTAAATTGATGATCATTAGCACATGCTTGGTATATTTGGTTAATCACACACCTGACTCTAATCCTACAAAATCCCTGACTTTGTGCAAGTTCAAAGTGTAAGAATGCTGGTTTAAAGCCAAAGGGTAGTCACACCAAATCTTGATTTGATTTAGAGTTTTCTTCTGTTCGCTCAGTTTCCATTTTGTGAATTGATAAAAATAGACAATAAAATATATATTTTGGAAAGCATTCTTACTTTACAGCATCTCTGCCTAAATGTTTTGCACAGCACTGTATATACATATATCTCAGCTGTGCGAAATGTTTGTCCATGTGTACAGATAAAACAGACTGAAAAAGGAAATTAGCAACATTTGAAACAGTTCTTAGTCAAGCCACTTCATGGGGAAGCACACCTACCAGTGCTCATTTTATTTGATTAGAATTCCTGCTGGCAGTGCTGATTCACTGACCTAGAACAAGCCTCTCTTATAAGTAAGTCTAACAGAAAGTTTACTGGCGACACACATAATTGCTCTCTACTATTAAATCCCTGCAATACACAACCCAGAAATGTACAGCATGTTCTCTTTTTACATAATCTAAAAAAGAGGTTGATTTAAAAGTAGTGGACAACTAGTCATAAGCTGCCATGTTGCATCAGTTGTCTGGTTGAAATTCTGGCTGGTTGTTAATGTAGCTGCTCAAACTTTGCTCTAGTTTTTCAAAATCAGACCCTTAATGTAGATATAAACAATAACTCATCCACATTTTGTTTTATAAAGCTGTTCTGTTTCAAGCACCACTTACACACCACTACATTGACATACCTCCTTTAGACTTCGGTCTGTCCAGCCAGTATGCTCACATGCCGAATAAGCACACTTTACAGACAGCTTAACCTCCCTGGCGGTAATCCCGAGTGTGGCTCAGGGTTAATTCCATTACCATTAGTGGTAACCCCGAGCCACACTCGGGATTGCATTGCAGAATCCTGGTACAGTTACTTACCTTGTCGCCAGGATCCTGCAATGTCCCCTGCTGTGTCCCCCGCCGGATCATCCGCCCGATGTCTTACTGTCCCGGGCTCGGTTCCCTGCAAGTGTCGCAACGCATGGGGGCGGAGCTCGGCGGGAAATTCAAAAAGTACAAAAAACATAACACATCTTACAGATTACATTACTGTATCAAATCATTTCACCTCCCTTTTGTCCCTAGTGCTTTGTCCAGTGCCCTGCATGCACTTTTATATTATATATACCAGGGCTCAAAATTTCAAGTCCTGAGCCACTAGCCAGGCCTCAAGGGTTACTCGCCACCAGTTTCCCCACCCAACCCCTACCATGCCCTGCCCTGCCCCTACTTCTGCCACTAATCACGCCCTCACAAATGATCTTGTGAAATGACACCTAAATGTTTTATGCAGAATTAAGTTACAAAAATAAATATTAACAACTTTATTAGTTCCCCTCAGCACAGCCTCATCAGTGTCCATCAATGCAGGCTCACCTGTGCCCATTATTGCAGCGTGACCCATGCCCACCATTGCAGCCTCACCGTGCCCACCATTGCAACCTCACCGTGCCCGCCATTGCAGCCGCACCGTGCCCGCCATTGCAGCCTCACCGTGCCCGCCATTGCAGCCTCACCGTGCTCCCCTTTGCAGTCTCACAGTGCCCCCCTTTGCAGACTCACCGTGCCCCCTTTGCAGACTCACCGTGCCCCCCTTTGCAGACTCATTGTGCCCCCCTTTGCAGACTCATTGTGCCCCCCTTTGCAGACTCATTTTGCCCCATTGCAGACTCATTGTGCCCCCATTGCAGACTCATTGTGCCCCCATTGCAGACTCATTGTGCCCAGCATTGCAGATTCATTGTGCCCAGCATTGTAGATTCATTGTACCCCCATTGGAGATTAATTGTGCCCCCATTGCCGACTCAGTGTGCCCCCATTGCCGACTCAGTGTGCCCCCATTGCCGATTCACTCTGTCCCCATTGGTGGCCGGATCATAACAGGAGGAAGCGGAGACCCGCGGGATCGCAGAGCGGTATAGCACGCTATACCAGCTTACATTTAAATATGCTCTGCTCCGCTCGCCGTGACACACAGCCCCGCCCTCCTCCTGACCCTGCGCCTGTGATAGACAGAATGCGGGTCCAATACTGGAATGCATACTGTCTATCACAGGCGCAGGGTCAGGAGGAGGCGGGGCTGTGTGTCACAGCGAGCGGAGCAGAGCAGATTTAAATGTAAGCTGTTATAGCGTGCTATACCGCTCTGCGATCCCGCGGGTCTCCGCTTTCTCCTGTTATGATCCGGCCACCAATGGGGACACAGTGAATCTGAAATGGGGGCACACTGAGTCGGCAATGGCTATACCGCTCTGCGATCCCGCGGGTCTCCTCTTCCTCCATGCTCTCTATCGGAGCGATCACTGGGAGAACGGCTCCCAATCAACCCCGCCTGCCAGCGGTGCTAGCCCCACCACTCCCAAGCAGCCCAGCTCGCAAGCCCTCATTTTCCACTCGCAAAATGCGAGTAGGCGAGTGGAAAATTTGAGGGCTGATATATACTGTTTTCAGCCTGTAAACTTGAGAATGTCCATGGCTTCCAAAAAGTGTCAAAAGCGGTTTTAGACCAGCTTGAAAACAGCAATAGTAAATTAGAACACTTGCCGAATTGAGCGATAGTGATTCGTAGGAAAAAAATTTTGTATTATTATTATATTATTATTTTTTATAGTTATTTATTATATTATAAGTTATGATTTCAAGTTTCAAGCTTTATGATACCCGGGATGTCTACTAGACTCTTGTTTGGACAGATTTAAGTGAGTTATTCCTAAGAATTACAGGCCTACAATATAAAACGCCAAATTTCTATGCAAAACAATGTACCTCTTTGAGATTCAAAAATCGGACATAATCACACCACCAGGAAGGCTACAGTAGAACTATAGGCAAAGCTTTTTTTTGGATAGAGTAAGGGAGAGTTATAACCCCTCACATATTTTTATTTTTTTGGCCATCTTTGCCCCATTGGGGAGATTTCCCTTCACTTCCTGTCCCATAGCCAAAACAGGAGAAATGAGAGGAAAGCCCTGCAAATTAAGGGAATTTCTTGAAGCCCCCAGGTCACCAGAACTAGTGTCCTCATCGGAAGATTTCTCCTCTAATACCTTTCTGGGGACAACCCATTTGTGATTTTCTCTTACTTGCACTTTGAATGATAACGGTAAACAGGACAAATAGAGAGGGTGAATCTCCCTAATGGAGGCACAGACAGCAATAAAAACCCAATAGGTGTTCTAATACATCTCCACTCTATGCAAAACTAGAAAAAAAAGGTTAGCCTTTAACTTTCCAGTAAGACATGGAAGTTTAATTCAATAATCCTAGTCACAATCAGCGCAATTTATATGTGATATTTTACAAAAGAAATTCTTGTATGTTGCCAGCTAAAACACTGTTTAGTGATTCCATAACACCATTAACCACTTCCCGACCGCCCCATGTATATATACGTCAACAGAATGGCACGTACAGGCAGAATCACGTACCTGTACGTGACATTCTTCAGGCGGTTGGGGGGTCCGATCGGACCCCCCTCCGCCGGCGGGGACGGTCGGGATCGTGTCAGGAGCGATCCGGGACGAGGGGACGGCCAGTGGTTTCTGGCCACCCCCTCGCGATCGCTCCTGGCCAATGAAAAGCTTCCCCTTCCTGTCTATTGTATAGACAGGAAGGCGGAAGTGATGTCACGCTCGGTGCGCCGGTCTATGTGACCGGAGACGCCGAGCGGTGAACATGTAAAGGTTAGTGCACAACAGTACACTGACACCAGTACAGTTAGGCACATATTCCACCCCCCTGTCACCCCCTGATCACCCCCCAGATCACCCCCTCCCCCCCCCCAGTCACAGTGTCACTAATTGCAGTGATCATTTTTTTACTGATCACTGCATTTAGTGTCAGTGTGACTGTAATAACTGTCAGGGCAGTTAGTTTTAGGTCCAAGGTAGCCCCCTACCCCCCCCTAATAAAGGTTTAACCCCTTGATTGCCCCCCAGGTAACCCTTTCACCCCCTTTTGCCAGTGTCACTAAGCGATCGTTTTTCTGATCGCTGTATTAGTGTCACTGCTGTCGCTAGGTAACCATTTTTTTTTTTTAGGTAACCGCCATGTTTATATAGGTTCATAAATAGTTTTATAGGTCAGGTACCCCCATATTACAACCTAAATAAAGGTTTTAACCCCTTGATTGCCCCTAGAGTTAACCCTTTCACCAGTGATCACTGTATAACTGTCACTGGTGACGCTGGTTAGCCAGTTAGTTATTTCGTTATTTAGGTTCCCCGTCAGGTTTTTATATAGCGTCAGGTACCCCCATATATTACCTAATAAAGGTTTTAACCCCCTGATTGCCCCTAGTTAACCCTTTCACCCCCTTTTGCCAGTGTCACTAAGCGATCGTTTTTCTGATCGCTGCATTAGTGTCGCTAGGTAACCATTTTTTTTTTTTTAGGTAACCGCCATGTTTATATAGGTTCATAAATAGGTTTATAGGTCAGGTACCCCCATATTACAACCTAAATAAAGGTTTTAACCCCCTGATTGCCCCTAGAGTTAACCCTTTCACCAGTGATCACTGTATAACTGTCACTGGTGACGCTGGTTAGCCAGTTAGTTATTTCGTTATTTAGGTTCCCCGTCAGGTTTTTATATAGCGTCAGGTACCCCCATATATTACCTAATAAAGGTTTAACCCCCTGATTGCCCCTAGTTAACCCTTTCACCCCCTTTTGCCAGTGTCACTAAGCGATCGTTTTTCTGATCGCTGCATTAGTGTCGCTAGGTAACCAGTTTTTTTTTTGTATTACTGTTACGGGTGACGCTGGTTAGTTAGCTTGTTTTTTATACTGTCAGGGCACCCGCCATTTATTACCCAATAACGGTTTAACCCCCTGATCGCCCGGCGGGTGATATCAATTAGGTTTTAGGGTCAAATAAGGTCTGCGTCGCCCCAGGTTAGTGCCAGTACCGCAAACACCCACGCACAAAGCATACACCTCCCTTAGTGGCACAGTATCTGAACAGATCAATATCTGATCTGATCAGATCTATACTAGCGTCCCAGCAGTTTAGGGTTCCAAAAAAAACCGCATTGTTAGCGGGATCAGCCCAGATACCTGCTAGCACCTGCGTTTTCCCCCTCCGCCCAGCCCAGCCCACCCAAGTGCAGTATCGATCGATCACTGTCACTTACAAAACACTAAGCACACATAACTGCAGCGTTCGCAGAGTCAGGCCTGATCCCTGCGATCGCTAACATTTTTTTTGTGGTAGCGTTTTGATTCAGTCGCTTCAGTCAGGAGCTTTTTTACCTGTGAATCTCAAAAAAATAAAAAAATAAAAAATAGTTGTCGTTTTATTGTTCTCTCTCTCACTCTATTCTCTCTCTATTGTTGCTCTTTTTTTACTCCATTCTATTCTGCAATGTTTTATTATGTTTTATCATGTTTTATCATGCTTGCTTTTCAGGTATGTAATTTTGTTTACTGTGTTTTAGTGTTAAGCATTTTTTTGTTTTCAGGTGCGCCATTCAGTTGCAACGCGGATTTATTTATCTTGACAGCAACAGCGTTTGCTCCCACGATACATAAAGACGCGACTCCAACACTGTAGGAGGTGATTTCACCACCACAGTTAAAAAAAAGAGCATATATGCCGAAGCATGGGGGCAGCAGGGGGGGGGAGGAGCGATTGGCTCCTAATGCCACGTACATACGGTCGAAATTCCGACCGTGTGTACACGGCATAACTTTTGCGGGAGGATGCCCCCATGCATCGGCATATATAAATGGTGCATGTATGCCCATCATTAGAAGTGGGTGGATGAAGGGAGGTATTCTAATGGTGGGCATACCCACCAATCAATCTCTTTTTTTCGTTCAGCCAAGAGGCTGCATGAAAAAAAAAAGATTACAATATATGTCCAGTATGTTGCTGGACTTTGAATGGTTATACCAGAATGATGCCTGCAGGTTTAGGTATCATCTTGGTATCATTCTTTTCAGCCAGTGATCGGCTTTCATGTAAAAGCAATTCTAGCGGGTAATTAGCCTCTAGACTGCTTTTACAAGCAGTGGGAGGGAATGTCCCCCCTCCCGGATATAAACCGCGCCATTGGGAAATTGGGAAAGCATTTTATCACACCAATCTTGGTGTGGTCAGATGCTTTGAGGGCAGAGGAAAGATCTAGGGTCTAATAGACCCCATTTTTTTCAAAAAAAGAGTACCTGTCACTGCCTATTGCTATCATAGGGGATATTTACATTCCCTGAGATAACAATAAAAATCATAACAAAGAAAAAAAATGGAAGGAACAGTTTAAAAATAAAATAAAAAAGCTAAATAAATAAAAAAAAAACAAAAAAAAAAAAAAAAGCACCCCTGCCCCCCCTTCTCTTGCGCAAAGGCGTACACAAGCGTTGGTCTGGCGTCATATGTAAACAGCAATTGCACCATGCATGTGAGGTATCACCGCGAAGGTCAGATCGAGGGCAGTAATTTTAGCAGTAGACCTCCTCCGTGAATCTAATGTGGTATCATGTAAAGGCTTTTAAAGGCTTTTAAAAATGTATGTAGTTTGTCGCCACTGCGTGTTTGTGCGCAATTTTAAAGCATGTCGTGTTTGGTATCCATGTACTCGGCCTAAGATCATATTTTTTATTTCATCAAAAATTTGAGCAATATAGTGTGTTTTAGTGCATTAAAATAAAAAAAAGTGTATTTTTTCCACAAAAAATGCGTTTGAAAAATCGCTGCGCAAATACTGTGTGGAAAAAAAAAATGCAACACCCACCATTTTAATCTGTAGGGCCTTTGCTTTAACATTATATATAGTGTTTGGGGGTTCAACGTAATTTTCTTGCAAAAAAAAAATATGTTTTCATGTAAACAAAAAGTGTCAGAAAGGGCTTTGTCTACAAGTGGTTAGAAGAGTGGGTGACGTGTGACATAGGCTTCTAAATGTTGTGCATAAAATGCCAGGACAGTTCAAACCCCCCCCAAATGACCCCATTTTGGAAAGTAGACACCCCAAGCTATTTGATGAGAGCAATGTTGAGCCCATTAAATATTTTTTTTTTTTGTCCCAAGAGATTGAATAATGAAAAAAAAAATATATATATATTTTTTTTACAAAAAGTTGTCACTAAATGATATATTGCTCAAACATGTCATGGGCATATGTAGAAATACACCCCAAAATACATTCTGTTGCTTCTCCTGAGTACGGGGATACCACATGTGTGGGACTTTTTGGGAGCCTAGCTGCGTACGGAACCCCAAAAACCAATCACCGCCTTCAGGCTTTCTAAGGGTGTAATTTTTTTATTTCACTTCTCACTGCCAATCACAGTTTCGGAGGCCATGGAATGCCCAGATGGCATAAAACCCCCCAAAATGACCCCATTTTGGAAAGTAGACACCCCAAGCTATTTGCTGAGAGGTATTGTGAGTATTTTGCAGATGTCGCTTTTTGTCACAAAGTTTTGAAAATTGAAAAAAAAAAAAAAAAATTTTTTTTTTTCTTTACTTTCTTCATTTTCAAAAACAAATGAGAGCTGTAAAATACTCACCATGCCTCTCAACAAATAGCTTGGGGTGTCTACTTTCCAAAATGGGGTCATTTGGGGGGGTTTTGTGCTATTTTGGCATTTTATGGCCTTCGAAACTGTGATAGGTAGTGAGGAGTGAAATCAAAAATTTGCACCCTTAGAAATCCTGAAGGCGGTGCTTGGGTTTCGGGGCCCCGTACGCGGCTAGGCTCCCAAAAAGTCCCACACATGTGGTATCCCCATACTCAGGAGAAGCAGCAAAATGTATTTTGGGGTGCAATTCCACATATAACTATGGCATGTGTGAGCAATATATCATTTAGTGACAACTTTTTGAAAAAAAAAAAAATCTTTTTTATTTTTGTCTTTATTCAATCACTTGGGACTAAAAAAAAAAATATTCAATGGGCTCAACATGCCTCTCAGCAAATAGCTTGGGGTGTCTACTTTCCAAAATGGGGTCATTTGGGGGGGTTTTGTACTTCTCTGCCATTTTAGCACCTCAAGAAATGAAATAGGCAGTCATAAATTAAAAGCGGTGTAAATTCCAGAAAATGTACTCTAGTTTGTAGACGCTATAACTTTTGCGCAAACCAATAAATATACGCTTATTGGCATTTTTTTTACTAAAGACATGTGGCTGAATACATTTTGGCCCAAATGTTTGACTAAAATTGAGTTTATTAGATTTTTTTTATAACAAAAAGTAGAAAATCTCTTTTTTTTTCAAAATTTTCGCTCTTTTTCCGTTTATATCGCAAAAAATAAAAATCACAGAGGCAGTCAAATACCATCAAAAGAAAGCTCTATTTGTGGGAAGAAAAGGACGCAAATTTCGTTTGGTTACAAAATTGCATGACCGCGCAATTACCAGTTAAAGTAGTGCAGTGCGAAATTGAAAAAAGACCTCTGGTCCTTTGGCTGCCAAATGGTCCGGGGCTGAAGTGGTTAAATTTAAAGGATAAGTTCACCTTTTATAAAAAAATTATAAATGCACATTTTTTTTGCAGGTAAAAAAATGTTCATGTATTTTTTATTTTTTTTGAGCCTGTAAAACATTGCACTAGCGATCAGCAGATCACTGGTGCCATGCAGGGCTCCTTCAGATCTGTCAGTGTACATCGGCAAGGCAGTGGCGTGACATCGCAGGCTCGGCTCCTCCCTCCTAGACGCATTGCACTCCGTGATTTGTTTTCCTCAGTAGGCGGGGATGATGTTCCTGTTCAATTGTTAGTCATGGTGAATATGGAAACAACTTGACTGCCAGCAGTCATCCTGGTACACTTCACCAAAACATCCAGAAATTATGTCACGGGACCTGGGATCTCCACTTCCTCTCAGGTTGCTTGGTATTGGTGTCACGTGACCTCAGTAGCCATGTGTCGCTGTGACATCACTTCTGAATGTTCTGGCAAGGTGTACCAGGAAGACTGCTGGCAGCCAAGTTGTGTCCATATTCCCAATGACTAGCGATTCCTCATTCATTAACATCATCCCGCCTACTGAGAAAGCTCAATCATGGGGTGCATCGCGTCTGGGAGGGAGGAGCCGACCCCATGACATCATGCCACTGTCTTGCCGATATACGGTGGTGAGCAGGCTGATGACAGTACTTGCAAAGTATTTGTATAGCACTTTATCATTATATTCTTCTAAGTGTATTTTATATAAATAAATTTATATAAAAAAATGTATAAAATGGAGTACACTATGTTCATGCCTTTGTGTTCCATGTGATGCTCATTTGGAGTTTTTTTATTACACTGGGAAGCGGATGGTGTGATTATCCTGAAAGTGCTGAGGAGGATTGAGATGGTATTTTCTGAGAATATTATAGAAGAGCATGTGTTTTTATATAATTATGGTGAGCAGGTTTTTCACCAGGTGGCGGAGGTGCACAAATGCATGAAGAAGGAGTGAAGACATTTGGTGTTTTTTTCTTTTCATTTATGAACACTGGACTATATTTTATATTTCTTATTTCACTATTTGATATTTTTATTTAAAGTTAGATATTTTGGTTTGGATTATTGGCATATGAAGTTATTAAAAAGTGTTGCGCTACACTGTTTTTGTTATAATGGAATTTTAACTTGGTTCACTGGTCATTTGACGTGTAAGAAGACACTATTCTCCTCAGCCTATGCCGTATATGAAAGCTAGAAGCTCATTGAGGAAACATGGGGAAGTAGGGAGGAGTCTATCTAAAGGACTAAACTGACTAGTTCCAACAGACAGGGGAGCCAGGGTATACCATGAACAAGTATAAAAAATAATAAGTTGTAGTTACACCGAATTGGCACTAGATGTCAGCATCAAGACAATACATACATAATGAAATCCAATGCAACAGTAACGGACACATAGTAAGTGACCCAAAATAAAAGCACTGTGGGGTTTATTTACTAAAACTGGAGGGTGCAAAATCTGGTGGGGCTGTGCATGGTAGCCAACCAGCTTCTAACTGCAGCTTTTTCAATTGAGCTTTGTCAAAACCTGGAAGCTGATTGGTTTCTATGTAGAGCTGCGCCAAATGTTGTGCTCTCCAGTTTTAGTAAATCAACCCCTGTGAATGCTAAATGATTGCCACTGGAGCACAACTGGTAGACAGGGAGAGAGTACAAACACCATTAACAGAATGTGCCTGAACAAAGAGAGTCCCGGAGCAGAAGGAGAGAAAAGCATTGGCGTAGGGACTGCATGACAGGTGTGGACAGCACAGTCATGGTTGTGGAGAGAAAAAGTTGTCCCCTTTAAGAAAAGGGGAGGGGCCGAAGCAGGGGAGGCGCTTGGTTAGGAAGTTGGGAAGAAGAAATGTGAGTGAGGTCATCAGTGAGCGACGGAGGAGAAGATTGAACATGTGGGTTCTAATCCAGTTCAGAACACATCTTCACATCTTTAAGCAACAGCAGCAGCAGCACAGGGGAGAGGGGGGAAAAACATCCACCCCCCCCCCCCCCCAGTGTTCAGCAACCACAGGGATCCATGATTGGGGGACTTCAGAAGGACACAGCACAGAGGCAGAAGCGCAGGGATGGGGGAGCCCAGCACAGCACATGGCTCTGCCCCCCCCCCCCCTGCTCGTCACAGAGGCCAGGAGCATATGGCCAGGGCTGCGTGAGAAGGTCAGAGCAGCCAGTCGGCACATCGAAGGTAAGCCGTGTCTCTGGACGTGGGCTAAGCGGCCGGGGCCAGACCGGAGGGAGGACCAAGAGGAGCGTTGTGTCGGTGGTGAGCGGTGACGGAGAGTGAGCAACGGCTGCCCAGACCGGGAGAAGGACCGGGAGCCCAATCAATGCAGGCAGCAAGCTGGTCTGGCTGACAGGATGGAGAGATGGATGGGAACAGCAACGCAGACCCCCCGGCGACCGAAGCAGGACCCGATGGTGTACAGCCAGTGGTCGTTCGTCCAGAGATCAGCGACAGACCGGAGGGAGAACTGTCCGGGTCGGAGAGGGACGAGGACCAGGGACATCCGGCAGCAGTGGATTCCAGAATGGCGGCTGGTGGGCCCAGCCCCAGGCAGCCTGGTGAGTGCAATTTTTTCTTTATATGTTTCTTCTTTATAAAAACTAGGGGTAGATCAGGGTAGAAAGCAGGGTCCCAGGGCGAGGGTAGCAAGGGCAAGCAGTAGAACAGCCCAGGCACCACATACGGAAGGAGCGGGCCACGGCGGCTATAGTCCAGGTTACAAGCTATTCGACCGGCAATGTCAGCGGGTAGTCGATCCTCCTCATGTACAGGCCAGCGTTCCGGCTCCTGATAGCCAGAAAAAGCGTGAGTAAGCGGATTCGGTCAGAATGGCGGCCCCCGCAAAATGAGAGGTTTAGGTCCCTGGGGGGACCATCTTAAAACGGAGGTGGAAGGAAAAGTAGAAAAAGGGAATATGTGGAGATCTTTACATTATGGCCTCTAGAGAAATTCATTCTGGGCGGCTTGAAGCTGGAAGAATGGAAAAGCAAGACGAGAAAAACGCAGATCTGCTGATTCCTCGTACCTTTTCAAACTGGTTACAGGAGTTTGCCATCTTGGCAAGTGAACACCGCTCAAAGTTTTTGTATATCTAGAAGCTATTGGCGTGGGTATGGCGGCACGACGGACAGTTTCGACAACGTATGGCCGTCCGACAGTCACGGCGCCGGTATCACAAGGATATTATCCTGTGGGTGAGGCTTATGACAGCGTAGCAGGCCCCTAATATGTTTCAGGCAGGGGCGGAGGTACCGCATCCTCGGTACAGCTGACCGAAAAAGAGAAGTTTGGGGGTGGGCTTCGCTTCAAATACACGCGTTCTGGCTGGGCTTATCCCATGCACTTGTATGGGGGCGGGATTCTTCCTTTCCTCAGTTGGTACCCCCGACCAAAAAAGCGTCTCGGTTGTGGGAATCTGGTTTCTCGAGCGGTTTCAAATTACGTTCGGCCCAGTTGTGTCCGACCGTGGTTGCTGATAAACTTTGAAAGAGGGAGTCTTGGTAGGAGGTCCCCCCCCCCCCCCTTTTTCATAAGGTTCCGCTTCCAGACCTGGGGGTCTCTACATTTGGAGTAGTATTTCCTTGAATAGAGCCAAACAAGTTCAGATTGATTCACCACCTTTCCTTCCCGTAGGTTGGTTAGTGATTTGTTTACTCCAAAGGGGTTTTGAGGTAACATATAATTGTTGGGTGCAGCGATATCATGGGTGGGTCACCAGGGTAAAAAGGCAGATATTGAATCTGTTTCTGGCTTTCGCCAGTTCATCCAGACAGTTGCCGTCTGCTAGGCTGCACATGGAATGTGGCATATTATGGGGATCGTTGTCTCCCAATGGGATGCTCTATGTCATGCGCTTTCTTTGAACCGTTCAGCTCCTTTTGGAATAGGTAGTACAGGACGTATCCGAGGTTAACTTGGTTATTTACGATCGGGATGTCTTCAGATGCGTTAGCCTACTGGGTCTCAACGTCTGCGCCGTCTCGTTTGGGACATTGCAACGTATAGCAGAAAATGTTGGGGTCCGCTAGGCAAGGAAACAACAGAGGGCCCCACGTCTACCATTATTCCTGGGAATTGAAGTGGATTTGATTGGACTGGAATGGCAATGGCAGACGGACAAACGGGAAAATCTCAAGGCAGAAGTCATGGGGAGCATTGCTAGGCGCATTTGACAGTTTTCATCAGTTACAAGTGTAGGGAGCTAATTTGGCTTGCCATTTAATTCCCTGGGGCGCGGTTTTGCCGCCGGTTGCCGGCAGCATCCGAGATAGTCAAGTCCCCTTGTGACTTCGTCAGTCTCAACAGGGTGGTCCTGCGGGGTAGTAGGGCTTCCTGGAGTCGAATGGGTGCACTCACGAAGTCTGGGCCCGTCAGTATGGCGAGTTAGATTGTTCACGGACGCCGCAGGCTCTACGGGCTATGGGGGCCTTCGTTTAGAAAAATGGTAGCGCTGCCTTTCGTCCCCCAGGCCAGTTTCTTGAAGAACTTATTAACATGGAATTGTTGCGGACCATAGTAGTAAAGAATATTTGGAGGGAATCCTTACGGAACTTAATGGTGCGTCGCATTTGTGACAACATGGGGGAGTCCAGGTGTATCCGCTGGTCGTCGGCATCCATTACGGTGGTCCAGGGGTTGAGACATTTGGTATTGTGAGGTTTGCAATTGAACGCCGTTGTTTACGCTGTACACTTACCAGGGATGGATAACACCTTGGCGGGTGCTTTGTCTCGTTTTCAGCGGGTCAGGAGCCAGGAGTCGGCATCGGTCACGGAACTAAACGAGTCACCTGTCCTGAATTTGGTGGAACATGGCCTTAGGGATTGCAGCACTGGGGAGTCATCACTCCATAGTACGACAAATTGTGGTGGTCTGCTACATGGCAGGGCAGGTATGCAGCAGGCTGGTACAGGCTTGGTGCCGCCTCCAAGGGTCCAGATCCAGCCCACGCAGGTCTTGTTTTTTATTACCACGGGATTTGAGAGAGGTACCTTGGCAGCTGCCATCAATCGGATGTTGGCAGGCTTGGCCTTTCTTTTTCAATGTACTTGGGCCCAATTTACATGGGTTTGTTACACGGCCTATTTTCGTAGCTGGGCGACATTTGTGGTTCGGGGCATGAATGTGCCCTATTTCGCTGGCCTTTGTGCTGGCTTTCTTTGGGCATTACCAATAAGCGAGCTGCCAGCCCTTCGGAATGGTCTCGAAAGGGGGGCTGCTGGTGGGGGGTTATTTGCGAGATTCGGTCGGAATGTGGGTAAGAAGGTCGAAAACCGATCGGTCCAGTAAGGACATGCGACTGGAAGAGTGCAGGATTACGGAGTCACAAAATGGTCCGGTAGGGGGAGCGTAATCCTTACGTGACATGCGGCCTGGGTTCACAGGCCTCTTTTAGGCTACATAGCCATGGGTTGTCATTTGCCGTGCTGCCAGGAAAGTTTGACAGCGGTGGCTTCCATCCAAAAGTTATGCCTCTCATTCTTTCTCAAATGGCGTGGAGGCTTCCAGGGTCGGCCTCAGTGATGATACAGATAAACGCATTGGTAGGTGGGACTCTGACATATTGGGTTTTTTACGTTCACCCACATGGGTTGCAGCGTCGGGTCAAAGAGGTTTTGTTGTTTCGGGTTTTATGTTAGTGTTAATATGGGGGAATTTACGGTTTTGTGCTGTAATTTTTCCTTTTTATAGGTGGATAAGTTGGCCTAGGGTGTATCTCGGTTTACTCATATGTTTAATGGGGTGGGCCAGAAGAGCTGATGTTCAGACCGACGGCAGGCAGTTGGGCATCCCCTGTCAGGAAGCTCAGCTGGGAGGGTCATTGTTTGGTCAGATATGGTGTACGTCTTGGCCAGCACAAAAAAAAAAGGTTGATTGGACCCGTGGGAAAGAAAACTTGGAAGGGAATAAGTGTGTGTTCAGGAACGGGGGTGTGGTTATAAGTCACAGAGAGCTGGAGATGGATTTAAGGAGGTATCTTTGGAGCGGTGGGGTGCACCTTGAAGAAGTGGGAATCGATCTTTGGGCTCGAGGTTGCAGGAATGCATACAGCGAGCAATGAGGATGTGGGGGTGCACGCAAGGGTAAGGTCTTACCCCTTTCGTGCTGTGGCAGTGGTTGGGTCTTTGGAGGAAGAGAATATGGTAGTTATATGCATATATAACATGGTTGGTACCCATCTGTGGGATGGGGGTTAACATGGTTGGTACCCATCTGTGGTATGGGGATAACATGGTTGGTACCCATCTGTGGGATGGGGGTTAACATGGTTGGTACCCATCTGTGGGATGGGGGTTAACATGGTTGGTACCCATCTGTGGGATGGGGGTTAACATGGTTGGTACCCATCTGTGCGATGGGGGTTAACATGGTTGGTACCCATCTGTGGGATGGGGGTTAACATGGTTGGTACCCATCTGTGCGATGGGGGTTAACATGGTTGGTACCCATCTGTGCGATGGGGGTTAACATGGTTGGTACCCATCTGTGCGATGGGGGTTAACATGGTTGGTACCCATCTGTGGGATGGGGTTAACATGGTTGGTACCCATCTGTGGGATGGGGTTAACATGGTTGGTACCCATCTGTGGATGGGGGTTATCAGGTACCTTCCGGTTAACGAGGGGTTAACCAGGAAGGGGTTAAAGGTAGGTCACTGCGAAAGTTGAGTACTGTCTCCGGGTCTGGGGGCTTGCGACCGGAGGCCTAAAGTTTAAAGAAGTTTGGCACAGTGACCAGTGGGGTGGGGTTCCCCGAGAAGACCCCAAAAGTACATAAAGTTGGTTAAGAGTTATTTAAAATGTTTTTTATTTAATTTTAAGGTAATTGTTAATAAAAGGCCGTCAAGGCCATTTACTCCAAAATCTTGTCATGTCATTTGTGAGGGGATTTGGAGGGGTTAGATATTATGTTTAATGGATGGCTTAAGGGACTGTGGATTAGGTCCTTCACATGTCAAGAGAGTCCCGGAGCAGAAGGAGAGAAAAGCATTGGCGTAGGGACTGCATGACAGGTGTGGACAGCACAGTCATGGTTGTGGAGAGAAAAAGTTGTCCCCTTTAAGAAAAGGGGAGGGGCCGAAGCAGGGGAGGCGCTTGGTTAGGAAGTTGGGAAGAAGAAATGTGAGTGAGGTCATCAGTGAGCGACGGAGGAGAAGATTCCCACCCACCCTCCCGAGTATGGTCAATTATGATAGGGGCTGTAAGGACAGCCCGGGCAGTGGTTGGGTCTTTGGAGGAAGAGAATATGGTAGTTATATGCATATATAACATGGTTGGTACCCATCTGTGGGATGGGGGTTAACATGGTTGGTACCCATCTGTGGTATGGGGATAACATGGTTGGTACCCATCTGTGGGATGGGGGTTAACATGGTTGGTACCCATCTGTGGGATGGGGGTTAACATGGTTGGTACCCATCTGTGGGATGGGGGTTAACATGGTTGGTACCCATCTGTGCGATGGGGGTTAACATGGTTGGTACCCATCTGTGGGATGGGGGTTAACATGGTTGGTACCCATCTGTGCGATGGGGGTTAACATGGTTGGTACCCATCTGTGCGATGGGGGTTAACATGGTTGGTACCCATCTGTGCGATGGGGGTTAACATGGTTGGTACCCATCTGTGGGATGGGGTTAACATGGTTGGTACCCATCTGTGGGATGGGGTTAACATGGTTGGTACCCATCTGTGGATGGGGGTTATCAGGTACCTTCCGGTTAACGAGGGGTTAACCAGGAAGGGGTTAAAGGTAGGTCACTGCGAAAGTTGAGTACTGTCTCCGGGTCTGGGGGCTTGCGACCGGAGGCCTAAAGTTTAAAGAAGTTTGGCGCAGTGACCAGTGGGGTGGGGTTCCCCGAGAAGACCCCAAAAGTACATAAAGTTGGTTAAGAGTTATTTAAAATGTTTTTTATTTAATTTTAAGGTAATTGTTAATAAAAGGCCGTCAAGGCCATTTACTCCAAAATCTTGTCATGTCATTTGTGAGGGGATTTGGAGGGGTTAGATATTATGTTTAATGGATGGCTTAAGGGACTGTGGATTAGGTCCTTCACATGTCAAGAATTTCATGGAAGGATCACCAGGTATTTTTTTTAAATGCAGATTTCAAAATATTGAAAATGCCTTTTAAAATTTCATTAACATGATAATGTTTGTATGAGATTTTAGTAATTGGGTTTAAAGCCGTTTTTTTACATGTTTACCCTTTCATATTTCTATTATTTTATTAATTGTAGAGATCTGAGGTATATCACTGCATCACTGTAAATTGTAAAACACAGTGGGGGTTATTTACTAAAGGAAAATCCACTTTGCACTGAAAGTGCACTTGGAAGTGCAGTCGCTGTAGATCCGAGGGGGACATGCGAGGAAAATAAAAACAGCATTTTAGCTTGCACATGATTGGATGATAAAATCAGCAGAGCTTCCACTGATTTCAGATCTACCAGTTAGATTTAGGCCGCGTACACACGAAGGGACAATCCCGCGGGATTATCCTCTGGACTGAAGTCCAGAGGATAATCCCCTCGTGTGTGGGCGCCGGCGGACTTTTTGGCGCCAAAGTACGGCGGACTAAAGTTTCAGGTTTTGTTCTCAAATTATCCGCTGGACTTGGAAGTCCAGCGGACAATCCCGCCGTTAGTGGGCAAGTCCGCGGGACTTTTGAAATGAACGGACTTGCCGCTCATCGGCAAGTCCGTTCATTTAGCACGTGACTTCAGGTTACGTAGCTAGCGTAGGCAGTTACTGCCGCCGCGCTAGCTCCGTGACCTGGCATGGATTTAAAGGGAATCCCCACGCCGAAAAAACGGCGTGAGGGTTCCCCCCAAATCCATGTCAGACCCTCATCCGAGCACGCAGCCTGGCAGGCCAGGAAAGGGGTGGGGACGAACGAGCGCCCCCCCCCCCCTCCTGAGCCGTACCAGGCCGCGTGCCCTCAACATGGGGGGTGCCCTGGGGAAAGGGGGGCCGTGCGGCCCCCCCACCCCAAAGCACCTTGTCCCCATGTTGATGAGGACAAGGGCCTCTTCCCGACAACCCTGGCCGTTGGTTGTCGGGGTCTGCGGGCGGGGGCTTATCGGAATCTGGGAACCCCCTTTAATAAGGGGGCCCCCAGATACCGGCCCCCCACCCTATGTGAATGAATATGGGGTACGATGTACCCCTACCCATTCACCTAAGGTGTAAAATGTAAAGTAAAAAAAAACACCCACACTTTTGAAAAAATAGTTTATTGCACTGCTCCGGGGGTCTTCTTCCGTCTTGGGGGTCTTCTCGCCGGACTCCCCCGCCATTTACCAAGCTCTTTTACCGAGCGGGGGAAGTCCGGCTACCTTCTTCGTCGTCGCCGCCGTCTGGGGGTCTCGATCCGCCTTCGGGGGTCTTCTTCCGTCTTGGGGGTCTTCTCGCCGGACTCCTCCCCTCTCTTCTGCTCTTTTACCTAGCTCTTTCACGAGGGGAGGTGTCCGGCTACCTTCTTCGTCGTCGCCGCCGTCGTCTGGGGGTCTCGATCCGCCTTCGGGGGTCTTCCGGGGGTCTCTTCTGTTCTTGCGGCGGTCGTCGTCTTCCGCGCCGCCGGCGCCTTGTCCTTCTTCTTGTCCTTCTTGTTCTTCTTGTTCTTCTTCTTCTTCCGATGTTGACCCGACGCTCTCTCTGCCCGGAATGCCTGTGCCGCTCTGAGCTCGGACTTATATAGGGACATGGGCGACAGGGTCACATGTTCATGTCACATGGTGACCCCGCCCCCTTGCGATGTCACAGTCCCAGCATCCTCCGGGACTGTGACAACACAAGGGGGCGGGGTCACCATGTGACATGAACATGTGACCCTGTCGCCCATGTCCCTATATAAGTCCGAGCTCAGAGCGGCACAGGCATTCCGGGCAGAGAGAGCGTCGGGTCAACATCGGAAGAAGAAGAAGAACAAGAAGAACAAGAAGGACAAGAAGAAGGACAAGGCGCCGGCGGCGCGGAAGACGACGACCGCCGCAAGAACAGAAGAGACCCCCGGAAGACCCCCGAAGGCGGATCGAGACCCCAGACGACGGCGGCGACGACGAAGAAGGTAGCCGGACACCTCCCCTCGTGAAAGAGCTAGGTAAAAGAGCAGAAGAGAGGGGAGGAGTCCGGCGAGAAGACCCCCAAGACGGAAGAAGACCCCCGAAGGCGGATCGAGACCCCCAGACGGCGGCGACGACGAAGAAGGTAGCCGGACTTCCCCCGCTCGGTAAAAGAGCTTGGTAAATGGCGGGGGAGTCCGGCGAGAAGACCCCCAAGACGGAAGAAGACCCCCGGAGCAGTGCAATAAACTATTTTTTCAAAAGTGTGGGTGTTTTTTTTTACTTTACATTTTACACCTTAGGTGAATGGGTAGGGGTACATCGTACCCCATATTCATTCACATAGGGTGGGGGCCGGTATCTGGGGGCCCCCTTATTAAAGGGGGTTCCCAGATTCCGATAAGCCCCCGCCCGCAGACCCCGACAACCAACGGCCAGGGTTGTCGGGAAGAGGCCCTTGTCCTCATCAACATGGGGACAAGGTGCTTTGGGGTGGGGGGGCCGCACGGCCCCCCTTTCCCCAGGGCACCCCCCATGTTGAGGGCACGCGGCCTGGTACGGCTCAGGAGGGGGGGGGGCGCTCGTTCGTCCCCACCCCTTTCCTGGCCTGCCAGGCTGCGTGCTCGGATGAGGGTCTGACATGGATTTGGGGGGAACCCCCACGCCGTTTTTTCGGCGTGGGGATTCCCTTTAAATCCATGCCAGCTTGCGGAGCTAGCGCGGCGGCATTTACTGCCTACGCTAGCTACGTAACCCGAAGTTACGTTCGAAATGAACGGACTGCTCCGTGTGTGGGCAAGTCCGTTCATTTTCAAAAGTCCCGCGGACTTTTGGCCGGCGGATTATCCGCTGGACAAGTCCGTGCGTGTGTGGGCAAGTCCACACCCTCGGAAAGTCCAGCGGACCTAGCCGGAAAGTCCAGCGGATTGTCCGCTGGACTTAGGTCCGCCGGCAAAAGTCCGTACGTGTGTACGAGGCATTAGAGTGACTGCACTTCCAAGTGCACTTTCAGTGCAAACTTCAAAGTGGATTTTCCTTTCGTAAATAACCCCCCAGTACTTACAGCAGACTAGCCGTTTTTTTAAAGTGAGGTTGTGCTCAAGAACTGAATGGAATGATTGAATGAACACTTCATGGCATGGCCTCAAGTCCACAGGTCATCAACAATTGTATGCATGATGTTGTGTGGGCTCCAGCAACACTAGGATTTTAACAGGCGGAATGGTTGTCTGGTAATAATGGTATTAGAAATAAAGGGCTCGGGTGTCTATAAAAATTTGGTTGGCTCTGGTGGGTGTGCTCACCTTATTTATGCTCACCTTCATAAACCAACAATTGACTGTAGCATTTGTCACCGCCGGGTCCCTCACTGCACCTTGTTACGCAATGTCTGATAATTGTACAGTGCAACACTGGGGTTCCACTTTGTTGTAAAAAACTGATGCCAATATATCTATGCCAACAAAAGATGTATAAGAAAAGTACATATCAACAGAAAAAGCAGAGGAGTAACTGGATATTGTGGTGTTTTTTTGTTTTTGTTTTGTTTTTAAGCAATATATATTTTATGTAAAATTTAATTAAATTTAAATTATAAAATTGCAACACAACCAATCATAGGCAACACTAAGGTGCAATATATTGCAGCACACATTGAATGACTCGTCTATGTAAAGGTGATTTTTTTGTGGGAACTCCTTCAGTATTTTGTAGGGCAGAACCAGCATTGGACTGATTACCTATTTTGGCATTAGCCAGAAGTTCCTACATGTATAGCAATATAAATAGGCTGATTAACCTCAGTTTAGTTTAAAGGGAACGAAATCTTGCTACCCTTTACAGTCAAGGAAGCTGCCACCTTGGTCTCTATTTGATCTGCAATTGACACCGTCCTGCACATGCGATCAGCTAGGACACCAGCCATTTGATGGCTAAGCAATTTGGTTGAGAGCACAAGCAAATGTGACTGTTATCATTCAAGGTGTGCCTTGAATCTACAGTAACTGTTTGGTGGGTTTAATTCCACTTTGATAAAACATGGTTATACATATTCCACAACATTGGCTTTGAAATTGTCAGCAATGCCAACAATATTTTTCTCTTATCGCCCACCATACTTAGCAGAGTGTGGTATTTCACAAATATGGGCTGCTTTGTCTTAAAGGGGTTGTAAAGGTTTGTGTTTTTTCACTTTAATGCATCCTATGCATTAAGGTGAAAAAACACCTGGCAGTCATCGGCTCCCTAGCCCCCCGCTTTACTTACCTGAACCCCTTCATTCAGTCAGCAGGGACGCGCTGTCTTTCGCTCCACGGCTCTCAGCTCTTGATTGGATAGATTGATATCAGCGTAGCCATTGGCTCCCACTGCTGTCAATCAAATCCAATGACGTGGGTGCCGGGGGGCAGGGCCGAGTCCGGCATTCTGTGTCTATAGATGCAAATGCTGGACTCTGGAGCATGCCCCCAAGGTAACCCCCTCGGGGAAGCGCTTTTCCAAGGGGGTTATCAGATGTGGGGAGGGGCCACGAGAGCCGCCAGGGGACCCCAGAAGAGCAGGTTCGGGGGCCACACCGAGCTGCACAGTGGAGGTAAGTATGATGTTTGTTACTTAAAAAAAAAAAAAGGCCTTTAGATTCACTTTAAATCCCTGGGTTATTGTTTACTAACAGTTCATCCTTGGGTATAACATCAGCATTTTTTCAAACATGGAATGAGATCAACTGATCATTTTATGTCAGAAAAGACTTTAACCGCTTGCCGTCCAAGCCAATTCTGACATTTCGCTCATACTGTACATGTTAATGTCAGCATTTTTTGCTTTACAAAATAAAAGCAGACTCTACAGTTACAATACGATTCAATACAAGAGGAATCAGAGGGCCCTGCTCGTTAGAGCTTACAAGCTAAAAGGGATGAGCTGATGGAGAAAATAAAAGTTCAGTTCTAAAGAGATGAGTTTTCAGTGATTGCCTAAAGGTGGATAGAGTAGGAAATAGTCAGACAGATTGGGGTAGGGAGTTCCATAGGATGGGAGAGCCTCTGGAGAACTCCTGGAGGCGAGCATGGGAGGAGGTGACAAGGGAGCTAGAGAGCAGGGGATCTTGGGAGGAGTGAAGAGATAGGTTTGATTGGTATTTTGAGACAATGTTAGTGATGCAATTGGGGGCAGAGTTGTGAATATCTTTGTAGGTCATTGTTAGTATTTTGAATTGTATTCGTTGGGTGAACATTCGTTGGGTGAAGTCAATAGAGCAGCCTCCTCCAGAGGTTTCCTTGGGTTTCTTAAACAATGAGCAATGTCTGCCTCTCAGATAAGTAACCAGTCACACTAATGATCGTTTAAGCTATCTGTAAGGGGGATTCTTCCCAACGAATACATTCTTCCTAGTGACTATCATGCTTATGTACTGTGGGCTGTAGATATAGTAATTATTAGCAGGGGTTCTCTGAGACCGGAAAGTTATTTCAAGGGTAAAAAGGTTAAAAAAAAGGCTGCAATTGAGAGACTGGCAGAGAGAAGTGGCACTGAAGAGTTGGTAAGGTAGTCAGCTCTGGCAGCAGCACTCATGATGGACTAAAGGGAGGATAGCCTATGTAAAGTTAATCCAATGATGAGGGAGTTGCAATAGATGAGAGATACAAAGGGAGTGAATTAGAAGTTGATGTTATTGGTTAAGAAGGGGCATATTTGAAAGATGGTACGGAGGTTGAATTGGCAAGATTTGGAGAGTGATTGGATGCGGGGCTGAAAAATCCATTTAATGATGTATTAATGTTTACAGAGCTAGATTAAAGTGTGTCCTCTAAGTCTGCCTAGAATTTAACTTTAAAGGTCCATCGTGCCAATTGCACTCCTAAACATATTGCACTATATTGCAACAAGCCTGCTTTTACCCATAAGTAACCCTACTACCAGTGGCGGTGCGTGCATAGAGGGCACAGGAGCGCCACCCCCTCTCTCCTGCACCGCTCTATCACCAATAGATAGATTCATGCATTGCATGAATCTATCTATTGTCACCGCTGCCGTCCCCTATTCAGGTGTCCGGCCCCTTGTCAGGCGCCGGGCATCTGAATTACAGCGGGGGGGGGTGTTTTTGAAAGCGCCCTATTAGAGCTGTAAGCTCTAATAGGGGACCTGATTAGAGCGGTGGGCTCTAATAGGCTTCCATAAGTGTAAACAGTGGGCACACTGCTGTGCGTTCGCTGTTTACACAGTATTGTGTTAGAGAAGCGAATACATCGCTTCCCTAACACAGACCCGCCTCTCAGCCAATCAGGTTGCCGGGTCTGTTACCTGTCACCTGATTGGCTGAAGTCACAGGCGCTGTGATTGGACACTAGGCGTCCAATCAAAGCAGAAGACAGGAGGAGCGCGGGAGAAGACATCGGACGATGAGGAGACACCGCTCGCCGCCTGATGCCGTCACCAGCTGCACACCGAGACAAGGTAAGTGCAGAGGGCAGGCAGGGGGAACAGTGGCAGCACTTAAGGGGCACAGTGGCAGCACTTAAGGGGCACAGTGCCAGCTCTTAAGGGGCACAGTGGCAGCACTTAAGGGGCACAGTGGCAGCTCTTAAGGGGCACAGTGGCAGCACTTAAGGGGCACAGTGGCAGCAATTAAGGGGCACAGTGGCAGCACTTGGGGCACAGTGGCAGCACTTGGGGCACAGTGGCAGCGTTTGATGGGCACAGTGGCAGCGTTTAATGGGCGCAGTGGCAGCGTTTAATGGGCACAGTGGCAGCATTTAATGGGCACAGTGGCAGCGTTTGATGGCACAGTGAGACTGTTTGTTTGCGCCCCCCCAAAAATTTTGAGCACCAGCCGCCACTGCCTACTACGTATGAGTGAATAACAAGGCTGGGAACCGGTTTAGCTCATAAAATGGCTGCTTCCTTGCATTAAAGCAATGAAGATGTGTTTATTATTAACAGTCTGAAATAGGCATGTTCTACACCAGTAATATCCCTATGTTCTTGCCCAGCACTGAGCTGCTAATAAGCGATGATAAAGCCTACTGCTTCATTTTCCATACCAGCATGCTTGGTTATGATAATTCTCTGAAAGACTCTCTGATTTATTTTTCCAGACACTGACATCCCCAGCAGCTTGCCTGCCAATGATATGTTAATGTGGGTTACTACAAGTAAATAGGTAATTACCACCTTCTTGTCTTCTTGTGCTAGTCTTAGTGTTATTTTTCTTTCATGTTTGGATAAATGGAAATGATTGCGGGATGAAATGTTGAGCAATCTTGTGTTATTATCTGTGCTGGCACTCACAGCTACTATCCTCCAGCAAGGCGATGTGGATGGCTGATCATGGGAATTTACATTGTAAATCTGTTGGTGCAGCAGATTTCCTCTCTCTTATGGGTGGGAGAGTGATGAAATACAATTTAAGCTCTGAGACACTGATATCCTGCATCTGTCTATTTCCGACACTGAATTCATTTATGGAAAGGGATACCTTCTCATTCCCAGAGTCAAAGCAGGATAAATACAAATATAGGAATATGGGGTAAATGCGGCAGTCGTAGAATATTTTTTTCTTTTATATTGTGATTTTGTGCCTTAGTTCACCAAGGATGTTATAGTTCATATGCCCAGAAACAAATACAAAATCTGGGTTGTCTTAAAGCGTTTGTTACCCCCAACACTTCATATTCTTGATATGTGCCTGCTGTACCATGTAATTGTATAAGAAAGTATCCTGTTCTATTTGTATTGCTTCCTTTATGTGAAATCCCTGGTGTTCCTGCCAGTCCCTCTGCTTTTCTATTAGAAACTGACCACACTAAGCAGGAAAAAGCACACCGTGGTCAGTTCTCTAGCTATGCTGGGAACTCAGTATGCTCTCCACCAATGATCAGACTTGTCTTAGCATAGCCATTCACTGCAAGCTCAGTGTGCTGCTGCTTCCCCCCCCCCCCCCCCAGCTCTTATGCAGCTGAGAACAAAGGGAATGTGATCACTTAAAAAAAGGGGGAAAAGGTATTTATAATGTTTTTTTTTTATATATATACAAAAATATTTAGCATTTCATTTTGATTTTAAAACTGAATGGGTTGTTTTACATGGTGATCGTTTACAATCACTTTAAGCACCTACTTAGTAAGCACGCTTAAAAACACATTTCTGTTATGATGATTACCACACATGGCTCAGTTCATAACACAAACGCAGCAGGATAAGGACGCTTACATCCAAAAAAATACAGTTATTTTTAGGTGAGAGACAATAAAATTTGAAAATTGCAGTGACTTGAAATACAAGATTCTTATTTTTGCATTAAAACTTTGTGAATTGAGCTTAAAAAATGATAGCACAATGTTTCTTTAACCACAACTGGATCCAGACAGGTGGTTTTATCAGCTACATCAGTCCAATGTGAATCAGCACTCAAGGTACAATGTTTCAAAATGGCAAATAACACAACAATTAAAAAGGAATGAAAAACAATGTGAGTGGGATGCCTGCTAACCAACCAACACCACCCCCACATTTTATACAATCTCTTCCATATTCCATAATTCACACACTCTTACTATATATTGAATCTATCAACAGGCTGCATGACAGTGTTCTTACTGTTCCTTACATGGTCACACAATCTGAATTAAAACATGCAAGGATGGTGTAGCATGGTGCTGGGCACCCCCAAAGATGGAACCCAGGCAATGCTTAGTAAAAAGTGTAAGGCAGAATGGTAGGCATGGTTAGGCCAAACATAGATACCAAGAAGGAAAATGCCTAGAGTGAGGTAGTATGGCTAAGAAAATAAAGGCAAAGTAAGGTGCTCTCTTTTCGGCAGGATATGAAATTTGGAATGATACAAATGTAGCAGACCCCTAAGTAGGTGCTAGGATTAGTGTAATATAGTTTTGTTTCCCTGCTTAACAGGAGAATTGCTAGGGAAATTTACTTCGCTCTCTGCTTAACAGAGAGCTGGGATTGATTAGTGTAGCCTGCCCAGTATGCTCAGCTGCTGGATGGCCTCTGGACTCCTCTGTATCAAAATAACCTAGGAAGGTGATAGATGAATAGGTGGATGCTATGCAGAACACAGCATAAATATTAATGTCACTCCAGCCAATCCCAGGAAGGATGGGCCTGAGGGGTGCTGGGAGAGGGTATGTATTCTTTGGATGCACTGAGCATGAGATCTTTCCTGGAGAGGCGAGTTCCAGTCTGGGAGGGGGCCCGCTGCCTCTTTCAGGCACCTGCTGCCATGCGACCTCAGGTGGGTGACCTGAGGGCCTGAAGACAGAGAGTGACCCTGGTTCTACAGAGAGCTGCTGGCTGAGGGGGCTGTCTTTTGAGGATCTAGTCTGGTATCACTGGTAAAGAGTGTCGCTTGGAAGTTGGAAGGAGGCTAGCAGCTGTCCCTGGACATTTTGTGAGTACAGACAACATAAAGGATCCATAGACTTGTGCTCTTAACCCCTTCTGGTTTGCTATAAAGTCAGCTAAGTGTCCAGACAAGGGAACACTGGCTGATGTTCTGAAGAACTTTGTCCAGCTACTGTTACTGCATAGGACTTTTCTCAGTTTCGGCTACTTGGACTGCCTAATAGTGGAGCAGTCTGCCATAACTGGCTTGTGTTCTAAAGAGCTTTACTCAGCTACTACTGCTACTAAGGGACCTTACTCAATCTTGAAACTACTTTGTTGCTATTAACAAGTATCTTCTATCTGCTATCAGCAAGGACTTCACCAGAGCTTAACCAAGGGATCAGTTAGATGTCCTCAGTTGTGAATAGTTCTATTTCTTGGAGTATGCCACTAAATCTTCTTCCCTATCCAAGTTCTCCAAAAAATAAAACAACAAAACCAACAACCCCTAGACTGATCATTGAAGACAACGAGCAAAAGTGTGTGCACCTGGCTGTGTGAATCTACCTTATGCCTGGCTGTGTGGCAAAAGTGGCGAAGACCTGGGCAAAAATCCAGTAGCTCTTACGGGGGTAGCGCTACACAAAGAATGGCACAAAAAGTCAAGGCTGGTGGCACTCGGGCAAAACTAAAGGATAGGCAGAAAAAAAATTATTGTCATCAGTGATTAAATAGGAAAACAGGGACATATAATATGTACCTTGTAAGTGAGAGGCCTTTTGAAGACAACATAGCCAATTGCAGTTATAGAGCACACATATAGCATTGATGCATACTGCCAAGCAGAGTAAGTGCATATGTGCTTGCGGGTGCTTTGGAAGCAACCAAAAACAAGTTAATCTCTAAAAACTAAGTTTGTTTCTAAGCTTAATTTGTTAGGATTGCAGAGTGTATGTTATCACTGAATACTATGGGACAGAGATAGTGTGCAGAGATGTTTGGGAAAAGTGTTGTGGATTAAGGCCCCTTTCACACTGTCCCAGCGGGAGATCTCTCCATTGATCTCCGCTGAGCCGGCGGATGACAAGTCCCTCTATGATCACTGAGCGGGGAGGGGCCTGTCCAGCGCCGCTGGTCTCTATGGAGCGATCAGATGAAAATGGACAGCGTGTCCGTTTTCATCAGCTCTCACCCGATCCGCCAGCGACGGATCTGGACGTAGGGCCATCCGTCTGCTTTTGGTGGATCGGACCAGGTCGGATGTCAGCGGACATGTCTCCGCTGACATCTGTCGCTCCATAGACCAGCATGGAGCGCCCGTTCAGGTCCACCGTCAAAACCGACAGGCGGATCTGAACAGTGTGAAATGGGCCTAAGAGAATAGAGGCAATCATTTTTTTTTTGGTAGAGTAAATGTGGGGAATGAAAAGTTGCTGGTGGGGCCTAAAGAGCTACAGAAAGGACAGATATTGGACTTATATGAGGAGCAAAAACAAAATCAGTGTTTTCAGGGACAAAATCTGGGATTGGATGACAACTGCTATATGCAGAAAGGCAGCGAAAGTATGGGCTTGAAGTTATAGGAAACAGTGTTGACTTTAGGTTGCAGGTGAAAGTGGGGCCTAAGTTTCTGTCAGAGGTAACTCATGGCAAAAATGGTGGAGAATAATGCAGGCATAGAAACAACGGTTAGTGGAGTCACATAAGAACTAGGAATATCTGAAGTCTAATCCAGAGCCTGACGTTAAGCTTCAATATTAGCCTATCACTTGTCAACATCAAGGAAAAGGAGGTAGAGGGGAGCCGTCCTACAATAGACCAGGTGAATCATACCAGAGCTCCCCTGGACACAAGGTAAACTAGAGTAACATACCTACACAAGGGCAACTTCATTGACTCTTCATGTTTGTAATTTTTCTTTAACAATATCTTTCCATTTACTTTCTATTTACCAATGCTATATACAGTGTCGTACCCTGTCCATAGAGGGTGCACGGGCACCACCTCCCCTATCCATGCGTCCGACCCCCTGATCTACATACCAGTGGTGCCGGACCATGGATTTCAATGCAAATACATTTTTGCTATTTTCACACTAAAGTTCCTCCCCGCCAATCAGGAGACAGGTCTGTTTCCCGATTGGCCAAAGCGTCAGGCGATCCTATTGGATGGCTATCGCTTTAGTGGAAGAGGAGAGACGGCGTAGGAAACAGGAGGAGCGGACCCGTCACGGCCGCTGCACGCCCTCCAGGAGAGGACACCACAGCCCTGTGGGTAAGTGTCAGACTGCCCTGGGTGGGGGTTTCAGTGCCGTGCCATGCCACTGGGGGGGTTCTTTGTTAGCCGCCCCCCCCAAAAAAAAAACACTAGCCACCACGGGCCATAACCTTAGATCAGAACACATCAATGCTGAGCTGAAATGTAAGAGAGCAATAGATTTACGTGAGCCAACTCTATAAGTGGATTCAGTGGGGTTGATTTACTAAAGGCAAAAAGACAGTGCACTTTGCAGAGTGCAATTGCACTCGTCAAGTCCAGCTGCTCCAGAGCTTAGTAAGTTAGTAGGTAGGGGAACCACCGCTCCAGGATAATCCACACAACTGAGGTTTGCAGCTTCTCCTAAGATAGAGAGACCCAGGTGCAGGCACGGCACATGCTAATGACGATAGATTGAAAAGACTCTGGACGGCCGCACTCCAAAATAAATTTCAATGCCTTTTATTTGTGAAACAAAATCACACAAATGTGGGTCACAGCAAAGCAAAAATCTCTAACGCGTTTCACACTACCAGGAGTGCTCACTCATAGCTAAGCACTCCTGGTAGTGTGAAACGCGTTAGAGATTTTTGCTTTGTTGTGACCCCCATTTGTGTGATTTTGTTTCACAAATAAAAGGCATTAAAATTTATTTTGGAGTGCGGCCGTCCAGAGTCTTTTCAATCTATCGCCAGAGCTTAGTAAGGCTTAGCTTTGCAAAGAATACCCAGTCACCAGCAAGGAAAATTAAAAAAAAAAACAGCATTTTCGCTTGCACATGATTGGATAATGGTCAGCTTCTACTCATTTACTGTCAGCTTCTACTCATTTACTAAGCTCTGAAGCAACTGCTCTCGCAACCTTGCAAAGTGCACAGTCTATTTGCCTTTGGTAAATCCACCCCAGTGTGTACTTAGGGATCTAGAGAAGGATTGCCAATGGGAAAATTCTACATGATGATTACAGTGGTAGGATGCATTGTGCGAAGAGGATTCCAGCACAAGTTCTAAGTTGGGCTCTGTCTACATGTGTAGTGTAGAACTGAGGTGACAGCTTGTAAGTCAAAGCAGAGTGTAACGGCTTCAACTTTTACTTCAGCATAATTCATTCTATAATTTAGTAATTTTTTTCATTTAAATTGGAATTCTTTATTTGCAAATTGAGCAGATCTGCTTTAGAATTTGTTAAAACAAGATTTTCTTTAGTACAGCTGTAATAAAAAAAAATCCAATGTAAGTGGAATTATAGTTCTGTTCTAATTTTGCTCCTCTTGTTATGCACCTGACAGCCCTGTCTAAAAAGCCCTGGATTTCTATACATTCTGCATAACTAAGCTTCTTAATATAACTGCCTTTCCCTTTTATCTATTTACATATTTCACAGAAATAATTATACTGATTGCAAACTTGGCTATAATATGCAACTATTTCTGAGCTGAGACAGAACTTAAAACCAATAAATTCAAGTCAATTCTGTTACTACAGAATACAGTGCATGCAACATTTGAAACCCAATGAGCCAGCACATTCAGTACTCCAGTGCCAAACTTGGAATACAAAAAAAAGCCCTGACATATAAAGCATGCTGATCAGATTTATGAAAATGGCTAAACTTCCAAAGCTCACTAGAGCAAGAATATTTATGTACTGGCAGCAATAGCTGAGATGAACATTGGTATTTAATAAGCACAAATCTAGGAGGGTTTTGCTAGGCCGCTAGAAGACTCTGGACAGCCCTGAGGGTAAAAAAATGACTGATAGCTTATAATTTTATTGGATAGTACTTGTTTGCCACCAATGTTGGAGGGATTTACTAAGATCACTTACTTCAAATATCTAACAATGAGTTGGCCAATTGTAAAAAAAAATAGGAACTCTTGCATTCGATTTGAAACAGGTGATTCACTAAGGCAGTGGTTCTCAACTCCTGTCCTCGGGACCCACTAAGACCCCTTTAACACTGGGGAGCTTTGCAGGTGCTATAATGCTAAAATTGTGACTGTGAATCGCCCTGAAAGAGCAGCTGCTGTCTCTCCAATGTGAAAGCCCTGAGGGCTGAGTTGAGAACCACTGCCTTAGTGAATCACCTGTTTCAAATCGAATGCAAGAGTTCCTATTTTTTTTTAGCAGCAGGACTTTGCAGTGGTTTTAACCCTTTCTCGGCCGCTAGCGGGGGGTAAAAGCATCCCGCTAGCGGCCGAATAGAGCAGCAAAATTGGCGTTAAACCTTTACCGCCGACGCACCCACTGCCCCAGTGTGAAAGGGGCCTAACAGGCCAGATTTTAAGTATTACCTTGGGGAGATGTAGACTAGAATACTGCAATCACTGAGCAGCAAATGATATCACCTGTAATGCATTTCAGTTAGCTTACAAACCTGGCCTGTTAGTGGTTCCCGAGGACAGGAGTTGAGAACCACTGCATTAAGGTGTTTAGTTAAATTCAAATGTCCAGATTTGTATGGGAGATTTAAAGTTGAAACCTCTTGACAGGGTTAGATGTCTAAAGCAAACACAGGTTCACTTTATTGCACATTTGTAAACTGCCCTTTTATTGTCTCATGTCTCTTACAATGAATGGTCAAGGCTCTAAAAATGGTACAGCCTACAAAATGTCTGCAACAGCTGTCTACAGGAAGTGGTCAATTTGTTCTACTCCATACTTGTACACCATTGAGACAATTGCTGAAAAGTCCCTAGCAAAATATTTGTACAGAAATGTATGCAGTAATATGTTTGATAGTGTAACCAACAGCTCTCTGCCAGTCTTCTCTTTGATAAAGGTTTTAAAAAACAGAATAAATTAACAGAAGTGGTTTGAAGGAGAACATTCTTACCCACAGAGGAACAAATTGAGGAGGGGTTAAGTGGTTAGGAGTTTTATTCATTTTATTCAAACTCCTAATCCTTTAAGTGGCTAAATAGTCCCTGCTGAAAGCAACACAGCGCTAAGGCAACATTTACAGCCAGTGTGTCATCCATTTCAGGAACACCATGTAACCTGAATTACTGTACCTTATGTGGGTTTGTGGGTTATTTTTTTATCCCGTAAAGGAATTAAAGTAAACACACTTTTTGTGCTACAGCCTAAAGCGAACTCAACACACTGCAAAACCTACCTCAAACACCCTGCATTAAAAGTACATGCTTTCTTGTAGCCATAAGCAAAGTTGGGAACACTCTAATGCCCCGTACACACGGTCGGAAAATCCGACCACAAAATCCATCGGATTTTTTCCGACTGATTTTGTCCGACACTGGTGTTGCATACACACGGTCGGACAAAGTTGTCGGAAAATCCGATCATCCTGAACGTGGTGACGTTTGTTGCCTACGACAGGACTACGTAGAGGCTAGTAGCCAATAGCTTTGGTCTTGTAATGTGATCTGAGCATGCGTGGCACTTTGTCCGTCGGAATTCCCTACACACGATCGGAAAAAGTCCGATAGGACTTTGTTGTTGGAAAATTTGAGAGCAGGAGATAAAACTTTGTCCGTCGGAAAATCCGACGGAAAAAGTCAGATGGAGCCCACACATGGTCAGAATTTCCGACAACATTGTCTGATAGGACATTTTCCGTCGGAAAATCTGACCGCGTGTATGGGGCATAACTGTACACTGCCTTGCACTGGCAATTCCAAGTCAACACTCCAGCATGTATCCCACAATGCAATGCAAGTATCTCTCTATTTGCTGCAAAGCTGCATTGCATTGTGAGATACCAATGGCATGCCAGAACTCCCGATAAAGTCAATGCTTGCAGGCAGGCATACAGCCTGGTTTATGGGGCTCATTAAGAACATGATGTATATACATACAGGAAGGAAGATGGAATAAATCAGACCAACTTTTAGAATGGTCAAGGATCCGAGCCATACTAATGTGAAAGCATGCCACATGCTGCTCCAAATGAGAATAGGCTTCACACGCCATACTTAAATCACAGGCGCTGGCTCAGTTCTTCTTCACCAAAGCAATCAATTGTACTAGCAACAGGGACACACACAGAGATGCTAAATAATACCCTTTATTCGTTAAAAAAAACAGCAGGAGCAAGTTCTACTGGTGCATTTACTGCAAGGCACCATGCTGTATCAATAAATACAGGCATACCCCACTTTTAAGTACACAGTGGGGTTTATTTACTAAAGCTGGAAAGTGCAAAATCTGGCTCACTTCTGCATAGAAACCAATGAGCTTCCTGGTTTTATTACCAAAGCTTAATTGAACAAGCTGGGGTTAGATGCTCATTGGTTTCTATGCAGAAGTGAGCCTGATTTTGCACTTTACAGCTTTAGTAAATAAACCCCATTGTGTACTTAAAAGTGGGGTATGTCTGTAACCTGTGGCTAGTGAGAACTTGCTAGTGAGACCTTGCCAAACAGTGAATATTTTTCATCTTTTATATGCAGAGAAACAAGGAATCTGATTGGTCTGCTATTTCTTTTTCAATTTTTTATTTTCTTCTGCAACCCCAACATTGTAATAATGATATTTTCTTCCGCACACAAATATAAAGCAGATACTGTTAAATATTTATTCGCATTGCTAATTACTGAACATTGTATTTGCATGAACTTTACATTACAGGCAGTCCTCAAGTTACATACATCCGACGTACATACAACTCATACTTACAAACAGAGGGAGACAACAGGAACAGAGAGGAAATCTACCCCTAGGAAGGTAAATTTACTCCTGTAAGCGTTATCATAAGAAAATGGTGTCTCCACTGAATCTTTATCACCAATCCTTGTTTCCGCGACAACCCAAAATTTTCAAAATGTAATTGTCACAGGGACAGAAGTGAGGTAAAATCCTCTGAACAGGGGTACAGACAGCAAAACAAATGTTACAGGGGTGTTGGCCCTTCCCTATGCTATCCAAAAAATGTACAAATTATCTTTTTTGGCTGGAGTTACACTTAAAAATTATACCTGTTCCAACCTACATACAAATTATATTTAAGAACAAACCTACAGAACCTTGTTTGTAACCCAGGGACTACCTGCATTTGTCTTTAGACATATGAGCAGCATTTTGGAAAAATACATGTCAATGCACCAGAAATGCAGCATTTAGAACTTTTTGAAGTCTATCTTTCAAGTTCCTGACATAACACAAGAAAACGTTTATATGCAACAAGACCAAGATCAGATCAACTAGAAAGTAGCGTATCTTAGGCCAATGTATTACCCCATTAGAGACACCACCTACATTCCTAAAGGCATCTGATACACAAAAGTGATTGGACTTAAATATAGTTTATTTTTTGTTTATGTATTTCATTTGCACATGATTGGGTATTCAAAGAGAACAGGAATTTGATTCTTACATCATTGGATAATCGAGTAAATCACATTTTATTGAGTAATCCTCAACTCATATAGTAAATGTCATTCTGTTCACATTCGAACATTGTAGCTGAGCTTGTAGTTTACCTATTCTACTTTTATTCTATTATTTTATAAGGGAACATTTTGCTGTTCCAAACGCATTTCAGTGATTCACAGGCTACGTCATTCATTATAAACCTTTTAACCTTCTCAAAGATAAAATTCTGTGTTCAAACAACAAAGGATTACCACAGTTAGCTTCTTGTTTTAAATTTTGCATGCTACGTGTTTTTATGGTGATTTTTATACTGTCATTACTTTCCTCAGATGAGTGCAGTACACTTTACATGTAATTTCATCTTATTATACCTCACGTGCAGCATGTTAACTGCAGTGCAAATCCAGCAGTCGCCTACAGTAACTCTTTGATAAGGGTTTTAATAGAACCAATTAGTATTTTTTATATTAGGGTTTCTCAGCCAAGGTTCCATGGAACCTAAGCGTTCCTCCTGAGGTTGCTAGGAGTTTCTTGAGCAATGAGCAATTCCTACCTCTCAGATAAGTTCCCACTGACATCATTGATCTTTTTAGCTTTCTGCAAGGGGGTAATTCTTCCCAATGACCACAAGTGTTAGGAGTATTCTTCCCACTGACCATCACAGTAATGTATCATGACTTGTAGACATAGTATTTGTTTAGCAGGGGTTCCCTGAGACTGGAAAGTTATTTCAAGGGTTCCTCTGTGTTGAAAAGGATGAGAAAGGCTGTTTTAGATCATTCCTTTACATTTACTAGAAATGTCTGGCATCACTGAGGCATGTGACATCTCAATTCCTATGCCTTGCATTTCAATAAGAAAAAATACTATCTGTATCTGCTGCAGACCTAGAGAGGCCTGTGAGGTTGTGGCCAATGTTGTTCTTCACCCATTGCTGCGGCACAGAACTTAGGTGTATTTAGGGGTATAAAGAGAGATCACAATGCTGTAAACACTGCCTTTTTAACACTGATTACCAGTAGCCTTTTGTATACCTGGTGTACCATTAACACTGATGGCCTGCAATAAAATGTGCTAATTTTGCATCGGTGGCCTATAACTTTCTTTCTTTAAAAAAAGTAGCCAGTTAATTGTCAATTAAAAAGAAGATGAATTGTTGCAAATTATAATGGAATAAAATTACAAGTGAATGCCAGCCCCACATATCACCAAGAACATTATTAACCAAACGCTTTCCTTCAAGCTCAATCTTCTGGAACAAAATGTAAGCCTTGACCCATGAACTGTGATCAGAGAGATACAGGGTGAAATGATGTACAGAGACCCAACAGTTATGCAGGTGGTCCTTAGATTGTCAACTAACAAAAGAAGAGGTACCCTAGAAAGAGCTCACCTGAGACCCAGTGTCTGCCTTTCAGTAGCAGGTTTAAGCATCTACCATAGCGATGCCAACTACTGAGTCATAACATAAAGTATTCTGCTCCATCAAACAGCACTGTTTTTTTCTCCAAAACATTCATGCCACTTAAATAAGCCAATATAAAACCATGAACGACATTTAACAGACTTTAAACAACTAAAGAGAATACACTTTAAAGATTCCACCCACTCAAGTGCCATAGATTTTGTTTAAGCAGAACTATTTAACTATACATTTTAGCTTATGATTCATTGGTCTGCAAGAACAACAAAAGTAAATGTAAGCTTAAGAAACTGCCCCAGTGTGCGTTAAAATAACACGTTCTGAGAGAATGTGATAGCGGTAAAAGAAAGGGCATAATTTTGCACATGGTGTCAGTAGTTAATTGTTACCTTCAATACCACCCACTTGGCCAAAGTCTGTGATTTAATTCAGTGCTGCTCCACAGAATTGCTCCAGTTTCCTTTTATGCTGCTAGAGGAGCCTCCTTGATGAACTCTCTTTGTCAGCTATATGACGGGCAAGGCACCCGTGGGTTGTGCTGCATCTGACTCACGCAATCTGTTTCTACATGGGCCAGGGGAACATAGGCAAGTTCACAAAGAGATGTAATAGGTTCCTGTCATTCCAGACACTGCAAGTTTCTCTGCTGTGTTATTACTCAATGTGAAATGTTCTCAAACCTAACAGCGCATCCAAAACAAAACGATATATACAGGAAAACAACACTAGCAAGTGCTAATCATTTTAGCTTAGCTGTGAAATACTTTGTAGGAAATCAGGCTGCCTTTAGCACTGGTGGGCACAATTTGTATAAGGATCCTCTGCAGAGAACTAGAATCGGCCACTCTTTATGGGGTATAATCTTCATCCAGTGTTTCTACTAATATATGCTTACCCTCATAGGGACTCTACTGTATATGGTGGCAGCTAGCTCACATGTTAGTCTTGCATTGTTCTTTGCCAGGTCATACTATTCCCTACCCTATTCACTCCAACTTAACCTATACCAGGCCCCAAATGAACATCATTCCAGAACCTAAACCTGCACCAGCATTATAAGAACCACTTACATCTCTAGCAAGAATGAAAGCAATGGAATGCCACTTTGCTTAAAATAAAGCAAATCTGCAAAGAGACCTAGATATTCAAGATAAGAAAAAGGCTTTCCTCCATCTTCACATGTGTTTGTTCTGATATTTAACACCCCTGTGCAGGTGACAAGCTACCCAGGAAATATTATCAGCAGTCATGATAAGAGAACTGCATCTTTTGCATCTATACTGAGCACATACTAAAATCCTAAATGCAATTTCAAAACCTATTTAATAAAAAAAAAAAAAAAAAAAGGTACAGTTAAAAATATCTAGACAATTTTTACAAAATAGGGGCTATGTAAAACCTCTTCTGCTTTTTAGCAGGACATTGCAAAGTTTTCAATGAGAGATAACAGATGTCGTGCCTTATCAGAAAAAAGGTAAAATGCTTTATCTGCACCGCAATATTTAGCAGCCGTAAGGCTTTGGGTTTGAAGGTTTTAAAGTTTGCTGGCCAGTTGTCACTGTGGTGTGCTACAAGCTGGATATGTATATACAGTATATATATATATATATATATATATATATATATATATATATATATAATGTTTGGGAGTTGTTTAGCTTTAATGTAAGGCTCACCAGTGAGTAGAAACCATGCCAGCTGTGCCATTTTAGGGCTTGTTGGCCCACTTTTATTGCAGTGAAAGAAAAGAAAATGTCCAACAAAACGCACAGTTGCTCACACAGGGGTTTCCACAATCAATGCAAAAATAAAGTACAGTTCAGCCTCCTGGCTCTCTTTAGCAGCACCGCTGCTCAGGCTTTGTGCCTTGGTCCTCCTGACCTTGTAACAGTGTCCCTGGTTTCATGTACAAATGCCATACCTCGGTTAGTATTCTCTCTTTCGCACCCTTCCTGCTGCTCCAGCCCACAGTCTCGGGTCCTCTATCTGCTCTGTCAGACTGCACTGTGGAGACATGCATGCTTGTGGCTGCTCTCTTAGGCCCCATTCACGCCTTCCTGCTGCTCCATCGCACAGACTTGGGTCCTCTATCTGCTCTGTCAGACTGCACCGTGCAGACAGGCATGCTTGTGGCTGCTCTCTTAGGCCCCATTCATGCCTTCCTGCTGCTCCGGCCCACAGTCTTGGATCCTCTATCTGCTATGTCAGACTGCACCGTGCAGACTTGCATGCTTTTGGCTGCTCTCTCAGGCCCCATTCACACCTGAGCATAGCGTTTTCAGGCAGAAAGTTGCGCGATTTTGCCGCGTTTTCACAGCATTTTTTACGGAAGTTTGCCGCGATTTTGTCCAGGTCAAAAGGTCACCAATGTAAAAGGAAGAAAAACGCCCAAATCTGCCTTTAAAAAAAGTTCCAGAACATGTTTGAGCTTCAGCCGTTTTGGAGCTTCTGGCTTCAGACATTTTGGAGTGGAGATGTGAACCATCTCCATAGAGAATAATAGATTTTTTCCCCTCCAGCGTTTGTAGCTTCAGGCTTCAAGCTACAAAATGCTCAGATGTGAATGGGGCCTTACACCCACAGAACTCTGGTACTGACTCTACAAAAAGCCCAGAACCAACCTGCACAGTGCCCTGGCTATTCTTAATACCTAGTCCCAGGATTGGAGATTTCTCCCCACCCAGGTCACTGCTAAATCTCTGGACTCTAGATCTCAAACAGTTTTAACAACCAGGAAACAGAAAAGACAGTTTTACTCCAAAAACATGCATCCTCAACCTGCCTAGTTCAGAATCCTGGGTGGCATACACCATGACAGGGAACCATACTGTCACAATATATATTCAAAATTAATTTGCTTATATACTTCAGGGGTGTTTGGTGCTAAGATCTGGTTTCACAGACTTCAGACAAGATTCCACAAATTCACTATGAAACCGCCTGGGTTTAATCTGTGGAGGTTTCGTTGAATCCTGTGTAAAGTCTGCTGAACCCCATTGAAGTCTATAGGAGAGTGACATTTTGATACAACATTTTGAAGTTTGTTCATTTTCATTTTCAAGGCTGATAGGCGAGCTATTGCCAAAAAAGGCCACAGAGAGCTGGGAAAAGGGTATTTTTATGTGACTTGAAGGGCAACACTGAGAATGCCCAAATCCTTTGACAAAAAAAAAAGAAAAAAAACATGCTGCCTTAAATCTGCACCTGTGAAGAGCATACACTAGCAGTGTGTATTTGACTGTGGAATTTATTTATTTTTTGCATTTTCCATTTAACTTGGCTTAATGTGGTTCCAGCGCCAGCGGAGTACTCCAGAATACAATTTCGCAGAACTGGTAAGTATAACATGTTCATTGTTTTAAGAAAAAAATCAGCCCCTACACCAACTGTATATACAGCAGCAGCACACCTATCTGACTCATTAAAACTTGGAAAAAAAAGGCTAATTTTGACGTTTTGCTTTGACACCTGATTTTGTATCCAGCAACATGAATTAAATGGCGAAAGAGAATTTACATATGTTTACTGTATATATGGCTAAATTAATGCATAAAGTGCTAGGTTATTATAGCCATGCACTCTAGTGTCATAGTTAGGAATACGTAGTGTATTATATTAAAGTGTAATTATAGTTTTGAAAAGAATAGAGAAAGGTTTGGCCCTCTGTCAAATTTTATATGCTGTCTGTATCCCCACTGGGGAAATTCACTCCTCTATTTGTACTGAGGACCATGGTTCCCGGAAAAGAAAGAAAGAAAGAGGGGAAATCCAAAATCTTAAAGTTGTCTCCTAAACAAGAGGTAAGGGGACTCATCTAATAGGGAAACCTATTCCAGGAATAAGAGGAGAATTCCCTTCACTTTTGGAGATTACTTATAACTTCTTGTTAAAAGACAAGAAGTGGAGGGAAATCCCCCCAATTGTACACAGACAGCAAACAAGTAAAAAAATGTTTTTAGATTAACTAATCATACAATCTTGCTTGAATTAGAACAAGTCTCCAAAATGTCTATATTACCTATATAATGAGAAGTGCATTATGAAAATATAATTTAACCTCTTCTAGTTGACCAAACAAAAAGATGGGGGGGTGCATATTTGCGCATCTCCCTTCGTGCTGGGAGTGAGCCGCGGGGCCCCTGGAGAGTCCCGGGCCCCATAATAACAATTGGGACCCGGAACTCCAGATTCCGGATCGCTTAATTACTGTGATAGCCTCTGATTGGCTATCACAGTGATCAGTCACTGTGACATCCGCCCCTGTGTTTTTTCTCTGTGAATGGAGGAGAGACATACATCGTAAAAAAAAAGTGTGTGAAAAAAAAAAAAAGAAGAGATACTAATAGTAAAAAAAATAACATAAAAAAATGCCTAGTTCAAGGTTTGATCTAGGTCAGTGCCAAGGTTAGTGTTTGGGTCAAAGGTCAAGGACAAAGGTCAGGGTCTGTATTTTTAGGGATTTTTTTTTTTTTAATTAGTATCCGGGTCAGTGTCCAGTGTCGGTGTGCTGTAGGTAGGATAAAAAAAAGCAAAATGCACACTTTTAATTCTGGGCTGTACTACGGGTATAAATAACAACTAACATACACATATGTGATGTCAGTGTGATCGTCAGGAGCTGGAGAATTCAATTTGGGTTGTTCTTTGATTGTAGGTTTTGGTAGTAGCAAGAAATATACAGCAAAGTTTGAAAAAAAATTAAGATTTTTTTTTAATACTTTTGGACCGCTTTCCTTTGATAATAAAAAAAACATTGTCCTGAAAATAATGTGGTATAATCCACCTGGATGCACAGAGTAGACGTGATGATATGTACAGTTTTACATGCAAGATGCAAAATTGTGCTTAGGCATTAAGATTTGTTTTACCCTTAGGCAGGAAGGGTTAAAAATTGTGTATTTAAACAAAGACATAAATATAACTGTTAAGTAGACCATATTTTTTAGCAATGATTAGATTATTGGCTTAAAACATGATGCCCAAACTACTACAATACAGACAATTCCTCACTGTTACGGTGGAAAAGGTCAAAGCAGCATAACCAGCAGTGCTGATTGACAGGACACATCTAACACCCTTGAAGGTTACTCTTAATTTTCTTCACTTTCTAATAATCAATTATTTGTCACATAACCAAGCCATTCTACTTTTGTTTGAGGTATATATATTCTCACAATAACCTAGCTATTCGTTTTCGTGTGTCACATTCCATCATCGGAGAAGCTCCAAAAAGCAGCCATATTGACTGATGTTATGTCTTAGTTATTAATCCAAGTTTACAGATCATAATTCAAAAAGACAGAACAAACACCAATAATGATATGCAATATGTAATAACCTTTAGAAACCAATCAGACTAAAGTGTCTATCAACTATACCCTATACAATATGATTGTACAATCGATGTACAATTTCCTTTAGATTTACGAAAATTATGGACTAGGAGGACCCACCTATCTATCCATTCACTTTGTATCCAATCAGGCAGGCCCTTGCACTACATCAGGGGTGTCCAACCCGTGGCCCCAGTGAGTTTAGCATGTAGCCCGGGCTGGTCTAGAGAAACTGTGGCAGCCTACATTGACAAGCCAGGCAAATGCATGCCTGGATAGATGTCAGGGATGCCGTGCAAATATAGTTGATGGGTTCAGGATGAGGTTAGTTGGTGAACTGCTTCCTGTGTCTTACTGGTTTTCATGTCCCAAAACTACATACCAGGAAGTCTTGATCTTTTCTATAGAACACATGGGCTAAGGGCTAAGGTAAAGCCTAAAAATCTAAGAAAGCTTTTATTTTTCTGCAACAGAGGTACATTAATGGTATATTGTTACATAGGGGAGATAAAATTAAAAAAATACATAAATTACATAAATAAAGTGAACCTAGCCTACAAACTATGTTACAAACAGTATATCTCAGTACGGCGTGCTGCATGCATTGCTACATACCTCCCAACTGTCCCTGATTTGAAGCAATGTCCCTCATTCCTCCTAATTTGTCCCTCATTTTGGTCTGATCTATATAGTTGTATATAAAATGCACTTTTTATCTTTCAAAAAGTGTTTCCCAGTGCTAAACCTTTCATCCAATTTATAAATTGCTGCATTTGTACATTTTAAAAGTCAATATAAAGGAATAGTAGTGGTAAAAAAAAGCACTTGTGGATTTAATTAACCTTTTTTTGGGTTAATTCTCCTTTAAGGGGGTGTGACAGGGGGCGTGTCCTATGCCTACATACATTTGCTAGTAGGTGTCCCTCATTCCCACCAATGTTGGGAGGTATGCTGCTAGTAACCTAGTTTGGCATCTTTGCCCTGGGCATTGTATGGCCTTGCTGGGCACTGGGGAGGAGGTACACGACAACCTTGGTGTGGGTTAATTAATGATGGTAATCAGGGCTTTTTCCTCTGCAGAACAACCTCAACATCTCCACAGCTGTCTCTTTGCGCCACAGCCACCCATCCCCCCTTTCCCTTCGCAGCTCTCGCCTTTTCAAAATTTACAGCTCTGTTTATCTTCACAGGTTTGGAACGGTGTAGTCAGCTCCGTTCTATTAGGCAGAACAGGCTTTTTTCCCCCCTCAGCCTACTGTGCAGTCTCCTCTGTGCAGCGTCATCTTTCAGATCATCAGTGTACACAGAGCCGAGGAGGACTGCTGCACAGATCTGATAGGCAGCAGGAGTTGACAGAAGATACCTCTGGGAGCCCCTGATTAAAAAACTTACAGTTGCAGCGCCTGGATCCGGAGCACCTATCATCAGGTGTGGGGAAGGTGCCCTGGGTGCCAGTGCTAGCACACAGCCGGAGGAAGTATAATAGAGATCTTTCTCCACTGGCTTCAGTGTGTTGACTGACAAACTGGAAAGGAGAGGGCTACCATAGGTGGTGGAACGCCGTTCCGCAGAGTTCCGGCTGAAAAAAAAGTCCTGATGGTAATAATGGTACACACGGAACAGTGTTAATCCAGTTAAAACTGTGCAAAGCAAAATGTGGACAGATTGTTGTGGTAAACTGCTAGTGATCAAAGCTTCCTAATGAACTGACCAACATTCCCTTGGTGGGTGGCCCTGTCAGCATCCTCCTGCCCGATATTCTATTAAAAAAATAGTTGAGTTGAGTTGCATCTTGATATAGTACGGTCATTTACCCCGTAGGATCTCGACGCGCATTGAAGCAGTGTGGAAATTTGCAGGATGAAATCTGGCTACATCCAATTAGATGCAGAGGCTGTTCAGATATAAAAGAGATGGAATTACAGATTTACCCATCTGTACTGTTCTATCCTGAATCGAGGAACCTGTTTGTTTATCGTTCAGCCTACAGGCAACAAAATCATTTACAGTGTATGGCCAACTTAGGAATACAAAGCAGTATGTATATACAAAGAATAAGGTAAAAATGGAGTGCTAGGTAGGTGAATAGTGGGTAGATAATTAATAAGTTCCAACAGTCTGAAATGTCTCTTAAGGAGCAAAAGTACATATACTACTGAAGCCAGACCTGTAAAGGATTCTGGCCAATGTCAGTGTTGGCAGCCAGCTGTATAGAGTAGAAGACAACTCTGTAAACAAGTGAGAGAGGAAGAGAGAGCAGCGCCACTCTGGTTGTAGTATTGGAGTTAAAAGTATCAAGTTTAATGAATAACATTCAACTCACATTGAGTAGAAGTATACAGGCATGTGTGTATGATAATCAATCCTTTGGGCTCCCTTACATTCAGCTGGTTATGGCCATCAGTCCCGGCCATTCCAAGCACGTTAGCCGTGATGGACAGGGGGCGTGGTAGAGCTCGCGTTCAGAGCATGCATGCTGCTTTATCAGGGAACTAATGCCTGATGAAGGAGCATGTATTCTCCGAACGCAAGCTCTACCATGCCCCCTGTACATCTGATGCCTGATGAAGGAGCATGCATGCTCGGAACGTTAGCTCTACCACGTCCCCTGCACATCACGGCTAACGTGCTTGCTGTGCTGATCAGATCCAGCCTCGGAGACTCGGAGTCCACCAGAGCGGCCAGAACTAACGATCACCCCAGCCCAGCTGAACGGACGTGAGCTCTAAGGAATGATCACCATACACACATGCCTGTATACTTCTATTCAATGTGAGTTGAATGTTATTCATTAAAGTGGGGTTGCACCCAAAAAAAAAAAAACATTAACATTCCTAAAAAAATAAATAAAAAAAAAACATTTGGAATTTTTTTTTTTAACTGACCTCTAAATGGCTGTTGCTAGGGGTTCCCTCGTAGTCTGCCTCCTTCAGTGCCTGGGCTGGTGACATCACTTCCCCTCGGCACAGGAAGGGCTCAACTCTGCCCCCTCCCTCTTGTCAATCATCTGGGACACGGGACATGTCCCAAATGATTGTGCGGCCACTCACGGAGCGCGGCGCCGCTCGCGCATGCGCAGTGGGTGCCCAGCTGTGAAGCCACAGCCGGGCACCCACAGTTACAATGCCGGCGCCGCAGAACGGAGGGGGGGAAGAGCGGGGCTTCGATCTCCCGCATCGCTGGACCCTGGGACAGGTAAGTGTCCGATTATTAAAAGTCAGCAGCTGTAGTATTTGTAGCTGCTGAGTTTAAATTTTTTTTTTTAAATGGGCACACCACTTTAAACTTGATACTTTTAACCCCAATACTACACCCAGAGTGGCGCTGCTCTCTCTTCCTCTCTCAGGTATATACATCAGACTAGGGCATAAGAAAATGCACAAATTGCAAATATAATATAAAACAATTAACATAAATCAGTTTATTAAACTGAATCCACACAAATACTAGAAGTTCATCAAGATCTATGTAATATATCTTTAGGATACTTCCATTTAAAATTACATTCCGTAAATATGTCCTCAAATAATGGCTTTTCCTACATAATTGACCATCTTATTCTCTGTTGTGATGAGCTGCTGATATGTGTTATTGTGGCCACTGTGTTTTGTCTGGGCTGAAAAAATTACTGCTGATGGCTGCAAGCTGTGACCAGCCATCACCATCCTTTTCGTTCATATACAATGTGTGGTGTTTTCTCATCTAAGGCTTTGCATTTGGATGATGATATAAGGAAGAACCAAGGACAGCTGCAGCATTCAGGCCCAACCTGTCAGCATGTGACAACAGTAGTCAGTGACCTCGCCTGTGATTCAATCATGGTGCAGCTTTCTGTTACAGAACGGAAAAGAGCTGATCTGATCACAGTCCCAAGCTGGCGAATTAAGTCACTAAAGGTCCATATTGAAATCTGCTTTTATTATTGCATCTAGAGGCATATCAGGGGCTGACTTAGTAAACCCAGAGGAAATAAATAGCACAACATTCATTTTCCAGAGACAAGAATTCTTACTGGTCATTATAGGCCATAAGATCACTTTGGAGCTCATTTGCTTTGTTTTCCCTTTTGAGCTAAGTTCACATGTATGCGTGTGGCTGCTGGAATCACATCTGTTCCCGCACCCGCAGCCAAATTGTGCTGCTTTTAGGAGATGTGTGGGGCTGTGGCACCGCCCACGCATCTCAGCATGCATTGCGTTTGCTGCTGCGTTTTTGAAAAGGTGCATGCACTTTTATTTTGTGGAACAGAAGGCACAGCAGCCCATTGCAAACATGGGCCGCAAAAAAAAAAAAATGCTAAGGTGTGAACCTAGCGTAAAAGTGGAACTTTGCTCTTTATTTCTGTTTCTAATTAAAGTTCTTAGTCACGATTCGAAGCAGTTCATGAATTCAATAATGATTCAGCCCTTGGCCCTAAGTGAGGAACCAATGGCGCATCGCAAAGGGCACTTTTTTCTTGCAAACTGTTATTGGTTTTACAGGCAAAATCTGCCCTAGTATTATCTTACCACTGAAGTCTTTTGGTCAGCTTAAGCCCCATACACACGCTCGGACAATCCGCGGACCAGGTCAGTCGGACTTTGTCCGACGTACTTTGTCCGATGTTGGCGTTGCGTACACACGGTCGGACTAAGTTGTCGGAATATCCGGTCCGGAAGAACGTCGTGACGTAAGTCGTCGTCCACGAGATTACAAAAGGGAAGTTCAGCACCACGTCAGGCACCCGTTGGGCTCCTTCTGCTGATCCCGTGTTTATCGAGAGTTAGTGGAAGTTTGGTGACTTAAGATTCGCGCTTCTCAGTTTTCTGACTCAGATCGTTACTGCTCTTCAGTTTGTGCTTGTCGTGCGTATCTGTTTATTAGTGCGTGTAGTCAGTTCGCATTTGTTGGTCATTGCGGCCTATATCTTGATATAGGACGCTTTGATTTGCACTGCTTATTGTCTGCTCGTTGCTGGTATTCACTTCGTTCTTTCAGGCCTTGCTGTTTATCGGTGCTTTCTGTTTGTCCGTTCTGACCAGCCGACCTTTTGTGACCTTCTGAGCGTTGTTTCCCGTGCGTACTCGTCGCCGAGTTCGTGCTGTACGCGGAATTGGTGTCGGGCTTTTAGCTTTGACCCAAGACCCGTCCATGAACAGAGTGACGAGGAGTATGTGGACCAAGAATTGGTTGCTTCAGCGTGACCAGTTCTCGCACATGCCTTTGCTTCGTGAGATCCGGGAGAATAATCCTGATGATTTCAGGAACTTTCTCAGGATGACGGACCCCGATTTTCACCGTCTTTTGGCTTTGCTGACCCCCTTTATCAGCCGGCAGGATACCTGCATGAGACAAGCCATTACTCCGGAGCAGAGGCTTGTTGCCACGTTGAGGTACTTGGCGACAGGGAGAAGTCTTCAGGATTTGAAGTTCTCTTCAGGTATCTCTCCCCAGGCCCTGGGAATCATTATTCCAGAGACCTGTTCTGCCATCATTCAGGTCCTGCAGGAGGACTATATTAAGGTAACATTTCTACTTTACTATTCCCTTCTATGTATGCTCTGTTTGCTAATGACTTGTATTTTTGACCTCCTTCCCTAATTACCATGATTGCAATATGTTCTAATATGCTGTGCCCCTTTTCTCCTTCATGCATTTTTCCCTTCACTTACCTCACCAGCATGCTCTTCTGCCCCAATAGACACCTATGGCCTAGTCACTTAAGCAATGTCTTTTGTCTGCTGCATAGTATTGTTTGCCCCAAAACACCCCCTAAAATATGCACAAATGTTTGCTGTGTGGTTTACTTCATGTAGAGCCCCCTTTTTTTTGTTCTTTTGGTGGGGGGGGGGGCAAACTCATTAGGAACCCCCTCCCCCAACTGCTCTGTCAGATGGTACCAATCCTTTATCTGCTGGCTTTCCCAAGGTCCATACACACTATATACCTACCTCTTTATAGTGCGCATCTTTAGGGATGAATTCAGCAAAGCATGTAGTGCAAGGGACTGCCTCCATACATTCCATTTCCTATTTTTTTGTCTTCTTTCCCTCCTATTAGCTTGCTTGGTAATTTAATAATGTCACACTGTGCCTGCCTTTTTTGGGGGGGGGGGGGGGGGGGGTTGAAATGTTTTTTGATCTTTCCTGTGGCCTGCCAATAGTGTTAAGTACAGAGGGTCTGGCCAAACTAGCCCACATTATTGAGCCCTTTGCCAATCAATGAAGTGCAGAGGGTTAGCTGTCCACCCCCCCCCCCCCCCAAAACCCCTAGTTATTGCCAATGGCCCATCAGAAGTGGGGGGATTGATGGGGGGGTGAGTAATCTGTGAAGGGGAGCCTCTACTTTTCTGTGCAAATACTTTCCAGCCTCCAATTTTAGACAATGCTCTTGTTCCAAGATGTTGATTGTCTAATCTGCTTGCAATGTTTAGGTGCAAAGTGACTAATGTTTTTTTCTTGTTTCACTCCACAGTTCCCTTCCACGCCACAGGAATGGCAGACTGTGGCCTCCCACTTTGCCAGCCGTTGGGACTTTCCTAACTGCGGAGGGGCAATTGATGGGAAACACGTCCGCATCGTCCCACCGCCCAACTCGGGGTCCTACTATTATAATTATAAAGGGTTTAATAGTGTAGTGATGTTGGCGGTGGTGTCGGCAACATACGAGTTTATGTATGTGGACGTGGGGATGAACGGCCGGATATCGGATGGTGGGGCCATTACGCACACGGAGTTCTACTGGCGTCTCCAAAGTGGCAGTCTGTGCTTGCCACCTCCAGAGGAGAATGCCGAAGGACTCCCCTTCGTCTTTGTCGCAGATGAAGCGTTTGCGTTGACTCCCCATGTGATGAGGCCGTTCCCGATGAGGACCCTCACCCCGGACCAGAGGGTCTTCAACTACAGGCTGTCCAGAGCCAGAAGAGTTGTGGAGAACGCTTTTGGCATCCTGGCCAGCCGCTTCCGCCTGTTCCTGACGGCATTTAACTTGGCGGAATACAAACTGAACCACATAGTTCTTGCCTGTTGCATATTGCACAACTTCCTCAAAAGACATAACAGGAACTATGTGGTGCCCGTTGGCCCAGATGTGGAGGGCTCTCCAAATGCCGAACTCACAGCCCTTCGAGTGGCACGTCCAGGCTTGCCCCCTCTAAATGCCCGTGTGGTCCGGGACCAATATATGCAGTACTTTGTGGGTAGGGGGGCCATTGCTCTGCCTGACGATGTGTGAGCGGCATTTTTTAATAAATCTGATATTTTAACCAACCTATGATTTCATGTCATTTCAGTCTTCTTTTTAGCTTATTTTACTTTGACATTTTTTCCCTTTGCCTTCGACAGTGGGAATGCACTTTCTGGGCAAAAGGAGGTAACAGTCTCTTCTTCCCAAAAAGATTATTCTCATGTTGTGTGTTTGCTACCTAATCTTTGGTCTAGAGAAGGTTTGTACTGCATAACTGACACCCAAAATACTCCTTTTCATCACCAGGTCTGACATGTGTGTATTCTCCAAAATGCTGTGCTCCGTGTTTTCGTACAAAGCACTGTGGGTGTCATTTACATAAGTCAAATCCGCTATGCTCTACAAGTGCATTGAAAAAGTTCCCCGGGAAAGAAAATTGGAGTGCAAAGTGGATTTGCCTTTAGTAAATAACACCCATTGTCCCCCATATCCTTTTCATTTTACATACATAATGCATTGTGTTTTTTAAATAAGCAAGCCACACATTTAGAAAAATAAAAGTTTACTAGGAAAACATTCCCAAGTGCGTTTACAATCTTCACGCCAAAACTGACAACATCTTGGTTATTTACAACATTGTTTACAAACATTCCGCAATTGGTAAAACCAGGCATGGAGCAAAACAGAACCTAGGAACTTGGAAAGTTCAACTTTGTAAAGTGAAGACAAGATCAGACATGACTATATGTTCAAAGTGTGTTTGATCTTGCCTTCATCACATGGGGGGGTCACCCCCGAAAAGTGGAAATTTGGAACATGCACACAATTTGGGACTGAAAATGGTCATTAGATGGTAAAACACATGCCTAGAAGCTTCAAAAGTGCCATTTTCCATCATGGGGATGAATGGACGTTTTTTGGGGGTGCAACCCCTTCACCACAACCACTTTCGTAGTTCGTAAAGTGTTTGCACCCCCAAAAAAACGTTGCCATTCATCCACCATGGTGGGAGCTAGCACATGTGGACACAATGTGTGCATGTTCCAAATTTCAGACAGTTTTTAAGTTGCAAATGTGTTCAGAAGCAGGCACAAATGTGTGTTAATTACTTGGTGCGTTTTCATATTTTTCCTAAAACATCAATGATGTTCTTCAATTTTTGTTGAACATCATTGATGTTTTGCTTTATGTAATCTAGATCTCGATTGCAGACCATTATCTCTCCGATGAGTACGTGGGCACTCTCTGTGGTAAAGTGCGATTTTTCTTCCACAACATCCACGTCACCTAAAAACCACAAACAAACAAAAATGGGGTGTTGGAAATGAGGCAGCCATACATGGATTAGCTTACCAGTAGCTGTGTTCTCCCACACTCACCTGTTGTGGTGACAATTTCTCCAAGTTCGATGATCTCTCCTTCCTCCTCCTCCTCCTCTGCTTCTGCTCTTTCCCCTTTTTTGGGAGGTGTTGGTTTGGGGGTTTCCTCAGACGGCCCAAGTTTTCGCTCCCCTATGAGAATGTCCAAAAGGAAGATTTAGCAACACAAACTATTGAGGGCAGAAATAGGAAATGACAAACATTGCTTGAAAGTGACGGACACTATTTTAGTTTGGCCAGTTACAAATGTCAACTACATGAATGTAGTCACTTTGTAAAGGTGCTAAACTGACTAGCTTTTTGGTAGAAGTTTGTGTGATGGAGACCCCCCTCTAGTATCCACTGGAGCACATGTGTGGAAAAGGCTAATAAAAAGGGGGTTTGGGTGTCCCAGCACTAGTGCTCTCGAGTCCAGATGGGTAAACAGCTACTGGGTGACCTCTCCTTTACATTGAATAAATTGGCTTTACATTCTGGATGACATTTCTAGGGAGAACAAACTTCCTTTCCCCCAAAAAAACACCAAACATCGTATTATAAGTGGCCGCACGATCGAGGTTGCGTACGATCGAATGGACACACACACGACCATGACAGTGGCAGAAAGATCGAGGCTGAGTACGATCGAATGCACAGACGAACATGAAAGTGGCCATTTTGGAATGTACAACTTTGTAAAAATCAAACCACATGGAGCAGTATGCAAGCAAGAAATCAAACACAAAACACAACTACTTACTTTTTTGAAGAATTCTCTTGATCTTTCTGTACTGATCGGCCTCCCTCAGTTTCAGGTCTGACCAGCGTTTCCTCAGTTGCTCCTTGGATCGTTGTACCCCAAAATGATTGTACAGCCTTCTCACAACTTTAGACATGATCTTGGCCTTGCGGACATTGGGGTTGAGGTAAGGCCCATACTTCCCATCATAGTCGCTCCTCTTTAATATGTCCACCATCTCCAACATTTCTCCAAATGACATATTGGAGGCCTTGAATTTCAGGCTCCGGGATCGGGACGTTTCTGCCTCCGGACTTTCCTCGTCCTCCTCGTTGGTGGGATATTTGTGGCGCACCTGCTGTGTCCCCGCCATGTGCTCTCCCCACTGCGCCGTAAAGAGAAGGGGTGGGGAATAGACGAGAAAGATCGTCAGGGGCGGGCGGAGTTTGACGCATGCGCACTGTATATAAAACGTCACACGCCTGTGTCGTAGCCACGATCTGGGAGACGAGGGGAGAGAAAGCTCACGCACGAGACGATCGCTACAAACGAAGGTACAATTTGACGTTGGTACATAACTAGCCTAGACTGATTAGAACTTGAGGCTTCTTTATGGAGAAGATTAGGAGAGTTTAGGCTGACATTATTTATATTGTTTTGTGTGGCGTTGTGTCTTGCAGAGGTGATGGATGCCTTCTACAACGTGAGCTTTCTCCCACACTTCATTGATAAATACCGGCAATTCCCCCTCTTATGGCAGGCAAAACACAGGGATTATAGCAACAGACCAAAGAGGTACGCAGCCCTGCTGAAACTGGTGGCATTTGTAAAGCCTACCCTGCCCATGGCAACCGTCGCAAACTTAAAAGTGAAGATTAACAACATGAAGACTACCTATTTCCGGGAGCGCAATAAGGTCCTGAAGTCACAAGCATCTGGAGCTGCAGCAGCTGATGTCCATGTCCCCACGCTCTGGTACTATGACAGGCTCCACTTTCTCAAAGACCAGGCTACTGTCAGGAAGTCACTCTCGACTCTTCCTTGCACGCGTCCTTCCACGCACGCCACCCCGCGTGAGGCTTCCGAGGACCAACCTGGGCCTTCCAGTCAGGAATATGTGCAGGTGCCCAGCTTGTTCCAGGTATAGTAGTTTTGGAACCAGTTTGTTGAATAATGAATGATGTTCAGTTAATTCAGGATCCCCAATTGCTTATTTCCTAACGTGATTGACATATCAACAGACAGTGGTGTGGGAGACATTTTTGGGAAGAATCTAAACTGCAGGGCTGAGAATTGTATGGTTTTGTATTTGAAAACATTTTGCAACAGTCACTAGATGAGAATTGTGTGTGTTTGATGAACAAATAACTGAAACTATGTCCCTTTTTCATACACAGGAAGACCTCAGCCAGGAGGTGGCTGTGGAAGGTGGCAGTCAGGAGGAGGCAGGGGGTAGTGGCAGCCAAGAGGGGGGTAGGCGTAGGAGCCTGACTGTCTCCCAAGTCTCTCCCCTCCGCCTTCCCTACAGAAGGGCGAAAAACATGGGGGAGGTGGGAGAGTCAGCGCTCCAGCTGATAAAAGATGCCTCAGCCTCCCTCTATGCCACACCCACCTACGAGGAGGCCTTTGCCTCCTTGGTTACAAGTAAATTTACGGGTATGGAGGCGGGGCAACGCAGCATGTGTGAGGAGGTCATCCTCAAAATACTAAATGAGGGGATGGCTGGGGAGATGACTCCCCTCACACATGTTTGCGAGAGTGACCTTGCTCCGCCTCCTCCTCCTCCTTCTGCCACCCCACCAGCACCAGCACCACGGCGTGGAAGGAAGCGTACAAGGAAGACAAGAGAGTGACAACCTGGACTCAGTCTGGTCTGAGAGAAGATGGAGCCTCTCGTAGTACCAGAGCCTGGGGACCTAGATGGCATCTGCTGCAGTTCCGGATGTTTTGGACTTCAGGACCAGATTGCGCTCCCTTATTATTTAGATAGGTAGTCTTCATGCCCCCAATTGTTTAAGTCTGTAAAATGATGGTTGCCATGGGTGTCCAAGGCTTTGCAAATTCCCCAAGTTTCACCATGGCTGCGTTCCTCTTTGGTCTGTTGCTGAGACCTAAATAAAGGTTTTTTTGATTTGAAATAATCATTGACTATTGTGTTTTACTTTTCTACAATGACAGTTTTTCTTTGAGTAGGCAGGTACATTTCACTAATCCTAGAATTAACAAGGGGCACCAACAACCAACAAACTCCTAGTAAATGTAAGCAAGAAATACAAATGTTAATAATGTGGTTTTGCTAAGTTGAGACATACAAACCCCCTCCAAAAAAAAAAAAAATCTCCTTCAAATATGTATTCCCCCAAAAAAAAAAAATCTGGGTAAAAAAATAAGAAAGATTGTATTACGATCTGAGTAAAAATAAACATGTAGTGTATAAATGCTGAAAAGTAATAAAGAAGTAAGTTTGTGAGAAGTGCGGGTGAATAGGAGCAGCTAAAAGATGTCATTCTTGTTGCATTGTAAAGAAAAAGAGAATGCGCTGCATTAAAGACATTTTAACATTGCAGCGTGACGAATGTGCTGTGTCGATTAGGAAAGGTAGTTTTACCTGACCGAGCGCTTCCGTCACAGAATTTCTTCTGAGCATGCGTAGCACTTTGTCCGTCGGACAAGCGTACACACGCTCGGATTTGGTGTGATCGGACCGGGTTGACGGGAAATCTTTCCAGCAGGAGATAAGACTTTGTCCGACGGACAAACCGACGAACACTGTCCGATGGTGCATACACACGGTCTGATTTTTCAACAACCTTGTCCGATCGGACCAAATTGATGAAAAAGTCCGACCGTGTGTATGGGGCTTTAGAACTCTGCATTCCACTGTCTATAAAGATCCCCTCTTTTCTCACTCATTTAGCCCACCTGTAGAGGACTGTACCATGGCGAATTCCTATATTGCATGTTATTTCATGATATTGTTAGGGGGTTAGTCATCCAGTCCATTCTAGATGGACATCACACTTTGTGGAATTGTTTTTTTGGTGGTGTAATGGGATTTAACTTGGTTATTTGTGGTTTGTTAAATTTTGTGGCTAAAAGATATTGACCGTGACTTAAATTGAGCATGTGTCTCTTTGTTTATTGTTATCTATGCACGTCGGGACCCTTTGGGGTAAGACTGCGCTATATTAAGATTCCTCTCAACTCAACTCAACTCATTGCACCCCATTTAACATGTTTCTGCCAAGTCTACTAGTGTCTAAAGCAGTGATGGTGAACCGTGGCATCCCAGATGTTTTGGAACTACAGTCTAATTAAACTTCAGTTTAAATCAGCTAAATACCTATTATGGTGTATCAAAGCTATAAAAGTCTTATGCCGCGTACACATGGTAGGAATTTCCAACGGGAAATGTTGGATGTGAACTTGTTGGCTGAAAGTCCAATCGTGTGTATGTTCCATCGAACATTTGTTGTTGGACTTTCCGCCAACAAATGGAGATATCACATGACTATTGAACTTCCTTTTTATCGCCTCATCATACGTCTTGTACGTCCCCCACGTTCGTAATTGTTGGCCAACATTTGTGTGACCATGTGTATGCAAGACAAGTTGGAGCCAACAACCTTCGAACAAAAATCCACGGTTTTGTTGTTGGAAAGTCCGATCGTGTGTACGGGGCATTACAGTTTGTTTTCTTTTTTCTGTCTTCTGCCAGAAAGGAGTGGGCTCTCTATAGAGGTCCGACATATTGCCTGGTAATTCAGAGCTAGAACTCTACAATCTGCTCAGGGCGTGTCATCTACTGACTGCAGAGCTGACTATGGTGGGAAGGATGTGTATTGGACTTCTGCAGAGAGACCACTGGTTCTGCACAGAGAGCAAGGGTCCCACTCTGCAGCATGCTGATAGAGAACAGGCTTTTCTCTCCAGATCACCTTCTATTGAAAACAAACTATCAGACTTTGTACACATCCTTTTTTGCACTTGGAATATATCTAGCGAATTTGAACTGAGGGCTTAGCTGGGCTTTAAAGCCCAATTCTATTTTTATCATACTCAATAGCGTACAATCCTAAAATCTTCATTTCTACAGTATAGAACTTCATTGGAAAAGAAGCGTTGAAGCAAAATGGTTAAATAAAGGAAATCCCAGGAGGAAGAGGGGTAGAGGAGCAGCCAACAGTCCCTCTGCTGTGTGGGTTTTGCAGCATCCTCCTAGATTTGTGTTAATATCACCCCTTCTAGATGTGTAAGAATGCACTTTTCCTTTATATCACAGTTTCTTTTGCAGATGACAGCAAATGTATGTACACATACATTGACTCAAGATCTATCGGCTGTTGTAATGAAATGCAGATATACCTCGTTTCTATGTTTTAAAGCAAAACAAAGGGGCGGAATACTCACTTTCACAATGCTCTCACTAGCGCTGGCATCTTCTCCTGTGTGCTGGGTTTTGGCCATCTTCATTGGCTGGTGCAGAATGACAGCACTTCTGCGTATGTACAGGAGATAGTCATCCCAGCACACAGGATCAGCCCAGCTGCTGTAAGCTGAGCTGCGCATGAACAGCTCAGGTTATAGTCACTGTGAGCAGGCAGGTAGGTTTTATTGCAGAAGAGACATTGCAAAACTCTTTTGGCCCTACTTCTCCTGTGGGTCACAGGAGTTCACTTAGTTCTGCACTCCTGTGACCCAGGGTCAACCAACAGCGACTAAAGCCCACTTGTGTCTGATGTCACAGCCGCTCCAGGCTCTGCAGGAATCCCGACAATAATGTTGGGATCAACCCAGATTCCTGACTGGCAGCTGGCTCAGCCTCTCAGCATGCAGTTGAAAGCTTGACTTAGCTGCTCCTGCCCCCTCCACAGCCCGGCACTCCAGTAAACTTTGGAGGTACAAGAGCACAGAGTGGTGACTGACGGTCACCGCTGACCCAAGAACTGAACTATCAGTGGTCTTTGATCGCTCAGTTGTTGGTGTAGAGCTGGCGGGGGTATACATGTTTGTTGTTTTTCATTCCTGCACTTCTCTTTTAATAATGTCTGAAGATGAGGAGTTGCTGCATCAACCAAACACACAATACTTACTGCACTTAAAGCTGAGCTCCAGGCTAAATATTCACATCATTGGTTTTACCTGAAAAAGGGTTTGTAATTATGTCCAAACACTTTTGAGATTCATTACATCTTCCAGTCATTCAAAACTGTGACCCTTCTTTTTTCAATTAAAGAATGCCCCAGACTACTGATTGGAACATAAAGGAGCAGAAAAATACAGATAAGTCACCATTTCTACTCTCTCCTCCTGTCCTCCTTCCAATTTCAGCACATACAGTATTTAATAAAGAAATACTCTCTCTTTGCCCATTCACTGTGTCAAACAAGCCCCCCAACCCAGGGACACCCACAAACTGCTCTCCAGCTGCTCCTTCTGCTCACTTCCTGTTGAGTCTACAGCATAGGAATGGAACAGAAGTCTACCTTTTGAGACAAGAATGGCAAAAAAAAAAAAAAGAGAGAGGTTTTAACTTTCCCCTATTCTATTAAAAATGTTAAAATTGGGGGCGTGGCCTAGCCGGGATCCGAGATGGCAGCTTGAGGCGAGAGCTCCCGCACAGAGAGGACTCAAAAAGCTATTTCAGTGGGAATAATTCGCCTATTTAACGATGGGAAGAACCAACCGGAGTACCTCGACCCCCAGAGCGGTGACCGACCCCGGATCCCAGTCTGGAAAGAACATACCAGAGCTATTCCGCTCTCAGAAGGCAGGAAAGCACGAGGCCTCGCGAGCGCCCCAGCCGACACAGGCCTCATCCCCGCTCTTTGGCAAAAGCAGCGACCAAGCAGACACAATGGAGGGACCTGACAACTCGATTCACCCCCCAAGCCTCTCAGACCTACAACAAGACTTGCAAAAGGTAGCTCTCGATATAAGGCACACAATTACAACCGCTATATCCGACCTGAAGGCGGACATCCACAGCATGGCCCACAGGATAACAGATATCGAACAGACAGCACATGCACAGGCCGCGGCCATCAGACAAGTCCAGCATGTATACGATGCCCAGCTTCCACACATATATGAGCTCCACCGACAAGTCGAGGACCTCGACAATAGGGGTCGCCGCCACAATGTGAGGGTGAGAGGGGTCCCGGAAAGCATCGAGACGCCGGGCCTACTACAAGCGGTATGTGCCATTTTTAATGATTTATTAGAGCGCCCGCCCGACACCCCTATTGAGATGGAACGTTGCCACCGTGCCCTGAGACCCCAACCCCGTGATGCAGAACCACCCAGGGACATAGTGTGCTGTATTGTAAACTTTCCCCTGAAGGAGGAAATCCTACGGAAGGCCAGGCTGAGAGGCCGCGTTCTATTCAATGGAACAGAAATTAAACTGTTCCAGGATCTCTCCCAAATAACCCTGCAAAATAGAAGATCCATGCGCCCTCTGCTGGATGTGCTCCGCTCCCGCAACATACCCTATAGATGGAAATTCCCGTTCTGTCTGTCAGCCACCGCCAGGGGGCGCACCGCATTACTCCGATCTCCAGATGACCTTCCTATCTTCTGCGATCAACTCGACATCCCGCGGATGGAGCTTCCGGACTGGTGCGCATTCTACTTCCCGTCTGAGCCCTGGAAGCAAGTGACCCTCAACGCTTCTCCAAAATCCCAAAGACAGAGATCCAGAAGACGCCGCCTGGATTCATCGCCGCCGGAGGACCGCCTCTCACGTCGCGACCAGCCGTCGCGCAGCCCAAACTACGCCACACCGAGACGAGACCGACAGGATGCATAGCGGACGACACGCAAAGTGTGACCCACTCTTTCCACAAATACACGTGAGTGACACACCATACCGATCCCCCCCCCAATGACCGCTCACCATATTCCACAAAGGCACAACCAGGTGACCCCCGGGCACCCCTTTGTACTTGTAACCACCCGCACCAATCTCCCCTCTTTGTAGCCCCACCGGCACCATACCAGGAATAACCACCTTGCGTCACCCCATTGCCTGCGACCATTATCGGACGTCGAGAGACTATAGATGGGTCTGCGAATCTGTGAGCAGGAGGAAAAGAAGATGCAACTTGAAACCCCTTCTTCTTGCAGACTGCTCCCCCCCCCCCCCCACGCGGCAGGAGAATGCTACCTTGGATCCAAACATTGTTATGTTAGATCCGGACAATGACGCCGGAGCCCGGAACCCTTGAAAACGCCCACCACTACCACGCACTGTGCCATCAACAACCCTGCATCTTCCCCCAACATGGCTCTAGACCACCGTACCCCTGAACAGGGCCTTTCCCCCTTGAAAAAGGACTCTGCTTAAAAAGGTCAAGGGGACACATAACCTTTGGATCACTTGTGTTTTTTTTTTTTTTTCTTTTATTATTTTTTTTTTTTTTTTTTTTTTTTTTTTACTTAACCTTCTGCTTTCCAGCACAGGACCACCACAACATGCCCACGAACCACCCATCCTGACGATACTCGCTCAACTCCGACTCCGCCCTCTGGGGAACCAGGTTCCGCAGCTCATGAACCGACACTGATCCGACTGGTATGTAAACTGAGATAGTGGACAAGGTCCTCAGCAGTGCCCCCACAGTACGCATCTGCTCACAGGCCCCCCCCTCTGACCAACTCCGCACTCCCGAACCACCCCCGCCTGTCCCCCCTGTACTCCCGTACAGGACCCCCAAAGCCCAACAACCCACCCACCCCCGGCAAATAATCGACTGGACTTATACTGTTTACTTTAAAACGAGACGTACCAGACTAAAAAGATCTCACAGCCCCCCAATAGGGACGATTCTCTCCCAACTATGGTAAAAAACCCTAACTGATCTAGAGGTAGCTATGACCTTAGGGAACCCCCAACACAGATCTTCCCACACAGAAACAAATAATCCACAAATGTACATGCAGGGAAGGGTTATCCTCTTGTTGTTTTAAACTGAGATTCTTATCTTAAAGTGTATATCTATGTTTGCCTAAAATCTGATCCCTGGTTACAAGCTATGCCTCCTCATCCCTCGACCCCGCACATGGTCCCACCTTGTTAGGAGTCTTAGACTACATATGAACATGCTCTCTCCCGACGATGGGTCCCACGGAGAAGATATGGCACTATATATGACTGAGTTGTTAATTTAACTGTTGTATGACCATATGGTTTATAGTCCTCCACAGTGCCAACAGGACACACATTCGAGCAATCCACACCGACGATACCATCCCAGAGGCGACCTACTGTATCAGAAGACCAGGATCCACTCGACTGCAACCGTCACACGCCCTACCGGGCAGCAACCCAAGGTAGACAGTAACACACCAGACATAATCCCGGGGGTACCCCCCCCCCCCCCCCCCCGGGCACGACCGCAGAGACCTCAGACCCCATACCTAGACCTTTCTAGGTGATACTCTCGACTGAACCTACAATACCTAACAATTCGCAAGTCATATTTAACCGAACTGCTCCACACAACCCCGAACAGACGTGACCGACACATCAGTACCCAAAGCTGCCGCAACCTACTAGAGGGGGCACACACACCAGGGATATTCCCATACTGCCACCCTTTCACGTAGATAAGGACCCACACATGGGGACCTAGACCAAAAAGGGGTGCCCATGAGTTCGACAAGATTTAACTCACTATGTTTACGATTTATGGTTTACAGTTTTTATTTTGATATAAATGTTTTCATTCAGACTTCTGTTGATTTAAACTGTGTCTAGATATCCTGTTCCTGGTCCTAGGCCCCCCACCGTAACTAGAGTGTATAGACATGTCAAATCTGGAGACAGTTCAGTCTCATGATCCAGTTCCCCCGATCCACAAGTCCTACCCTTCGGACAATCATACCAAGCCCTCATTGCCCGAACACCTCACCCTCCAGCTTGCCTTGAACGGCTAGACAATCCCTCCCTATTCCAGGCTACTCTAACTACCTGAACCCCACTTTGCCCTACTTATGCGTTCAGAGTCCTCTCTGATGCCGTGCCACCTAGATCCCCAATAGTTCCCGTTACCCCACACAGCATCCCCTTGGGATACTAGCTGACCAACCAGCTGTATATTTGCAGGTGGAACAAACCCCTTCCTCCTCCTAGGTTTGGATCCACCTCTGGTTGTTTCTACCACATAGTCTGTGTACAACTTCCCCCACCCCCACCCCTGAATCTCCCCCTCTCTCTCTTACATCTCTCTAGTTTCTTCTCTCCCGCCCCCTCCCCTTACTCCCACCCCTTGCCCACTCCCTCCCCTCTTCCCTTCTCCCCTCTCCCTACATACCGAAATCCAACCGGAAAGCCACCCTGCCTTACTCCTAATAAGGCAACCTTACCCCCTACCTCCTCTCCCCCCTCCCTCTTAATCCCCTTTTCCTCACCCTTCTCTAAATCCCCCCCCCCCCCTCCACCCACCGCCCCTAGACACTCTCTTCACCGGGGGCCGTCCCCAGTTCCAAACCAACCTCTTAACCTCAATCAGCAACGCATAATATCCCCTACATTTCCCCAGGATGCAGGCGGCTCGAAATACCAAACAACCCCCCTCCTTAAGGTGCGTATCCCTAAACGTGAAGGGATTAAACATCCCCGAAAAGAGATCCCAGATCCTTACTGAACTGTCCAAACACAATGCCCACTTCCTCTTCCTACAAGAGACCCATTTTAGATCGGATTCCATCCCCACCCTCAGGAATCAAACTTACAGAATTGCGATACACGCCACCAACCCCCAAGCAAAAACCAAAGGAGTATCAATCCTAATATCAAAACACGCCAACTTCAAACTGAAGGAGTCGCTAATAGACCCGGAGGGCAGGTTCATCTTTATCAAAGGCCTCTTTGAAACCAAACCAATCACACTTGCAAATATATATTGCCCCAATGAACACCAAGTATCCTACTTTAGGAAAATATGCGACCTCCTATCCACCTTCCAAGAGGGCATGACCCTGCTAGGCGGAGATTTCAATGTCCCACTCAACCCCACCCTAGACACCTCGTCCGGTTCCTCCGCCCTGCCGTTCAGAGCGCTGAGACAGATCAAATTACAACTACAAAACCTGACTCTACATGACACCTGGCGTACCATGCACCCCGATACCAAAGACTACACCTTCTACTCCCCTCCCCACCTAAAGTACTCCCGAATTGATTACTTCTTCCTCTCTCAACCAGACCTGACCCTTGTATCTAATGCTTCGATAGAACCGATGTTCCTTTCCGACCACCACCCCATCAAAATAGACCTCACCTTCCCTGACTCCCCAACTAGGACGAAAACCTGGCGGCTGAACCCCTCGCTCTTAAAAGACCCTGAAATACTTAACCAAATCAGAGACACCATACAAAACTACTTCAATGAGAACTCCACCCCTGAAATCACACCTACAACCCTATGGGAAGCCCACAAATGTGTAGTAAGAGGGAAGCTCATTGAGATAGCAACACTAGCAAAAAAAAGACAACAGGCACTTATCAACTCCTTAGTGACCAAAATCAGACACTTAGAATCCCTTCACAAGAGATCTATGGCGATAGAGACACTCCAAGAGCTCACGTCTGCACGAACCCTTCTACTAGATGAGCTAGGGAAACGCACGAGAAGGCGTTATGTGTTACAACAACGCGTCTTCTACGAACACGGGAATAAAAGCGGGAGACTCCTGGCCCGCACCGTCCACTCCGCCAAATCTTCCTCTATTGTCCACCACATTAGAGACAACAAGGGCACAACTCATTCCAAAAACGAGGACATCGCCATACAATTTGAAACATTTTATTCTAAATTATATAACTTACCCGAAGGACACTCTCCCTCAAACCCACATGACAGTCATACTTCCAAAATTAGGGAATACATCAGCTCCTTCTCTCCTAAACCCATTACCTCCCAACAAGCTGACTCCATAGACACTGACATCTCAGCCGAGGAACTTGCTCTGGCGGTGAAACAGATGAAACCTGGTAGGAGCCCTGGCCCAGATGGTCTATCCCTCATATACTACAAATCTTTCCTAGACCTGCTCTCCCCCAAAATGCTCACGACCTTCAACCACCTAGCCGACCCTCATGCCCAGACAGGTAGACTATTGGAAGCCCATATAACAGTTATCCCCAAAGAAGGTAAAGACCCCTCTCAAGTGGCCAACTATAGACCGATTTCCCTCCTAAACGTCGACATAAAATTGTACGCCAAAATCCTCGCGAATAGAATAATCCCCTTTCTTCCCACTCTTATCTCCCCCGATCAAGTTGGCTTTATCCCGGGCCGCGAAGCCCGTGATAACACCACTAGAACGCTCAACCTCCATCACTGGCTTACCTCCTCGAAATCCCAGGGTTTCCTGCTTTCCCTTGATGCGGAGAAGGCGTTCGACAGAGTGGCCTGGGACTACATGCGAGAAGTTCTGAGGGGGGTTGGCCTCCCACCGCGTATGTGTTCATTCATAGAAGCTCTATACCGCTCCCCCTCAGCGAGAGTTAGAGTCAACGGCCACCTGTCGGACGCCTTCTCCATATCCAACGGAACTAGACAGGGCTGCCCCCTTTCCCCTCTCATTTTTGTCCTCTCACTTGAACCCCTTCTTAACAGACTGCGCTCAAACCCCGATATTAACGGAATCCAAATCGCAAACAGAGAGTTTAAAATCTCGGCATTTGCCGATGACATCTTATTGTCTCTTAGAAACCCCCGCACTTCCCTACCCAATCTGCTAAAAGACATAAAAATCTACGGTTCACTGTCAAACCTCAAAATAAATCATTCTAAGTCGCACGCCCTTAATATATCCTTACCCGCAGGAGAGGTTGCTCACTGTAAAACCTCCTTCCCCTTTATTTGGAAGGATGATGGAATAACATACCTAGGCATCCAAATCACTAAAGATTTAAAGGACCTCTACACGCGAAACTTCCAGTCGACCCTAGTTAAAATCCAGGCTGAGCTAAAGGAGTGGGCGAACCTTAACGTTTCATGGTTCGGACGGTCTGCCCTCATCAAAATGGTAATACTACCTAAGCTCCTTTATCTGATGCAGACCATCCCTATACATCTCCCACCCTCCTTCTTCAAGTCTTACAAAAAAGACTGCTCGACATTTGTCTGGAAAAACCGTCCCCCACGCATAAAATACACCCGCCTTACGAGAACCAAAACAAGGGGAGGCATCGGTCTACCAGACATCCACCAATACTACCTAGCCTGCCAGTTAGCAAGGGTGGTCGACTGGAAGGTTCATAAACGAGAGAAAACCTGGGTCCCCCTCGAGAACTCCTTCTCTAGCATCCCACTACACGTCCTACCATGGGTTTCACCCACACACTGGCCGCCAAGCCTCAGATCGCACCCCCTTATCTCCCCCACCCTAGCATCCTTCAAGAACCTGATAAACACGGCCAACCTAACCTCACACCCGGGACCTATAACGCCCCTGCGAGAGAACCCAGAATTCCCCCCGGGGACATCACACCGCTTCCTGCTAGATGAATGGCCACATGAAGACATTCTGGTGCACCATATGTTCAAAAGAGGCCGAATCCGCCCTCTTGAGGACCTAGCAGCAAAATCTCAGACCCAATCATTTCCTTTCTGGTCCTACAGGCAGATAAGGAACTTCCTCACTACACGAAACCCCCCGACCGCTTGTCTGAGGAATCTCACTCAATTCGAAACCCTCTGCTCCCAGACCTCCCCACAGAGACACGTCATTTCTTTCCTATATTCACTGCTGCAAGAGGCACCAACCCTTAAACAGGCCGCCGATGGCGCCCGCTTGTCGTGGGAGAGGGACTTACAACTGTCCTTGTCCGACGACGAGTGGACTGCAATTTACACGTACGCACACAAAGGCTCGCTTAATGTAGCAATTCAAGAAAATAGCTATAAAATCATCACTAAATGGTATAGGACCCCTGAACGCCTAAACAAATTCTCTCCCTCAGTCACAAATAAATGCTGGAGGTGCAACTCAGCGGTGGGCTCGATGCTACACATCTGGTGGGAATGCGCACTCATTCAACCATTCTGGACAGAGGTACACTCCCTAATCGAAAAAGTCACAACCTACACCTTAGACTTCGGTCCCGCACAGTTCTTACTTCACCACTCCTCCCTCTCCAAACGCTCTTATCACAAATCATTAGCAATGCACATGGTTAGTGCAGCAAGACTCTGCATTCCAGCCCACTGGCGTTCCACTGTCACCCCCCCCATCAGAGAATGGCTGCACAGAATCTCTAAGATACAAGAAATGGAGGAACTGATCCACATCTCGCAAGAGAGAATGGAGAAGTTCACCACAACATGGGCGTGTTGGATACACTTCAAGTCAACAGAACAATACAAATCCATAATTCCCACGGGATAGGACAGATCCACGTGAACCGCTCCTCTGAAACCGTAGCTACCCCCCCCCTACGCATTGAGGGGTACCGAGGAAACTGGTGACGGCCCCCCAACATGCCCGTACCCCCCCCCCCCCCTACCCCCCCCCCCCCCCCCACCTATCAGACCCCTCCCTCCCCTCCTTCCTCCTCTCTTCTCCGCTCTACTCTAATTCCCTCCCCCCTTCTCTCCTTCCCCAGAAGACCGGAAATAGCTTGGCTCTTTTCGGTCTGCCCGAACCACATTGTGTAGGAGATCTCCTGACCACAGCCCGTATAAGGTCAAAACCCCGATAGCGCCAGAGGGGGGCCCGTTGAAGATGGCCCCACTGGCGCAACTCCTCTTCCACTTGCACTGAAGTACCCAAGTCTACTTAGGTTCCACACACCCCCTTTCTTATCCCCTACTCCAACCTTGCCTTCACTGGATATTACCGCAACTGGATATGTTACAAGACCCAACTGAAGGGACCACTGAACCCAAGGTCATACTTATATGATGTTTGTAATAATCCTTGAGATCCCATTGTACCTGCACATGCATGTTCACTTGCATTGTATGTAAAAGTTCTTTATACCTGTTTATTTTACCATTTTCTCAATAAAAACGTTATGGAAAAAAAAAAAAAAAAAAATGTTAAAATTACTTTAGATATACTTTAACATTTTTGCATACATACTTGAAATTTAAAGGCATGGTGTGTTCTCACTGAAAGTGTCGTAAATTGTGAAAAGATAGCATTACAGTGTTACTAAACCCAGGACCCTGCATTCTCTATATCTGGTCTTCCACAGTACGCCAAACATGGAAAAGCAATAGTTTTAGTAAATATAAACGGCTAAATACCTTTTCTCATCAGCAGTTAGAGCAGTCTTCTGACTTCTATCAGTGTCTGGTTAAAGCTTGTAGGAGGAGTTTTCATTCTCCCCTGATTGTCCTATGAAGCTGCAGGACCCCTGACCATCTGTCTGGACAGTGCTGATTGGCCCTGTGCTAATAACATGCACTCCCCCCAAGAAAAAAAGCTCAGTCTCTAGCAATACACACCAAACTGAGCATGTGCAGCTTGCCCCAAGGCTCTTTTCAATCAGCAGATAGATTGGGGACTGTAGAAGAAGGGGAGGATCCGAGAAGACAGCATCAAACGGCCTTTTTACACAAGTCCGTGTTTACATTACAGGCCATTGATACAGAAGTTCCATTGATAAAACACTGGGATTTAGTAATAGCTATTCCTTAATAATGGCCTGTAACATATGGACCACTGATTTTTCATTGAGAAGGTGAAATGGGGACACGTTGACTCATCATGTTGTTATTTCCCATAGAGAAGAATAAATGGGTTCATGTCTTTTTACTTTTTTTTTTTTTTTGCATATTTTTGGGTTTATTTGCTTGTTTAAGTTTTTTTGTTTAGACAATAGTAAATAAATAAATCCATGATCGGTGATCATTATGATATGTGCCGGGATAAATGTTAAAAAAATTGGATAAAAAAAATGTATCAAAACCATGTTTGGGCCTTTTTCTAATGTTTTTCAAAATGTTTGGTGTATTTTGTTTATATATTTTGGCAATAGGACAATTCAATTGCAACTTGAAAAACTTAGATGGTACACAATTTTTTTTTCCATATTGTTTTAGTGTATATTATTGTTATACGTTGAGAGACATCAAATAACAGTAAAATAAAATGCTTATATTAATTTCTCAAGGTGCTTCTTGCTTTCCCTTTTCATACCTGTTGTCTGAAACACCTTAACTAACAAAAAAACGACTTCCTAACAAAAAACACACCTATAATATAAGCTAAAGACACTCAGGAACAATTGAAACCCCTTTTAAGTCACAAAAACAACATTAGCCAGTGCAGCTCTCACGCTTTACAGTCTTTTCAATAACATTTTTTTTGTAATGTAATTAAAGAAACAAATGAAGAAGAAGAAAACGGGAAGAGACAGTCAGCTCCCGACAATGTATGGAAGGAAGATGGTGGTGCAGGAGTAGGTGGGCAGCAGCAGGGTGGCAGAATGCAGCAGAACAACACTGGGTTTTTTGGGCATGTGAGTATGTTTATTGAGGATAACAATGTACAAGGGGATTAAAAAAATAATGAACAGGGGGGTCAATTTCTCTTTAAATAAGAACACACATGGTGGGTATGGTTTCCAAGGTGGGCATGGTTTTATATTTATGTACTTGCAAGGTTGCTTTAACTTACCGTACATCATATGCAGATCAAAGGTCACCCCATTGATCTGCTATTAATGAACCACAGTATTTACAATGTAGCAGAATAACATTGCTACATTGTTATTCCCCTCAACACTGCTGACACTTTTCTGCTAGTGTCATGTATCAATCTAGTATCTAATATCAAGTACACAATTTGCAAGAGCTGCTTCTAAGATACTAAAGAAGTCATTGGAGTAAAATCAGACAACTTTGCTTATCCCTATTTAATAATTTTCTTATCAAGTGTGTATCCTATAAATACCATCTGGATAAAAAAACATGAAATTAGTTTGAGGGGTCACTTGCCTAAAATTAGATGTAATGTTCCAAGGTGGGTAATAACAACAAGGCATAATATACCTAGCTTCAACCCTTGTACATTTACCTATTAGTGTTTACCACCATTAGTAATCATTTGTTCCCATCCATCAATGTCTGTCAGTCTGTATCCTTCAGTGACTGTGTAAATACCAGTTTTGTGTCTCATTAGGTTTATTAGGATTGACCTTGTGTTAAACACAGGCATTGTGCATTTATACATTCATGGAATGTGGCGAATCCTAATATTCTTCTAATTATAGCAGGAGCTACATTATCTCATATATTATACGGCCGACTGGCTATTCCTCAGGTAACAAATAACCCATTTATTTATGTAACTGGGAAATGAATGATAAAGAACAATAAATTAGTTATCTAGGGAAATTCCTTTTCTACATTTGAACAAAGGATGCATTATATTTATACAATGGTGTCATTAGCTAGGATAGTAATAGACAAGAGTTGTGAAAACAAATTAATGTGGGATGACTGGGTTAGAATTGAAGGTCACTGTCAATAACATCGGAAATATGTAGGAAGCAGATCATGAAGTCAAATTCATGCATGACCTTAAAAAGAAACTGAACTCTGGAAGCTGTGCCCACTGAACTGACCAAATTTGGTTCCATGTATGGCAGGCTTTACTTTTGTTGTCATTTGGAAGAATGTCAGCCTTACAGACAGCTAAATGGATCACTGGTGTCAGTGGTTACTTATCCAAAAGATTACAGATGCTCCACTGGCGCCACACCTCTGTCTCTGCCAAGTGAAGTTGGAACTATGTAGGCACCATCAAATGGGAGGTCCATTTCCACCTGTTCAAGGAACCCCTAGCAACCTCTGGAGGAAACCTAGGGTTTCACAGACACTTGGCTTATAATGGGTGGTCTAAAGTAAAAGTACCACACTGTAGGATTCACACTGCAGGATAACAATCGTGAAACATGAATACTGTGTTAAAAAAAAAAACACTATATATCAGGGAGAATAAAGACACAGAACCCACTAGATCCCAAGGATTATACGGTAAAATGTCTAAGTTTTGGATAGAATATGGAATGACTGAGCCAGCATCTCAGTCCAGGAGCTGAATGCTGATCTTTCTTAACTCCTGAAAAAAGATGGTGCAATCCTTGATATGTAAAGTTGTGTATTGAATCCTGAGTTTTTATTTACCACTACCCTGGGGGGACCTTTTTAGGTAAAAAGGCAAACATTGCTGACCTTCTGGAAATTGCATTTTTCTTGGTTGTCTCTGACCACAATATATTCAGAGTCCCTGATACAATAAACATCATCATTAGGAAAGCAATACCTCCTGGTTTGCATTCTTGTTACATGGTAGTGGCCCAGAAAGTACTGAAGCCACTAAGCATGATAGCCAGGCAACTTGAATTCTCAGAAAGAGTGATGAGTAAATGCAATCTTCATACATCCTTATTAAAGGCCTCCTTTAGACCCACTGAAAAAATGTTTTGGTTATCAGATTCTTATAACGTTTAAGGCCTTTTCTGGGAAATCTCAAACCTATCATCTTGGCCTTGGTTCCCTACAACTATCCCATTCAGGCCACATTCAGAGCAATATGGTCAAAAAACTTCTGCTGGATTCTTAGTGAGATTAAATTAAAGTTTCATCAACAGGAAGTGATTTTAAGCATGCTTGGGATGAATATAGATTGCTACCCAGACATTATACCTAGACCTCATAAAAGGAAAAGAAATGAAAGTCTCGATGGACCACTTGGTCTTTTTCAGCCACCAATCTTCCATGTTTCTAGGTTTCTAACATTCATGCCAAAAAAGTAAAACCACATTTTTTTCATCCAGTTGAGTTGAGTTGAGTTTGCTATGCATTACTTTATGTTACAAAACCAGGTCAAAGGAAAGCAGAATGCCTGAGAGCACAAGGGTGTCCTATGTGAATCAATTATTTATCTAGTTTAAACCAATCTGTTATGTTATCCTTTCTTTATTTCATTTCCTTGTTAATTTGATTCTGGCATGAAAACTGTGAGCTGCGGATAAGCATAGAAAGTTAATGGTGACCTTGGAAATGTTACATTGCCTTGGGTGCTGCCAGAAGTTAGAGTATGTCATTCTTATGCATTTTTCTACTGGTACATTTTCCAAGCACTCAACTCAATTGCTTCAGTGAAAGCACAGCATTAGATAAATATTGTAAATGTTTTTAAGGAAGTCTTTAAACCAATCAATTAAAAAATCATATGACCTTGCCAAAATTTATTAAAAGGTCAGTCTACAGGAAACTGTTATTTCATTTTTTGGTTGATGCTGGAGAGTTAAATTATATATACAGTCACTTTTTTGGGGTCGAGTAGGTAAAGGGAAGGACCCCTGTGAGGTTTTCATTTGCTGTCTGTGTCTCCACCTGGGAGATTTGCCTTCACTATTTATCCTGGTGATCATTGTCACCAAGGCAAAAAGTAATAGAAAATCAAAACTTTATCATTTTCACTGAAAGAGAATGTGAGACTAAATCTTACAACAGGGACACCTGTTCCAATGGCAACGTCTAAGTCTGACCATACATTATACAATTTTCTTGTACAATTTTCCTTTAGATTTACTAAAATTATGTAATATGAGGCCAAACCTAAACACTTTTCATTTGTATGCAATCAAGGGGCTGATCGTGCATTTCAGGGCAGGGAGTTCCAGAGGATAGGAGAGGCTCTGGAGAAGTCCTAAAGGTGAGCATGGGGGAGGTACAAAGGGGGCTAGAGAGCAGGAGGTCCTGGGAGGAGTGGAGGGGACGATTTGGGCGATATCTGCAGATGAGGTTGGTGATGTAGCTGGGGGCGATGTTGTGGATGGCCTTGTATGTTGTGGTTAACATTTTGAATTTTATATAGTGGGGTAGGGGAAGCCAGTGAAGGGATTTGCAGAGAGGAGCAGCAGTCATGGATCGGTTAGTGAGGTGTATTAGTCTAGCAGCAGCATTCATAATAGACTGAAGGGGGGATAGCCTGAGTAAGGGTAGGCCATTAAGGAGAGAGTTGCAGTAGTCAAGGTGGGAAATAAGTGAATAAGTTGCTTTGTGGTGTCATTAGTCAGGAAGGGTCGAATTCTGGACATGTTGCGGAGGTCAAGGAGGCAAGATTTAGCCAGCTATTGGATGTGGGGGCTGAAGGAGAGGTCAGAGTCAAGGATTACACCCAGCACCCTGGCATGTGTGGAGGGACCAATGGTCGTGCCGTTGATCTTAATGGTAAAGTCATGGGGGGGCCGGGAAGGAGGAAATCATGCTCAGTTTTAGAAAGATTGAGTTTGAGAAAGTGGTGTGACATCCATACCAATATGTCATTCAGTAAGTTTGAGATCCCTGAGGAAATCGAGGGGATGAGTTGAGGAGTGGAGAGATAGATCTGGGTGTCATCGGGTTAGAGGTGGTATTGAAAGCCATGGGAGATTAACTGGCCCAGGGAAGAGGTAATTATGGGATGGATATTTGTATTTGTGTTCCTTATTGCTGATTGGACAGTTTACCCCGCTCTGAATCCAAGGGAGGGGGCATTGTCCCTGAGTGGATATTTGTTGTTACATGTGTTTCAATAAACAATTCATGTCCAGCTTTGTAACTGAGCTAGTCTCGTTTGTTTTTTTAGTTACAATATTCGGCTATAAAATCTGATATCTGAAGGTCCATATTGGAGGAAGCAGTGTACTGCCAGAAGCACTCAAGTGGAGTGCGACGGGGATCCGTTACAGTATGACCAGCTCAAGAGAGGATTTCCCATCACTTCCTGTTGCATCTCCTCTGGGAGGAGTTATTATATTAGTGGTGGCAAAATTTGGAATTTGGGTGGACTCAGACTGGGCCTTTTATTTTAAACTCATTTAGATGTTTAATCACTTCTGTGTTGCTATAGCTTACTATAGCTATACCTAACTTCTAGCATGTCAACTGTACATGCAATAGAAGCTTTCAATGCTTTGGGATAATGTAGTAAGGATGCAAAATATATGAAGGTATCAGGTGCTGGACTGCTGTTCTTAGATTCTAAAATCATTAGATAAAAGTGATATTTAGCACCAATTGCTCTGTATTTAAACAAGGCAATTTCATTAATAAACAAAATTATATTATGATGGCATAACATATAGTTGCTCATCAAGGATTCACCAGTCATGGGTTGCCTGAGCAGATGTCTCCTTCATCCCACTCCAAGGCACATGTATTAAAGTTGTGTGTTTTGACCAACATAACATGTACGTGTATGTAAACCCTAAGTATGAACTTCTCTTACTTGCTCGTTTTTGTCTGTCAAATTAGCATTTTTTGATATCTGCTTGATAAAAACCTGTTGATCCTGACAAAAAAAAAATCATTGAGCTGATAACTTTATCTTATCTTTGCCACTGTTAATTGTTATTAGCTTTAGTCACAGTTCTCCCTGTGAACTATAGAACACCTCTTCTTTGTTATGTGAAGGAGTCATGTTGTCCTAACACACTTCTTGTCCTAGAATGACAATACCACTCCTCCACAGATACAATATTGTGAGTGGGCAATGTCATACTAGGACAACAGGCAAACCGTGCAATGAAACATTCTAAAAAATGGTGCTAGTATCACAAAGAAGATCCCTAATAGGTAGTAGCATGATTTTTAAAAGGATCTTGTATTACATAAATGGCATTGTATCAACATAACCTTCATAATCCACCCAGTGAGCACAGTAATTTACATGTGTACAATATGCTTTGGCTTAAATTGTTTTGCTATGTAACTATGCTCTAGCTCAGAATTTAGAGAATGCCAAACTTTAACCCATTTCCACTGAGACCATGGTCTTTTGGTCACATGATGAAGTAATCACATTGACATAATCAATCTCAGCACTTCCTGCCCAGAACTGGAGCACGGGCACAAAGTCCTCTATAAGCCTTGCAATAATGAACAAAAACGAAAGTAGGCTGAGTAACATGTAACTCTCTCCCTCAAAGGTACCGCTGCGAATATGCCCAGGTCTATCTGGTTAGTAGAGAAGCTGCCTACCACAGACACAGCTCCATGCACACCGACAATTCAGGCTCAGTCTAGGAAATTTTGTTTTGTGGATTTGTTTTACAGAAACTTTAACAGAAAGGCATTCAAGGTACTCAAAAACAATATCTGGTATCAACAGGAGGACAAACAGGAGTGCAAACCCTATAGCAGCAGGCACATGTGAAAGTCCCAAACTAGGTCCCAGGAGCTGTCTGCCACCCAGCTTCCACATGACACTCTTTAGTGAGGAAGACAAAAGATCCTTCTCCAGACCAGAACTCCAGGATAGTACCCTCCAACAAAAATCCTTTAGCAAATCTTCTATAGGTCCTCAGTTCAGCAACTACTGAGGCCCAAACTGCAAATCATCCCTCATACTAGCTACCTCCCTGCAGCCCCATAAGAACTAGAACCCTCCCTGAAGAGAAAATAACACTCTGGAAAGGCCTCCCAAATATGTATCACCCCTCCCAGGGATTGGCCGAGGTCTGATAAATATTCACAATTGAGTAATTGACCCTCCCTACTCTATTTTATGGAAGCTTCCTCCAGAAACAGACAGGAGCAATCAATCATCCATCCTAGGAAAGCCTGACCAGACCAAAAGAACAGATCCCTGCTCCACTACAGTGAAGCAAAAGCCTTTAGGCTAACAGAGGCAACGCACTACAAATATATTTGTCAGCTCCCTAATACTATTCACATTGGGAAGCTAACAAATGTGTATTTATATGAATTAAGTGGGATATTATTATAGTTATGTTTTTTAAAATGGGTTATTTATTTACAGATATGCTAATAATGCAAGGTAGACTTTAAAAAGTATGCTTTAATTCAAATATGTAGCCATGGCAGAAACATAATTATGCAATGTGTAAATTTTATTTAATATTTCTTACCCTTTTAATTAAAATCCAGATACTATGCCGAAATGTGTGAAAAACTGCTATTTACTTTTATCACTGTAAGCAGAATGTGTGGAGCCTGCAATGCACTCCATAAGCCCTAATTAAATGTGCTAGGAAATCTACATAGATGGATGCATGGCATTTTAACTAAAGGCTTTGAGGTAGTAGAAAGCTGTTGCTTAAAAAGGGAAAATGTTAGAGTGGCCATTCAAACTTCACACTGATGTTTGAATTGGTCCAGCCTAATGAGAATTGGTGGATGTGTAGTGTGGAACGAATACCCTCTGCTAATGTCAGAGAGAGTTCTGGCTGAAATACAACCCCTCAACGCCCAACTTTCTGATATAGGAGGAGGTTGGAGCACATTATAGCACAAAGAAGGCAAACGACACACTTCTGCTAGATCTGCCACTTACATTGACTATGAACCATTAATAGGCAAAAAATGATTAGTTAAACCCGCAAGTTTTTTCTTACAGTGCTACCTTTTCATACACTAATGCCCCGTACACACGAGTGGAAATTCCGCCAGCAAAAGTCCGATGAGAGCTTTTGGTCCGAAAATGCGACCGTGTGTATACTCCATCGGACTTTTGCTGGCGGAATTCAAGCCAGGAAAAGTTTGAGAGCAGGTTCTCAATTTTTCGGTTGGAAAAAATTCTGACCGGAAATTCCGATCGCCTGTACCAATTCCGACGTGCAAAATTCCTACGCATGCTCGGAAACAATTTAACGCATGCTCGGAAGCATTGAACTTCATTTTCTCAGCTCGTCGTAGTGTCATCACCGCGTTCTTGATGGTCGAAAGTTCAGCAAACTTTTTTGTGACCGTGTGTATGAAAGCCAATCTTGAGCGGAATTCCCCCGGAAAAACCATCCAACATTTTTCTGACGGAAATTCTGCTCATGTGTACAGGGCATAACGCCTGCCTGGAGTTTGTATATTTATCCTATGCTTGCATGAGTTTCTCTGGGTGCTCTGGTTTCCTCCCGCACGCCAAAGACATGCTTATAAGTTAAAGCAGAACAATAGGCATAACTTTTTTTTTTTTTTCATTTTGGATAAAGTAAGGGAGGGTTATAACCCCTTTCAAACATTGGGGAGATTTACCTTCACTTCCTGTCCCATAGCCAAAACAGGAGGAATGTGAGGAAATACCTACAAATTATGGGAATTACTTGGAGCCACCCAGACATCAATTTTGTTTGGGAGCCACGTCGCACGACTGCGCAATTGTCAGTTAAAGCGACGCAGTGCCGAATCGCAAAAAGTGCTCTGGTCTTAAGCCAGCAAAATGGTCCAGTCTGAAAGTGGTTAAAAAAAAATTGGAGTCTTTTTTTTCATTTATTAAGCAAATATTAAAAGTAGTGATTAAATACCACCAAACGAAAGCTCTGTTTGTGTGGGAAAAAAGATAACAATTTCATATGGATGCAGTGTTGAATAACCGCGCAATTGTCATTCAAAGTGTGACAGCGCTGAAAGCTGAAAATTGGCCTGGGCAGGAAGGGGGTTAGAAGTGTTCAGTATTGAAACGGTTAAAGATCATTGGTGCCATTTGTTGCTAATAAAACCCCTAGCAACCTCCAGAGGAACCCCAGTTGAGTAAAGCAGATCTAGATGATTTAACCAAAACAAATAGACAGCATTGAATTTATTGAACAATCAGAGTCGGTGCAAGGATAGGCACAAATTTTCTCTTTACAATATTCAGGTGATGACAATTAGAATAAAGACTAAAATGATAAAAGACAAACTATTTTATCCTTCAAATGCCTCTCTTCACAGCATGCAGCCAAACAAGACATAAGCCCAAAGCTGCATAATGCCTAACTGACTGCTGTGAATAGTGAGACAGGACAAGAGGATTAAATAATAGCTTGGGTAAAGCTACTCTTATGCCCTAGAGACCTAGAAGCACTGTTTGTGGATGAGCATAAGGATGCATAGCCATATCCAGGTTCTTCCTACCAAATAATGCTTTCTGAATACAATACCAGAAACAGCCTTTAATGTATGCATGGTACTATATATTTCAGCATACCTGCCAGCCAATGGGCAAGAATATCCTTGACAGTTGCTAAATAATAGGTTTACAACTACACCCTCTAAATAAATAAAACACTTGAACCTAGGGGCAGTGTCTGTATGTCTCATCACTGTAAAGCAGTGCCAAGTCTCAGTGACTCCTGTGGTTCTTCCCCCTGTGCCACGTACACAGGAACGGATTTTCCGTCAGAAAAATCTTGGATGGTTTTTCCAACGGAATTCCGCTCAAGCTTGGCTTGCATACACGCGGTCACACAAAAGTACTTTCGACCGTCAAGAACGCGGTGACGTACAAAACTACGACGAGCCGAGAAAATTAAGTTCAATGCTTCTGAGCATGCGTCAAATTGTTTCCGAGCATGCGTAGGAATTGCTACAGACAATCGGAATTTCCAATCGGAACTTTTTCTGACCGAAAAATTGAGAACATGCTCTCAATCTTTTGCTGGCTGGAATTCGGCCAGCAAAAGTCCAATGGAGCATACACACGGTCGCATTTTCCAACCGAAAGCTCTCATCGGTCTTTTGCTGTCCGAATTTCCGATCGTGTGTATGCGGCCTTACCCTCCCGACTAGTGCTAGAACCAAGGGTCTGGCCCCAAGAAGTATCTGAAGCCCAAGAGTTGATTGTTTCAGCTCCTGGCCTTCAGATACTTCTGCAAATCGCTCCATAAAACAGAAGCAATGTAAACACAATGGGGTTGCAATGGGGTTGCAAAATCTGGTGTCGCTGTGCATGGTAGCCAATCAGCTTCTAACTTCAGCTTGCTTTGTAAAAAAAAAACCTGGAAGCTGATTGTTTTTTATGCACCAGATTTTGCTCTCTCCAATTTTAGTAAATCAACCCCACTGTGTTCTGATAGTGTAGGAGGGGGTTAGACCCTCTGTCATGTCTTTATTTAGATCTGTGGCCTTGTTCACCTCTCTATGTACTGGTGATGATTGTTATTGAGAACAAAAATAAGGGGTAATCCAACATTTTGGAGTTGTGCTCAGAACAAGATCTGAGGGGATATCGTCCATTGGGGACGCCTGTTTTAGAAAGAGCAGAATTCCTCAAAATTTGGTAAATTTCCTCGACCTTCATGTTGCATCTCTGGGACAGGAAGTAAAGGGATATTAGGATTAAATTCCTGACCTGTTAGACACCAGTACATCATATGTGAAAAACTGTAATCTCTGGTCAACACAACATTGGCATGTCAATCAGGCTAGTAGAAAGCAATTCACCTTACTTAAACATACACGCCATCTGAACGCCCAGTACCAGATTTTAAAAGACAGAACTATGGAAACTAGTTATCCAGGCTTATTTAATAAAACTAAAATATATAAAGTTGGACAAATTGCAGAACTGCATAATAAGCGGTCACCTGTATGATGTTCAGGCATCCCCTTGAAGCCCTCAGACCTAGCCAATTAGAGGTAATTATGAAAATCCTATTACTTAAAAGCATCTTCAAGGCATTTGTTGGCCAAAAGGAAAGTGTGGGAGGGTGTAGGTAAGTTCACAACAGAAACAGAATGTCCATCTGGTAGCTTTCTGGGCTCCCAGAGATCAGTCATGTTGTCAATTTAGCATATGCGTGAGAGAAACTGATGCCCGTTTTATTAGATTACTGAAAGAGAAATGTTGACTGGTAGCTAGAGATAAATACACAATGCATTTGGATTTTTTTTTTTTTTTTTCTTAAAGTACAGTTGTGATTTAGACAACAATCTGCTTACGAAACGTCTGGCTCTAGATTCCAGCTAGAGGATATGGGGATTTGTTTTAAAAAATTGGATGCATTACATAAAGTAGCACAGGGACCTGGTTCTTAAGTAAGGTATTTAATGGAAATTAAAAGTTTTATTTTTATTTTATTTTTTATTATTTCACTAGCATGCTAATGAGAGGGGAAAAAAAGAAGCAGTGAATACAAACTGTAGGTTTGCAGGTTAAGCTTTAAGACCCATTGTTTCAACAAATGTACACATAATACATACATAACAATGAGAAGACTAAGGGCCGGTTCACACAGGGGCGACACGACTTGCAGGCCGACTCTGTGAGGCGACCTGCACTCGACTTCAGCGGCGACTTGCAAAACGACTTCTATATAGAAGTCAATGCAAGTCGCCTCAAGTCGCCCCCAAAGTAGTACAGGAACCTTTTTCTAAGTCGGAGCGACTTGAGTCGCTCCTATTAGAATGGTTCCATTGTACAGAACGGAGCGCGACTTGTCAGGCGGCTAAGTCGCCTGACAAGTCGCCCCTATGGGAACCGGCTCTTAAGCCTGGTACACACTATCCATTTTTTGGGTTCTTTTCATTCAATCCAGCTGAATTAATAAACAAAAAAAAACTGAGGAGCTCGTTGTACTAACTATCCAATGTTAGTACAGCGATATCCCTGCTGTGCTATTGTGTCCTGATAGGGGGACTGACCCCCACTAGAACACAAGGTCAGCGTTCTCAGCCATTGGCTGCCAGCTCTGATCGGATGCCTGTTTTCCAGCATGCCTGTTCAACAGAAGCTGGCCCATGTGTACCAGGTTTAATGGAAAGAAACCTTTTAAAGTGGAGGTCCGCTGAAATTTTTTTTTTTTTTTTAAAGTCAGCAGCTACAAATACTGCAGCTGCTGACTTTTCAAATATGGACACTTACCTGTCCAGGGCGCCCGCAATGTCGGCACCCCAAAGCCGATCTGTCGCTCGGCTCTCGGGTGCTGCCCAGCCGCCATCTTCGATGAGGGAATCAGGAAATGAAGCCTTGCGGCTTCACTTCCCGGTTTCCTACTGCGCATGCACGAGTCGCGCTGCGCAATCCGGATGGTCCCCTGCTGTCTCTGGGATCCATGTGTTTCCCAGCAGACAGCGGGGGGGGAGGCATAGACTCCCGTGGGAGTCTATGCCCGGAGGTGGGTGCAAATACCTGTATTATACAGGTATCTGCACCCCCCTCCCCCTGAAAGGTGCCAAATGTGACACCGGAGAGGGGGAGGGTTCCGAAAAGCGGAGGTTCCATTTTTGTGTGAACCTCCGCTTTGAGCAAACCTATCAGGAAAGAGATACAATTTCTGGCTTCTTTTAGAAAATGGTAATTGTCTATTGTCACACTCAACAATTGTGCAGACAGTGAAGGCAATACTCCTGACTTACAAAGGTCTAGTTTAGCGATTCTCAAAGTGCTAAAGTTTTTTCCACTTTTGACAGGAAATTAGAGATTTCTGGACTTGTTTACCATTAAGGATGTATACATCATGCAAGCAACTGATCCGCAGGAATTCAGAGCAGCAATGGGACAATAGTGAGCAGCAAATCCTTAATTAGGATAATTAAGATCAATACGACCATTGCTCCTTCTCAGCATGTTAGCATGACTTCTGTACAAATCTAAATCATGAACTAATAGGAGAAGGCATAGACATAGCCAGTAGCAGACAAAGTCAGCAAGGGGCCCCCTATACACAAATTATATTTGGACCTATTAATAATATTGTAATGACAAGTAACTTAAACTTATGGTTCACTGAATTGTGAAAAATAAGTAATTTTAAGCAAAAACTCTGAACAAAAATTATACGTATGTTTGCAAAATGTACATTTTTGGGAGAAAATTATGACGAGATAAAATAGCAATTGGAGTAAAAATAACTCATCCATCTTAGTGACTTGACCCTAATATGTCACTGTCACAAATCACTGTACTGTAACAGCACATTATACTGCAAAATGCCATTACAGCAAATTGCGTAAATTGCACTGTAATACCAAACTGGAGCAACTACATTTGATATCACCTAGCAAGAATCTACAAACTAGAATAGAACATTGTATCTTCTGTGAGGACAGCGACTGTGATAACACATTATATTATCCAAAAGAAACATATTATGCTGCAAAAGCTGTTTATATTAAAATGATCGGTATTCAGCTCCCACCATCCCTTCTGATATGGTGCCCCCAAATTCAACCACCACTACACCCCTCCCCCCTAAGTTTCTCTCCAATTCATTCATCAAATTTATACTCCTCCCTAATAAAGGCCCCTTGACACACTGGCGTTCAGCGGGGGGGGGGGGGGTATAATTTTACTGACCACCAATGTAATGGGAAAATTTACACTGACACCCGAAAGGTGGCATGTACACTGGTTATTTATGTAATGGGGGCATTTATACTGCCCACCAGATTAATGGGGGCATTTATTTTCACCACCATTATTTTGGGGACATAGGTGTGCGCACAGGGTGTGCGGGATGTGCCTGGGCACACCCTAATTTCTGGTCCAGCCGCACCTGAAGTATGCTGTCCAGTTCTGGGCACCAGTCCTCAGGAAGAATGTACTGGAAATGGAGTAAGTGCAAAGAAGGGCAACAAAGCTAATAAAGGGTCTGGAGGATATTAGTTATGAGGAAAGGTTGCAAGCACTGAACTTATTCTCTCTGGAGAAGAAACGCTTGAAAGGGTATAGGATTTAAATTTACAAATACCATACTGGTGACCCCACAATAGGGATAAAACTTTTTTGCGGAAGGGAGTTTAACAAGACTCGTGGCCACTCATTAAAATTAAAAGGAAAGAGGTTTAACCTTAAATAACGTAGAGGGTTCTTTACTGTAAGAGCGGCAAGTATGTGGAATTCCCTTCCACAGGCGGTGGTCTCAGCGGGGAGCATCGATAATTTAAAAAAAACTATTAGATAAGCACCTGAACGACCACAACATACAGGGATATACAATGTAATACTGACATATAATCGCACACATAGGTTGGACTTGATGGACTTGTGTCTTTTTTCAACCTCAACTACTATGTAACTATGTAATATGTAATCACCCCATGCACATTAGCACTATCACTCTGTGTGCCAGCGGGAAGATAGGAAAGATCTCCCTCTTACCGGCTCTGCCATAAGGTAAGTGCTTACACACTCCTCTTTTACTGTGCCGGAAGGGAGATCAATGTTTTTTTTCTGGGGCCATATATATGTAGACACACACGCATGTGTTTTTGCATGCATGTGTTAATGCAATAGGCTGCACACACCTTTGATTGGGGGCCTGATGCTCAGTGTAAATTCCCCTATTACATTGATGCTCAGTGTAAATTCCCCTATTACATTGATGGTCAGTGTAAATTCCCCTATTACATTGATGGTCAGTGTAAATTCCCCTGTTACAGTGGTGATCTGTATTCATTTTTTCACCCTCTTATTGGTTGGCGTAAATGTCAATACATTGTTGTTCAGCCTGAATATATTGCAGCTTACCAGTCCTTAGATGTAGTGGCTGCATTTTTTTTCCCTTAATACCTAAAGGCAAAACTTTTTTTAGTTTTATGTAGAGTGGAGGAATTAGAACACCTGTCAGTTGTTATTGCTGTCTGTGGCTCTGTTAAGGAGATTCACCCTCTCTGTTTTTCCTGTTTACCATTATCATTGAAAGTGAAAGTAAAAGAAAATCCCAAATTTTAGTTTGCCCTCAGAACAGTAATAGAGGGGAAATCTTCCAATGGGGACACTAGTTCTGGTGACCTGGTAGGGTCCCCAAGGAATTCTCTTAATTTGCAGGGATTTCCTTTCACTTCCTGTTTGTCTTATTCCTGTTTGTCTATAGGACAGGAAGTGAAGGGAAATTTCCACAACGGGATACAAATGGCGGGAAAAAAAATCTGACAGGGGTTATAACCCTCACTTACTCTATCCAAAATAAAAAATAAAATGTTTTCCTATAGTTCTACTTTAACTTTCACCTGCCGATTCTGTGAATACTACAATTCCTTGACCTTCAGGTCTATGTTTTTTTCTCTACTAAATCTAAGGAGCATCATGGTTTTCACACAGGCTGGACTTTAGCCATGTCTGCTTTTGTTCATCTCCACCATATGGTGGATTGATGGGATAGTAGTTTACATAATAATGATAAGGTGCTTTGTTTTTTTCTTTCTACCTCACAGGAAATGACAAGGACACTGCATTTCTGGCAAGATCTATGGGTAATGTCTGTATTTCTAAAAATGTTCTTGGCCTGAAAAATGAAAAATAATGCGGCCACCACATCTAAGAATCAGTTAACTGGTAAACTGTTTTTGAGTTTAGATATGCTATAAGTGACTGCTAACCTTCTGGGAGAGTCTAAGGCTGGATTCACACCTATGCATTTTTAGTGCTTTTTGCATTTTGCAGACTTGCACAACAGTCCATTTACCATGGTTTCCTATGGAACATGTTATGCAGTGCAAATCTGCAAAATGCGAAAAGCACTAAAAATGCATAGGTGTGAATCAGGCCTAAAACATTACCCAATTGTTGCAGTCAGAGTGTTCCAAAATATAACAATCTTGCTATGATGTTAGATACACCTGCACATAGCTGACAAATTCCCAAGTAATATTAAATAGTGACTTCCAGTGCTATTCATACTCAATAATGATCCTTACAAACCCAAGTCCCCAACAATATATAAATCCATAATTTAAAAATAAAACTTTTAGATATGCTAGCCTAATATTGCAAGATTAACCTGGCTTGAACAGGAAACACCCCTTCCAAAAAGATACAGAATAGGACATCAAGTAGTGCAGAAAGAGGTGGTAACGATAATTAAGACTTTACTTCATGCCCATAAGTTTTCTAAATCCAAAACTTATTTTTTTAGTGTTGATTAGAAAAGGGAATAATTAGGGCTGGGGTCACACTGCTGCGATTTAATTTTGATCCGACTATTAGTGTGATTATGTAGTGCAACTTCAATGTCACTTTGGTGCTGCTTTGAAGTCGTTTGCATATTCTATGGGGCCAAAATCACGCTCGAATTACACCAAAGTAGTACAGGAAACGTTTACAAATTCGCGCCATGCTGAGTTGCGTTGATGTGAACAGGCACCATTGAAAACAATGTGATTTCAAGTGTCATGCTATTCTGTGTGACTTAAGTCACATTTGACATTGCACTATTGTTAACAGAGCCTAAAATTTGAATTTATTTTTCTGCTGTCTGTGTTCCACTGGAGAGATCTCCCTTCACTTCCTGTCCCATAGACACAACAGGAAATCTCTCAAAAGCTCTCTGTAAAAAAAAAGATCTCTCCAAAAAACTTGCCAGCCATGCCTCTTACTAAATACCTTGGACTGCCTACTTTCCAAGAAGGGGTAATTTGGGGGATATTTGTACTGTCTCAAGAAATGAGACAGGCCATCAGGATTGATCGATTTTCATATCTATCTATATATATATATATATATCTATCTATTTTTTTTATATATATATATATATATATATATATATATATATATATATATATATATATATCATAGTTTGTGGACTCTATAACTTTCCTACAGACTGAATAATATACACTGACTTCGGGTTTTTGCACCAAAGAAATGTAGCAGTATACATTTTGGCCTAAATTTATGAAGAAAGATTATTTAATTGCAAAATGTTATAACACAAACAAAGAAAAACTCTTTTTTTATTTTATTTATTTTTTCATTTGTTTTTGTGTGAAAAAAAATGATAAAAATGTCATATGTGTACAGTGCATGATGGCAAAATTGTCATTCAAAGTGTGACAGCACTGAAAGCTGAAAATTGGCCTGGGCAATCCGGTATCCAGGTAGCCGGTATTAAAGTTAACTGGCAATTGCTCAGTCATGCCACACTGTGCGCAAATTACATTTATATAAATTTTTTCACAAAAATAGAGCTTTCTTTTGGTGGTATTTAATCACTACTAAGTTTTTTATTTTTTGATATATAAAAAAATACAGAAAAAAAAAAAAGTTTCTGTTCTAAAATTTTGCAAACAGATTTCTTTCTTCATAAATTTAAGCCAAAATGTAGTCTGCTAACTTTCTTTGATAAAAAAAAAAATTATTCAAATCAGTGTATATTATTTTGTTTGTGTGAAAGTTATTGAGTATACAAACTATAGTATATATATTTGAAAACTGATTAGTCCTGATGTACTGACATACTAGTCCTGATGTACTGACTCATTTCTTGAAAATAGATATTTCTAAATTTTTTTTTTTTTGAAAAAAGAGTATAATCTCATGCTCATGCAATTGAAAAAAAAAAAGATATACCTGTTTTAGCATTTAAAGCTGAACTCCATCAGTTTACCATACCATACAGTTCCATAAAAATTACTTGTATTATTTTATTACAATGATCGACAGATATGTGTAAGTTTATTTCTTTCTTGATCTGTAAAACCTTAATAAAAAACATTGAAACATAAAGCATTGAAACATAAAGCTGAACTCCAGACAAACAGCTAAATACACACATGAGATACATATGTGAGAGCGGTTTTACCTGCCAAAAGATTTCAATTTCTGTCCATCCAGTACTACAATTTACATAGTTCTACCCTTATCCTTAACTAGCTGTAGACCTGATCTTTATCTGCACTGATCTTTATCTGCAGTGGGTCTCATTTCTTGAGACAGTACAAATATCCCCCAAATTACCCCTTCTTGGAACCCCCCCCCCATCCTTCGATTGGACAGTGAAAGGAGAAGCAGCACACTGAGGAGTTCATCTGTGCTATCTCCTCCTATCACTATGCAGTATACGTGATTGGATCCTTGTGCTGATCCCACCACTCCCCGCCCCCCAAACTCAACTGTACAGGCTGCAAGAGGCCCTAAGTCAAATACAGCTGCTGCTTGCATTTAAAAATACATTTAATAACGTATTAATGATATCAGATCTGCATTCATTTATGCCTTTTATATCTGCCAGGAGTTCAGCTTTAACATACATAATGGAAAACTTCTATGTACATGACAACAGGAGAAAATAATTGTGGATGTATATGTTTTAATTCCCTATGTATGGTGAGGTTATGCTGATTGTATGCCTGGAAGAAAATTGTTAATGTATAAGAAGATTTAGAAGGTCACAGAGATAAACCGCTTTTATAAAGTGTGCCCCTGGGTACATTTTGTAAAACTTTAAGAAGATTAAAACAATACAATAAACACTAAATACAATATAATAAATATCAAAACAATAAACAGCTTATATCACTTATAGAGGGTGGAGCTCTAAGAGAAAGCGATTTGAATAAAAAGTAATGTAAAATATATTCATAATGAATATATAGATTGTTGGCAGTGTATATGACTTTTAACCAAACACAATTTTTTTAAAGAAAGCTATTGGTAAAAGGTTATAGGAAAAAAAAGATACTTACTTTCAAAATCTCTCTCATCTCCAGGACTTAATCCACTAGGGGAAACGGAAGAGGCCACAGTAGACTTGGTGAAGATACCACTAATGAACTTCAGCATCTTCCTGTCCCTAGCTGCAGATGCCTTGGCCTTGTCCCCAGTAGGAGATGCTCCCTCCTTCCCTAGTTTCTTCAAATCTTCAGGTAGTAGGTCTAGGTCACTGTTGTCCACTGTCCTACTTTTTCCCTTTCTAAATGCTTTGGGGTCACATGATGATGGAGACAACAGGTTTTTTCCACCCCCAGAAAGTTTTGGAGTCTCTGCTCTTGGGCTGCTTTTTGTGGAGGACTTTGAACGACTTTTACTTCCTTCATTTTCAGGCCAGGACAATCGGTTGGAGCCACTTTTTTGGCTTTGACTTTTTTCACGGGGCTCAGATTTTTCCACTTGACTTTTAGAGGCCTTGGTGAGCTTGAGAATTCTACTCCCTTTTTCTTTACATGGTGTTAATAGAACAGGAGTTATCTTTACTTGCTCAGGAGGCCCAGACAATCCTGTTAATCCTATTATTGGAGTACCTGGAGCTTTGGTCTTGCTATCCACTTGGGAGTTGTTCTTCTGAGATTCTCCAGACCTGTCTGGACTGATTAAGAGGGACACAGTCACTGGTGCTTCACGATATGGTGTTCCAGGTTGACAGGGTACAGGCAGAAGTGGACTGGATGGAGAGCTGAAGGAATATCTGGGCCCAGAAAAAAAAGTAGGACTTGAATGCTGCCGAGGGCTTCCGCTAAGCCGATTAGGAGAATTCTGAAGAAAGTAGTCAGAGGTGACACTAGTACTGATCCACATAGCATTCTGCCTGTGAAACAATCTTTCCTGACGCTTACTCTTTCCAGGATCGTCACTGTCTGGGGTGAGATCTTCCTCCTCACCATGCAAAGAGGTGGACACATCACCACAGGGTGAAACGGACACGACAAGCGTAGATTCTCTAGTCTTTTGTGTGGTTGATGTTAGCTTACTGGGGCTTGAAGTTTTGTTTTCTATCAAGGTAACGGGCCTATCACTAGTTGCTTTGCCACCTGGAGATTTAGTCCCAAAATTCTGTGCTCTGGCTCCTGGATATGTCCCTGTGCCAGTCACTGGAGCTTTTGTAGTAGATGAAGGTTTATTTCTAGGGGCTGGTGTTGGTACCGTGTCACAAGATAAAGTCACTGGTTTAGTAATAATACTTGGGGCTTTAACTGGTGTGACAGTTGTTGCTCCAGTAGGTGCAGTTTTGGATGCTGTAACAGGTGGTTTTGCTCCAGGGTATGTGCCAGTATCTCCACTTTTTGTTGCTTTGCTTCCTGTAGACTCTTCGCTACCTGCCCCTGCAGTTGCTGTCTTAGCTCCTCTTGCAGCAGTTCTCGCAGCAATTATTTTGGCCTCACTAGGCTTTGCAGCAATTACAGGGGCTCCTCCAGAACGGGATGCAGAAAACAATGCTGATGCAGTGCGGGCAGCACTTATTGGAGGAGCTGTAACACGGGGTATGCTGGATGACACTACACATGGTTTGTCAATATTTTCAGAAACTTTGTTAGGCTTCTCTGTAGAAACTGGTAAAGCACTTGAGTGTGGTGGCGAGTCAGATGATACAGCTGGTACCTTTATTGCCTTTAAACTGCGACGGGTAATTCTAGATTCAGTAACTGGTTTCTCAGGGCTGACACCCTCAGTGATTCTGGAACCAGACACTGGTGTTAAAGGACTGCATATTAAATCCCTGGACACATCAGTATCCAGTGCTGGTCTTCTGATGAGAGATCCTCGAATTACCCGCACTTCTCCAAAGCGAAATTCCCTTTGACTAAATGGCACTGGAGCACTAGCTGTTCTGGTGTCTTTCATTGCTGGTGCAGGAGCTCCTGAAGATTTGGTGTTTTGCACAGAAGGGTCTCCACTGCTTGGTGCACCTGTGCGCTTGTCTCCCTGTACTGAAGCTGCATTACTTGCTGTGTGAGAACTCTTTTGATCCTGTTTCTGAGTTGTAGCACTTGATGACCCTGTGTCCTTATCAGTTGGTGCTGGTACTGGAATACTAGATGCCATAGTATTACTCTTTACCTCTTTGGGGATTGAAGGTTGAGATTTCCCAGTGGCTCCCGATGTTTCAGTTGCTAATGGTGTTGGTTTCTTTGTTGTACATTCTGCACTGGCAACTGTACTAGAGCAAACTTCTTGAGGCGCGTGACTCATAATACTTGATGTCTCAGGGGTCGGTGCTGTTTCTGTTGTAGTGCCATTCATATTAGCTGAAGCATCTCCTTCTCCCGGTAGTGAAGAAGATGTATCGCTTTTGTGTTTGGCCCCCATTTCCAAACCTGAGGAACTGGCAATTCCTGTGGCCTTCTCTTTAAGCACCGTAGCAGTACTATGTGCACATTCTGCTTGCTTTGGAACCAATGTTTCAGCTTCAGATGGGACAGATTTTGAAGGAACTGGTGGTGGTGCATTGTTAGTACCTGAAGTCACCTTTGCTGTAACACCTGTCTCCACGCTGCTGTTAATCACAGGTAAACTGGCTTCTGTGGTGGACCTTTCTTTTCCTCCACTCACCCCGGAACCAGAAGAGGGCCCTCCCCATGCCCAGACATCAGAAAATTCCCTATCCAGAGATAGGCAATGGGCCAATCCAGGGGTGCTTCCAAGAGAGGGGGTGTCATGTCTTCGGTATACCTCGGTGCTCTCTGATTTTTTGTCCTCTCCTACAGCCTCTAATTTGACTAGGGTCAATGAGATGTGGTAGGTGGTCCTGCGCTGAAGGGTGGCTCCTCTGCTCATGGGTCCCCTGAGTGAGCAGCTTGCAAGGATAGCACGGGCTGCAGAATAGTCTGCCTGATGAAAGACGGTGCTTGTCTAAAATCAGCTCAGCATATCCATCATCTGATGAACCACCTCCTCTCCACACAGGTGTCCCCACAACATATATCCAATGTACTGGCAGAAAGCACACACCCAGAAATGACAGCAACCGGCTATCTGCAAATAATGCACAGCAACAGAGGGAGACAGCAACCGTTCAGAGGTGAGACCTCATTGTTAAAAAGCATCACTGCACTGGCTCAGTACTGCATAAGGCACTGATGCTGCTGCTTCCGAGAGCTCCTTTGTAATTCAGTCCCATTGTTTTCCAGGTGAAATGTTAGGTGACCAGGTGACACCATAATCTTCTGTGTCCTCCACAAGAACAAGATGCTTGCAGTTTCTTCAATGCAGCAGCAATCCCTGAATTACATGCAGGTTACAGTGATTGGAGACAGGCTTGTCACAGATATCCATTCACAGAGACACAGCCAGCTATTCTTCTGCCTCCTCCAGCGTTCGAGCTGCCGTTTAAAACGAGCACTTCAATTTTGCATCTCATAGGAAGAGTTTGTAAAGGAGGGGGCTAGGAAGTGGTGTAATCGCAGAATAATATGCCACCCAAGCGTGTTATAAAGACTAGCAGGACTCACTATTCATGGTATAGGAATAGGAGGAGCTGTGATTGCTGCTTGTTACACCCACACTAGAACCTGGGTCCTCAGGATTCTGTGATTTATAGATCAGCATTTCAGCTTATTATAAAAAATGGAGGAAGTACATTTTCAGACCATTTTTTATATTTTCTGTCATTTTAATTCAATTAAAATTGTAATTCATTAATTGGTTTGAAAACTAATTGGAGAATATATCAGCCTAATCCCACCCTCCGTTCAGTCATATTGCTATTACTCCAAGCAAATCTTTTGTAGGACTACAGAACCCAACACTCCCCCATCTGCTAGTAGCTGCAGCACTACATGTCCCTGCAAGCCCAGCCAGTTAGCACCTAAAAGATCATGAAAACCATTAGATTATTTTAAAACAAAAGATTTAAAGCTAAATTGAACTTTCAGCATTTTTTTAGGCTCCATCAGCACCTATGTAGGTGTGACATTGCACGTGCATTTTTACGACTTGCGCTTTAAGGGCAGTCCATTCATTTTAGTAAGCTGCCCTATGCGTGAAAATCGCATGAAAAAAGCGCAAGCACCTTTTTAAAATTCTGGTTGCGCCCAAATGCATGATATTTTGATAGCATGTGTATTGGAGTGTGAAAATGCATACACATTAGCAAGGTGCGATAGGATTCTATTAAGAATTAAAAGGTATGTGTTTTTTTTGTGTGTTGTGGGAATGCCTGCCTGCATTTTGCCTGCATCGCAAAAATGTGAACCTAGCCTAAGAAGCTTAATTAACTAAATTAACAGTTGTAATCAGTCTAAAGTGATTCTAAAGTAAAATTTGAAAGTAAAAAACAAAAAACAAACATGTCATACTTACATGCTCTGTACAATGGTTTTGCACAGAGCAGTCCCTATCCTCCTCTTCTGGTGTGCGCCACAGGCACTCCTGGCCAGGGCCGGGACAAGGGGCGGCTGACCTAGGCACTATGGTATCACGTGGGGTGGGGGGACACCATAAGGAGATTGAGGGGGAGGGTATTTGTGTTGTGAGGGGGAATTTGGGGGGGCTGCAGGGGGTAAGAATTGTTCTAGGAGGGGAAATGGGGGGGGGGGGTGAGGGTGCTAGGAGTAATGATTCAGGGGGATTTGTGTTGGGGGGGGGGGGGTGTTGGAAGAGGATTTGTGCTGGTTGGGAATATTTGGTGGTCTGTGCTAGAAGAGGTGATATGGTAGAGGGGGAAGGAGATTTGTGCTTGGAGAAGAACATTTTTCTTTCCGGGAGGGGGGGGAGTGGCAGTTTGTCATGTTCGCCTTGGGCTCTAGGTGACCTTGTCCTGACATTGCTCCTGGCTACTCCTGCTTTTGAGTCCCCCACTCAGCAAGCTGCTTGCTAAAGGGGGGTACTCATGCAGGCTCACTACTGAGCCCCGCTGTGTGTGTGACACACACAGTGGGGCTTTGTCCCACCCCTCGCTCTGTCGTTATAGGATTTGATTGACAGCAGCAGGAGCCAATGGCTCCCCCTGCTATTAATCTTCCCTGTGAGGAGGGAGAGCACAGAGAGTGTGGCTCAGTCCTGCCCCCAACTCCCTCCTTACTGGCTGGGATTGACAGCAGTGAGAGCCAAACGCTCCTCGCTCCCTCATCATAGGATTTGATTGACAGCAATGGCTCCAAATTCTGTATCTCAGCCAATCAGGAGAGTCATGGAAGAGTCGCTGCTGTTTGCACTGAATCGACATCGGGCTCAGGTAAATATAAGAGGGGTCTGAGCAGGAATCCTGGATACAGAAGGATTTTCTTACCTTAATGCAGAGAATGCATTAAAGAAGTTGGCTGAATGTTTTTTTATCATCATGCATTCTATGCATGAAGGTGAAAAACCTTCAGTGTGCAGCAACCCCCGCTAATACTTACCTGAGCCCGGTCCCCATCCAGCAATGTGCACGATAGCAGAGGCTCTCCCTGGACTCTCTTTCCTGATTGGCTTAGATATAGCAGTTGGAGGCATTGGCTCCCGCTGCTGTCAATCACAGCTAGTGAGGAGGGGGCGGGACTGAGCATGCATGAGTGTCCCCAGAGCAAACATCTTGCTCTGGGGGCACTCTGCAAAAGGGAGAAGACATAAGCACAGGCAGAGGACCCTTGAAGAGGAGGATCAGGGCTGCTCTGTGCAAAAATTATTTTAAAGAGAAAAAAAAAAAGGCTTTAGAACCACTGTAAAAAAAGCTTGCGTTTGTTAACCCCCCAAAAAATATTGGATCCTGTTCCCTTAACCACTTAAGCCATGGACCATTTGGCTGGCCAAAGACCATAGCACATTTTGCGATTAGGCACTGCGCCGCTTTAATTGACAAATGCGCGGCCGTGCAATGTGGCTCCCAAACAAAATTTACTTCCTTTTTTTCCCACAAATATAGCTTTCTTTTGGTGGTATTTGATCACCTCTGCAGTTTTTATTTTTTGCGCTATAAACAAAAATAGAGCGACAATTTAAAAAAATAACTTTATTTTTTACATTTTGGTATAATAAATATCCCCCAAAAATATCTAAAAAAATTTTTTTTTTCCTTAGTTTAGGCCGGCAAGTATTCTATAATCACAATAAGCGATTATTGATTGGTTTGCGCAAAAGTTATAGCGTCTACAAAATAGGGGTTTCGTTTTATGGCATTTTTATTAATAATTTTTTTTTTTACTAGTAATGGCGGCGATCTGTGATTTTTATCGTGACTGCGACATTATGGAGGACACATCGGATAATTTTGACACATTTTTGGGACCATTGTCATTTTAACAGCGATCAGTGCTATAAAATTGCACTGATTACTGTAAAAATGACACTGGCAGGGAAGGGGCTAACCACTAGCTGGCTAGGAAGGGGTTAAGTGTGTCCCAGGCAGTGATTCTAACTGTTAGGGGTGTGGCTATGAGTGACATGTCACTGATCACCGCTCCTGATCACAGGGAGCTATGATCAGTGACAGTGTCACTAGGCAGAATGGGGAGATGCTTGTTTACATTAGCATCTCCCTGTTCTTCCTCTCCGTGAAATGATCTCGGGTATCGAATCCGCTGGACCCACGATCCTACTCATAGACCACACGGCGGCAAATTCAAAGGGATGTACCTGTACGCCCATTTGCCCAGCCGTGCCATTCTGCTGACGTAAATGTACATGCAGCAGTCGGCCAGTGGTTAAAGCATGTTATACAGCACAGTGCTTCTGCTTTGTCATTTGACCCCCTATATCACCTGAAATATCTGGCTGATCCTGCCAGTTTCTACCCTCCCCCTGTAAACTGACCGCGATATATCAGGGCTGCTGAGCCCTGACACAGTGGTCAGAGTATGTGCCTTCATCATACGCTGCTATCTGCAGGTCTCCCTCTGTCCTACTCTTCCCTCCCCTAACCTACCTGTCAGCTCTCACCAGCGCTGCTCTGCTCCTCTCTCCACTGCTTTAAAACTAACTTTATTTGTAAAGCACAGGCACTAGGATACAGGTTTTTATGTGACAGAGGGGATGATATAATGATCAGTTACTGGCTTAGCAACTACTTTAAGGATTTAGAACTATTTTATTACTTCCATGAAAACAAGTTGTTCAATGACGTTCAGTTTGTTTTCTTTCTAAAGTAGATACAGCCTGAGTAGACAGGTCTTTCCCCTTACGGAAGCTGCAGAGTGGGATTTTTGCTCTCTGTGGGGATTCAGTGATCTCTTTGAAGAGGTCTGGCTTGTTCCTTGCTGAAACATATATCATACCTATATACATTTATATATATATATATATATCTATATATATATATATATATATCTATATATATAGATATATATATATATATATATATATATGTTTCAGCTCCAAGGATACCCATTGTTCTGAGGTGGGCAGCAAGACCAGTGACATTCCATATAAACCCAAAGAGCTGACTGCACCACTTATCTATAGACTAAGGCCCCTTTCACACTGGGGCGTTTTTCAGGCGGTACAGCGCTAAAAATAGCGCCTGTACATCGCCTGAAAAAACCGGCTCCATTCTTTCCAGTGTGAAAGCCGGTGGGCTTTCACACTGGAGCGGTACGCTAGCAGGACGGTAAAAAAAAGTCCTGCTAGCAGCATCTTTGAAGCGGTATAGGAGCGGTGTATTCACTGCTCCTATACCGCTCCTACCCATTGATTTGAATGTGACACCGTGGTAATACCGCCGCAATACCGCCGCAAAGTGCCGCTACGGCAGCGCTTTGCGGGGGATTTTAACCCTTTTTCGGCCACTCGCGGGGGTAAAACCGCCCGCGAGCGGCCGAATACCACAGCTAAAACAACGGTAAAGCAGCGCTAAATATAGCGCTGCTTTACCGTTGCCGCGGCTCCGACCCCAGTGTGAAAGGGGCCTTAGCCCCCAAGCGCAGGAGATTGTGTTGTGTGTTGTTCCTTACTGAGTCAGAGCCAAAGCTCTCCAATCAGCAGGGAGCATGATCTTTGCTGTTTGCAAAGATATAGGTTTGACTTGGTAGGGAGCGTATTAGACCTCTCCAAAAAAGACCACTACCTGCATTGCGTTAAAATGCATACATGTTGCAGCTTAACACAAACCAATGCATTGACCTGAATTTCACAAGTGCACTAAAATGCAAATCAACGCAAGTCAGAATGGTAAAATGCAAATAAATGGATGGAAATGCAGACATTTTCCCTGCATTTTATCGCAAGGCAGTGTAAATTGAGCCTTAATGTGTTACAAATGCAGCAGTCATTAACATACGACTAGTTTCATCCCATTCATGTCTTGATGCCCTGGTGAGTTGCATTAAAGCAAGCATACACAAATAGAAACCTTCCCTATACCCAATCCTAAACCCACAGTTGATCTAGAGGAAGACAAAAAGATCCTAGTAACGTATGATCCAGTTTGTGCCAACAGGAGAAAAAGAATCATTCCTGATTCCACAGGAGGCCAACGAATATTCCCTGGATCATCTACCCTGGTGCTAATATTTATAGATATATGTATCCAGTTATATTTTGTGCATTTAGGAAAGAATTTAGACTTTTTTAAACAATTTACTGAGCTGGCCAGAACCAGCTCAGTAGTCATCTCTGGATCTTGCCATTATCTGGTTGATTTTAACCCTTTTTCGGCCACTCGCGGGGGTAAAAACCGCCCGCGAGCGGCCGAATACCACAGCTAAAACGACGGTAAAGCAGCGCTAAATATAGCGCTGCTTTACCGTTGCCGCGGCTCCGACCCCAGTGTGAAAGGGGCCTTAGCCCCCAAGCGCAGGAGATTGTGTTGTGTGTTGTTCCTTACTGAGTCAGAGCCAAAGCTCTCCAATCAGCAGGGAGCATGATCTTTGCTGTTTGCAAAGATATAGGTTTGACTTGGTAGGGAGCGTATTAGACCTCTCCAAAAAAGACCACTACCTGCATTGCGTTAAAATGCATACATGTTGCAGCTTAACACAAACCAATGCATTGACCTGAATTTCACAAGTGCACTAAAATGCAAATCAACGCAAGTCAGAATGGTAAAATGCAAATAAATGGATGGAAATGCAGACATTTTCCCTGCATTTTATCGCAAGGCAGTGTAAATTGAGCCTTAATGTGTTACAAATGCAGCAGTCATTAACATACGACTAGTTTCATCCCATTCATGTCTTGATGCCCTGGTGAGTTGCATTAAAGCAAGCATACACAAATAGAAACCTTCCCTATACCCAATCCTAAACCCACAGTTGATCTAGAGGAAGACAAAAAGATCCTAGTAACGTATGATCCAGTTTGTGCCAACAGGAGAAAAAGAATCATTCCTGATTCCACAGGAGGCCAACGAATATTCCCTGGATCATCTACCCTGGTGCTAATATTTATAGATATATGTATCCAGTTATATTTTGTGCATTTAGGAAAGAATTTAGACTTTTTTAAACAATTTACTGAGCTGGCCAGAACCAGCTCAGTAGTCATCTCTGGATCTTGCCATTATCTGGTTGATTTTAACCCTTTTTCGGCCACTCGCGGGGGGGTAAAACCGCCCGCGAGCGGCCGAATACCACAGCTAAAACGACGGTAAAGCAGCGCTAAATATAGCGCTGCTTTACCGTTGCCGCGGCTCCGACCCCAGTGTGAAAGGGGCCTTAGCCCCCAAGCGCAGGAGATTGTGTTGTGTGTTGTTCCTTACTGAGTCAGAGCCAAAGCTCTCCAATCAGCAGGGAGCATGATCTTTGCTGTTTGCAAAGATATAGGTTTGACTTGGTAGGGAGCGTATTAGACCTCTCCAAAAAAGACCACTACCTGCATTGCGTTAAAATGCATACATGTTGCAGCTTAACACAAACCAATGCATTGACCTGAATTTCACAAGTGCACTAAAATGCAAATCAACGCAAGTCAGAATGGTAAAATGCAAATAAATGGATGGAAATGCAGACATTTTCCCTGCATTTTATCGCAAGGCAGTGTAAATTGAGCCTTAATGTGTTACAAATGCAGCAGTCATTAACATACGACTAGTTTCATCCCATTCATGTCTTGATGCCCTGGTGAGTTGCATTAAAGCAAGCATACACAAATAGAAACCTTCCCTATACCCAATCCTAAACCCACAGTTGATCTAGAGGAAGACAAAAAGATCCTAGTAACGTATGATCCAGTTTGCGCCAACAGGAGAAAAAGAATCATTCCTGATTCCACAGGAGGCCAATAAATATTCCCTGGATCATCTACCCTGGTGCTAATATCTATAGATATATGTATCCAGTTATATTTTGTGCATTTAGGAAAGAATTTAGACTTTTTTAAACAATTTACTGAGCTGGCCAGAACCAGCTCAGTAGTCATCTCTGGATCTTGCCATTATCTGGTTGAACAGTGGAGGCCAACGGAAGGGTCAGACAATGGGGGCCAACAGATCTGGGGGAGAAGGCTATAGGCGGGCTATAAAGCCTCATTTGATTATTACTTTCTTCTTTGTGATAAGACAGCCCTAAGATCATCTTTGATAGCCATACACAGGAATGCTTGTGCCATCCAGGCATTCCAGTTTATTATGTATTTATTTATTACAGGTACTTATATAGTTTATGACCAAAGCTAGGCTGAAAGTCTTCACAAGGTGGTCATGAGTCTTTTTTGCTATTGGAATCAATTCTGTTATGCTGTATGTGGTTGCTGATGGATGAATCCTGTTTAAATTTTGGGTATCCCTACACTGTGTGAATCAATAGAAACACAGAGCCCACAGCCTAAGAAGTCATTTGTCTGCTCCAACCTCCTCCTTCTGCCCCCTCTTCTCCAAGCTAACAGATTGGTTGAAGACTGCACTATCTACTGTTAACAAATTTTTGTGAAGACTGGAAGTTCAGGGAAACAGCAATGACAGAGCAGTAGCCAGAAACATTAAAAATGTGCTGGGGTGAGAATTTTAACAAATAATTTACCGGGGAATGTTTATTATAATGTGCTCAAAATCTTAAGCTATAAAACGATGAAGGTTTATTATTGCTTTCATTTTTAGTTTTTTAATAACGTGTACCTTTACATACTGCATTAATCTAAGCTTTGCAACAAGGGATGTTTTCAGTAGGTGTGCTCGGTCTTCATTCACTTTTTCCATAAATTAAGCTTTTGCTGCATTACTTAGTTGCAGATATAAAATGTTTCTATAGGAACCACAGCCAAACAACCGGCACTGCCCTCAGATGCTAAAGTACTCTGAAATTGGTCACGTACAGTACAGCATAATGCTATAGAAAATTAGTATTGGACAATTGCAGGGCTATGTCAAAAAGCAAAACGTGTGATTAGACTCTGATGGAACCACCCATTCAACAGATTATTTCGGGCATACATAGCAGTGGTCCATTTTCACCACCCAGATCTAGTATGCATACATTGCAAGCGCATTCACACAGGTGTTGTGCTGCTTGTCAGATTCCATTTCTTCTGTACAATGCTAAATGCTGTGTATGGCCAGTTTGGTTCTGCCTATACCTAATGCCAACCCATGGCTTCAAAACTTACTGCAGTAGGAGCTTCTATTCCAAATAGATCAAGGCTGGGCTTTATAGCCTAGGAATGGGTTAAAACACGCACCTCTCAAAAATTAATGGAAATTGAGGAAGTGATGCTGAAACCTGACAGACTTTTCTGTTTTCTTAATTTTACCTCTTTATTCAGTTGTCATGACAACCAGAGTGCTGAAAGTGTTGCAAACAGCAGGAATAATTAACCATAGGGGTGTTACACACTCTAATGGAGGAAATGCGTAGTAGTTGGGATTCAGAATGGAGAGGATGTCTCGTGCAAACATAAAGAATGCCGATCTGCTATTTGTTAGACTATTAATGGGCTGTGTCACCTGTCTTTTCTGTTCACCAGTCCAAAATAATCTACAGTACTCTATTGGTTAAACAGCCCGACTTCCCAGGAGTCTGGTGCATTCACAGTCACATATTATTCTAACATTAGTATTTTTAACCTCTTTCCACCTTACTTTCTCAGCCCTTTAAGAGGAACTTGTTGCTGGGGGCATTTTCTGGGCTTCCCGATCATGTGATCACTGTGATTGGCTGTCACAGTAATCACATGATCTTACTGGCATCATTTTTTGGTATGTGATTGGGAGCTGTTGGTGGCAGCGCAGACCCCGTGCTGGGGGCAAGCAATTGAGTGCACTGCCAATACAAAATAGGGTATGCTTGCAAAACAGATTATGGCCCATCTCTGTCTTGTGTGGGAAGGGGTTGGGCATTAAATTAAGACTAGAGGCATAACCTTTTTTTTGGACAGAGTAAGGGAGAGTTGTAGCCCTGTCAGCTTTGTTTTTGACATATGGGCCCAATTGGGAAAATCTCTCTTCACTTCCTGTCCCATAGCCAAAACAGGTGGTAAGAGTAAATCTCTGCAGGACAGGCAGTGAATCTCCCTATTGGGGACACAGCCACTCTATCAAAAATGTTTTAAAAAGTTGTCTTTAGTTATACTTTAATGCTAAGAATACGTATCGTCAGGTTTCCCTTGCCAGTACAGAGGCTGCCAGTCACAAGCATAGTTCTATGCACACCAACAACACAGGGTCATTCTAGGGCAGCCATTCTCAACCTTTTCAACATAGAAGAACCCTTGAAATAACTATCTGGTCGCAGGGAACCCCCCGCTAGAAAATTACTATATCTACAACTAATGATACATTAATGTGACCAGTCCAGTGCTTCTGACACATGTGGAAGAATTACCCCCTAACAGATAGCTAAAAAGATCAATGATGTCAGTAGGAACTCATATGACAGGCAAGAATTGCCCTTAGCAACCTCTGGAGGAACCCTAGGGTTCCATGAAACATTAGTTGGGAAACCCTGGTCTAGGGGATGTCTTATTAGAATTTTTTGCTGACTAACTTGAAACACAAGAGGGGTTCAGGGATCGGTATACTTCAAACAATAACAAAAAATATCAGGACAGCTTCTCATTAATCTTCTCTAAGCAGCTTTTCTTGGGGGTAACAGGGGGTGACCAGTATATCTAAAACTATGTAAGAGCACTCCCAGTCCATATAGCATCCTCTGGCACATGCATCCTTCTAGCACATGCACACCCAGGAGTCCACAGCAAGGTCTTTACTCACAATATCCCAGGAGCTGTCTGCCACCCAGCATCCACAGGTAGATCCACAGTGAGGGAGAGAAAAGATCCTTCGCCAAACCTGGACTTCAGGATGATGCCTTCCAGCAAAAAATCCTTTAGTAGTCTTCTCTAGGCCCTCAGCCCAGCACCTGCTGAGGCCCAGACTACAATTTCCTGTCTTCCGGGGGCTGCACTTACAGGGGAACTGGAACCCTCTCTGGAGGAGAAAGAACGCTCTGAAAAGGCCTCCCAAACATTTATCACTTCCTTAGACACATTCTGGACATCTCCTTCCAGGGATGAGCTGAGACATGATAAACATTCATACTGGGCATTTGACTCACCCTGGCCTATATTCTGGAAACTTCTTCCAGAAGCAGGTGAGAGGAATCAAACAATCAGCTTGGAAATCTTCATAAGACAAAAAAATAATAGATCACTGCTCCACTCACCGCAGTGAAGCCTAAAAATACTACACTTAGCCTAGCAATTTAACCAGAGGCGGGTGCTACATGTTATTTTGGTCAAACAATATTTACAGCCAGGTGCCATGTTTTTCTCTCTCATTGGCTTTTCATGCTGAAAATAATATCTGTTAAAGCTGAATTCCAGGAAAACAGCTAAATATACAGAAGGCATACATATCCGGTAGCTCTTTTATCAGCCAATGGATTCACATTTTTGTCCATTCAGTCCATTCAGTCCTGAGATATACACAGCTGTGACACACAGCACAGCCCTTACAGGTCTTGTCCTTCCTCCAGCCTGTGACTGAACAGTAAAAAGTGGAATTGTACATTGATAAGTTGACCATCTCTCTGTCACTCAGCTATCTCCTCTTATGAGCATACACATTGTAAGCACATGGGTATGCTACCTCTCCTTCTGCCAGTCTAAGTTGTGCTGTACAGTAGACTATAGGAGGTCCTTACTTTGCTTGAATTAAAAAAAACTACATGAAATGATGCATTAATAAATTGTATTGCAATAATAGTAATATTGCTAGGCCCACTCTCCCACATCTACTTGGATCTACGGCGATTATAAACCTTCCTACCTGCACCTTGTGTTATTTACCTGCATAAAATGTGCATTGATCATGTAGTTCAATGGTGTCATTTGTTGCCCTGTATGCACAGTCTATAGTAGAATAAATCTTCACATTCCTTGTCAACAATTTCTGTTTGTATTCAAACATGGCGCATGTGTTATGGAACTGCACAGGTTAATGCTTGACCTCTCCCTGTAGTCCAAGAACTGACACTTCCTGTAGAGAAACTCCATATCCCACAATCGCTGATTAGATCTGACACAGCCACAAACAGGCAGGGCATCACCATACTGTGTTTTCATAACATTAGCAACCCCACATTTGTGATACAACACAGAGCGGAAAGCTAGGCATGGATTTAACTCCTTCCTGACCCCAAACAGATTCTTGTCTTGTACTTTTGGTGAATAGGGACAAGCTAAGTAAATTAATACATGGACCTAAAAGCAGTGTCGGGACAAGTCATCTAGCACCCAGGGTAAAGATGTCAAACTGTGCCCCCTTCCCCATTCATGATGTGCAAGCTTAGGGGATCCTACACCCAGCAGTCACTCACTTGATAAAATCACTGCCGCTGTCACTACTCCTGTCAGTTTTAGAACAGAAGGAAGGTGCCCATATCCCTACAGTATACCATTGCAAAAAGAACAACCGCCCCTCCCGCCCACCCCTAGTCCAAGCCCTGACTAGAGGAATCGATCAACAATGACACTACAAACTGGGTAAGACTAAACCTAAGGTAAGACAAACAAACACAGAGAATATAACTACACTAATACCTAGTTAAAACAATGAAAACTTTTGAAAGTGTACAATACCTTTAAGAAGATCCAAGATTTTACCAACAGTGGCACTAATTGGTTAACTCTCACACCATGGTATGGTACAAATCACTGAGCAATGTAAATGGACAATGGTTTCATTCTTGCCTAGGATAGAGTTATGAGAGAGGAAACTCTGTCTACGTTAATACCCTGAAGGGCTGGAAGCAGCTGGAGTATTTACTCTGGAAATTTCCATTAGGTTTAAAAGCAAAATGGAAATCAATATATTACTCATAACATCCAATCAGGTTTTGGTTTGCATTTTCTAACCTTCTCTACAGAAATTAATCCCATTGGTTACTATTGCATTACTTTCACAATTTCTTCCCTCCAGACATTTTTTGTCATTTCAAATTAAAGCAAAATAGGCTGTTGGCTTCAGCTTTTGAAGAATTCCAGGTAAAAATCGACAGTTTTGCACTAGAAACCATGCTGATAGGGGAATTAGGGGAATACAAAGACACTGAATTTCCAAAGAACCAACTTCCCTAAACTACGAACCTTGCTAGAAGGCGTAAATTGAGAAGTGATGGGTTTGCATATTAAATAAAGGCATTAGCCAGTGCATCCCATTGGGTAATAAATTTAAAAGAGAAAACAAAAGTCCTGGATGGCTTAACTCCAATGTAAAAATGCATATACAAGCAAAGGAGAAGCCCTTCAAAAAATACAAGGTTGAGGGATCATCATCAGCATTCAGACTTTATAAAGAATGCAACAAGAAATGTAAGGGTGCAATTAGGATAGAACACGAAAGACACATAGTGGAGGAGAGCAAAAAAAATCTCAAGAAATTCTTTAAGTATGTAAACTGTAAAAAAGGGAGGACAGACCATATTGGCCCCATAAAGAATGAGGAAGGACATCTGGTTACAAAGGATGGGATGATGGCTTTAGTAACCAAAACTGCAGTGCTTATCCTCATGACACGTCACAGGAAGCACCCTCATGGCTAACAGAGGACAGAATTCGAATTAGACTTGGGAAACTTAACATTAATAAATCACTGGGGCCAAATGGCTTGCACCCGAGGGTACTTAAGGAACTCAGTCAAGTAATTCCCAGACCATTGTTCCTAACTTTTACTGACTGGAGCAGCAGATTGGAGAAAAGCCAATGTAGCACCAATATTTAAAAAGGGCCCAAAATACATCCCTGGGAATTACAGACCAGTTAGCCTAACATCAATACTATACAAGCTCTTAGAGGGAATGATAAGGCCATATATTCAAGACTTTAGTAATGAAAACGGTATCATTAGCAGTAATCAGCATGGATTCATGAAGAGTCGTTCTTGCCAAACCAATCTATTAACCTTCTATGAGGAGGTGAGTTGCCATCTAGATAAAGGAAGGCCCGTAGACGTGGTGTATCTGCATTTGACACAGTTCCCTATAAACGTTTACTGTACAAAATAAGGTCCGTTGGCATGGACCATAGGGTGAGTACATGGATTGAAACCTGGCTACAAGGGCGAGTTCAGAGGGTGGTGATAAATGGGGAATACTCGGAATGGTCAGGGGTGGGTAGTGGGGTTCCACAGGGTTCTGTGCTGGGACCAATCCTATTTAATTTATTCATAAAAGACATGGAGGATGGGGTAAACAATTCAACCTCTGTATGTGCGGACTATACTAAGCTAAGCAGGGCAATAACTTCTCCGCAGGATGTGGAAACCTTGCAAGAGGATCTGAACAAATTGGCAACTACATGGCAAATGAAGTTTAATGTAGAAAAATGTCAAATAATGCATTTGGGTGGCAAAAATATGAATGCAATCTATACACTAGTGGGAGAACCTCTGAGGGAATCTAGGATGGAAAAGGACCTGGGGTCCTAGTAGATGATAGACTCAGCAATGGCATGCAATGCCAAGCTGCTGCTAACAAAGCAAACAGAATATTGGCATGCATTAAAAAAGGGATTAACTCTAGGGATAAAGCGATAATTCTCCCACTCTACAAGACTTTGGTCTGGCCGCACCTGGAGTATGCTGTCCAGTTCTGGGCACCAGTCGTCAGGAAGGATGTACTGCAAATGGAGCGAGTACAAAGAAGGGCAAGAAAGCTAATAAAGGGTCTGTAGGATATTAGTTATGAGGAAAGGTTACAAGCACTGAACTTATTCTCTCTGGAGAAGAGACGCTTGAGAGGGGATATGATTTAAATTTACAAATACCGTACTGGTGACCCCACAATAGGCATAAAACATTTTTGCAGAAGAGAGTTTAACAAGACACGTGGCCACTCATTAGAATTAGAAGAAAAGAGGTTTAACCTTAAACAACGTAGAGGGTTCTTTACTGTAAGAGCGGCCAGGATGTGGAATTCCTTTCCACAGGTGGTGGTCTCAGCGGGGGGCATCGATAGTTTAAAAAAACTATTAGATAAACACTTGAACGACCACAAAATACAGGGATATGCAAGGTAATACTCACTTATAATCACACACATAGGTTGGACTTGATGGACTTGTGTCTTTTTTCAACTTCACTTACTATGTAACAGCCAACATAAACAGTTTGCTAATCCACATCTAGCAACTAATAGCTGACAGTGATCCAATTAACAACCTAGACCAGTGTTTCTCAACTCCAGTCCTCAAAGTGCCCCAGCAGGTCATGTTTTCAGGATTTCCATTATTTTGCAAAGGTGATTTGATCAGTTTCACTGCCTTGGTAATTACCACAGCCATTTCATATGAGGAAAATCCTGAAAACATGACCTGTTGGGGCGCCTTGAGGACTGGAGTTGAGAAACACTGACCTAGACAGGCCTAGTTGACTCAGGTCATTGTCAACCGAGACCATTCAGCACCAGTATTCAAGAAGACCCAGGGCTGTCCAAATCTCATTAACTAGCTTTCTTTTCACATACATCTTCTCAGTATGCTTCAAGTTGGCAGAGACCCTGGTGGCTTCCTTGACTGTTAAATATAATAATGTCCTCTTACATTATATAACAGGACATCTTCCTAAATGCTTGTAGCTCCCTCAAATGCCAGGGCCCATAGTCAGTAGGCAAGCGGCTACCATGCAGTCCCCTCCAAAAGCCTCTGTCCCAGTTGGGTTTGTCACAGTATAATTTTAGTAATGTTCTTAAATGCTGTATAACTGGTATACCTGTCAAAAACACTTTGTATATTTGCCTTGGCAACATGGAAGCTTCTATGCAATTTGTCTCTTCATATCCCTTCTCGACAGCAGCTTTCAATACACTTTTTTCAGACAGGAAGTAAAGCTTACCACCCTCTGAAAACTGATCTGCAGTAGACTGATTTTCACAGGGCAATATAGCAGTGGTTGCATGTGTTCAGGAGGCATTACTGCAGCCTCCAAAAGCCTGTTTTTTTTACATTTTTAAAATTTAATTTTACATTGTGAGACTGCACCACAACTGTGAGCCAAACATTTGATCTCAATGACCGAGTTTGACAGGCAGTGCCGCCTGCCAGACTCTGCAGTCTGAGTTAAAACTGCCATGGTTGCTAAGCAAAGCATCACTACCAAGACATGCGTAGAGCCCTGTCAGAATTCTGGTGGGAGTTGGTAAAACTGGGTTCCTGCCCCCCTGGCCACCAGTGTAAAAGATCCTTTACAGTACACTATGGCTTCTCCATGCCCCCTCTCCTTTTATAATCTGGCAGCTGATTTATCCAAAAGACCTTTTTAGCCATATTAAGCCTGCTGGCTATGGTTTGAAGGCTTTGGAGTGCATTATGATTTTAGGAAAATTCTCCCAGGCAAAACTGCACATAAATGTGTTGGGACTACAAATCTTCAACCAGCAGAATTCACCCAACGCACAGAAGAGGCGAACCTGAACCTTATCCATATTGAGAATATGTTCTATATAAAAGTTAATACTGATACATATATAATCTGGCAGCAATCTGTTTTTTTTTTATTTTTTGCATACATCACTCAAAAAAACAGTGCTATTTACAATGCTGAAGTTCAAAGAGAATTATGAGAAGCTAAGAAGCCAAAAAGTCAGCCTTTGATCCATAGTTATGAAAAGTATTTCCTTCTGCCTTCATGTTTCTGTTTTATTGCAGATGAACATATGAATGCTTAAAAGGTACAATGCAAAAGAAAAGATTAACCAAAAAACAATTATAATGGCAGGATTTTGTTTAGGATAAATAAGGTCTGATTTTGTCCGACACTGGTGTTGCATACACACGGTCGGACAAAGTTGTCGGAAAATCCGATCATTCTGAACATGGTGACGTTCGTTGCGTACGACGGGACTACGTAGAGGCTAGTAGCCAAAAGCTTTGGTCTTGTAATGTGATCTGAGCATGCGTGGCACTTTGTCCGTCGGAATTCGCTACACACGATCGGAAAAAGTCCGATAGGACTTTGTTGTCAGAAAATTTGAGAGCAGGATCTCAAACTTTTTCCGTCGGAGATTCCGACGGAAAAAGTCTGATGGAGCCCACACACGGTCAGAATTTCCGACAACATGGTCCGATAGGACATTTTCCGTCGTAAAATTTGACCGTGTGTATGGGGCATAACAGTACCTTGAAAGGTCATATTCATCCATCATCACTCAGTGGCGGCTGGTGCTCCAAATTTTTGGGGGGGCAAACATTTTTTGAAAAAAAATCATCAATTGCAGTCACTGTGCCATCAAACGCTACCACTGTGCCATCAATCGCAGCCACTGTGCCATCAAAGGCTGCCACTGTGTCCATCAAACGCTGCCACTGTGCCATCAATTGCAGCCACTGTGCCAAACGTTGCCACTGTGCCCATTAAACTCTGGAGGTTGACCCGAGAGAGCAGATATTTGTGCTGGAGGGGGATTAGTGCTGGGGGGATTTGGGTAGGGAGGAAAAATTTGTGCTGGTAAGGGTAATTTAGAGGGGATTGTGCTAGGAGGAGGGATGTGTTGAAATTTGTCCTAGGAGGGGGGTTGAAGAATGAAGATTTGTGCTGGATGGAGAGATGGGGGGATTTTGTGCCAGAAGGGGGTGGGGGAATTTGGGCTAATAGGAGGGATTGGGGGGGGGGATTTGTGCTGGCAGGGGGGATTTGGGGAAGAATATGTGTGCTAGGATAGAAAGTTTGAGAAGAAAGAGGATATGTGCTAGTTGGGTGATTTTTTGGGGTGATGGACTTTGTGCTAGAAGAGGGGATTTTCAGTGTGGCCGTGATGACACTTGCTCAGAAATTTTCCAATGTTGTCACCATCAGAAAGCCCACCGTAAAGTGATACTAAACACACACTGTTTAATTTACATTGTCCCTTCTATTTCTGTATATGGATGATGGCACTGTAATTATTTTAATTAAAAAAATCAATGTACCTTTTTCCTAATTGATATACAGCTGTCACATGACCAAGATCTTTTCCACCCTGTCTGCAGGGAAACATAAGCAGGAGGAGCTTCTAGTCCTCTGCTGCTGGTCATGTGTGGAAAATAAAATAAATAAATAAAAAAAACACCCTTAGGAATACAGAGTAAAAATAAACAATTAATATCAATAAACTGTTTTAAATTGTCATACAAATATATATTTGAAATCAAATCTTCGTGTGGATTTCTGCCAGTCACAGGCTGTGTCACGCCCTTCAGTCGGTGTCTTAAAATAAGAGGGAGGTGAAGCCACCATTAATCTATATGTAATATCCCCCCCCCCCCCCCGATTGTGTTTAGTTGGTTAGTGGGCATGGAGGAGGAGGGAGGGAGTGGGCTGTCATTTACCACTGTGTATACACCCACATGTGTGACTCTATAGTCACATAGGCTGTTGCCAGATATTCCCAGTGCGCCTGCACTGACTTTGCGCATGCTCGATGTGTTCGGCCGGACTGGGTGACATCAGAAGCCATTCTGATGCATGATCCCGGCTGGGACATACAAAACAGAGGCAAGGTCGCCATTTCCCCAGGCGCTTCAAGGTAGACGGACGTTCTTTGCTCCTCTGGCTTCACCCTGGATGTATTTGGGAAGAATGAATCATTCAGGTGGGTCATGCATGTGCCGAATAGTACTTAGTAAATGTGGCCTGAGGTATCCTCTCTTCCTCCCTCCCTCTCACTACAGCTTCTCTTTTTCCTCCTTAGGAAATACCAACAGTATCAATTTAGCATTGCATTGTCTGTCAGCAGCAGAACTCTCTTTACTCTTTACTAGTAGCAGTAGTGAGTTTAGATACATTTTTCACATACATCAAATGTATTTTTTGCAGCAATTTGTTTTTACTTTTATTTATTTTTATAATTGTTGTTTCGTACAATATACTGTAATGTTACTAAAAATATTTTTCCATATAGAAATATTCAAGCTCCTGAAGAAGAGATGGATATAGTCGCGAAACATGTAGAGCAGAACTGTTTTTAATCTATTAATGGAGAAGTGGAACCCCAACTAAAAGGATATTCTCGTGTGGATGCATCTTCAGTATTGTCACACAGTAAGGCCCCTTTCACACTGGGGCGGTGAGCCGCGGTGACGGTAAAGCAGCGCTATATTTAGCGCTGCTTTACCATCGTTTTCACCGCGGTTTTCGGCCGCTCGCGGTGCGGTTTTACCCCCCGCGAGCGGCCGAAAAAGGGTTAAACACCCCCCGCAGAGCGCCGCCGTAGCCGCGGTATTGCCGCGGTAACCGCGGTATTGCCGCGGTTTTACCGCGGTCTCCCATTGTAATCAATGGGAAGGAGCGGTATAGGAGCGGTGAACACACCGCTCCTATCCCGCTCCAAAGATGCTGCTAGCAGGACTTTTTTTGTCATCCTGCTAGCGCACCGCTCCAGTGTGAAAGCCCGCCGGCTTTCACACTGGAGTTAAAGGGGCCGGATTTTTTCATGCGGTGAACAGGCGCTATTTTTAGCGCTGCACCGCATGAAAAACGCCCCGGTGTGAAAGGGGCCTAAAACAATATCTAGTCTGTACGTTAGGGGGACCACTAGTAGTCCAACTTTTATGTTTGACGCTATATATGTACTGTAATATTGTGATATATGTATATTAATAAATTTATTTTATTATAAAATTTATATATGTGCCTTTAAAGTCCATCTTTTCAAACATTACAAATTCTATACACTTTTATCTGAAAGCAGACTGCCCACTGAAGAAGTGGATACCAGGGTTATCGCAGCTAGATATATACAGTATTTATCGGCGCTGCCTCTGCGGGGACAGGGAGGGGACGGGACGAGTGCAGTTCAGATTACATACAGGAGAATCTCCTGTTTACTCGGCGGCATAATAGGAAGTCTCGTCTCCTGGGCTGACATTGAACGAATGAATGTTATGTCTATCATAGGAGGCAGGACTTTGTATTTAAGAGGCAGCTGAGTAAACATGAGATTCTCCTTTATGTAATCTGTTGGCGCTCGTCCCACCCCCTCCCTGTCCCTTCCAAGGCTGCAGATCCTCATAGATCAGGCTCCACTGATTTCAATGGTAAGGCTGCATTCATAGCAATGGTGAGGTGGCATTCGTGGCAATGGTGAGGTTGCATTCATGGCAATGGTGAGGTTGCATTCATGCCAATGGTAAGGCTGCATTTATGGCAATGGTAAGGCTGCATTTATGGCAATGGTGAGGCTGCATTCATAGCAATGGTAAGGCTGCATTCATGGCAATGGTAAGGCTGCATTCATTGAAATAGGTTAGGTTGCATTCATGGCACATCTAAAGCCAAAAACAGCTGCATGAGGCCTGCAATTTGGACGTTAAAATAATGTTATAAAACCGCCAGGAGCTTTACAGTGAGTTTTTCAATGTTTTTGCAATAGCATTTTTTTTGCGTTTCTAAGCGTTTTCTTAGCTGGTGAGCCGTGGAGTTTATTGATTGTAGAAAAAATTTCTGAAGCCAAAAACAGCTGATGTAAAAATGTCCAAAAATGTCCAGTGTGCTTGAGGCTTTATAGTCATTCAAACACATTCATAAAAAGTATAGAGTCAGCTTGGGTAAAAGAAATAACATATTGACTCAATGCAGATAGTTCCACTGCTGTTCATACTCCAACACTACAAGCAAACATGTTACTACTGTTCACTCATGATCTATTTATGTTCATATAAAAGCCTACAATCTGGGGCAGTCAGTAAAAATTGTATAATGAAATGCCATTGCTCTCAATAGTTGTATTATTTAGAAAAGATCTGTCACATCCAGGGGCGTAACTAGAAATCACAGGGCCCCATAGCAAAATGTTGTATGGGCCCCCCCCCCCCTGTAAACAGCCCCCCCCCCCCCCACAAAAAAAAAATGAACTGTGCAAAGCAGATGACAGTCTGTCTCCCACTCCCTTCCTACCTCTTGTCTAGACTTCAGAGCCTCCTCATGTGCCGAAAACAATGTCCCTTCACAGGCGCGCTCGAGCGTTCTGCCCCGCCCACTCTGCTCTGTGCTCCTGCCTCCTGCTGTATGCAGCTGCGTGTGTCGGGTCACGGCCGGACTCGAGGGGCCGGGAGGCTTAACAGTAAACTTACATTCCTCATCCTCACCTGGACAATTTTTTTGTCGGTGGGCGGAGTATTATCAAAATTAGGGGGTGGACATTTGTCTGTAGGTGTGGCCTAGTGGGGAAAGAAAAATGCGACGCGCAAAGCGCCCCACGGCAAGGTATGGGCTTGGTTTAATCGTACTATTGGGTGTGGATTAAAGGGGCGTGACTCAAAGGGGTGTGGTTAGAGTCTGAGATGAATGAGGGATGGAGGGAGAAACAAAGAAAGAAAGAGAGAGGAAGGAAAAAAGAGGAATGAAGGGACAGCAGGCCCAGATCCTACACCACAATAATTGCCCCCTGTCTCGAGATATGTTGGAAGCGCACATTGTGGTTCTTCCCAAAGATGACAAAGACCCTACTCAGGCAACCAGCTATAGGCCAATATCTCTACTCAATGTAGACATTAAAATTTTCTCTAAGATTTTGGCCAATAGGTTACTACCCCTTCTCCCATCTCTAGTTTCTAAAGACCAAGTTGGCTTTGTCCCTGGACGCGAAGCCAGGGACAACACAATAAAAGCTATCAACCTACATCACCATATCACGACATCCAACCAGCGAGGTTTCTTTCTCTCATTGGATGCAGAGAAGGCATTCGACAGGGTCGCATGGGATTATATGGCTGCAGTATTGCACTCTATAGGGCTGGGTCCACGCATGCTCAACCTCATTCTATCCCTGTACTCCAACCCTACAGCAAAAATTAGAGTGAATGACACCCTGTCGAATGCCTTCTCCATTCATAATGGAACGAGACAGGGTTGCCCTTTATCTCCGTTACTTTTCATTCTCACTCTGGAGCCTCTCCTAAATAGCATAAGAAACAATCCTGACATACAAGGAATAAAGACCACACATAGAGAGTTTAAACTAGCTGCATTTGCGGACGACATTCTGATGTTCCTTACCCAACCACATACTACAATCCCAGTGGTGCTAGAAGAATTTAAACGCTTTAACGTACTTTCCAATCTCAAAATAAATTTTTCCAAATCTTTTGCTCTCAATATCTCGCTGCCCCCCCAAACGGTAGACCTTTGCAAGGAAAATTTCCCCTTCCAATGGAAAGCTGACGCAATCACTTACCTAGGCATTCAACTCCCCGTCAAGCTACAAGATCTTTACATTAAGAACTACCTCCCACTGTTGAACAATTTAACGACAGACTTAAACCGCTGGAATAAACCCATCTTCTCGTGGTTTGGCAGGGCGGCAATACTGAAAATGAACGCACTACCAAGGATCCTCTATGTACTCCAGACAGTGCCTATACACATACCCCCCATATTCTTTAAATCTTACAGGCATCTCTCCTCCAATTTTCTCTGGGGTGGCCACAAACCCCGAATAAGCTATACACACCTAACATTACCTAAAACGGTAGGTGGGATAGGTCTGCCTGACGTTCAAAATTACTACAAAGCTGTTCATTTGACACGAATTATTGACTGGAATGTACACGCTTCCGTGAAAGATTGGGTAGCCTTGGAATCCTCCCTTATCTCTACACCCCTTGCTTCTCTACCATGGGTTGCAAACGCTCTGAAGCTGCCGGACGTGGGCCTACACCCGCTGATCAAACCCACTATCCACTCCTTTGTTAATTTGTGTCACAATACTTCCATCTCTTCTATTCCGGGCCCCATGTCTCCGCTATTACTGAATCCCGACTTTCCCCCGGGCATGACAAAGGGATACCTCAAAGATCTATGGCCACACTCCAAGATCCTAGCACATCATTTCTATGCTCGTGAGCGATTATTATCCTCTACCCAACTAGCCGAGACACATGACTGTCCTATCATCCCGCTTTGGAAATATAACCAGATTACTCACTTCTTGGGCTGCTTGGGCAGACGGGCCTCTTGCTCCAGAACCCTGTCACCCTTTGAAAAACTATGTACGCAAAAGACTCCCCTGTCGCACCTTATATCGGAGGCTCACTCTCTTCTTTTCACAGAATGCCGGCCTAACGAATCTACCATATGCAGATCTTGGGAGAGAGATCTCAATGTTAACTTATCGGAGGAAGATTGGTCCAACATACACACAAACATCCACAAGGGTTCCATGAACGTCTCAACGCAGGAAAATGGTTACAAGATCCAGACACGCTGGTATCGCACTCCATCACTACTACACAAATTTAATCACGATGCCCCTGACTCTTGTTGGAGATGCCGTTCAGAAAGGGGTACGTTGTTACATATCTGGTGGCAATGTCCCCGTATACAGGATTTCTGGAAAGAGGTTCACCGCATCACTACTCAGGTCACGTCTTATGACATACACTTTACCCCTTCTCAATTCTTGCTTCACCACACACATCTACCTCAATCATCTTACCACAAGTCCTTGGCAATGCACATGATTAATGCGGCAAAACACTGCATTCCTGTTCATTGGAATACTCAAAACATCCCCACCCTCAAGGAATGGTTTAGAAGAATTAAAAGAATAGCCGAACTAGAAGAGCTCATTCATTGTTCTCGCGACACACAACAAAAATATGGCATCAAATGGGCCTGCTGGATTCACTTCCAATCGACCACAGAATTTTCTCGCCTATGTAACCAACCACCCTGAATTTATACTATTAGAAGCCAACACACTAAGTATACAGGCACTCTATAATCTCACTCCCCCTTCTCTTGCGGGGAGACTGTGTTCCCGCTACATGGAAAAATTTACTCATCCCACCGGGCGGTTCTTGCCACAAAAACATTAGAAAACTCAAGCTCTGTCCGGGGAGGGAGGCAGGAGATGGTCACCTCTATCACTTATCTATCCCTCCCTCCCTTCCTCATGCCTTATCTCCCCTTATATTTATCCCCTTTCGTTAACATGTTCGCATAGCTATCTACCCTGTACCCATATTGACAAATAGGATAAGTTGTGTTGAATTTTCCCTGAGAAATGTATATTTCCTAACTAGGTAAACAAAGCTATGACCCGCATAGTTCTTTAGATCTGCTTATACGCTCAGGGGTTATAGTCTATATTCTACCCAACACATTTAATCACACATCACTCCTCCTGTTGAGTTCTACGTACTGGTCTGACCTCAGGTTATTCTGTCTCCCCTTTCCCAAGGTTGCGAATAGTCCGACTCAGTATCTCTCTTGTTACCTTTACAACTGAAACTTCATTGCCTCTACAGCTCATTATTCAAATGTATGCCGGTAGATCTATGTGAAATTTTCTTTATGTGTATCTTTCTTTATTTGCTTAAATTGTCTTACTTATCGTAGCTGATGATGGTTTCTCTTTTTGTCAATACGGATGTTGTAATATGTACAATGAGTTTACTGTCCTGTTAAACTGTTTGACTTCTTTCAATAAACTTTTTTGGAAAAAAAAAAAAAAAAGAAATATGTGTATTCCAGAAAGTTTAGCAATCAGCAGATAAAGATATTCCAAACACCTGGTGTTAGCGATTCAATCATCCCGGCACCATGGTTGTTATGGTGTCAGGGTGATTGAAGCGCATTATTTCTATTATTACATTGTAATATAAAATGAAATACTTCAACTCACCATAATGCAGAATCAGAATCAGTGGGAGCCCTGAGTGTGTCACTTGCCACGTCGCCTGCCACCAAATGCCATCAGGTGTCCCCAGCGGAGTGCTTCCTTACTTCCCAGGTGTCACTGTCCCCAGCCAGCGAAGTGCCTCCTTACATCTCAGGTGTCACTGTCCCAGGGCCATCTTAATAGCATCATTGGCCCCTGGGCAAAGTAATGCTATGGGGCCCCTACAAGCTTGCCCCCATGTACGCACCTACTCTCAAGAATGAAAGTACACTGTTTCTACTTTACAGCGTGTCACTTGCTACTGTCCCCTGGCACCAGATTCAGCGTGTCACTTGCCACCGGTCCCTTGTCACCAGATTCAGCATGTCACTTGCCACTGTCACTTGTCACCAGATTCAGTGGGTCACTTGCCACCCATCCCCTGCCACCAGATTCAGCGTGTCACTTGCCACCGTCACCTGTCACCAGATTCAGTGTGTCACTTGCCACATATCCCCTGCCACCAGATTCAGCGTGTCACTTGCCACCCGTCCACTGGCACCAGGTTCAGTGTGTCACTTGCCACCCGTCCCCTGCCACCAGATTCAGCGTGTCACTTGCCACCCATCCCCTGCCACCAGGTTCAGCGTGTCATTGCCACCGTCCCATCACTAGGTTCAGCGTGTCACTTGCCACCTGTCCCCTGCCACCAGATTCAGCATGTCACTTGCCACCGTCCCGTCACCTGATTCAGCGTGTCACTTGACACCCGTCCCCTGCCACCAGATTCAGCGTGTCACTTGTCATCGTCACCTGTCACCAAATTTAGCGTGTCTATTGCCACACGTCCCCTGCCACCAGATACAGCGTGTCACTTGCCACCCGTCCCCTGCCACCAGATTCAGCGTGTCACTTGCCACCGTCCCGTCACCTGATTCAGCGTGTCACTTGCCACCGTCCCATCACCAGATTCAGTGTGTGACTTGCCACCCATCCCATCACCAGATTCAGCGTGCCACTTGCCACCCATCCCGTCACCAGATTTAGTATGTCACTTGCCACCGGTTCCTCTCCAGAGACACCGCTGATCCCCCCACTGCTGACAGGTGGAGGGGGATGGGCAAGAAATAGAGCCCTCTTCTGACAGCGGCGGCTCAAGGGGGAGGGGCAGCACAGTTTCTTCTCTTGCCTGACCTGCTCGCCATCGGGAAACTTGAGCTTCTGCGCCACCGTCTGCCTTAGCTCGCTCAGTCACTCAGGGAGGCTCAGGAGAGGTGGTGACAGCCCAGCTTGCAGGCAGAAACCAAAGATGCTGCCGCGCGCTAGACTGCCTGTGCCCACTCAGCCTTATTCCCTTGTCCCACTGCTAGTACTCTTTGTTTGGCTCTGATGGGGCCGGGGCCCACGCAAGACTATTTTGCACCCTAGGCAAGACCAGCCCCCCCAAAAAAACGCATGTACCTCTAAAATATGATTTCTATACGGTATAGAAAGGGCGTAAAATAGTCTAGTACAGGCCATGTCTATACCCCCTGGGATGTTTGTTGCCCCCTCATTGACCTGCCATACACAGCGAGCATAGTTGTCAACATTTTAATATTTTTTTTTAGAGGGCTGCGTGACAGCAGGGGGACTGGGTGACAGCAGGGGGACTGGGTGACAGCTGGGGGCTAGTGACAGCAGAGGCCTGGGTGACAGCAGGGGATTGGGCGAAAGCAGAGGGATTGGGTGACAGCAGAGGGACTGGGCGACAGGAGGGGGACTGGGTGACAGCAGAGGGATTGGGCGACAGCAGGGGGACTGGGTGAGAGGAGGGGGACTGGGTGAGAGGAGGGGGACTGGGCGACAGGAGGGGGACTGGGCGACAACGGGGGGACTGGGCGACAACGGGGGGACTGGGCGACAGCGGGGGACTGGGCGACAGCAGGGGGACTGGGCGACAGCAGGGGGACTGGGCGACAGCAGGGGGCTGGGCGACAGCAGGGGACTGGGCGACAGCAGGGGACTGGGCGACAGCAGGGGAACTGGGCGACAGGAGGGGACTGGGCGACAGCAGGGGGACTGGGCGACAGCAGGGGGCTGGGCGACAGCAGGGGGCTGGGCGACAGCAGGGGACTGGGCGACAGCAGGGGGACTGGGCGACAGCAGGGGGACTGGGCGACAGCAGGGGGCTGGGCGACAGCAGGGGACTGGGCGACAGCAGGGGGACTGGGCGACAGCAGGGGGACTGGGCGACAGCAGGGGGACTGGGCGACAGCAGGCAGAGGACTGGGAGAAATTGGGTTGAAAACTTACAGTGAGGACAGTGCTACAGGAAAAAACAGATACCTTCTTGATCTTTGTCAGCTAACAGAACTTTTTTACTTATATGTAAAAGTCTAAAGATAGAAGTAATAAAGTTGACAAAGCTCAAGATGGTATCTGTTTGGCCTGAGTGTAAGAAATCAAGCAGAGCAGTTTTCAACCCAATTTCTCTTAGTCCAGTGGCTGCATAAAAAAAGAAAACAGCATTTTTAGAGCCTTTTTTTTTTACCTCCATGTTGCTCTGCCCAGAAGGATCGTGCGAGACCGCCCGGCCGCTCTGCCCTCCAGAGACAGGCGGGGTCACCCCTTGCCTGGCCACACCCCCTCACGAGTCCCGACCATTTGCCAATGAAGGAGGCGGGCCAGCTCCTCGTCATCACTCAGAGCTCTGAGCCTGGAAGGGGCCTGGGGTCCCTGGGCTGGGGCCCCCCAGGCAACTGGGGCCCCTGGGCCCTGGATGACAGACAGACCGGGGCGGGGTGTGGGCGGAGCCACAGCTCTATTATAGCCACTCGGCAGGCTCCCCTCTCGTCTTTTAACTCTGGTCTTCTGGAAAATGGCGGCCGGCGAAGACAATATCTCCGCCGGCCGCGGACCTCTAGCGGCGGGCAGCGAAAAAGAGAAATTTGAATGGCAACTAGGACAGGACCGCACCTGGCTGCGGGCCCTACTAAGCTGCGGGCCCCATAGCGAACGCGTGTGTCGCTATGGCGGTAGTTCCGCCACTGGTCACATCACAATTATTATTCATTGTGTAGTTCTTTATGTATGAGCCATCCAACTAGAATGTATGCATATATGGAAAGGGCATGAGAAGAGTGGTTGCTTAGATGCCATTATATACAGCAAGCAGGAGGGAGTAAGACTTACTATAGGTGCTCTACAGACTTTTGTTAAGTTCAGAAATGCTTATTTTCCTTATATAAGTTAGAAGGAGTTCAAAAGCAGTTTGAAGCAAGTCCTATAATGGTCATCTGCAGCTGCAATGAATTCTAAATAATCCCAAAAGTGTTGATGCATTTGCCCATCAAAGCCACTGATCTTATGTTATGTATGTTATGCAAAGCAGTCCCTGTAAAAGTTAAAAGCATGCTCTGCTTATGTCATGGAACCATTGGCATCACTGGACCTAACCAGCAGCCTCTACTTGTGTCAGGAAGTCACTGGCTCTATCAAAATGGCACTGGTAGGGCCTCCTATATTGTCATGAGTTCATTAGAGCTGAACTCTAGGGAAAACAAAAACCCTCCCTTGCAGAGAGGCTTTTCCCAAACTACAAGGGTTAGATGTTAATTTATGTCTAGGATAACAGAAAAAACACCTTTACTTACCCAATCCTCCACTGCTACAGGCTTCCTCTGCAGCCTCGTCTCCCCTGCGCTCAAGTAGCTAACTGTACATTGATATCATCAAGTCCATTTGAGGGTCTATGACATGTGGGCCCCCCAAGGGATTTTAGCCTCTCCCCAGAGATAAATCTGAACTCAATGCTATTTATTGCAGTTATGTATTCCTTTAGAAATAATAAAAATTATTTTACATACAAATAGTATAACTGTCATCAAATAATCAAGGGCAGCACTAATCAAGCTCTGCTCCGTGAACATGTTTATTTAATGACTTACAAACTTTACGTTGCCAGACAGAATTACAAATCCTTTGGCAGATAAGACATTTCATATAGGTACACATCAACGGTGTATTTTAGCTGTTTGCCTGGAGTTAGGCTATAAGGGTCCAAAATTCAAAAATCATTTGGTTGGCAAGTAAAACAGCCAAGGTATACATAGATGTATTATATGGCTGCAGTAAGGATGGATATTTTAAGTACCCATGAGACAGGAATAGATGTACAGAAAATGTTTTTCTAGGAAGCCTTATATAATATGTCAGTGCTGTATAAATAATCACTTTGTATCTTTGTCATTTAAAATATTGTCTTGCCTTGTTTGAAAAATTCCGGAAAACGCTTGGAAACAATATTTATATAACCATCTGGCAATCAAGAGTTTGAAGCGATGACTAAGTTGTGCGTAATCGGGCAGGTAATTAAAAGCTTGCCGGTGATACTCAGATAATAATTGAATGCATTGATTAATTTACAATGTTTCTGAAGAAAGTCACCTTGCAAATTTTAGACCGAGATGTTCCATACAACAAACCATGATTAGCATGAGCTCATTACAGCTCAGCACTATAGCCTCGTTTCATAGGAATCTCTATAAATGTATTTTGCATAATTATATTTTAATTCTTCCTATGGCAGAAGGAATAAAGTCTGTCTGTGTCAGAGAGGTGGCAGTGCCGCAGTAAATCTCTGACCTAATGCTAGCTAGCCTCAAATCCCTACAAAGGTCTGATCAGCCTTTCATGTCTCAAAAGCAGATGAATGAGGCCTGGGATAAATGGGGAATAATTACTGCAATGATGCATCATTTTTTCCAGTGAAGTGCTTTTATTTTGTTTTCTTCTTAACCCTATTGTTAACACAAAACACCGAACAAATTAATAAATAAAATATCCTTTTTTTACTTGTACTTCAATACACATTATGGTGTTTTTGTTGTCGTCATTTTGTGTCTAGAACCTGTTATTTCCTTTTTTCTGGTAGCTCTGATACAGTATATAATCATAATATTAATTATTATTATTATATATTAAAAAAAATCCTTGACTGAGGCAGCATAATAGTACTCTTTCTATATAGTTAGGGCACTTGGTTAGAATTCCACTTGGGCCACTATATGCATATAGTGTGTAAAGTGTGTGGACCTTATTGTTGCATGGAAATTTCTAAAGCTAAAGCTCCAACTTGTGTATTTTTTTACATAGTGAAGAAGGTTTAAATCCTCTGTGAGCCTACTATTATGTAGGGGTAAATTGTCCCTCACTTCCTGTTTGGTCACCAAAAAAAGAAAGTTGAATCTCTTCAAAAGGGCATATTCAGAAATAAATCTTTTTATTTTTATTTTTTTAAGGTGAATGGTGAAGGATTAGCACTAAACCCTCCTATCCTTTACAGCCAAAGATGCTGCCATCTTAGGCTCTGTTTGATCTGCAGTTGTCCTAGTGCTGGACATCAGTTAATCATTTATCAAGTCTTGTGATCAGTTAGAGTGGAACTAAACTCTCCTATCGATTTCAGCCAAGGAAGCTGCCATCTTGGCCTCTGTTTGATCGTCTACTGCCATGGTGCTGCACATGCAATCAGCTATGACACCAGCCATTTGATGGTTTGACAGTTTGGTTGAGAGCACATGCTGGGAATGTAAATGTTTTTTGAAACAGTTAAAGTGGAATTAAACCCTCCTATTGTTTTAGCCAAGGAAGCTGCCATCTTAGCCTCTGTTTAATCTTCTACTGCCATGATGCTGCACATGTGATCAGTTATGACACCAGACATTGGATGGTTTGACAGTTTGGTTTAGAGTACAACCAATGTGACAGTTATATTCCTGGCATGCCATAAATGTAACTGTTTTTTGAAACTGTTAAATTGATGGGTTTACTTCCGCTTTAAGTCAGGGTTTAGTTCTGCTTTAAGACACCAGCTATTTAATGGGGTGACAGTTTGGTTCAGAGCAGAAGTAGTGGTGACAGTTATCATTCATGGAATGCCTTGAATATAATTGTTTTTTAAACAATTTAATCTACGGGGTTAGTTCTGCTTTAAGTTACCAGTCAGGATACAATTCAGATATCAAAGCTTATGTATGGTTCAGGACAAAATACAGGCATAGCAAAATCCAGGCATAGCAATGCAGGATAACACATAAAAGGAAACAGTGAACAGAAACTTACAGAATCTTTCCATTAGTTTGGCCAGATTAACTATTTTTTAGAGAAAGAACAGAACATTTGAAATGGGTTTCATCCAGTTGATAACAGAGGTTGAATTCAAGGTTTCTCATTCCCTGTGAAGAGCAAGGCACAGGGGTTTTGGCTTTCCTGCCTTTCCGATGTCCGGGGGTTTAGACACAGGAGCTTCTCAGTCATTAAACCCCAGAAATATCACAACACCCTTAAACATCAGTGTTCTGTGGGTGTCACTCACATTGAACCTCCACTCTTCCAACCAACAAGCTACCTCAGATATTCACCACTGACCCCTAAGGCCCTAATGCTGTACACACAGCTTGTTGAAAACACCCGGCCAGTATGTATTTTGTTCTCCTTGTTCATGTCTGCATTATCTTCAGGACCAATGACAGTTCAAGTTGCCTCCCATATGGTCTCACCATACATTTCTGGAATGCAGAATGAGCACCACTGTTAACCATCCTTATGAAAGTTTTGTCTAAGTTGTTGTCAAACTCTTAAGTTTCATTTGCTGTTCTATTTTCTAGCTGCAAACATGGTTGCCAGTTGACCACAAAACTAAATTTGCCAAGATACAGAGGAATTCACTGAACACAGCAGTTACAAATGGTAACAGAGACTGGGGTGCACTATTTGTGGCAGACCACATTAATGCTTTACCTCCTCTGGGACGAGAATTACATTTATATGATATTGGGGGAAAATAGATGAAAACATGCCAGACTGGAAAAGCTGATTTCTAATTGGTTAAATCTGATAATTTTATGCCATTGCTGTTTGTTCAATGAAGTTAATAGACGATGTATACAGATCTGTCATTGCAGAAGAAACATTCTTTAACTATGGACCAGAAGCCTATCCTGTACTGTAGGTTCTAGAACAAAAAGTCCTTAAAAATATGGCTTTACCAGAATTGGATGTTAATGCTTGAGCTTCCATGGTATTTAAGATTACACCTTTGCTGACTCCTATATCACAATTTGCTGCAGCCTGCAAAATAACAGGGAGCTTTCATTTGTCTTTTGTTATAGAGTTCACATTAATTTCTTCATTAAAAAAATCATACTGATCGATCTTGAGCCAGTGACGGAGCTAATATGATAACCCCCTACTTTTCCTTGTTCTCTTTTCCCTTACTTTCTTTTTCTCTCCTCCTCTTTATTCTCCATGCCATATTTTGTGTGATGTCAGACCTCATATATCGCCTATTATTGTTCCAATGCAATATCATTACTGACGTTGAAATGTATAATGCTAACTTTTTCATCACTATTGCGACCTTTCACACATTGCTTTTTTTTTTTTGTATGCATGTACTGTTGGCAAAAATGGCATAGATATACTGTACTATAAACCTATTTTTAACCTTGCACACCAAGTAGGCAATCCTTCTCAGTGGACTCTATATAGTTCTGTTCCGTTATTAGCTTTTTGTTGATTGTCAAAGACAATGAATATTGTATATTTATAACAGTACTAAAGATTCTATTGAAATGGAGCAGACCAACCAGACTCAAATTGCCATATGTTGGTATCTTCATCCTTTCCTGTAAAAATATCATACCAATTTATTTTTTTATTGAACGATTAAAAGTTGAAAAAACACTGTTGGTGATGGTGACAAATCTTTAACAATATGGACATAAATACGTTTGCAATGTATCAAAATCTTTTACAATCAATTAATAGCTTTTGCTATCCATTGCAGGTCACTGTTTGCATTTCAACTTGGATCAGCATCTACTTGATTGGGAAAAGGGACTACAGTATGACCAGGATATTAGGTGTGACAAATTGTGAATTAATACAAAAGTCCTCATTTCCATTGCTGCCATGCCTCTCACTCCCAAACGACTTCCAGCCAGAACTCAAGGTAGTAGAGGCTGAGAAATATTAGGGAATCAGCCTCAGTCATTCCCTACCTTGGCTGACTATCATTAATGGTTCCAGAAATAAAATTAGTATAAGATTTTTATAAGAGAGTGTGGCAATCAAAAAAGTCCCATACATGTCTTACTTTTTCTGTATTTTTAGCCAAAGCATTACTCCTATAAGTGGTTCATGAAAGCAGGTATGCCAACATTAAGAGCTCAGTAAGTGGGAGAAAAGGTAACAATTGTGTGTGTATGTCTGTGTTTGGAGGGGGGTTGCACTCTCCAGTTTTAGTAAATCAACCCCATCGTCTATCTAGTATAACCAAAAGACAAAAAGTAAAATAAAATCCTGCATTCCTAGAACTGCAAACCTGCAAACCTTATAAAACATGGTCCAATTTCTTGTAACTTCCTCCCAATTCTTAAAAGTAATTTGATATCTCCTGGACTAACAGAATACATTTTTTTTGCTATAAATATGAATAGCCAATATATTATGTACATTTAGTACCATACTTATCTAGCCTGAGCTAGAATTAGCTCCTATGAATATATAGTGCTTCACCTCATCACAGCTCTTACTGTAAAGAAGCCTTTATGCATGCAGAGTGTTGGAAGGCAACCTTTTTTTTTAATAGCAGATGTTTCTTTTTTCTCTGATTACACCTGGCCTGGAATTTTGTGTTTTGTGTTAGCATTCCTATTTTCTTGGCAAATAAATGAGACTCTTGTTTATTTAAACAATGTATTTGTTTTATACATAGCTTGTTATTGTACCATCACCATTAACTATCAGAGCCAGAATTTGAAATGAGAAAGATGGTCTGACTCTTCCTCACTCTTTATAAAATTAAATAAAGGTTTAGCCTAAAGATTCACACATTAATAGTGTTGTCATGTCTATTAGGATAAAACATTGTGGGGTTAATTTGCTAGAACTGGAGAGTGAAAACTTTGGTGCAACTCTGCATAGAAACCAATCAGCTTCCATTTTTTATTTTATTTTTTGCAAAGTTTAAGGGAAAAGTACAGCCAAAGCTAATTTTGCAGTACTTCTGTTGATCACAGGAGTGCAGTTCAGAGGTGTATCTAGTGAAAATGGCGCCTATGGCAAGCACTGAAACTGCTCCCGTGTCAAAACAAAAAAGAAAAGCTAACAAAACTACAAGTCAAGCTTTTTAATCTGTCAATTAACAAATTATGGATTGGCACTACATAAAGTGCCCAAGTGCCCGATGGGTCAGTCCGCCCCTGCTCATTAAATAGTCTACATTCAGTGAAAGTTCATGTCCTGCAAAGTTTGCAGGACATGAACTTTCACTAAATGTGGGCTGTTTAATGAGCTTGCTGCACAAATCACTTTATTACACTTTATTTATGATATCTATTTATTTAATCCATATTGAGCACGATATTTGATTGGCTGCTTCTGCTTGGCACACACGCACAATTGCACATGATGATGACTTAAAACGTTTAAGTCATCATTATGTGCGATTGTGTGTGTGTGCCAGGCCCAAGTAGAAGCAGCCAATCAAATATAGTGCTCAATAGGGATTCAATAAATATGCATAGCCATAGATATCATAAATAAAGTGATTTGTGCAGTACAACAGCAGGTACTACTTTTAAGTAAACTGTAGATGCGACTACAGGAGATGACCAGACTGCGAATGCAACTACAGGAGATGATCAGAGACTGTGGATACAACTACAGGAGATGATCAGAGACTGTGGATACAACTACAGGAGATGACCAGACTGCGGATTTGACTACAGGAAATAACCAGAGACTGCGGATGTGACTTCAGGAGATGACCAGAGACTGCGGATGCGAGTACAGGAGATGATCAAGTAGCCATTTTTAAAATTCTAACTTTCAGCAATGAACAGCTATACAGGGGGGCAAAATTGGCAGGGAAGGTTTAGCGTAACAGTGAGTCTACAGACAGTGTATATTGGCAGAAAGACCTACATGGCCAGCCAGGCTCACCTCCCACTCTCAGAGGTCCAGGGGCAGGGCTTTTCGGCAGTAGGGGCAGGGATTTTCGCGGTCCAGGGCGGGGCTCTCAGAAGTCCAGGAGAGGCGATCTCAGCGCTCCCACTCTGCTCCAAGCACATAGACTACATAGGGCTGGGCAGGGCAGAGCAGGGTCAGAGCATCACTGGAGCTCAAGGCCCCACCCCTCCCTGATGACAGAGCCTCCCTCAGCCTGCCCTAAGCCGAGCCCAACAGCCCGGGTCGTGTAGCGGCTATCTGGCAGGCTGGCCGCGGCGCTGGGGACTATATTAGTCTGGGAGGCAGCCGTGGGAGGAAGGGTGGGGTTTTTTTCCGTGCCTCTGAGGACCTGACCAGCCGCTCTTACCCCCTTCACAGTCCAGCGCTCCATTGAATGCAAGGGAGGGGCAGAGCAGACAGCGGTGACTGACAGTCACCAGCTCTATGCTCACGCAGTTCTGAGAACCGATCGATCAGCAGTGTTTTATTGAGCATTTCTCAGGGTCGGCTAGGGACAGGTGCAGCATCAGACCGATGCTGCATCCACCTAGGTAAATATGATTTCTAGAAAAAAAAAAAACCCAATACATCTCTTTTAATTGAACAAGCTGAAGTCAGAAGCTGATTGGCTACCATGCACAGCTCCACAAGATTTTGCACTCTCCAGTTTTAGCAAATCAACAGTCAATATCTACTCATATACCCACTGAGAGAATGGCAAAAAAAAAAAAAAGATTACAGGTGTCTTTTCTTCAGTTGAGACAGTTTTGCAGATGTGTGATTTGCATTGAAAGTCCATAGCATTTACCAGTCATCTAAATTCCTTGATTGAAAGTATGCATTTGGTCAGGATCGCGCGGTCAAAAGAAGAAAAGAGCAACAAGGTGAATATTATATTTTCATCCCGGGGCAAATTTATTAAATGCAGATTACTGCACTGTATGATCATATAAGCGTATTTATTTTACCAAATGCCATCACTAACAATAATCTGTCTGCATATAATAAGGACAAGGCCTTAGAGGCAAATATTTTTGTGCAGTGGTATGCCTGGGGTTTTAAGCTAAATTAAAGTTGAAGGACCCCTATGGTAGTGTTTTGTCCTTTATCAAGATTCTCCTTGCTATGCACATGTCCTTTAGTGAGCTCTCTGGGAACCCCATGTGAACCTGCATGGGTAGTGACTGTCAAAAGCCTGTTACCAAGCAAATGCAAACCTCTCTGTAGGAGTTTGCTGCTGTAAACCTATAATTATTGTAGATAAAATCTAACATATATATCATCTTTTCCTGGACTCACTGTGATAGCAGCTTAGATTCTGCTTGCCAGAATGTATTCATGTGATCAGAAATGAAACAGATATTTACTACATAGTAATGATTTCTTCTATCGATCTATCTATCTATCTATCTATCTATCTATCTATCTATCTATCTATCTATCTATCTATCTATCTATCTTCATTTCTGATCCACGTTAGATAAGAATACATTAAGAAATGTATATTATGTATTCTTCACAAGCACCCTATACATACCTACACATTTCATTTATATACCAAAATGCAAAAAAAGTCTGTAGCAAAAGACAGCTATGGGGATCAATCGCTGCAAACATGTATATCTGTAAAAAAGCATATCTGTAAAAAAACAGTAAAAAAATGTAAAAACTGTAATTCCTTATATATATGTTTTAATATATACGCAGGCAGTGTTATTAACCTTGAAATGCATATAAAATGCACCGCCTACCGGCTTCGGGTCTCTCTTTTTTTTCCGGGTAAAGATGCAGTGCTATGGTCCACCCCACTCACTTTTGTTGTTAAAATGACTGCAAAAAATTTTTAGTACTGAGATATTTTTCAAGAGTACCAACCAGACTCAAATTTTTGGGGATATTTGAAAATGATTGATGATGCAGGGAGCATGGGGAGGAAGTTAAATCGCATAGGCCTTCAATACCAAAGCCATGTGTTCTTGGGGGTGCATCATTAGGCCAGATTGAGTTCACAGTACTCCTGAACATAACAGCACTCGTGTAATGATGTGTGAATGCTGTTCTGTCCAGGATGATGGACATAGTCCAGCCCAGATATAAGGTGGACTCTATTTGCAGCTTCTAATGCACACTGCTAGAAACGAACTGTGTGCAGTGAAATCAGAGTAATACATTTCAATACAGGACAGGAGCCTTTGTAGCTGTACTGAAGGCAATACCTAAATAGTGCAGATATTCAGGAGACATACAATCCTGCACACCGATTCAATTGTTTATGCAATGTCTGTAAAGCTGCTTTAAGTTTAGGGTATGCAGGGGCCATTAGTAAAATGATTCAGTAGAAGTATAAAGAACTACCTGCACCACCTCCTTTCTGCATATGATAAATATTAAGTATCGATATTTAATATTTCATATTTACCAAAAATAGCTTATTTTGGTTTTGGCCTTTATATAAAAGTGTAGAAAATATGTAATAAATGGTATGCATTCCTTTTACTTTAATTATTGTTATTTAAAATATTGCCAAGGTGGTTTGTTCCAGATTGTCAGCAAACAAATTATGAAAGTATATCCTCTCTGCTTTATATATCCAATAAATCCTGCCAAAGCTGTGCTGCCTACAATTTTTTTAGTTGCGAAATCTGGTGCCCATGTTAGCCTTCAATATTATATCTTAAAGCTGTGGATTTCCATAGATATACATGCTATCATTATTAGCTCAGAGCCTAATAATGAATTCCATCTCAGAACATCTCGGACAATTACCGTAAGTAGTTGGGCTATGATAATTAGGTAGATGTCATTGTGTGTATCTCAATACAGAGAGCAGATGCAGTGCTGGGTACTGAACAAATATGGACATTAGTTGGCAGGCATGGTACAGGCACCCTGTCTTCTTGTTTCCTGAAAGCCAGTAAGCCAGATCAGAGAATCATTTCCATAGCAATTCGCCCACACGTATTCCGACTGAAAATGTAATCTTTAACTTACATTCTTTTTGTCATTTTAAAACTCAATAACAGGGATTATTCACAAAGGGCATAAGCAGGAGTAGACTATTCAGTTATTTGTGTAGGTTTTATAAATGCATATGGCTTGTGTTAGATTATACAAAAAAACAGAACCGAATATATATATATATATATATATGTATGTATATATATATATATATATATATATATATATATATATATATATATATATATATATATACTGTATATGTCCGGTTCTGTTTTTTGTATAATTTTTTTATTTGAGTGTTGCTGGCACTGGGGAGCTACAGTTCATTGAGGGATCCATGAATGCCAACATGTACTGTGACATACTGATGCAGAGCATGATCCCCTCTCTTCAGAGCCTGGGCAACAGGGCAGTATTCCAACATGATAATGAGCCCAAACACACCTCCAAGACGACCCTTGCCTTGCTAAAGAAGCTGAGGGTAAAGGTGATAGACTTGCCAAGCATGTCTCCAGGCATGGGGCATCTTAAAACAGAAGGTGTAGGAGCGCAAGGTCTCTAACATCCACCAGCTCTGTGATGTCATCATGGAGGAGTGGAAGAGGATTCCAGTGGCAACCTGTGAAGCTCTGGTGAACTCCATGCCCAAGAGGGTTAAGGCAGTGCTGGAAAATAATGGTGGCCACACAAAATTTGACACTTTAGGCCCAATTTGGAAATTTTCACTTAGGGGGGTACTCACTTTTGTTGCCAGTGGTTTAGACATTATTGGCTGTGTGTTGAGTTATTTTTAGGGGACAGCAAATTGACACTGTTATACAAGCTGTACACTCACTACTTTACATTATAGCAAAGTGTAATTTCTTCAGTGTTGTCACATGAAAAGATATAATAAAATATTTACTAAAATGTGAGGGGTGTACTCACTTTTGTGAGATATTGTGTGTGTGTATATGTGTGTGTATATATATATATATATATATATATATATATATATATATATATATAATATATATATATATATATATATATATATATATATATATATATATATATATATATATATATGGATTTGCAGCACAGAGAGCAACACTCTGGGGTTGATTTACTAAAAGCAAATATAGCACTAAGTAAGACCTTAGTAAGCGAGGTAAAGTTTTACTTTGCAAAGAATACTAAACCATGTGCTCGGACAATAAAAAAAATAGCATATAATTAAGACCTTTTTTTTTTTTTTATCTGAGGTCATCTTATATTAACCTGGTCTAAGTTGGTTTTATCCTCTCTTATACAATGTATGACGCAATCTTAGTAGTTAGATCCATGCTAAAATTGTTTTAGTTAAACTACTTTTAGTTTATGTTGTAACTACAACTCAATATTATTACCATATAATTTTATTTTGCTGTCACCATATGCACTTATGTATACCAATTGTTAAAATTCAATAAACAAATTTGACAAGAAAAAAAAAAAAAGCATTTTGCTTGCACTGGATTGGATGATAGGAAACAGTAGAGCTTCCCCTCAGTTCTAGAGCAACTGCAATTGAAGTGCACTTGCAGTGCACAGTATATTTGCCTAGTAAATCAGCCTCAGTGTATTGCTAATTAAAGCAGGACTTTACCCATAAAATAGTTGATAAAAACTAATGTTCCTAACAAGGTACATACATTCCATATTTATAATTATGCTACCAAAATTAGTGTGTGCTGTAAATTACCTCCAGCATTGCTCCTGTTTCTTCGTGCTGGAGGCTGCTATTTTGCTGAATCCCAGAGCCTCTGAACAGCAGTAAATACTAGTGGAAGTGGAACCAAACCCATCAATTTAATAGTTTTCAAAAACAGTTACATTCCTGGAATGCCATGTTTGTTTTTCTAAACAACCAACCTGTCAAATCATTAAATAGCTGGTGTCATAACTGATCACATGTACGGCAGTTGCAGATCAAACTGAAGCAGCTTCCTTTCCTGTTAAAGGATAGTAGGGTTTAAGATCTGCTTTAAAGCTGTCAGCAGATTGGCCTCTACAAACTTGGCAGTGCCTAAAAATGCCTAAAATTGGAGAGCACGTGAGCATGTGCAGAGCAGGGTGACACAGTGTATTACTGGATTATAAACAGTATAGACACTTATTTTTTTATATTTTACATAGCTATACCTGCTAAAAGGGCCAGCCTGAAGTCATCTAGCAGGACATCATTTTTTGACTAGAGTTCCACTTTAAGTAATATTGTTTCAAAGCAGTAATTTGATCACGGCCTCCTCTAGGTTTAGGTAACTGACCAATAAACTTAAGATCTGAGTCCTATGACCTGCTATATATATGAGTTCAGTTTGCCTGGAACATATATTTAGAACACTGATTTTTTATCCTAATTAGATCTATTGATAATAATGAACCCTGAAATGTACCTGGTGAGTTTGAATGTTACAAGTTTATTTGCTTCTATCACTCATACTGGTGGTATTAGTGCCTGCAGAATTACAGGAATATGGTCACAACTCTGAAACAGGAGTTGATCTTCTTTTACAGTTGTTAGGTTTCAACATGGAAAATTATTATTTTTCTTTGTAAGAGCATTTTTTTTATGCACAATGGAGAGGCATGGCTTTGGAATCCAGTGTGGCGTTTACCACGCAGTGTGTGGCATGGTGACGCTACATTGATGATGTGTTTGCTGTATGGCTGGGCAACATTGGATCTCTTCTGACATTTGATTATCACATTAACAATGTTCACCCACAGATTTACCTTATTATTGTTAATCACAAAGAAAGTGTATTTTTTTGGGATATTTTGGTAACACATGATGGTTCCAAGTTACGTGATTAAGCATCATCTTACATGTCAAAGTACATACACTGTCTACCTAACTGAAATGTCCCTTTAACTTGCTATATATAAGAAATTACACAAAAAGTTAGAGAAAGAATATCATAAGAAAGATATTCCATCAGATTTAGGCAAACTGAGCTTCCTGTCCCTATCCAATTTTTGGAAACAGGCAGCTGATATACATCAGGAACCTAAACTAAGACAAGGTAGTAATCGTATCACTGTTTTATAATATATATTTTGTCACCTTAAGGTCTTAACTATGATTTTTATTTATATCTTTTTCTTTAAGATGTTTTTTTTTTTTTGTCACAGATCTCCTCTGTATTACAGCGATATTAAACCCAAAACCAAATATTTGGTGGCTGCCTTAATTTTTCATTTTTAGGCTTTACTCCCCACTCTGGATGAAGGAGTACAGGGGGCACATTTGGACAGCAGCATTGTCTGTCTGGAGGGAGGGAAGTGTTAGCTGTACTAGAAGATTTAAATACACTAAAAAATCAAAGGCAAACTCTAGCTAACACCTTATCCACTTCAGCCCCGGAAGGTTTTACCCCCTTCCTGACCAGAGCACTTTTTGTGATTCGCCACTGCATCGTTTTAACTGACAATTGCGCGGTCGTGCGACGCTGCACCCAAACAAAATTTACGTCCTTTTTCCCCCCACAAATAGAGCTTACTTTTGGTGATATTTGATCACCTCTGCGGTTTTTATTTTTTGCGCTATAAACAAAAAAAGAGCGACAATTTTGAAAAAAACAATATTTTTTTACTTTTTGCTATAATAAATATCCCATAAAAATATATAAAAATTTTTTTTTTTCTCAGTTTAGGCCGATATGTATTCTTCTACATATTTAAAAAAAAAAAATAAAAAATCACAATAAGCGTATATTGATTGGTTTGCGCAAAAGTTATAGAGTCTACAAAATAGGGGATAGGTTTATAGCATTTTTATTACGGTATTAATTATTTTTTATTAGTAATGGCGGGGATCTGCGATTTTTAATTGGGACTGTGACATTATGGCGGACAGATCGGACACTTTTGACACTATTTTGGGACCATTGTCATTTATACAGCGATCAGTGCTATAAAAATTCACTGATTACTGTGTAAATGATACTGGCAGGGAAGGGGTTAACCACTAGGGGGCGATGAAGAGGTTAAATGTCCTAGGGAGTGATTCGAACTGTGGGGGGATGGGCTACTATACACATGACAGCGATCACTGCTCATGATGACAGGGAGTAGTGATCTCTGTCATATCACTAGGCAGAATGGGGAAATGCCTTGTTTACAAAGGCACTAAGCAGTTACAGCAAACTGTTTTTTTTTTCCATTTGGGATAAATCAAATTATTGTAAGCACCCCTGTCATTGGTAAATAGTTTATTTCATCCCTAAAAATTCAAGAGAGCTTGTTCTTTTGAGAAACAACAGACTTACTGGCTGCATTACCAGATGAAAATAAATGAAAGCCTAAAAAGAAAATAGAGCCATTACATCAAGAATTTGTAAGCTTTAATATAATAAATGTTTGCTTTGGGTTTAATACTGATTTAAGGGAAACTCTGCTGACTCTGATCTTGCATCAGTGTAACACCTGTTGAATAACATTGTTAGTTTGTATTATTTTTGTTATCCAGTGAACACTTTGTATCATATTTCTGTATTTGTATTCTTTGTATTGTGAGATTAGCTTGATAAAGGACAGGGATGCGTGAAACATTGGGGTTGATTTACTAAAGGAAAATAGACTGTGCACTCTGCAGTTGCTCCAAAGCTTAGTAAATTATGTAAAGCTTCGCAAAAGAACACCCAATCACGTGCAAGGAAATTAAAAAACGTAATTTTTGCTTGCAAATGATTGGATGATGAAGGTCAGCAGAGCTCATTTACTAAGCTCTGGATCAACTGCACTTTGCAAAGTGCAGTTTATTTGCCTTTAGTAAATCAACCCCATTGCGTGTATGTTACCAATAAATACTGTATCTCTCTCTGTACTGAAACACTAGAGAGATGTTTTTGTTACAGTATATATTTGGAAGTGACTCTATCAGCAGCATAAAGGAATCCAAATGGAGCTTTCCTGCAATAGAAGAAGTATTAAGCTAACCTGTCTGGCGGACAGTGTCTCCTACCTTCCCTCTGTTCCAGTGCTGCAGCCTTCATCAGACTCTTCTAAATTTGGCACATTGCACTGTGGCTCCTCTATCTGTAACCCCTACATCACTGCTGTGACCTGTAATGTCATAGAAGTATAAGGATTTGCCCTTTGCCATTTTCCACTTCATATTGCGCATGTGCATCACAGTCCTGTTCATTCCTATAGATAAGCTATACTATAAGTGTCCACTGGAGGCCGCCACGAGTTTGACATACCCATAGCAATGAATGGGGCATGGCACCTCTGTGCAGTTTGAAGAGGAGCAGGTTGGCGCCTTCTTATAAGAAAGATTACTGCATTGGGGAGACAGGTCAGCATCACCCCAGGTTCGCTGCAGGTGGGGTATTTTATTAAAGTGGTTGTAAACCCACTTAAAAAAAATGTAAAATGAACACCTGCAAGACAAAGGCATAATGAGCTAGTATGCATAGCATACTAGCTTATTATGTAATACTCACCTGAGATCGAAGCCCTCGCTGTGGTGCCCGTACACCGCTCCGGCGGCCGACATCACCCCCAGGGGTTACTTCTAAGTATTGTGGCTCCGGAGCTGTGATTGCCCGGAGCAGCGATGACGTCACTCCCACGCATGTGCACGGTAACGGCACACTCACTGAAGCAACAGCACATACATGCCATTGCTTCAGTTTGTGTCAGTGCGCATGTGCCAGTGACATTGGCACATGCAAATACAGGGGATATCTTCTAAACCGTGCAGGTTTAGGATATATCCGGGGTAGTTACAGGTAAGCCTTATAGGCTTATAGGTATTTATAGGCTTACCTGTAGCACAAAGGGTTTACAACCACTTTAAAGCGGAGTTCCACCCGCACCAAAAATATTAAAAGTCAGCAGCTACAAATACTGCAGCTGCTGACTTTTAATAATCGGACACTTACCTGTTCCACGTTCCAGCTATGCGGGGGGGTCGAAGCTCCGAGAGCCCCCCGATCCGCTCGGCTGCGCCGGCATTTCAACTGTGGGCACCCGGCTATGGCTTCACAGCCGGGCACCCACTGCGCATGCGCAAGTCACGCTGCGCGTCTTTATTGGTCCCCGTTGTGTCCTGGGAACTGTGTGTTTCCCAAGACACATCTGGGAACCCTCGGATATGGGCGGGCATTCCCGGATATGGGCGGGGCAGATACCTGTATTATACAGGTATCTGACCCCCCTCCCCCCTGAAAGGTGCCAATTGTGGCACCGGGGGGGGGGGGGGAGGAATCCGATAAGCGGAAATTCCACTTTAGGGTGGAACTCCGCTTTAAGGACAACTTCATTAAAAGTGAAGTAGCCCTTTAATGTAATAAGTGTTAACACATGTTTTTATGTGTTGAGACACATTGCATTAAGGCACGCAAAACTGTGAATATATACAGATATACCTCACACGTTTCAACCTAATGATAAAAGAAGAAATTATAGTAATCTAATGTTTTAACCCAGTGACTTAATTGATTTTTGAACACACCTTTTCATTACCCAATATTAGCATTTAAATAGAAGGGCAAGTAGAACATTTGAATACAAAGCCCAAAGTTCAAAGGCTGGGTTCATTTAAATGCCTGAAGCATTAATCATGAAAGTCTTTTTTTTTGTTTCATAATATTTAATGCTGTAGGCTTACTTAATGTCAGTGCAAGAATTGCTAAATATTTTGATGTCTTTTTTTTTTTAAATAGTGATGTTAAATGAGCCTCTGGGCAGAATATGTGCAATCAAGCATTTACCTATTCATATACCCATATCGAGAGATTTCAAACAAGCCCTTACTGACCTCTGCAGCTGCAGGCACTGAGGAACAATTTTCCTCACTGCAGAACCACTGATGGTCCTTCTCTCAGCAGGTCAGCTGGCCCTTCACTCCCCTGTCCACAGCAGTGACTTCATAGCCCTCCATCCTTCTAAACTCTAAACACAGACCAGGAGCTGTGACAGGGGGGGACAGGGGGAGCCAAGGTGCTAAGATACTTGTAACGAGATTACAGTACCAGAAATTCACAGAAACACCAATGTGTTTGTTTATTAACCACTTTAATACAGAGCACTTACCCCCCTTCCCGCCCAAGCCAATTTTCAGCTTTCAGCGCTGTTGCTGTTTAAATTACAATTGGGCGGTCATGCTACACTGTACCCAAACACAAAAACATAGTTTTGTACCCACAGATAGAGCTTTCTTTTGGTGGTATTTTATCACCTCTGCGGTTTTTATTTTTTGCTAAACAAATAGAAAAAGAACGAAAATTTTGAAAAATGTTTTTCTTTTGTTTCTGTTATAAAAAGTTGTAAATAAGTACGTTTTCTCCTTCACTGATGGGCACTGATAAGGCAGCAGCGATGAGGTGGCACCAATGAGGTGGCACTGATGGGCACTGATAGGCGGCACTGATAGGCGGCACTGATAGGCGGCACTGATGGGTGGCACTGATTTGCAGCACTGATGGGTAGTGATACACAGCAATGATGGGCACTCATGGGTGGCACTGGTGGGCACTGATAGGCAGCACTTTCACTTGCTCCTTATATCAGTTTCATTATTTCACTTTTAAATGAGAATTGCATTTCTTTGAATGAATTAGGAGGTATATATTCTGACAATTGAGCAACAGCCCCATCTCGCTATGTTTTTACTGGGCACTGATATGCGGCACTGAGCCGCTGATCGGCTCTTCTCTACTCTCATTTGTCAGCCGTAAGTGAGAAAAAGCCAATCAACGGCTCTTCCTGTTTACATCGTGATCAGCCATGATTGGACACGGCTGATCACATGGTAAAGAGCCTCCATCAAAGGCTCTTTACCAAGATCGGTGTAGTGGTGTGTCTGACTAACACAACAAGGATCGCCACGATGCGCACCCCCACGGGCGCGCAGTGGCAGTTATCCTGCTGGATGTCATATGACGCCCAGTCAGGGTAACAGAACCACCGCCCAGCCAACATCCTGCAATAGGCCGGGCGGGAAGTGGTTAAGCAGTGATAAATTATCACTGCTCAGTACACGGACAGACGGCCCACCTCATGTTAATAAAATAAATAGTCCCCCTACATAATATACACTATCTCACAAAAGTGAGTACACCCCTCAAATGTTTGTAAATATTTGATTCTATCTTTTCATGTGACAACACTGAAGAAATGACACTGCTACAATGTAAAGTAGTGAGTGTACAGCTTGTATAACATTTTAAATTTGCTGTCCCCTCAAAATAAATCAACACACATCCATTAATGTCTAAACTGCTGGCAACAAAAGTGAGTACACCCCTAAGGGATAATGTCCAAATTGGGCCCAATTAGCCATTTCCCCTCTCCGGCATCATGTGACTCATTAGTGCTAAATGTTATCAGGTGTGAATGGGGAGCAGGTGTGTTAAATTTGGTGTTATTGCTCTCACTCTTCCATACTGGTCACTGGAAGTTCAACATGGCACCTCATGGCAAAGAACTCTCTGAGGATCTGAAAATAATATCTGTTGCTCTACATAAAGATGGCCTAGGCTATAAGAAGATTGCCAAGACCCAGAAACAGAGCTGCAGCACGGTGGCCAAGACCATACAGCGGTTTAGGCTGCATTCACACCTGAGTGTTTTGTAGCTTGAAGCCTGAAGCTACAAAACGCTAGAGGGGAAAAAATACATTATTCTTTATGGAGATGGTTCACATCTCCACTCCAAAACGCCTGAAGCCCTACGCCTGAAGCTCAAACAAGTTCCGGACCCTTTTTTGTCGCGCGAATCGGGTAGATTTGGGCGTTTTTATTCTTTTTACATTGGTGACCTTTTGCTCTGCACAAAATTTGCGGCAAATCGCGGTAAAAAATGCTGCAATTCACAGATTTTCTGCCTGAAAAGCTACGCTCAGGTGTGAATGCAGCCTTAACAGGAAAGATTCCACTCAGAACAGGCCTCGCCATGGTTGACCAAAGAAGTTGAGTGCACGTGCTCAGCGTCATATCCAGAGGTTGTCTTTGGGAAATAGACGTATTAGTGCTGCCAGCATTGCTGCAGAGGTTGAAGGGGTCAGCCTGTCAGTGCTCAGACCATACACTGCTCACTGCATCAAATTAAAGGATGGATTGATGGAAGTGACCTTGGACCCATGTATTACCCCGGATGAAAGGGGTTATACGCATCTGACCTATAATGTTTATGGGTCCATAGCTGAAGGTGAGGGAACAACTAGCATAGCATGGTTTTATTTAATGTTTTGCTGTGCAGGACAAGAGTTGTGGTGTCACAAGCTAGATAACTTGGAAGTTGGTATTTCCTCCAGTTAACAGTAATCCCCCTACAGTGCTTGGTTTGTTTTTCTCAGGCACACTTTGTTTAGGCATCATACAGTGTCAGCATCTACTTGTACAGGTCTTGAATGGGTTTACATGTCTTTAGCCTTTCACCATATGGTGTAATGCTGCACTTAGATTGCTGGAAGAGAAGACTGAGGAAATGCTTCATCCTGCCTGAAGCAGATTGATGCCATCACCTCAGCCAAAGTCATCTGCCTGGAGTTCAAAGTTTCAATATACTCTTAAGCCTAGTACACACTATCAGGTTTGCGCCGGTTAGAGCCACTGTACTAACGATCCAACGTTGGTACAGCGATCTCCCCCTTTGAGCTATTGTGTTCTGACAGGAGGACGGCCCCCCTGCAAGAAAACACCAGACAGTGCTCTCAGCCATTGGCTGAGAGCGCTGATCGGGAGCCGGTTGGTTGCTGGTTTTCCAGCATGCTAGTCCAACAGAGGCCATCAAAATGGCTGTTTTCTGTTGGACCACCTGCCATAAATACAGGCCGAATCTCGACTGATGTTCGGCCCGTGTGTACTAGGCTTTACTGTATATTGTAACAGGTCAGAAATGTATGTGGAATTCATTCAAATTAAAGTTACTAGTGGTGTATTTAACTCCTAGAAAAGAGATCCACGAATAGGATGAATTTCAAATACTGGTGCTTCTATTAGGAAATGCAGCAACTACTCTAGGAATTCCATAAAATTTGCATTTTTTACTCAGAATTCACTAGTTTGGGAATTCAACAAATACGATTATTGCTTTACCACTTGTCTACTGGCGCAGTTTATAAATGGCAGCTTGTAGCATAGGTTTTTAAACACATTATGGGGAAATCATTAGGGGTGTCATAGACACCTTTTACAACTTTGTTGGGGCGCATCACCTAAAGTGACAGTGATTGCTTCTGATTCATGTACCTGTCAGAGATAGGTATGTGAATCTGTCAATGCTGGCAGTGGGGGAGACTTGACCATACTGGACACACCTTCCTCAGTTCACTCCCAACTCTCCTCTGTTCTGTCAAGTTGACAAGCACATGGCTGAGGAGTTTTAACCACCTATAGACTGGGCCAATTCTGACATTTCTCTCATATATGTAAAAATCTATTTTTTTTTTGCTAGAAAATGACTTAAGCAGACCCTATGAAGAATAAAATGGTTGTTGTTGCAATTTTTTATCCTGCACGGTATTTGCACAGCAATTTATCAAACGCAAATTTTCAGGATAAAATACTGTATTTATTGGCGTATAACACTCACTTTTTCACCTTCAAAATCGGGTGCAAATAGCATGTGCGTGTTATACGCCAATACTTTAATTTTAGCTACCTCGGAGGGGGGCTGGATGAGCGCCATCAGATTACATACAGTGAGAATCTCCTGTTTACTTGGCGGCCTCTGTAATAGGAAGTCCCATCTCCTGGGCCACCATTGGACCACTGTTCTGTCTATCATAGGAGACGCTCACTGTATGTAATCTGTCGGCGCTCGTCCCGCCCCCCTCCCAGTCCCCTCTAGGCTGCAGATGGGCATTGATCCGGCTGCACTGATAGCAATGGTGAGGCTGCTGCATTGATGGCAATTTTGAGGCTGCTGCATTCATGGCAATGGTGAGGCTGCTGCATTCATGGCAATGGTGAAGCTGCTGCATTCATGGCAATGGTGAGGCTGCTGCATTTATGGCAATGGTGAGGCTGCATTGATGTGGACTGATGAGGCTGCATTCATGGCACTTGTGAGGCTGCAGATGGGCATTGATCAGGCTGCATTGATGGCAATGGTGAGGCTGCAGATGGGCGCTGACCCTTTTTTTGCTTCAAAGTTCCTTATTTAAAATTGAAATTTTTTTTCCTGAAACTTCCCTCTTAAAATGAAAGTGCGTGTTATACGCCTGTGCGTGTTATACACCGATAAATACGGTACATTTTAATAAATATAACCAATTTTTGGGTAAAATACTAAAGATGATGCTACATCGAGCAGATAGATACCTAACATGTCATGATTTAAAATTGTGTACGCACATGGAACAGTGACAAACTTTGGTACATAGAAATCTCCATAGGCGATGCTTTAAAAGCCTTTACAGGTTATCAGTTTTGAGTTACACCTGAGGTCTGGCAACATAATTATTGCTCTGACATTCATGACTATTGGAATATACCTCACATGTTTGGAGCGTTCACCATTTACATATGCGTGTGGGACCTCTGTATGTATTTGCATTTACGTGTGAGCACAGGGGAACTTTATTTTAATAACATGGGTTGTGACAGGTCCTTTTTATGGAGAGCTCTGGGGTCGATTAGGCTCCAGATCTCTACTCTCCCCTCCAAAGCATCTGATCAAATTGAGATCAATTTGATCAGATGTTTTTCAAGCCAGTAAAGGCTTGTAAACAAACAAAGGAAGTGACAAAATCACTGTCGCTTCCAGTTTCTGACATCACAGAGGGGGAAAAACACTGGTAGTTCCTCTCACTCTGTCTAGTTCACCGGATGCGAATAGTCACCTGGTGGGGCAAGAAAGCCCAGTACAGGTGGCAGGCAGAGGATTGGAGGGGGGACCCTGTTCCAGTGCCTGTAAAAGTGGTCGGGCAGCTGTATAGCTGCTCAGATCACTTTAATATCGTAAGGAACTGCCATCTAAACAAAACTATATCTGGATCATGGCTGCAGCTACGACCATGACCCAAATATCACTATTTTGATCTGAGGATGTGATGGGTATGTCCCAAGGATGTACCAACTAGAGTTGGTCAGAGCCTGATGGGGAATTAGAGAGACTAGTTCTCCATCAGGTCTGCTTTACATTTCATTGACAGTGGATGGCATCCATAGCCACTATTCAGTCCATTGGCAGCTTTGGAATCCGCCCACTGCTGTGTACTGTCAATCACAGGCAATGCAGACCTGATGGGGAACTGGGCTTTAAAGTTCCCCACATATTAGGCACATATTAAAGTAATCATACCGCCAGAAAATGTATGTTACTGCTTTATTGAATTCCCCTGACTGTGTCAAGCCAACTGTTGGCTTTCTGTTCAAAGTAATTTACAGCTGCCCATTTACTTCCACACACCCAAAAGGTAACCCTTTCCCACCCGACTACCCCGTCATGTATTGCAGGCTGCTCTGCCCCTCTTGCAGTCCCAGGACAGGCATAGGGGGTGTTGGCAGGTGGAGAAGAGGGAGATCAGTAATGAACTCAGAAGCAACAAGCATTTTTTTCACTTCCAGATTCACGACTGTCATTCCCTGACTGCTGTGGCCAGGGAAGTAGCTGATCAAGATCTGTGCTAGCTCATTGGGGTGTAAAAAAAAAAAAAAAAAAAACACACATACACATGTATATATAAAAAGTTTCATGTTAGGGTATTGGATAACACATATTAGGTATGACTGTGTATGTCAGTGTGGCATCAAAAATTCTAATGACATCATTCATAGCTAACTCTAAAATGATAACCTGTAATTTCGGCCAGCAAAAGACCGATGAGAGCTTTTTTTAGGTGGAAAATGCGACCGTGTGTATGCTCCAATCGGACTTTTGCTGGCCGAATTTATGCCAGCAAAAGATTAAGAGCATGTTCTCAATTTTTCCGACGGAAAAAGTTCTGATCGGAAATTCCAATCGTCTGTAGCAATTCCGACGTGCAAAATTCCTACGCATGCTCGGAAACAATTCGCATGCTCAGAAGCATTGAACTTAATTTTCTTGGCTCGTCGTAGTGTTGTACGTCACCGCGTTCTAGGCGGTCGAAAGTTCAGCGAACTTTTGTGTGACCGTGTGTATGCAAGCCAAGCTTGAGTGGAATTCCGTCGGGAAAACCATCCAAGATTTTTCTGACGGAAAATCCGCTCGTGTGTACGGGGCATAAAGGCTTTTACAGCATTACCTATGGACAATTTTGGGTACTGAAGTTTGTCACAATTTCATGCATGCAATTTTAAAGCTTTATATGTTTAGTATCTACTGTATTACTCAATGCAGCCTCATATTTTATATTTTACAAAAAATTTGGTAATATATTGTGTTTGTATGCACTAAAATTAACTTTAGCCTTTTTTTTTTATTATTGAAAATATCAGTTTGATTAACATGTGTGCTAATATCATGTGACATAAAAAACAGAAATTAGAACCATAATGTTTTACAGGGCCTCTGCTTTAATTTAATGTATAATGTTTGGGGGGTTTAGCTAATCTTCAGGCCTAGAATGTGCTTTTTAACGTGGGCAAAAATGAAAAAAAGGCTCTGGTAGACAAGTGGTTAAAAAAATAATGTAAAAAAAAAAGGCAATTTGGATGTGGGGAATGGTCACAAGTAACCTGGCATTTTTGTAGTTTTGTGATTTGTTTGACATTTACCAGAAATATTAATACAGAGAAAACAAAGGTTAAATCTTAGGAACTGAACTCATGAGTGCTCAACCATATCTTCTGCTTATATAATGTGAATATCTCTCCGGTTGCAGAGGGAAACATTAAAATACACCTTTGTCTTTTACCAAGCTGTTTGCTTAAAGTGCTTAAAAAATAAAAAAATATTGAGATTTGCACTACATGAATGTTTAGCATATCATGTAGAAATAGGGTCAAACAAAACATGTAAATGGTACTAATGGACATGCTATAAATATGTGCAAATGCCTACTATTTTTGTTGATGCATAGCAATTTGCAAATGCTTTTCTTTTTTTCAATTTTCACAAAGATTTATTTATCATTTGTGCACAAATACTGATCTGCAATAAAAAAAAAAAAAAAAAGCCTAGGTGCCTGTTTCCATTAAACCTAATACATGGATCATAAAAATATAGTATATGATCAGTTTTGTAATATAATACTGACAGCCAGTGCTGATTTACAATATCTTTCGTTATGTAATTTTAAGTGGGTAGTTATTTTGATAGCCTGTGTAAATTGTTCTCTTTTTTAGCAGTGTGGAACAGGAGAATGAATTACTGTTTCAGAAGTTGCCAAGGACAAAAAAAAAGAAAAGGAGACAAAATGACAGCAGGATGTAGGAGCCAGCACCATCATTATTATTATTATAACAGGTTGGAGCAGTCTACTACTTTGCCAAGAGGGGCATGCTGAGATTAAGGAGATTTCAAGGTAAAGAGTATCGCCTCCTCTGCAAACCAGTGTTTCTGTTTCAGAAATGTTCTAGCATACTATCTTAATGGTACTGTCTATACAAAAATAATGTTTAATTTACAGGTCTAGTGATTTTTTTTTTCCACCAACCCTACTCAGTATAAGACCTGGTTTCCCGAAAACTGCACTGATGACGGCCAAACAGCCATATGCAGTTTGGTATAAATGGCTCTATAATATATTTGCACTATACACTAGTGGTTCTGGATATGCATATAGCCAAGGGAGTATAAAGCAATTATGTACATGGCTCTGCCAATTGTCTTAAAATGAAGAATAATCCTCTTAAGCCTTGTACACAATATTGGTCAAAATCGTCCAGTTCCGTCTGAACCGACAGACTTTTGGCCCATGTGTACAGCTTTCTGTTCTACAGAAGCCACTACTGGCTTCTGTGCCATGGGCATGCTGGAAAACAAGCATCCAAGCTGCATCCGATCAGCACTGGCATCCCAAACCAGCACTGATCAGTGTGTTTGGGGGGGGGGGGCAGCCCCCCTGACAGAACAGAAAAGCAGAGCGGGGGTAGATCGCCGCACTAACATTACTTGTGTTAGTGTAGTGTGACGATCTATCCGTTTTTCCCCCCCTTTAGCCCGCTAGTTTCTTTTAAGACAAAAAACTGTGTACCGGGCTTTATTTTTGAGATATGTGATGGAATGAGACATTCAATTATCTTCTGTTCTTTGAAGGCTTTAATGTGCTATGGACTGATTAGAGTAACAGGCTTTTTGAATGCTTTAGTCCCTTTTCAGCATAACTTTTACGGTTAGACTGTCATGTTAAACATATTAAATATTTAGTCATAAGGTTTTACATCTACTAGAAAACATGTAATTGAGTAATTGCTCCTGAGAGCCGGTTCACACCAGGGCGACTCAGGATCCGACTTCAGGTCGCCCCGAGATGCCCCAAGTCGCCCCAAGTTGCCCCTAAGTCGTGCTGTAATGTTAGCCTATGGAGCCGTCTTTATGCACACTACAGAAGTCGCTCCGACTTCAAAAAAGGTTCCTGTACTACTTGAAAACGACTTCTAGGTGACTTGTATCCATTGAGTTCAATGGAAGTCGCCTGCAAGTCGGATCCCTGTTCATTTTGACCATCTCCTTCAGGCAAGTTCACAGGAAGTACAAAGGAATTTAACCCGGTTAGCCTTGATGTTGCCTCGAATTTGCCTTGAAATTGCCTCGAAGTTGCCTTGCCGTTGCCTCGAAGTTGCCTTGAAGTTGCCTCGAAGTTGCCTCGAAGTTGCCTGGCAAAGTCGTGCCGACTTTGTGGTCGCTGTAGTGTGAACCGGCACTAAGGACCTCTTTTCTAGGTCACTTAAGTGAGTTGTAGCAGATAAACTATCATTCTCAAAGCTCTTTTTTGAGGTATGTAAAATAGAATTCCATGTTCAGTGCTCAATCTAGAAAGTTGTTCGAGTTAAATAAAATTACTACCCAGGGCAATAGGACTGGTTTTCCCATATATACTGTACATGGTTAAAGTATGCCTCCAATATGCTGATGTCAGCTGATTAACGTCAAGCCGGTGTTTCAACAGGAAGAGGTCCACCTTCTTAAATTAACCAGCCCCATGCTGAAGGCAATAGGTTTACTCCATCTTTAAAAAAATTATATTAAACATGGAATTTTACTTGATCATAATAATTTTGTTCATTTTATAGCCCAAACAAACTATTTCCATTACAGAGCGGTGTGGTTGCTGTGTGCGCTGTAATATACTATAGTACATAGCAGTGCGCTATGTTGCGGCAGCAGTATGGGCAACTTCATGTCTGCTGCCAGATATAAAGAGATTCAGGCTTAGTGCTTCATTCAGGAGAAGCATTTTATTTTAATCAATGAATACAAGGCTTCCTCTAATTGACCGAGGTAGGGGTAGGGTTGCCACCTTTTCTTCAAGCCAAACCCGATCACTTTAGTGGCGCACAGCAATTTTATTTTTAAGGGGGAACACTATGGACTCTGGTGTAAAGGGGAACTCTGTAAAGGAGTTACTGCTCACCAAACCTCCAATTTACATCAGAGTTCACACCATTCCTGCTTAAATTGGGGTCCCCAAAGCCCCCTTTACATTAGAGTCCACAGGGCACCCCTTACCTTAGTGTACTCACTTGCTTGGAGGCAGGAGAGAGCAGGGAGGGAGAGTGGAGACTTTAGTTACAGACATTGGATGGTGAGCTCACTAACCCAATCCATCCACCATGTATATGAGCTGAGTTGCTGCGCTTCAAATTTACAGCCCACACATCCCTTTCCTGAGGCGCAGAACACTGTGGATTGGAGTGTGGGTGGACAGACAGAGGGGTAGGGGTGGGAGGAGGAGGAGCAGATCAAGCCCTCTCTTCTGTCCATGTATGGGGGTGGGGCCCTTGTGCACACCTGTGCACTTGGCATTTGTGGTACTTGATTACTTGGGGAGCCACAGTCCATTCTGAATATTGTGGCCCGGGTTTCAGATGGTCTGAAACCTGGACACACAATTCAAACCCTGAACTGTCCGGGTGAATCCCGGACAGGTGGCAACCCTATGTGGGGAGATAACGTCCCAATCGCCGCCTTCAGCTTTAAAGTTGCACACACTTCTGCCAGAATGCAGTGCTGCTTACTGTATGTAGCTAATGCTACTACAGTATATTACAACACACCCAGCAGCCACATTGTTCTATACTTTGTTTGGACCTGCGTGGCTCCAATTAACTTTTTAAAGTGAAAATAAACATGGTACAGAAAACCCAGCATGGGGCTGGTTGTTTTAAGAAGGTGGACCTCCTACTCCTGAAACATCAGCTTGATGCTCATCAGCGGATATCAGCATAACAGGGGACTGGTATACTTTAACCATCTATATATGCAGAAATCATGATAATTGCCATTAAAAGGAATTTTTCTTTTAATTCAAACGCCTTTTATAGATACGCACTAAGGTGAAGAATGGAACATGTGATAGGTCAATAAGGATCAGCTTAACCCTCTATACACATTTTGTGGCAACCTATGAAAATTACAGCAGATATTCAACCCATACAGCGGAGGGGGGGGGGGCAGAATCTGACAAATCACTGGCAAGGCAGACGTACACACGGTCGGAAATTCTGACCACAAAATCCATCAAATTTTTTCTGACGGATTTTGTCCGACACTGGTGTTGCATACACACGGTCGGACAAAGTTGTCGGAAAATCCGATCATTCTGAACGTGGTGACGTTCGCTGGGAACGACGGAACTACGTAGAGGCTAGCAACCAATAGCTTTGGTCTCGTAATGTGATCTGAGCATGCGTGGCACTTTGTCCATCGGAATTCTCTACACACGATCGGAAAAAGTCTGATCGGATTTTGTTGTCGGGAAATTTGAGAGCAGGATCTCCGACGGAAAAAGTCAGATGGAGCGCACACACGGGCGGATTTTCCGACAACATGGTCCGATCAGACATTTTCCGTCGGAATTTCCGACCGTGTGTACGGGGCATTAAAGTTTGCTCATAACTTTTTTTGATAAAGGCTAACAAAGCCAATCTTGCTAACCTGAAAACCTATACAAAAGAAGTAAAAATGACTTCTAAACTGTAATCTTGTGTTGGCAAGGTCTACAGTCTACAATTTATTTATAAAAAACAGAGAATAAGGATAGGTATACATATAAACACTACACTACATTATGTGAATCTACCTAAATAGCCATAATTAACCTGCCATCTTAAATTAAAACTGCAGTCATGTGAAACAGATACTCCCGGCAGATTTAATATTTCAGCAATTTTCTGATGATTACCACAAGACTGCCACAGGACATCAAATACAAAGCAGTCAAGGCACATTATTTATACTTATTTAACCTCAGTTGTGCTTGTTATACCTTCCCAGTCTCTGCCTATCATTTGACAAGTGTCCATGCAACTCATCCTAGATTAACATATTTGTGGTCATCTGGGAGAAATTAAAGGAGAAATAGGGCCAAAGCTTTTTTGGCCCTACTTCTCCTATGGATCACATAGTGCAGTTCGTTCTGCACTCCTGTGATCCATAGAAGTAAGAGATCCATAGGAGTCGTGCAGAACGAGTGCAGTTCGTTCTGCACTCCTGTGACCCGTTTTCAGCTAACAGCAGCTAAGCCTGCTGTTGGCTGAAGACACTCCGCCAGTCCAGGTTTGGGAAAGATTCAGACTTCACAGTTGGGATCCACCCAGCAGCTTGGACCGGCAGCTGTCTCTCTGCTTATAGCAGAGGGAAGAACTGAGTGATCAACAGTGTTTGATTGCTCAGTTCTCACTGTAGAGCTAGCAGGGGACAGAAGCAGCATCGAATCGATGCTCCATTCACCTAGGTGAGTATAATTTTATTTATTTTTTTGTGAAACCTGAACTTTTCTTTTAAGTTATGTCTCTACCATGATCCCCCCCCCCCCTTCTGTTTGCACCCTCCCTCCACCATAGAACCCCCACAGCCACAAAAGTCATTCCTAAATGCTGCAGAGAATGGCACATTCACATTCTACAAGCTTTCCTATGTGAGCCCAGAGTTCAATCATAACACCCTGGACTCACAGAATGTGATTTGAATGACTTTGGGTGTCATTCAACCTGAAAGAGGATCAGCATTTGAACTAGTGAGTCTGCAGGGAACTGTGCCAGGCAGTGGCGGTGCCTCCATAAGGGTGCACGGGCGCCGCCCCCTCTCTCCTGCCACCTCCTCTAGCACCAATAGATAGATTCATGCATTGCATGAATCTATCTATGGCCGCCGCTGCCACCCCCTATTCAGGCGCCTGAATTACAGCAGTGAGGGTGTGTTTTTGAAGCACCTGATTAATGCCATAGGCTCTAATAGGCATCAAAAAAGGTGACCTGCGAGCGCCATGCTGGGCGCTCGCAGGTCACTCAGCCGTGTTAGAAAAGCGAATAAATATTCGCTTTCCTGACACTAAACCGCCTCTCCGCCAATCAGGTGCTCGGATCTGTTGCCCGTCACAGACGTCCAATCATAGCAGAGGACGGGAGAAGACATCGATGAGCTGTCCCACAGAGACAGGGTAAGTGCAGGCGGCGGGAACACTGGCAGCATTTGATATGCCACATTGGCAGCATTTGATATGGCACAGTGGGAACATTTGATGGGGCACTGTAGGAGCATTTGATGGGGCACAGTGGCAGCATTTGATGGGGCACAGCGGCAGCATTTGATGGGCACAGTGGCAGCATTTGATGGCACAGTGAGAGCATTTGATATGGCAGAGTGGCAGCATTTGATATGACAAAATATGGTTCAGGGCTGTCTTAAAATCTGACTGTTTTTGGGCATATATTGGCAGGTTTGAGAGAAGAAAACAGTGAAGGGGTAGAGTTTGAAAATCTATGTGAATGAATAAATTACAAGTACTGTCTGCCACTGTGGCACAGTGACTTGCAGTTTCATTGGGCTTCGGGGGTGCTGATGAGCACTCTTGTAGTCCACTGACATGTCCTCCGGTTTTCAAACAGAAAGCCCATACAGAGGTATGGGATGAAAGCTGGAGGGCATGTCTGTAGAAGCCCACAGTGCATCTGCAATCTACTGATCATGGGTGCAATGCTTTCCAGGCTCCCGCAGGAAAAAATAATAAGTTCACATTATTTTTTCTGCAAAAATATGTGCATTTATTATTTTTTTCTGCAAAGGGGAACTTATCCTTCTATATAAAGCCTGTAAGAAATGGTTGTGGTTTGATAATTAGAGGTACTCTTATCACATTTTTCCATGTAGATAATAAGGGCTATTTGCACTCATGTTTTGCTTGTACAGCTTTTATTTGCAAAGAGCCTGAGAAATGTCAGTCAATGCTACACATGTGATGGAAGTTGACCTTGATCGAAGATGACAGTTTCGCTGGTCGGGAGAGTTAGTAGAGCTTTGCTCACAGTACAGTGACTCAGTCAAGTAATGTTTATTCACTCAAACCTACTCTTATGTATGACAAACACAGATGAAAACAATCCATGTCATAAACCATATTTAAGATTGACTTTCACAGGAAGAAGCACTGAATTAACTTGTAGATTGCCAATGGAATAAATTCTTGATTACTCTACTTTTACAGCATGACTGACAGCGCTTTTCATGAAACAGCTGCACTTATTGTTACATGTGCTTCTGTGACCCCGGGGCGTGATTAGACTTATATTGCAAAAACTGGACCGGCAAAGTTATTCAGAAACTGCAATATATGGTGCCGCTCATTGGCATTGTAACATTGCTTGCAGAAATTGTGTTCCTAGGCAGTTTTCATAATCGTTATATAGCGGTACCCCCGTAGGGGCTGCTGAGTGTAGTAGTCCATCTGTCACCCTGCCCAGCCAGGCACACACTTTTCAAGCATCCAGAGAAATGAAAGCAGCCCTTGCACTTGTTTTTTGTATTTTATTGAGGGAAATTTAACTTGGATAGGAAACTTATGAGATTCCCAGATAATTGACAGTCAAAATTGGGATCAACTATATATACCACGGTATATACAATCTCTTCTCCTCCTCCACTTCCTTGCTTGCAGACTTTTACTCCTTACTCCTCCAGCATCATTTGCTTGCATTTCCTGGACCAGCTAGCACTGTAGGCCTGACACTGGCTCAGCCAGGCCTAAAGCAGATGCCCTTTGCAGGCAGGGACCGCAGGCCCCTATGGTGTAGCCAAAAATAGGAAGTCCCAGTGCACGTTGTCCCTGTGGCTACTGCTCCCAGTACCACCTCTTTGGGCACTGCCAGCCTCCCTGGCTGCAGATGCCCCTCTGCACTGCCCATGCCACCACAATCCTCTAGACTGGCTCTGAACCCATCCTAGTCCTCTCAGGCGTGCCTCCCAGTACCGAATGTGTGAACACTCACCAGCCCTCTTGGCTGCCTCTGTGGAACTCCTGGAGACTTGCCCGGCAGTGTATTACTTTTTAATATCTTTATAAATGATATTGGGTCTGGGATCAAAAGTAACATTTCTGTCTTTGCAGATGACACCAAGCTATGCAGTGGAATAACGTCCTTACAGGAGGTCTCCAATTTACAGGCCGACATCAATGCTCTGTCTAATTGGGCGACTATGTGGCAGATGAGGTTTAATGTTGATAAATGTAAAGTTATGCACTTGGGGGCTAAGAATATGCATGCATCATACATGCTAGGGGGAGTACAACTGGGGGAATCCGTAGTGGAGAAGGATCTGGGGGTTTTGGTAGATCATAAGCTCACTAATAGCATGCAATGTCAAGCTGCGGTTTCCAAAGCGAGCAAAGTTCTTTCTTGTATTAAGAGAGGTATAGACTCCAGAGAGAGAGATATCATTTTGCCCCTGTTCAAATCATTAGTAAGACCTCATCTGGAATATGCAGTTCAGTTTTGTGCACCAGTTCCTCAAAAAGGATATCGGGGAACTGGAGAAAGTGCAGAGAAGGGCAACCAAACTGATAAGAGGCATGGAGGAGCTCAGCTATAAGGAAAGATTAGAGGAACTGAATTTATTCACTCTTGAGAAGAGGAGAATAAGGGGGGATATGATCAACATGTACAAATATATAAGGGGTCCATATAGTGAACTTGGTGTTGAGTTATTCACTTTACGGTCAACACAGAGGACAAGGGGGCACTCCTTACGTCTAGAGGAAAAGACATTTCATCTCCAAATACGGAAAGGTTTCTTCACAGTAAGAGCTGTGAAAATATAGAATAGACTCCCTCCAGAGGTGGTTCTGGCTAACTCAGTAGATTGCTTTAAGAAAGGACTGGATACTTTCCTAAATGTACATAATATAACTGGGTACTGACATTTATAGGTAAAGTTGATCCAGGGAAAATCCGATTGCCTCTAGGGGGATCAGGAAGGGATTTTTTTCCCCTGCTGTAGCAGATTGGAGCATGCTCTTTTGGGGGTTTTTTTTTGCCTTCCTCTGGATCAACTGTGGGTATAAAATGGGGTTTATTGGATTGTACGATATATTTTATTTTTATTTATTATTTCTTTTATTTTTATGGTTGAACTGGATGGACTTGTGTCTTTTTTCGTCCTAGCTAACTATGTAACTATGTAACTATGTTCTCCTGCTGTCGTCAATTGTTCCTCCTGTGCGTCATGGTCAGGACACCATTGTGGGTTGTAACAGGGCCGCGTCCACACCAGAGCCCAGGGCCAATGTCAGCCCCTACCCAGACTGGGGAGCTCCCTCAAAGGCCCTGACAGTCTAACACTCCATCTCCATCTTCCACCCGATCAACTCCTCCCCAGCTGGGCTGACCCTGGGTATTTAAGGAGGCCTGCCCCCTGCCAATCCATATTGGGGATAGGTCAGGGCTCCTCAGAACACCCCAGGAAGCCCCACCTCCCCTCTCCACATCTCTTTCCAGAAAACACCAGAACATTCTGGAAAGAAGTGGGAGGTCCTGGTGATGCTACCTGTGAGTCACCCAGCACTACCCTGAGACACTCCCAACCCAGATTAGGACACACCCAGGCTTGGCTGCCAGCCAAGCCTGGAAATTTACCTACTTTTACAAACATGTAGGGTCTGACTGACAGTCAGCGGTTCTCTGCTGACGGAGCTATGAGAACTATGAGTGATCGGCGGTGTTCGAACATTCGGTTCTCAGTGTAGAGGTGCCAGGGGACAGATGCAGCATCAGACCGAAGCTGCATCCACCTAGGTAAGTATGAATATAAAAAAAAAAAAAAAAACATACTTCTCTTTTAATCCTGTGTCCAGGCTTTGCTTAACTCCTACAGCTTGTGTAAGGGCACAGGTGTGAAGGATTGATATAAGCCAAATCTGAGCTTAACTCAGTGTGGTTTGCTGCCATTTAGAGACAGAATTCTGTCAAGAGATCAGGTTGTTCCTATTAGAGACTACATCCCTTGTGTGGGAGACTTCTGCACAAAGGACAGGGAAGGTCGGGACAGCTACATGGGCCTGGGAGAAGAAAGTGTCTGGAAAGTTGAGAAAGCTGAGGAGGCTAGTGAGTCCAGGGGGGGCTGGAGGAAGTCTGGAAGTCTCTGGAAGGCTGAAGAACCCTGTATGGGATCCAGGAGTGTAGTACCTGTGCAGCAAGGTACTACAATCGAGTCGGGTGGCTTAGTATTTTCTGTAAATTGGGTTTGTGGTGAAGAACCCCTGCATGGGCAATCCATATGTGTTGGACTTTTATGTTACCTTTCATTTAATAAAAGTGGACTGCTGAGCCCTTAGCTATAGCTCCTGTCTGACATGGACTTACTGTACATATGCAGTGTGCCTTGCAAAAATATTCACCCCTCTTGGCAATTTTCATGTTTTGTTGCCTCGCAACCTGGAATTAACATGGATTGTTTGAGGATTTGCATCATTTCATTTACAGAACATGCCCACAACTTTGAAGAAGTTTTTTTTTTTTTTTTTACAAATAGGACAAAATAACAAAAAAAGTCAATGTGCATAACTAGTCACCTCCCTAAAGTCAATACTTTGTAGAGCCACCTTTTGTGGCTATCACAGCTCCAAGTTGCTTTGGATAAGTCTCTATGAGCTTGCCATATCTTACCATTGGGATTTTTGCCCATTCCTCATTGCAAAACTGATCCAGCTCCTTCAAGTTGGATGGTTTGCGCTTGTAAACAGCAATCTTTAAGTCTGACCACAGATTTTCTATTGGATTGAGGTCTGGGCTTGGACTAGGCCATTCCAACACATTTACATTGTTTCCCCTTAAACCACTCAAGTGTTGCTTTAGCAGTGTGTTTGGGGTCATTGTCCTGCTGGAAGGTGAACCTCCATCCTAGCCTCAAATCACACACAGACTGGTACAGGTTTTGCTCAAGAATATCCCTGTATTTAGCACCATCCATCTTTCCCTCAACTCTGACCAGTTTCCCAGTCCCGACTGCTGAAAAACATCCCCACAGAATGATGCTGCCACCACCATGTTTCACTGATGGTGTTCTTTGGGTGATGTGATGTGTTGTGTTTGTGCCAGACATAGCGTTTTCTTTGATGGCCAAAAAGTCAATTTTAGTCTCATCAGACCAGAGCACCTTCCTCCATACATTTTGGGAGTCTCCCACATGCCTTTTCGCAAACTCAAAACGTGTCATTTAGTTTTTTGCTGAAAGTAATGGCTTTCTTCTGGCCACTCTGCCATAAAGGCCAACTCTATGGAGCACGCGGCTTATTGTCATCCTATGTATAGATACTCCAGTCTCTGCTGTGGTACTCTGTAGCTCCTCCAGGGTTACCTTAGCTCTCTGTGCTGCCTCTCTGATTAATGCCCTCCTTGCCCGGTCCGTGAGTTTTGGGGTGGGGCCGTCTCTTGGCAGGTTTGCTGTTGTGCCATGTTCTTTCCATTTGGTTATGATAGATTTGATGGTTCTCCTAGGGATCATCAAAGATTTGGATATTTTTTTTATAACCTAACCCTGACTTGTACTTCTCAACAACATTGTCCCTTACTTGTTTGGAGAGTTCCTTGGTCTTCATGGCAGTGTTTGGTTAGTGCCTCTTGCTTAGGTGTTGCAGCCTCTCGGGCCTTTCAAGAAGGTGTGTATATGTAGTGACAGATCATGTGACACTTAAATTGCACACAGGTGGACATCATTTCACTAATTATGTGACTTCTGAAGGTAATTGGTTGCACCAGAGCTTTTTATGGGCTCGATAACAAAGGGGGTGAATACATACGCACATACCAATTATCAGTTTTTTATTTCTGAAAAATTGTTTTATGTATATATTTTTCTAATTTTACTTCTCCAACTACTTAACTTCATGGAAGGTCTGTGACTCAGATCTGTGAATCATAGTAATAACAAAGCTGCAAAGCCAGTAAGTCAAGGTTAAATATGTTCTTGTGTAGTGTCTTTGGGAATTGTTTAATAGCATTATAGTCTTCTTATTGAGATTATTACAGCATTATCATTTAAAGCATATAGCAAACATAACAACAATGGCAGCTTATATTCAAATCCATTATTACATTGTGTTATTTATAAGTATCTGTGCAGAAATAATTCTCTTTAATTAAAAATGTAAAAGGCAGCTCCACCCAAAACAGATATTTCCATGCTGTGTTGGCACCAATAGGTAAAGCAAGCCTTATAGGAACACCTTTTATTTATTATAGGTACTTATAAAGCCTGACAAGTTATGCAGCTCTTTACATACCGTACTTACTGTCTATTATACATTCACATCAGTCTCTGCCCTCAAGGAGCTTACAATCTAAGATCCTTAACTCACATTCATACATACACATACTAGGGCCAATATAGACAGGAGGCAATTACCCTACCAGCATGTCTTTGGAGTGTGGGAGGATACTGGAGTACCCGAAGGAAACCCACACAGGCACAGGGAGAACATGAAAACTTCAGGCAGGTTGTGTCATGGTTGGGATTCAAACTACCCTAATGATGCTACAACTGAGGAGGAATGAGGGATAGGGGGATTTGGTTCCAAAGGTGGACAGTCCCTTTAAATAAGGGACAGATGAGAGCTATGGATCTGTATGTATTTTAAGTTTTGTGTGTCCTGTTATTGACTTGTGTTTTCTCCTTGTCACAGTGTCATACTATAAAGCTTCTATGAAGGCCTGTCTACTGCATGACTGACATATTGCCCAGGCTGCAGGAAAAGGGTAAAACTAAAACTATACCTTCATTATAAAGAAACAAAATCCAATCCAAATGCTTAAAAAACAAACAGCAATCAATGTCTTCCGGCTCAGTTTCTTTCTAAAGCAGCTGTAGCCTGGGTAAAACAGAATGTGCCCTGCCAACATGCTGTAGAGAAGGCCCTAAGGTTGCCACCTCATCCCTTTAAAACCAAACACATATTAATTACACAGGTTCTGTGGCTTATTAGGTGGTAATTAAACTCACTTTGTGCCTTATCTGTATTAAATTTGCTTCAGAACCTGTGTAATTCATATGTGTTTGGGTTTAAGCCCTGTTCACATCAACGTGATTTAATGTGCGATTTGACAGCTCAAATTGCATGTCAAATCAGGGCCTATTTTTGGCAATAGGAGCATCCCAATTGGTGTGACGCCGACTTTGCAGCACCGCACTGATTTCCAAAAGTAGTTCCTGCACTATTTTGGTTCTGAAGCGGTCCTACAGCAGCTGATTGTTAGATCTTTTTCTGTCGAGCAGGATCCAAATTTGCTGAACAGGGCAAATTTTGATCCATCTATAGGCCACATAAGGGCAAGATCAGATGTTCAGCTATATACCATCACAATCGCCATCAGAGGGAGTTTGACAGCAGATGATGACATGATAGGTTACATCCTTACTGCCTGCTTCAACTATGAAAATTATAACCGGCATCGCAACCCCATTCATTTCAATTGGTTACATTTGGTGGTGGCATGCATCACAGCCACAGGTGGGCATCTGCAGGGCAGTAAAACCAAGACTGAATCTCCCACCCATTTGAACAAGCCCTTAGAGCCTGGCACTACTTCTGCTCTAAAATAAAGAGAAAATAAAGTAAATAAACATCTATCACAGCTAGAGGTAAGGTTACATTGTCAAGCAAAGGGAAGACACATTAAAGTGGTGCTGTACACAAAAAAAAAAATGATTAAGATTCCTAAAAAAATAAAAAATAAAACATTTGGAAAAATTCTGCCTGCTTCAGTGCCTGGGCTGGTGACATCACTTCCCCTCGGTGCAGGAAGGGCTCAGCTCTGCCCCCTACCTCCTGTCAATCATCTGGGACACGTGACAGGTCCCAGATGACTGCGCGGCCAATCACGGTGCGCGGCGCCGCTCGCGCATGCGCAGTGGGTGCCCAGCTGTGAAGCCACAGCCGGGTGCCCACAGTTGCAATGCCGGTGCTGAGGGGGGGGGCGAGCGGAGCTTCGACACCCAGCATCGCTGGACCCTGGAACATGTAAGTGTCCGATTATTAAAAGTCAGCAGCTGCAGTATGTGTTTTTCAAATGGAAACTCCTGTTTAAGGAGAGATGCAGGTGCTGCTCACCCCAATATGGACAGAGTCCCCCAGGGGGGTTTGTCTTACATCCCAACATTTTGAGATGGAAAGGAGGGACACCTACCAGCAAATGTATGTAGGCATAGGACACGCCCCCTGTCACACCCCCTTAAAGGAGAATTAACAAAAAAAAAAAGGGTCATTAAATCCACAAGGGCTTTTTTACCCACTACTATTCCTTTATATTGGCTTTTAATTTAATTTACAAATGCAGCAATTTAGAAATTGGATGAAAGGTTTAGCACTGGGAAACACTTTTTGAAAGATAAAAAGTGCATTTTATATACAACTATATGGATCAGACCAAAATGAGGGACAAATAAGGAGGAAAGAGGGACAGAGGGACATTGCTCCAAATCAGGGACAGTTGGGAGCTATGCATTGCTATAACAATTTAAGAAGTCAATACAAATCGTACAGCTGGCAGGTTCTTTCTAACCTGCTCCTAAAAATTGTACCTTTTCTCAGTGGCCTTGATTTTTTTAGGTGGGTGTCAAAGTTGTCTTTTTTTAGTAAAGTAAATCCTTTATCATGTCTTATTGAAATTAAGTATTCAAAAACAAACATTTACAAAGCATTAAATCTCTTCTTACTCCATACAAAAATGCATCTTAGTTATTGTAGCGCTCTCTGCTCACTTATACATATGCTCCTATCAAAAATAGCCCAGTTTCCATGGTATCCTGGTACTGTACTGTGCACTCGGAATGACTCACACACACTATTTAGAGTTGAAGTTATAAGGCAGGGTACTCTGATTTCAACGGAACACTTATTTATTGTGTACAAAGCCTTGAACCATAGTCATGCAGATGAACAATCAGCCCTTTGTTTCCCTGTGACGCAAAAACATGTTGTTATATAGGAAAATGATCAGCACTTTGTATGATTTCACTAATTAAAGTTATTTTGTCCTAATTTGAATGTATAAATGTTTTACTGTGCTATTTCTAATAGTGGTGACATTCCTTCACCGATACTTTTTTTGCTTCTCCACTAGAAAATGCTTTTGGTTTTTGCCCTCTGGTGGTCAGAAAGTACAACATCCTAAAATACAACATAATATATACTGTAGACAATGCTCTAAGATACATATATAAATATAAGATTCAATTTCTAATATCAATTTCTACTTCTAATTAATAAATATAAAAAATAGAATTTACTTCACGATACATAGATAGAAAGATAGATAGATAGATAGATAGATAGATAGATAGATAGATAGATAGATAGATAGATAGATAGATAGATAGATAGACATACAGTATCTCACAAAAGTGAGTACACCCCTCACATTTTTTGTAAATATTTAATTATATCTTTTCATGTGACAAAACTGAAGAAATTAAACTTTGCTACAATGTAAAGTAGTGAGTGTACAGCTTGTATAACAGTGTAGATTTGCTGTCCCCTCAAAATAACAGCACAGCCATTAATGTCTAAACCGCTGGCAACAAAAGTGAGTACACCCCTAAGTGAAAATGTCCAAATTGGGCCCAACGTGTCTATTTTTAGTGGCCATCATTATTTTCCAAAACTGCCTTAACCCACTTGGGCATGGAGTTCACCAGAGCTTTACAGGTCGCCACTGGAGTCCCCTTCCACTCCTCCATGGCGACATCATGTATCTGGTGGATGTTAGAGACCTTTTTGCTCCTCCCCCTTCCATTTGAGGATGCCCCACAAATGTTAGCATTCATGGTTCCCTCAATGAACTGTAGCTCCCCAGTACCGGCAGCACTCATGCAGCCCCAGACCATGACCCTCCCACCACCATTCTTGACTGTAGGCAAGACACACTTGTATTTGTACTCCTCACCTGGTTGCCCCCACACACGCTTGACACTATCTGAACCAAAAAAGTTTTGAAAGCATTGAAAGGCTGACCCCTCCACCCCTTCAACCTCTGCAGGAATGTTGGCAGCACTCATATGTCTATTTTCCAAAGACAACCTCTAGATATGATTCTAAGCACGTGCACTCGACTTCTTTGGTCGACCATGGCGAGGCCTGTTCTGAGTGGAACCTGTCCTGTTAAACCGCTGAGAGAAAGAGCTAGGAACACACAGCTCAAAGCCACCTGTGAGAATCTGATGAGCTGCTGATTTGGGTGCCTGCCTGGTCGGCAGCCAGAGAAATCCAATGGAAACATAGAAGAATGGCAGCACATCCGGAAGTAAAATCTAAATAATTTATTGGAAGTTCGTAAAATCAAGTGAACATGACAAACATCAATCCAAAAAAAGTGCTCAGTGGACGCGCTTTCACTCAGACATGCTTACTCATCACTGATGAGAATGTAGAATATGTTGGAAAGCTGCTATAGATATGTTTTTTTTTTACCATTTAAGATGCTGGGCACAGGGCTGAGCCCTTCTTGATTTTTAGAAACAACTGGAACATGCTAACAGAGTAAAACCAAAGAGTTAAGCATAAACATAAGACAGCAGATAGTTGTCCAGGATGTATAAATGCCATTAGCTGAAGTATGGTTTCCTCCTCTGAAAACTGTCTCTGCTTTCCTCTGCCTTCCAAATGATGTCAGATCAAGCAAGGATCATGACTATATTTTAGGAAATAGCATTTTCCCCTAATAACTTGACAGATATAAAGGATCCACATACATTTTTGTCACGCTATGCTTGCCTTATTAGTTAAACTGAGTTTTAGAATATATTATATTCCCACTGGACCCGGCTTCGAACATGAATCAAAGTTACTCTGTCTTATGGATTGCACATATTGGTTACAATAGCGTAGGGCCCACTGATATTGGGGTACTATGATGTAGTAGTGGGCTTAGCACTATATGGCCATATGGTGTAACTAAATCCCCATATTTTCTGATAATGCTCAGGTGTTTTAAAATAGCCTTGCAGGAGTTAAATGTTATTTATGTATGTGTGCGCTGTAACCTTTTTTTTTCTGTCTGTATGGTCTTATGGCTGCACCATCTTTTATGCATTTTTTAGTGTGTGCCCCCCAAATCTTTGTTTGTCTTTGCTAGAACATGGCACTGTGGTGACTAGAATACTACTGTCACGAACATGAATTAAGTAAAAGACCTGAGGCTTTTTTAAAAACCACAGTACAGAAAACACATGGACAACTTGTTGCTATTTGGGTTATTGTATGCTAGTGATACAGGAAGTTTGCTAACAAACAGTGTCATCTCACCAGGTATACAGCATTTAAACATTTCTCATTAAGTGCAGCTTTAGCTAGCAGATACATTTTCATATCCTAGGTGGGATCCTTCTTGCTTTGTCATACTAATGCTGTGTACACACGATCAGAAATTCGGCCAGCAAAAAAACCATGAGAGCTTTTGATCGGAAAATGCGACCGTGTGTATGCTCCATCGGACTTTTGCTGGCCCGAATTCCCGCCAGCAAAAGATTGAGAGCAGGTTCTCAATTTTTGCGGTCAGAAAAAGTTTCTATTGGAAATTCCGATTGTCTGTACCAATTCCGACATGGAAAATTCCTACGCATGCTCAAAAATAATTCACGCATGCTCGGAAGCATTGAGCTTAATTTTCTCGGCTCGTCGTAGTGTTGTACATCACTGTGTTCTTGACGGTCGAAAGTTCAGCAAACTTTTGTGTGACCGTGTGTATGCAAGCCAAGCTTGAGCGGAATTCCGTCGGAAAAACCATCCAAGATTTCCCAGACGGAAAATCCGCTTGTGTGTATGCGGCATAAGAGTGACATTCCATTTCGTATAATTTATTTTCTTATAAGCCTTATAACCAGCCATTTTAGTAGCATGCAGTGGGTAGCTAGTATAATACAGAACAAAAGTAGACATTAATCTGTATATTATAGACATTCCATAGACATTCCATGGCTCGGCTCCCTACATTTGCCTTGTGGAAACATCAGTGCATGGCTCAAAATGTGGGACCCCAGGTAGCTGTGGTGTATTAGGTCAAAGGTTTAGAGTAATTCTCTATATGTTACCAGCATCAGCAATAAGCAAAAGCATGTTCTTTTTAAGGCCTTGCTGGTTTGGGAACTAAGGTGATTGTAGTCTTGCTCTTAAACTGTATGTCGAGCCAAATGTATTTATTTCTTTTTTTTAGCTTTGGATGGAATGAAGAAGTATTATAACCCCTGAAAGGATTTTGGTTGCTATCTGGGGCTCTTTTAAACAGAATTTTCATCAATAAGGCCTCATACGCACTGATCTTTTTATGCAACCGTACTGAGCAGTGTACGGTTGCACTGGAGATTCGGCTAAAACTCTCGATGAATATTCACTGTTCTGTTAGCCCCCGTACACACGGTCGGAAGTTCCGGCGGAAAATGTCCGATCGGACCATGTTGTCCGAAAATCCGCCCCGTGTGTGGGCTCCATCTGACTGATCCTGCTCTCAAATTTTCCGACAACAAAATCCGATCTGACTTTTTCCGATCATGTGTAGAGAATTCCGACGGACAAAGTGCCGCGCAAGACCAAAGCTATTGGCTACTTTCTTTCACTTCTTCACTTTTTTGTTTGTTTTGTTCTACACTTACTTTATGGCTTTATTCCCTATCCCCTATCTCTACCCCGCATGGTACCAATGATCACTCATGGATGCCTCCATACCTACTGCCGCCTACAAACTGCAGTGTATTACTCTTATAATTTCCCCTCCTTTGGACTCTGCCACAGGTTGTGCCCACATACTCCCTGTTTACATCCGGGTTGTCCTCCTCCCCTCTGGAAACCCCTGCCTCGGTTGGCGGGGAAAGGAGGAGAGGAATTTCATGCGTGTGACTTCTTGCAAGGCCTACTGACGTCTCAAGATCCGTTTGGCCTCTAGCAGAGCTGTACCAATCTGGCACACCCCGCTGAAGGTGGATGGTGTCTTCTTCACTAAGGGCTCTCCACGTGGGAATATCGCCTTTTATCTCCAGGATATACATTATTGTGGTAAATATATGACATTTTGGCACGGTATGCTCCTATCTTAGAGAGCCTGCTTATCTTGCAACTCTACTGTGCCAATGACATTGATGTTCTGTTTTTTCCAGCAAACCTTTCCCTCTGAGGAAGACCCCTTGTGGGTTGAAACGCGTCAGAGATATCTTCTCATCTATATGACAGACCATATATTCATCTGTTGATATGAGAGTATTAGTTTGCTTAATGTCTATCCATGTTTTTATAATTGTTCCCCCACTGGAGCTCATGTTCTAACCTGATTGTCATGTTTTTTTCATTTAACAATAAAAATCTTTTTTTATACATCAACCCTGACTTTTTCACTGCACACTGCCTAAAAACCCCAATGTGGGGGAATCTCTTCCTAAAGCTATTGGCTACTAGCCTCTACGTAGTTCCGTCGTACGCAGAGAACGTCACTGCGTTCATGCAACCGACCGTGTGTATGCAACTTCAGTGTCGGACAAAATCCGTCGGAAACAATCCGACGGATTTTGTGGTCGGAATTTCCGACCATGTGTACGGGAGCTTAAAGCTGTCAAAGGTAGGATTTCACTACACTTATGGGTGATTTTACCTTACCTTCTGCTGTTTGTTTGGGACAGGAGGTGAGGGGAAAATTTTCCAAATTGGGACACAGATAGCAACAGAAACATAACAAGGGTTATGGCTGAAGTTCCACTTTCCTCCCGTTCCAAGTTTTCAGCCATCTTGATTGCCCAGACTGAGATGATGTAACTCTGGGTCTGCACACAGGCATGACTTAGTGTATACCCAGAAGAAAAAACACAGAAGCAATTCTGACATAAAATGCCTACTTGTTAGCCTTTTTTTTTTTTAAGAATTTACTTCCATGTTAAAGTGGAACTCCCCCTAGTAATTGTTTCAGTTTCTGTTGAGTAGGGTACTAAACCATTCATAACTCAATGTAACCTAATAAGGTCGATCTTCCTCCACTTCCAGCTTGGCAGCATGTGTCAGCTTTTGCTCAGTTGAAAGCATGGCTGGGTTCCTAATAATGGATTCTCTGGGTGTCCACTGTTTGACACCTAAAACCACACCAGGGTCACCTATTTTACACAGAACACTTTTTTGTTTTACAGGTCCTAACCTGGTTTACAGTGCTGAAACAATATGTGACAAACTTTTATCAAATTACATTATTGCTACTTTTATGGGACAAATGTGTGACTAATCGCTATGCAGAAAAAAAAGCTACCCCTTTGCCTTTGGGCCTATGCTTACAGTGCCTAATCCAGTCCTCCCCCAAGGCCTTCCTGGTTCATCTGCAGAAGTGAATTATCTATTTAATGGTATGGGGAATCAACTGCAAGGAGCATGGGAAACAGAACGGATGAAACATTCTTGCAACACCATCATATTACTAGAGCCCTGGTACAAAATGAACTCAAAGAGACTCAGAGGAGCAATAGCTCAAGCTATGCTTATCTACACCCTTTACCTAATAAAGGTTTTTGGTTAAGTATAACAGCAAGAACATTTAAAAAAATAAAAGTGCCTTGTTTTGTACTGAGGTTTACCTTTATCTTAGTTACACAGGTCCTGTGTCAGCTGCAGTTCATTATATTAATTCATGCAAATATGCTAGGATTTTTTAAATATGTGTACATAATATGTACACCTGAACATTTGCTGAAATTTTAAATAAATCTAAATATTGTAATGGTATTTTTTCAATTGAAAATTGTTTGCCTTTTCACAATTCTATTCATTTTCTTAAAACAGAAGCTGGAAAAGACTTCAAATACCTCTGTTCAGTACATATTCAATAAGGCTATACAACGGGGAACCTAGATGTGCTAACTTCATAGCAATCAGAAACCATCTCTTAGCCGGGATGACTACAGAAGATTCTCTTTTCACTGTTTCACTTAGCATCAGGGCTTTTTTTCAATGGAAACGTGGGGGAACGCAATTCCGTCGCCTCCGGCACTGACTGTATGTAATGGCAAGGGGTACTGGGGTGTACTGCAGGGTCTATTGATGCTTACTGCTGGGGGACCTATTCTAGCTGGAGGGGATCTATTTTTGCAGGGGGGTCTATTGTTGATGAGGAGGTCTGTTGTTGCTGGTGTGGATCCTACTGTTGCTGGGGGTGGGTCTAATATTGCCGGAGGGTCCATTGTTGCTGGGAGAGATCTACTCTTAAGGGAGGGGTCTATTGATGCTGGCTGCGAGGAGATCTGTTGTTGCTGCCAGGAGTCTATTGTTGCTGGGGGGGAATGTTGTAGCGGATGGTCCATTGTTATTAGGGGAATCTATTGTTGCTAGCGGGGTTCTATTGTTACTGGCTGCAGGGGATCTATTTTACTGCTTTTCTTGTTATCATTACCAAATTTCATACAAATTACAAATTTCATACAAAATGATATGTGGTTATGTATTCTCTAAAATGGCAGTACTGGGAGGTGGGTAGGGGGTGGAACCAAGGAATGGTGCTCAGAGGTGGGTAGGGGTGGAACCAAGGAATGGTGCTCAGGAGGTGGGTAGGGGATGCAACCAAGGAATGGTGCTCAGAGGTGGGTAGGGGTGGAACCAAGGAATGGTGCTCAGGAGGTGGGTAGGGCAGAGAAAAGGGGCGACTTGGAAAGGGGGAATCCCTGCACCTATTCTCTGAGTAAAAAAAAAGCCTTGCTTAGCATGCATTATAATATAGTAACTTGAACTACAAATGCCATGTAATGCATCCCACCATACATTATGCTAAACAGTATCTCACAAAAGTTAGTACACCCCTCACATTTTTGTAAATATTTTATTATATATTTTCATGTGACAAAATTGAAGAAATTACACTTTGCTACAATGTAAAGTAGTGAGTGTACATCTTGTATAGCAGTGTAAATTTGCTGTCTCCTCAAAAAAACTCAACACCTAGCCATTAATGTCTAAACCGCTGGCAACAAAAGTGAGTACACCCCTAAGTGAAAATGTCCAAATTGGGCCCAAAGTGTCAATATTTTGTTTGGCCACAATTATTTTCCAGCACTGCCATAACACTCTTGGGCATGGAGTTCACCAGAACTTCACAGGTTGCCACGGAAGTCCTCTTCCACTCCTCCATGATGACATCCCAGAGCTGGTGGATGTTAGAGACCTTGTGCTCCTCCACTTTCCATTTGAGGATGCCCCACAGATGCTTAATAGGTTTTAGGTCTGGAGACATGCTTGACCAGTCCGTCACCTTTACCCTCAGCTTCTTTAGCAAGGCAGTGGTCGTCTTGGAGGTGTGTTTGGGGTCGTTATCATGTTGGAACACTGCCCTGCGGCCCAATCTCTGAAGGGAGGGGATCATGCTCTGCTTCAGTATGTCACAGTACATGTTGGCATTCATGGTTCCCTCAATGAACTGTAGCTCCCCAGTACTGGCATCATTTATGCAGCCACAGACCGTGACACTTCCACCACCATGCTTGACTGTAGGCAAGACACACTTGTCTTTGTACTCCTCACCTGGTTGCCACCACATGCTTGACACCATCTGAACCAAATAAGTTTATCTTGGTCTCATCAGACCACAGGACATGGTTCCAGTAATCCATGTCCTTATTCTGCTGGTCTTCAGCAAACAGTTTACAGGCTTTCTTGTGCATCATCTTTAGAAGAGGCTTCCTTCTGGGACGACAGCCATGCAGATCAATTGAATGCAGTGTGCGGCGTATGGCACATGGCACTGACAGGCTGATCCCCCACCCCTTCAACCTCTTTCCCAAAGACAACCTCTGGATATGATGCTGAGCATGTACACTCAACTTCTTTGGTCGACCATGACAAGGCCTGTTCTGAGTGGAACCTGTCCTGTTAACCACTTCGCATCCAGGCCAATTCTGACATTTTTCTCCTACATGTAAAATTCATAATTTTTTTGCTCGAAAATTACATAGAACCCCCAAACATTATATATGTTTTTTAGCAAAGACCCTAGAGAATACAATGACGGTCGTTGCAATCTTATCTTGCACGGTATTTGCGCAGCAATTTTTCGAACACGTTTTTTTTCAGAAAAAAAAACGATTTCATGCTTAAAAAAAAAAAAAACAGTAAAGTTAGCCCAATTTTTTTTGCATAATGTGAAAGATGAAGATACGCCGAGTAAATAGATACCCAACATGTCACGCTTCAAAATTACACGCGCTCGTGGAATGGGGCCAAACTTTGGTATTTAAAAATCCCCATAGGCGACACTTTAATTTTTTTTACTGGTTACATGTCTTGAGTTACAGAGGAGGTCTAGGGCTAGAATTATTGCTCTCACTCTAACGTTCGCGGCGATACCTCACATGTGTGGTTTGAACACCGTTTTGATATGTGGGCGGGGCTTACGTATGCGTTCACTTCTGCGTACGAGCTCACGGGGACAGGGGCGCTTTAAAAAAAAAAAATGTTATTATTGTTAATTTGACGTTTATTTTTTGAGTTTGACACTTTAAAGAAAAAAAAAAATTTTGATTACTTTTATTCCTATTACAAGGAATGTAAACATCCCTTGTAATAGGAATATTACCTGATCTGACCTATTAACAGTGAGATATGGGGTCAATAAGACCACACATCTCACCTCTAGGCTGGGAAGCCTAAAATAAAAAAAAAAAAAAAAACGATCACCGCTTCCCAGCTGAGGCGGCGCCGTTATTTGAATGCAGAGGCCGGGCGTGACGTCATAACATCGCGCCCGGCCTCCGAACGATCATAGAGACTCCGGCGACCATCTGGTCCGACGGAAATCTCTATGGTCATCATCCGGGGGCCGGCGGATCCTGTGTCCAACTCACCGATGGAAGCGGTGAGTCGGTAGAAGCACCGGAGGGCGGCGGGAGGGGGGGGCGTCCCCTCCCGCCACCCGTAAGAACGATCAAGAGGCGGAACAGACGCTATGATCGTTCTTATGGTGACGGCCTACAGATGTCAAGTGATTAAACTACTGTATGGTCTTGGCCACCATGCTGCAGCTCAGTTTCAGGGTCTTGGCAATCTTTTTATAGCCATCTTTTTGTAGAGCAACAATTCTTTTTTTCAGATCCTCAGAGAGCTCTTTGCCATGAGGTGCCATGTTGAACTTCCAGTGACCAGTATGAGAGAGTGAGAGCGATAACACCAAATTTAACACACTCCCCATTCACACCTGAGACCTTGTAACACTAACGAGTCACATGACACCGGGGAGGGAAAATGGCTAATTGGGCCCGATTTGGACATTTTTACTTGGGGGTGTACTCACTTTTGTTGCCAGCAGTGTAGACATTAATGGCTGTGTGTTGAGTTATTTTGCACTGTTATACAAGCTGTACACTCACTACTTTACGTTGTAGCAGAATTTAATTTCTTTAGTGTTGTCACATGAAAAGATATAATAAAATATTTACAAAAATGTGAGGGGTGTACTCACTTTCGTGAGATACTGTAGATGTCAAGCTGGAAATCATGTGTTAGACAATAATAACTGTATTACAGAAACACAAAATGTGTACAGTAGTTTACAATAAATTCACAGTAGTTGTTCTTGAAATTAGTAATAGTGAAAAAGTGAATAAGGAAAGAGGTACTGCCATTCTAATTTTAAATGCTGAACAGCAAAAAGGTGTAAAAATGAACTGAAACCATTTCAAATCTATCCACTATATCAAAATATATGAAGGGTTCTATAATGGCCCTGCAGGCAGTACAGCTGTATTGGTGCCAAGATAGGTCACATACTGTACATATTAGAAGTGTTGGGGGGAAAAGGGGAGTGGACAGATGTACCTCTGTTCACAACCTTACGGGTCGTCCGGGGGAGGTATTGGTGATGTCTACATGACTGAAGCTGTGAACATACGAGGGGCGTTCAAATCAAACCAGGACTTTTGATTTTACAGGTGTAAAAATAAATGCTAGAGTGGTGGTACTACATACAGTAGTAAGTGGTTAGTGTTCCCCATTACTGATAGGTGGCGCACATGTCGCGGGCCAGTCCACAGACCGTTAATCAAGATGGCAGACAACTGTGTTAATGCCTGCATGGAACAGCGTGTGGTGATGACATTTTTTGTGAACAATGGCGTAAAACCTGCGGATATCTACAGAAGACTTCAAGCACAGTACGGTGAAGAGACGCTCAGCTGCAGGAACACATTTGAATGGTGTAAATGTTTCAAAGATGGCGTGATGATCCCAGCCATGGTGGTTCCCAGACCACATCAGTCATTCCTGTGAACATTCAGCTTGTGGAATGCCTGAGCCTGGATAATCAATGCATAACCTGTCCTGAAATTGCACAAGAGACTAATCTTTCAGTGGTGTACTGATGATGAAGTGAAGCAGGCTGTCCTAGGAAGGTTCAGACCTGCTTACAAATCTTTATCTGCTGAAGCTTTCCAGGCATTAGTTAACCACTTCAATACTGGGCACTTATACACCTTCCTGCCCAGACCAATTTTCAGCTTTCAGTGCTGTTGCACTTTGAATGACAATTGCGCGGTCATACTGCACTGCACCCAAACTACATTTTTATAATTTTTTTCCCACAAATAGAGCTTTCTTTGGGTGGTATTTGATCACCTCTGGGATTTTTAATTTCTGCTAAACAAATAAAAAAAGACAGAAAATTTGGAAAAAAAATATGTTTTTTTTTTGTTTCAGTTACAAAACTTTGTAAATAAGTAAGTTTTCTCCTTCACTGATGGGCACTGATGGGGCTGCACTGATGGGCACTGATAAGGTGGCACTGATGGGCACCGATGAGGTGGCACCAATGAAGTGGCACTGATAAGGTGGCATTGATGGGCACTGATATGTGGTACTGATGGGCACTGATAGGTGGCACTGATGGGCTACACGGATGGGCACTGATAGGTGGCACAAATAGGCACTGATAGGTGGCACGGATTGGCACTGGGCACTAATGGGCACTGATAGGTGGCATTGTAGTGTAAAGTATTGTACTGATGGATGCCAATCAGTGCCAAGCAATAATGCATGCCAATCAGTGATGCCCATTGTGGGCACAGATTGGCACCCATTGTGGGCAATGACTGGCATCCCTGGTGGTCTAGGGTGGCATACCTGGTGCTGAGCATCCCTGGTGGTCTGGTGGCGTCCCTGGTGGTCCAGTGTGGGCATTCTTGGGGGGGCTGCGCTGATAATCAGCACAGACCTCCCCTGTCAGAGGAGCAGCCGATCGGCTCTCCTCTACTCGCGTCTGACAGACGCGAGTGAGGAAAAGCCGATCAAAGGCTCTTTCTTTTTACACTGCGATCAGCCGTGATTGGACACGGCTGATCACGTGCTAAAGAGTCTCCGTCGGAGACTCTTTACCTAGATCGCAGTTGCTGGGTGTCAGACACCCCGCAACAACGATCGCCGCGATGCGCGCCCCGGGGGGCTTAATATCCTGAGGACGTCATATGACGCCCAGTCAGGATATTGAAGCCACTTTGCCACCGTCATTCTGCTATATGGCGGGCGGCAAGTGGTTAAACACTGGGATAAGTGTAGCAGAGGAGTATGTTGAAAACTAAATGCAGTTTCTACTCTTTGAAATTTGTTCTTTTAGTATATAAAATCAAAAGTCCCGGTTTGACTTAATAGTTCCTCATGCATTGACAGTGTTGCAGTAGCTCAGCCTTTCTCAATCTTTTCAACACAGAGGAACCTTTAATATATCTTTCTGGTCTCAGGGAACCTCTGCTAAAAATGAGTACATCTACAACTCACACTTGAGGTCATTGGGAAGAATTACCACCTTACAGATAGCTAAAAAGATCAATGGTATAAGTGGGAACTTATCTGAGAGGCAGAAATCGCTCCTTGCTCAAGGAACCCCTAGCAACCTCTAGAGCAGTGATGGCAAACCTTGGCACCCCAGATGTTTTGGAACTACATTTCCCATGATGCTCCACTACACTGCAGAGTGCCAGAGCATCATGGGAAATGTAGTTCCAAAACATCTGGGGTGCCAAATTTCGCCATCACTGCTCTAGAGGAACCCCAGGGTTCCATGGAACCCTGGTTGAGAAACCCTGCATTAGCAGAATAGTTTTAAAGGGTTTTAAAGGGTTTTTCTTTCAGACACAAGGTAAAGTTAATCCATACTAAGCAAAGCCCATACCAAGCAAAGTAACAGGTTTTCTGAAAAGCAGACATGGTAATAAACCTGTAGTTACAATCCACCTTCTCCTCTCATCACCCTAACTGTCCACCAAGTTTACTATGGGATGGCAAGGAGCTCATGGAAAGCAAGATTAGGCTCCAGTAATGCTGAAATATGACAGTCCCATACCTACATGGCAAAGGGCTACGATCCCAGCACTACGAATTTACGAAAAAAAACAAAAAAGAATGAAACGAAAACAAACACATTTTTCGTCAGTGCACATCACTATGGGTCCGGAGCCAGTAAGAGGGGCTCCAAATTATGTAGCACTGTGATTGTGCACATGGTATTGAAGTCCTCAGGAGCCCATTCTACGAGCTCTTGATTGTTAGTAGTGGATCTTGAGCTGTCCGTGACAGATCAGTCACAGTTCTGGGAGCACCAATGGAGCAGGAGTTAAGGACATGTGGAATCTTAGCAGGATAATAAACCATCATCAGAGCCAGGATGCTGAGTGTGATTTTGTTGCTGTATGAAGCTCGAACTAACCCCCCAGAGGGAAAATGTTGTGCATTTTGTTACATGGTTTGCTGAATAAACATGGGCAGGAAGCCCTGAAATGCACTGTGGCACATAGATTAGCCCATTACAAGCTCTCCATTTGAAGCAAAATCTTGCACTTCCTTAAGAGACAGCACATCTCCAGTCATAACTAGAGCATTTCATCACTGGCATGATTGATCAGTGAAATTGATACAGTATGACAGGATCAATGAGGACTGTGAAGAGAAACTGGCAATGTCTTCCCTGGAGTTATATTTTGTATTCCCCCAGATAAACAGTATCAAAGCAAAATAAGATAAAATAAGTAAAATAAGTAGATAATACGATAATTAAAATGTTGTATTCCTTGTTATTTATTTATTTATTTTGTTATACTGTGTTACTTAAATTTACTACCAAGGTATAACTACAGTAAAACCTTGGATTGCAAGCATAATTCGTTCCAGAAACATGCTTGTGATCCAAAGCACTCTTATAGCAAAGCAAATTTCCCCATAAGAAATAATGGAAACTCAGATGATTCATTCCACAACCATTTATTCATAGGTCCTTCAGTTTATAGTCAATATAAAAAGATTATAGCAATGTGATAGGTTGTGTAACCATAAAATGTCCATCCACAAATGGAAGCCTCCACAAGGGGATAAGAAGCAAAATCCAGCAGAAGCTACAGAGTATAAAAGAGAAGAGAGGCGCCTCTAATGCCCCGTACACACGGTCGGAAAATCCGACCACAAAATCCCTCGGATTTTTTCCGACGGATTTAGTCCGACACTGGTGTTGCATACACACGGTCGGACAAAGTTGTCGGAAAATCTGATCATTCTGAACGTGGTGACGTTTGTTGCCTACGACGGGACTACGCAGAGGCTAGTAGCCAATAGCTTTGGTCTTGTAATGTGATCTGAGCATGCGTGGCACTTTGTCCGTCGGAATTCGCTACACACGATCGGAAAAAGTCCGATAGGACTTTGTTGTCGGAAAATTTGAGAGCAGGAGATAAAACTTTGTCCGTCGGAAAATCCGATGGAAAATGTCCGATAGGAATTTCCGACAATATTGTCCGATAGGACATTTTCCGTCGGAAAATCCGACCGTGTGTATGGGGCTTAAGTGTAGCAATATGTTGCTAAATGTTGTACCTTCATTAAATGTAACCATTTTGCTACACTTATGCCGCGTACACACGAAGGGACTATCCCGCGGGATTATCCGCTGGACCGAAGTCCAGCGGATAATCCCCTCGTGTGTGGGCGCCGGCGGACTTTTTTTTGGCCAAAGTACGGCGGACTAAAGTTTCAGGTTTTGTTCTCAAATTATCCGCTGGACTTGGCAGTCCAGCGGATAATCCGGTCGTGTGTAGTATGGTCCGGCGTACCAAAAAGGACGCATGCTCAGTAGCAATTATGTCACGGACTCGCTCGGTCTGGTAAAACTAGCCTTCGTTTTGAAGCTCGCACAATCGTCACGCTGCTGATTTTATTATTTTTTTTTTTTTCTGACAGCGGGATTTGTATGTTATCGTACTTGAAGAATGATTTTGCCTTGCTGCTTGTATATTCACGCAGAGTACTCCCGAACGTTTTTTCTTCAGCATTCTTTAGTGAAGTTATATATTTGTATATATATATATATATATATATATATATATATATATATATATATATATATATATATATATATATATATATATATATATAGATATAGATATATATATATATAGATATAGATATAGATATAGATATCCAAATCACCAAATGAAAAATATATCTATATTTCTCAATAAGCCAAAAAAAATATATATCAATATCTACATATATATATATATATAAATATATATAGATATATAGATCTATACGTGTATAAAAATATATATATATATATATATATATATATATATATATATATATATATATATATATTATATATGTACATATATCTCTATATAGATATTTTTTATTATTTGTTGGTTATCAAAAGGATTAGTTATTACACATGATACAATTGTGGAGTCAGCAGAGCTTGCCCTTAATTCAGATCTTAACCCTCACCTTTCCAGCGACTGCACTTGCAGTTCCATTGAAGTTGCACTTTACACTTGTATTGTCAAATGAATGTTTAGACATGTACCTGCCTACTCCTAAAGAAACTATGTTTTTGAATAACAAGCACGTATATCATTATTTGATGAAAATTAAATGACCATTTATTCTGGTTAAAACAAACAAGGCAAAACAAAATAGGAAGGCAACACTGGAGCCACTTGTAGATTTTGTGAAGACTTTTTGCCCCAACGGCAGACACCAAGTTTGTGAAGCCAAAAATTAAGCTTGGGCACATTTCATACAATATAGGGAGCACAAGAAGATTGACCAGGAATCAGACAGACCAGGAACAGCAGCAGATGACATCTATGTCCCCAAGCTGTGGCACTACAACAGCCTGTGTCTTCTGTGAGACCAGACTGAAGCCAGGCAATCACTTCCGACTCTTCCCACCACGCTGCCCTGCACTCTTCCCTGCAGTCTTCCCTGCACGCTTCCTTGGAGGCTGACTTGTGGTAGGAGGAGGAGTAGGAGGACGAGGAGGAGGAGGAGGAGGAGGAGGAGAAGAAGGAGGACGAGGAGGAGGAGGAGGAGAAGTTGGTGTTGGGCCTTCATGGGTCAGGCGGGTGGATTCTTGTAATTCACCCCTCAAACCCCCCCTAATTGCCTGAGAAATTAGGCCCTCACACAGGTGCCGTTGGCCCCTCTCCATTTCCAGCAACCTGCTGGACACGTAGCTGGCATAGGCCTCTTCTGGAAGGGTGGGTTTGTCAAGAATGGCACTCGCCTTCCGAATCAGTTGCAGTGATTCCTCCTCAACAATGGTCATCCTCCTGGGCCTTCTTGGGGGTAAGGGCAGGGGTGTAGGTAGACTTCTTAATTGGGTCTGGCTGTCACTCTGGCTCGTGCTGGGCCCAGCCACCTCCTGGCTCTCGTTGGTCATGTCCTCCTCCTCCTCCATACCACTTGTCCCGGCATCATCCTGGGTCAGCTCATCCTGTGTGCAAATAAAATCAAAAATCAAACACCTGTTTTGTGGTTTCTGGCCTCCTCAATCATCCAATTGTAAACTTAGGAACGAGCATCTAAATTTTCCAAAAGATCCAAAAGGCTATCATTTGGACCCCTGCATTTTCCAACCAGATCACCAATGTTGTCTAACGCTTTTTTTGCCACTACTGGATGTATGTATACACTATATATGTATCGATATGTTGCACCAACACTTTTTAGAAGTGTGCATAATTTTTGTCAGTTTTTTTCACAATTTTGAGTTCAGGGTGTTAATTGTTTCACATTTTAACGTTTACAGCATTAATATTCACACAATCACAATTTAGGCTACTAAATATATACCTGGCTCCAGCTGGGCGCATCAGCCTGCTCCAAGGTGGAGGGGTCTTCTCCTTCCGTGGAAGCCTCAGCTGGGGTGGAGGGAAGAGTGGAGGGAAGAGTGGAGGGAAGGGTGGAGGGAAGAGTCGACAGTGATTGCCTGGGTTCCATCTGGTCACCTATAAAAGTCAGTTGGTTGTAGTACCACAGCTTGGGTACATAAACATTCTCTGCTGCTGCTCCTGATCTGACTGATTCCTCAATCTTCTTGCGCTCCCGCTTGTACATGTGCCTTAAACTTGCAATTCTGGCTTCCACAAACTTGGTGTTTGCGTTGGGGACTTTAGTCTTCACAAAAGCCACAAGTGGCCCCAGTGTTGCCTTCCGGACATCCCTATTGCCATATAAAGGGTTCTTGAGCTGCCACAGGTTGGTATTTTTTCTGTACAGGGCAATGAATTCGGACATGAACTGCTGGTCCTTGAATGGATTCAACTGGGGTGATGACATGTTTGTTTCTGTTTTGTTAGTAATGGCAATACAAAAGACCAAAAACACAAATGTTACTTAAAACGCACAACCAGTTTTTCTTAACAAACATTACACAACACACCCACACACAGGCAGCAACCCCTACACACAGGCAGCAACCCCTACACACAGGCAGCAACACATCCACACAGGCAGCAACCCCTACACACAGGCAGCAACCCCTACACACAGGCAGCAACCCCTACACACAGGCAGCAACCCCTACACACAGCCAGCAACACATCCACACAGGCAGCAACCCCTACACACAGGCAGCAACCCCTACACACAGGCAGCAACCCCTACACACAGGCAGCAACCACTACACACAGCCAGCAACACATCCACACAGGCAGCAACCCCTACACACAGGCAGCAACCCCTACACACAGCCAGCAACACATCCACACAGGCAGCAACCCCTACACACAGGCAGCAACCCCTACACACAGGCAGCAACCCCTACACACAGCCAGCAACACATCCACACAGGCAGCAACCCCTACACACAGGCAGCAACCCCTACACACAGCCAGCAACACATCCACACAGGCAGCAACCCCTACACACAGGCAGCAACCCCTACACACAGCCAGCAACACATCCACACAGGCAGCAACCCCTACACACAGGCAGCAACCCCTACACACAGCCAGCAACCCCTACACACAGCCAGCAACACACACATATCCTAAAAAATGCTGGCCCAAAACCCAAAAAAAAACACAGTAATGCATCCTAGAAAACACTTACCTTCGTACAGAGCGCTCGCTACTTCCGTTCGGGAACACGTGGGCCCCTCAAACAGCCTTATATACACTGCGCACGCGTCGAAGTCCGCCTGCGTCCTCCGCGTCGCCCGCCCATGACGTTCCTCATGACGAGTATTCCCCGCCCCGCTTCCCCTCGTTGCATTGTTGGTGAATTAATTCATGAATATGGCGGACACATTCTCAGCCAGTAGCGCGGAGGAAAGCCAAGAAGCCAACACATCTGCATCCAGCAGCAGATATAAGGCCACCAATATGGCCTTTGAAGAGATGGTGGAGATGGTGGACATCCTCCAAAGGGAAGATTACGACGGGGAAAATGGCCCGTACCCTCGTCCCAACTTGCGCAAGGACAAGATTCTCACTACAATCGTCAGCACCCTGGAGCAGAAATTCGGCGTACGAAGGGGCAAGGATCAACTGCGCAAACGATGGTCCGACATCAAATCCAGGGAGCACGATCAGTACAGGAGAATTCGAAAAGCCATCAAAAAAAGTAAGTCAAGCACGTGCGCTACTATGGTTATACTTGATATGTCTAATCTTGCGCAGATGTAATTACCATTCGTCCGTGAAACTTGCGCAGATGTTATTACCATTCGTCCGTGAAACTTGCGCAGATGTAATTACCATTCGTCCGTGAAACTTGCGCAGATGTAATTACCATTCGTACGTGAAACTTGCGCAGATGTTATTACCATTCGTCCGTGAAACTTGCGCAGATGTAATTACCATTCGTCCGTGAAACTTGCGCAGATGTAATTACCATTCGTCCGTGAAACTTGCGCAGATGTAATTACCATTCGTCCGTGAAACTTGCGCAGATGTTATTACCATTCGTCCGTGAAACTTGCGCAGATGTAATTACCATTCGTCCGTGAAACTTGCGCAGATGTTATTACCATTCGTCCGTGAAACTTGCGCAGATGTAATTACCATTCGTCCGTGAAACTTGCGCAGATGTAATTACCATTCGTCCGTGAAACTTGCGCAGATGTAATTACCATTCGTACGTGAAACTTGCGCAGATGTTATTACCATTCGTCCGTGAAACTTGCGCAGATGTAATTACCATTCGTACCTGAAACTTGCGCAGATGTTATTACCATTCGTCCGTGAAACTTGCGCAGATGTAATTACCATTCGTACCTGAAACTTGCGCAGATGTTATTACCATTCGTACGTGAAACTTGCGCAGATGTTATTACCATTCGTACCTGAAACTTGCGCATATTTGATGAAAGTTCCGTTTGTCTTCATAACGTTTATTGAGTTTACCTGGCTTTGGGTTGGTGGAGTTGTAAGGTTGTTTATTATTGTCACTATCTATACAATTACTGCTGTAGTAAGGGTTTTAGGGGTAACTTACACAGGGACTCCAGAGGCTGTTTTGGGGGGGGGGGATAAATATGTTAAGCAGGGTGTCAAGCTCACAATTCCCAAAAAATGCTCATCATCTCTAAATACTGTAGGTGGTGACTTTTCAAACAAGTACACTCACCTGTCCCTTGGATGGTGCAGCTACAATCTCTGATCTTGCAATCATGAAATTAATGTTTGCGGCTTCACTTCCCGGGTCACTATTGGGCATGCGCCAGTTGCGCAATGCAATAGGACTGGTCCGCGCGAGCTCGGGGACCCCTGTGTGTCCCAGCAGACAGCACGGTGGTACGGGATGTGGCGTATACTTCTGTGGGAGTCTAGGGCCGGATGTGTGTGCAAATACCTGCCTTACACAGGTATCTGCAACCCATCCCCCCTAAAAGGTTCAAAATAAGACACCACAGGGGTGCAGGGATCCAATGAGCGGAAGTTCAAATTTAGGGTTGAAGGGCGGTTTAAGTATTGGAGTTTCATTAGATAGACATTTCAATTCTGTCTTCAAGTAGGATCTTCTAACAAACTGCTAATAATTGGCAAGACTTTTAAACAATGTTTACTAATCCTATTTTGGCACTCAAATATCAGTGTGATTCAAAAGTGTACCTTTTTGTGTTCCATTACCATAGGGGGCAAAAGACTCAGACGTCAGTCCGAACCTACGAGGACCTCCCGGCATCACCAGACTAATTGGGCAGTTAGCCCAAGCCCGCGCGTGGATGTGGCGGAACAGGTCGTTGAAGTCGATCAAATCTGCACCCCACCAAGTGAGTGTCTCAGAACACAGATTGAGCTAATAAATTAAGGTCTGCATGTTTTTGACACTTTTTTTCTTGTGTTTTATCTACCCAACTTTTAGGTGATGCTGATCTGTTTGTGGAACGACAAGCTGCGGAGCCATTTTCCACTGACAGTGCCCACAGGCTTATTGGCCAGATCATGGCCTGGAATCTGCAGCTGGAAAATATGCAGAAGGAGATGGCCACCATGCAGCAGGGAATGAAGGACATGATTGATGTTTTGGGGAGAATCTAAAGACCCCTTTTACATTTCTTAACATCAATCATGTCCTTCATTCCCCTTTTGATGCGCTGTTTAACTAATTTTAGAGGCCAAATTTTTAATATGCACACGGTATGTCAACATGTGCTATGTGCCATCAGGGGATCTCAATGGACGCATTTGGTGTTTGCAACCCCTAATGCTAGTAGGTGAGAGGGAAGGGGTTTCACACACAAAACACGTCCATTGATTCCCCATGATGGAACATAGCACATGTTGACATTACCCATTTTCCAGTTAAATTAGTGTGCATATTAAAAATTTGGCTTCTTCTGTTCATGGGTTAACTGTTGAACTTTGTAAGTTCTGGACTTTTACATTGTGTAAATAATTTCAAATGCTAAGCCAAAATTTTTTAACAATTTTAAACATGTTTTTATGTTTGTTTTAAAAAATCAATCAAATAAAAAAAAAAAAAATGTTTTTTTAAAAAAAAAAAAAAAAAAAATAAAAAAACAAAAAAAAAAAAAAAAAAAAAAAAAATATTTTAAAAAAAAAAAAAAAAAAAAAAAAATATGGTTCAAATAAAAAAAAAACCAAAAATACAAAAACAAAAAAAAAAAAAAAAAAATAAAGTTTTGGATGTGCACTATAATAAAAAAAATAATGTTTGCACAAATTCAAAAATGTGTGGCTTCTTCTTTTTAAATACTACCAGTTTGACAAAAACATGTTGTGGTTCATTGACAAAGGGGCTTATTTACTAAACGCTAAACAAGTTTGCCACTATTAAGATGTGCACTAGGACAACATATAAAACAGGCCAAATTAAAAGCAAAACAATACGAAACTACCAATATTTCAAACATAAATAACTGTATTTATTCTTTGTAAATGAAAAAGGTGGTTTAAGGGTCTGCTGCCATTTCAATGGCCCCCCTACCATTAAAATACTGTACATAAAGGTCCCGCACTTGCTGGGCTGATTGTGGTGCGGAACCAAGAGGGCGATTATCCAGCCCTGTCATGTTGCCTTCCACTCCGGCCTCAGGGCCAATTGGTAAGGAGTATGTTCCTGAATGTTTCCGTAAATAATTGTGCATGACACAGCATGCAAGAATAATAGTATTGAGTTTGTACTCTGCCAGATGTAGGGATGTAAGGAGCAATCTGAAACGGTTGGCCATAATACCAAAGGCATTTTCCACCACCCTTCTTGCTCTGGCCAACCGATAATTAAAAATCCTCCTCTCAGGGGTGAGGGATCGTTGGGGAAATGGCCTCATCAGATGGTCACCCAGACCGAACGCCTCGTCAGAAATGAAGACGAAGGGGAGTCCCTCCACATTATCTTCATCTGGTGGCAGCTCCAGCCCACCAGTTTGGAGACGATGACCGAACTCCGTGTGGTTGAAGACTCCTCCGTCCGACATCCGGCCGTTTTTCCCCACATCCACATACAGAAAGTCATATTGTGCCGACACCACCGCCATCAACACGATACTATGGAACCCCTTATAATTCCAATAGTATGACCCCGAATGGGGTGGGGGCACAATTCGCACGTGTTTGCCGTCAATCGCCCCTCCGCAGTTGGGAAAGTCCCAACGGGCAGCAAACTGGGAAGCCACAGTCTGCCATTCCTGTGGCGTGGAGGGACACTGTGAAGTAAAACAGAAAGATACAATTTAAATTTTAAACCAGGCAAAACACCAAACTAAATGCTACAAATTAACAAACAATTTGGAAGAACATATGTATTTATTTTGTAAATCCTTGAAATAAAGCCAAAAGATTAAGGATAAAAGGGACAAATCTTTGATTGATGACCCCTCTGATGGACCAGAGAAGATAATAATGGGGATGTGGGTGGGGAGTAAATAATTGTAAGGTCACACAATACACATGCAATTAATTAAAGGTGTGTGTGGGGGGGGGTGGGGATAATTACAAGCTGACCAAAACCACATGATATTAATTATCAGGGGGGGTGGGGGGGTGGGGATAATTACAAGCTGACCAAAACCACATGATATTAATTATCAGGGGGGGTGGGGGGGTGGGGATAATTACAAGCTGACCAAAACCACATGATATTAATTATCAGGGGGGGTGGGGGGGTGGGGATAATTACAAGCTGACCAAAACCACATGATATTAATTATCAGGGGGGGTGGGGGGGTGGGGATAATTAAAAGCTGACCAAAACCACATGATATTAATTATCAGGGGGGGTGGGGGGGTGGGGATAATTACAAGCTGACCAAAACCACAAGATATTAATTATCAGGGGGGTGGGGATAATTACAAGCTGACCAAAACCACATGATATTAATTATCAGGGGGGGTGGGGGGGGGGGGTGGGGATAATTACAAGCTGACCAAAACCACATGATATTAATTATCAGGGGGGGGGGTGGGGGGGTGGGGATAATTACAAGCTGACCAAAACCACATGATATTAATTATCAGGGGGGGTGGGGGGGTGGAGATAATTACAAGCTGACCAAAACCACATGATATTAATTATCAGGGGGGGTGGGGGGGTGGGGATAATTACAAGCTGACCAAAACCACATGATATTAATTATCAGGGGGGGTGGGGGGGTGGGGATAATTACAAGCTGACCAAAACCACATGCAATCAATTTAAAATTGAGGGTCAAGGGGGGTGAAAGGGGGGGGCGGTGAGTAAAGCTGTACAATGGAGCTGGTAATATACATTTTTAACCAAAGAAAGTGACTAGGCTAGGGGTGTTTAGGGGGCCAAGCTTCCATGCTGGGGAGGTTGGTGCAAGCAAATATGCATGTGACCCACTAAATAATACATTCTTAAAACTATTTCGATAAGTCAACCATAAAATACTAGACAAAAAAACAAAATCCAAAAATAAAAGGAATAGGGGACATTCATAGAATAGTCCTATCATGGTAATTAGCTAATGATGACATTGATGCACTACATTAACAAACATACAAGACATAGGTAATTTTAAAAGAGAAGACTTACCTTAATGTATTCCTCCTGCAGGACGTGGATAATGGCAGAACAGGTCTCTGGAATAATGAGCCCCAGAGCCTGGGGGGAGATGCCTGTCGTGAACTTGAGGTCCTGCAAGCTTCTCCCCGTCGCCAAGTAACGCAACGTGGCGACTAGCCTCTGCTCCGCACTGATGGCTTGCCGCATGCAGGTATTCTGCCTGCTAATATAAGGGGACAGCGAAGCCAACAGACGGTGAAAAATGGGGTCCGTCATCCGGAGATAATTCCTGAAATCATCAGGATTATTCTCACGGATCTCACGGAGCAAAGGCATATGCGAGAATTGGTCACGCTGGCGCAACCAATTCTTGGTCCATGAACTCCTCCTCACCCTGTTCATGGACCGGGCTCGTGCCAAGGTGTTAACCGCAACACCGAGCCCCTGCACAGCACGAACTCGTTCCCGAGTACGTCCACACTCCATGGCTTCAAAACGGTCGGCTGATCAAACAAACAACTTAACAGAACGCACTGAAGAACAGCAAGGCCTATGAAGAACGACCTGAAAAACAGGAACGAGCGGACCAGAACGGCCTGAGAACAGGTAGGAACTGATCCACACGCACTGAAAGCCAGATACAAACCTCACAAGCACAAACTGAACGGCAGAAGCGAACGAATTAAGCAGAAGTCTGAGAAGCGCGAATCGTCTCTAACCAAACGTCAACTAACACGCGATACACACGAGATTAGCTGACGGGGCCCAAAGGGTGTCGTTTGGGATCTCGAGCTTCCTTTTTCTAGTCCCGTCGTACGTGCGTACGTCATCGCGTGAACCGCCAGACTTTTTGCGTGATCGTGTGTGGTCAAGTCCGTTCGCTTTTTAGTCCAGCGTACCTAGCGGCAAAGTCCAGCGGATTGTCCGCTGGACTTAGGTCCGCCGGGAAAAGTCCGTACGTGTGTACGCGGCATTAGAGGCGCCTCTCTTTTCTTTTATACTCAGTTGTGACTTGACGGTACGGCATATCAAGACATCGCTTGTATACCAAGTCAAAACTTATAAAAATAAATTGCTTGTCAAACCAAGTTACTCTCAAACCAAGGTTTTACTGTATAGCCATATTAACACACATGATTGCTGGCCCCATAGCCTAGTATGGCCATTGCACAAAGAAAAGTCTTTTTAGTTTATTTATTTAGACATTATTGACACAAAGTGGAAAATGTGGCCACTTAATGTGTTTAACTGTAACTTAGTAAACTCAGGTGTTTTACGTTCTCCATTGTACATTCTGTGCATGAATTAATGAACACTGTTATATTTTTTGCATTGCTTCAAATCAATCCAAAGTAATTTGGTCAGTAATTAGGATATTAAATGACAGCAGTTCTGCTAGAGATCCCCAAGGTTCTGCATTGGTAGCAGTATGTCCTTCATCTGATTTCTCTGCAATGATTAGAACTGTCTCTGTACATTAACAGTGTAGAACAAGAGAAGCTGGCGCTTATTTGATAGACTTTACAACACTTTAATGAGAAATTAGCATCACGTTTAACTTAAATATAACTGCATTGTTTAGGCATGCTCATAGTATATATTTCTTTATTGCATTGCTAACATAGTTTAACGGAGATTCTAGTGTACACATACACGTACATTTTAAAGGAGCCCTTCTCATCCTGTTTAATACAAAGGAACCTGTGAAATAATATTCATGTCTCAGGGAAATGCTTCTAAATTATTCCATCTGTAGCTCATAGCAAATTTATGTGGTCAGTAAGTTGTAAGTATAATAATTCATACATGTAATGAATGTATTGTGTTTAGCATATTTGACAGCCAGAGCTGATTTTTATTTTTTTTACTTCCCTGCTCTAAAGAAAACATTTTTCTGTACCGATTATAAAATGGAACAAATAATATTAATGGTCAGAAAAGAAACACTAACAATGGAAATGTGAGTTAGAAACATTTCATTGCTCAAGGAATCCCTAGCAACCTCTGGGTTCCATGGAACTCTCGTTGGGAAGCCCTGCTCCAAATTCATCAATATTAAGAGTTGGAAGCTTGGGTCTAACTAAAAAGGATAAGCCGAACACCGCCCCGGTTCGGTTCGCACCAGAACATCCGAACAGTCAAAAAATTCAGACGAACACACGAACACTGTTAAAGTCTATGGCACACGAATATGAAACATCAAAAGTGTTAATTTTAAAGGCTTATATGCAAGTTATTAGTTACTTATAAGTTAATTATTGGAATCTGGAAGCCCCCTAACAAGGGGACCCCCAGATCCCGCCCCCCCATGTGAATTGGTAACGGGTACATTGTACCACTACCATTTCACAAAAGAAAGTGTCAAAAATAGTAAAAAAGATAGGAGACACTTAGGGACAAGTCCTTTATTAAAAGATAAAAAAAAAAAAGTCCCACAATGTCCATTCATCTTCTATCACGTCGACGACAAGCCGAAAAGAGAGAAAAAAAAAAGAACAAGCTCCACCTCCATAGGAGGCTCCTGCCAAATGACGCTTCTTCTTGGTGACAGCTGTTATATAGCTGAGGGCAGGGCCACTCAGTGACGTAAACAGGTGACACTTCCTCTGATGTTACGAGGCTCCACGGCTTTCGAATTTGCCACGAACACCGCATATTGTTCGGTGTTCGCCAAACAACCAAAGTTCGGCCCAAACTTAAGCTCGGGCCGAACCATTCGCCCATCCCTACTACCTAAGTAGGATGAAGAGTGGAATTGGCTCAAGTCCATGATATCAAGGAAAGTATCTGCTATTTATTAAGCAGCTGTGCACTTACATGGCATTCTATATAGAATACAGCAGTGTTTCTTTATTGTTAAGATCCATTTTACCGTTCTGCTTTAAAAGGTTTTCTTTTGAAGCAAGGCATCACATACCTGTAAATAAATACTGTTAAGGAAAGTAGAAAAATAGCACTGGATCTGTATGGTTATCTCACTGGTACTACTGCTATCTAAAAGCATTATTGTTGATGATCTGGTTCCCAGGCAGATGGCCTCTACAACCCAGAGGATCTCCAAGGTCTCCTTGACTTGTAATGTAATGCAGCCTTTTACAACCAGGGTGCCTTCTAAGTTCTTCAGGGGTGCCTTGGCAAAATGCCTAAACATTTCCCCAAATTGCCCTAACATTGTATACAAGTCAGGGGTGTATCAAGCTTGCTTTTTTGTTACAGAATGCCACAGGTTTTCATTGTGCACAATAACAACCTTGGGTACTGTTCAGGCCAACCACTAGCATCCTAACAACCACTGACATCATTGGTTGGTGAGGAGGACATTGAGCACCTGCATAGCATCCTTTTTTGACCCCCATCCTGCTCTGTCAGCACTGGGGTCACGTTAGCCTCATGGGGGGTAGAAAAAGAGAAAGAAGAAATGCTGGAATACTAATCAGTGCCAGTGTGTAAAAGTCTATTTGCTTTGAAAGAAAAAATCATCTCTGTTGGGTGTCCTACTTGTGTGGATGCAAAACTATTAGTTTGTTTTATTACATTTTAAAATGCGTGCCTCAAGATCATCCATAGGTTTAAAGGGTGCCTTGGATGTAAAAATGTAATGTACCAAAAATAGAAACTGAGGAACTACACCACTGCTAAGAGGTCAAGGATAAGAGGATACAACTTTATTCCACAAAATGTAACAACTTTGTTTTGGGGGTCCAAGAGAAAAAACATAAGGATATGGAGATGTCCTTATGTTTTTTCAAGTCCTGATGAAAGGGGTGCTCTTGGACCCGGAAACTTGTTGGATACTTTTTAGATTGTCCCCCTGCCTTATATTGGAATAAAGTTGTATTTGTACTTCTTAGCAGTGGTGTGGTGCTTCAATTTCCATTTTTGTTCTACATAAATACTGATCATTCTCAACAGAACTTCCTCTATGGAAGTTCTAGGAGAAGTGATTTACCCATTTTCTTCCATGGCACAACGCAAAATCAGGTTGGTTGTCAAGGACCTTACTGCTGATGACCAAGACTATGAAAGCAAACCTCCCTGCTTGCCACGAGTAGAACTGGGCCACTTAGACTGAGAAGGTGCCTCCAGCACTGATCACACTTAGTACCATTGATCACATTTATCAGCATACAGTCCCCAGTGCAGCATACCAGCCAGGCAAATTGAATTTTCATAGGAGGACTGTGATGAAAGCCTCTATATTTCTGTCATTATAGGTTTACTTTATTTAAATTAAAGAGATCTTACAAATGACAGATTAATCTGAACTAGCAGGGCATGGAAAAATATATTTTGAGGCATATATTTTGTTTCTGTATTAGTTCCCTCTGTAAACATTGCCAAAAGCTTTTTCAGTCAAACAACTAGTATTTTATAGCATAGTATCTATTAGATTGTAAGCTCTGAGCAGGGCCCTCTGATTCCTACTGTAATAAACTGTATTGTTATTGTACTGTCTGCCTTTATGTTGTAAAGCGATGCATAAACTGTCTGCGCTATATAAATCCTGTATAATAATAATAAAAAACATTATATTTTATAAGAAAATTGTACAGAATATATACTAACAAGATTGACTATGGTTACTTCATGTAACCAATCAGCTTTCATTAGATTGGAATAGGCAGGAAAATAAAGAATCGTTTCTGACTGGTTGCTCTCTGTAATGGCATTTTAAATTGCATGCCTTATTTGAGTAAAAGGTAATTTACTTAGTGTGTTCTCTTTTAAAAATCAAAGTAAAAGTAGTTTAAGTGTTTCCAGAAAACTCTACAGTTAAGTTTGCAAAGTGTTAAATAAAGAATGGCTAATGAAGAGGCTGGCACTGATGGTACAGATCTTACATGCCAGCTGGCAGCTCAGTTATAGTGGAACACAGTGAGCAAACGGATATCTGCCGTATTTGCAGGATTATATATAATAGCTGCTAAATAAAAATCTTCCATCAGTCTGTTCATTGCAGCAATATGCGAATACAAGACAATTATTAAAGTGGTACTCCCAGTGCCGATCCTGACCTCCCTGGGGCCCTAAGCAAAATTCTGCTAAGGGGCCCTCTACTTGACCCGTGATGCCGTAAACTATGTAAACCATTTGCCACACAGTCACACCTGACACTTCAGTGCTCCCAAAACAATCCTCCCTCCTTTAAACAAAACAGTCAAAGAATAAGTACAACAATATAGAACAGAATGAGGTCCCCAGAGAGCCCCCCTTACATCAGGGTCCTCAGAGAGCCCCCCTTACATCAGGGTCCTCAGAGAGCCCCCTTACATCAGGGTCCTCAGAGAGCCCCTACTTACACAAGGGTCCCCAGAGAGCCCCCTTACACAAGGGTCCCCAGAGAGCCCCCTTACACAAGGGTCCCCAGAGAGCCCCCTTACACAAGGGTCCCCAGAGAGCCCCCCTTATATCAGGGTCCCTAGAGAGCCCCCCTTACATCAGGGTCCTCAGAGAGCCCCCCTTACATCGGGGTCCTCAGAGAGCCCCTTTCTTACACCAGGCTCCTCAGAGAGCCCCTCCTTACATCAGGGTCCTCAGAGCCCCTTCTTACAGCAGGGTCCCCAGAGCCCCCCCCCCTTACACCAGGGTCCCAAGAGAGCCTCCCCTTACATTAGTGTCCCAATAGAGCCTTCCCTCTTACATTAGTGTCCCAATAGAGCCTTCCCTCTTACATTAGTGTCCCCAGAGAGCCCCTCCTTACACAGGGTCCCCAGAGAGCCCCTCCTTACACAGGGTCCCCAGAGAGCCCCTCCTTACACAGGGTCCCCAGAGAGCCCCCCCTCTGACATTAGTGTCCCCAGAAAGCACCCCCTCTTACATTTGGGCCCCCAAACAGCTGACTCCCCCCTTGCAGAGGTTCCCCTGTACCTGGCTGGTGGAGGTGGGAGGCGGCGATCGGCAGCTATATGGTGTTCACAGGCAGGGGGATCTCCCTGGGGCTAGTAGTTCTATCTCCGAATGTATACAGTGGAGAGGGGAGGGGCCTCTGACCCGGGCATCAGCAACAGTGTTCAAGCAGAGTGAAAGTGAAACTGATACCTGCCTGGGTCAGAGGCCCCTCCCTTCTCCTCTCCACTGTATACACTGAGAGTACTACAAACCCCAGGGAGATCCCGCCGCCCACTCAGGCACCATAGAGCTGCCGATCGCCTCCTCCCACCTCTCCTCACTGCACTCTAAACGGCCAGCCAGAGGTGCAGGGGGGGTGCTGGGTCTTGGGGGGCCCCCCACAGTGGCAGGGCCCTAAGCAGCTTGCATAGTGTGCCTATAGGGCCGATCGGCTCTGGGTACTCCAGACAAATACTAAAATACATCCTTTAGCTCAGTTATCCATTCAATAAATTGTTTTAGGAAACAGAGACCCTGGGGTTTATTTACTAAAGTCCCATAGGCTTGCGTGATAACTTTCCCAAGAGCTTAGTGAATGCGGTGAAATCTGACTTTGCAAAGAATACCTGATCATGTGCAAGGAAAAGAACAAAACAGCATTTTGCTTGCACGTGATTGGATAGCAGCTGTCAGCAGAGCTTTGGCCCATTCACTAAGCTCTATAGAATATTCACTTGTAAAGTGCAACTTCCTTCGCAAAGTGAACCAGTCTATTTCCCTGACTGTTTAATCAGGTATGAAGTGTTATCTAGAGGTGCCTGCATATAACTTCAGCAGCCTCCCAGACCTTCCTGTATTAGGCCCCTTTCACACTGGGGCGTTTTTCAGGCGCTTTAGCGTTAAAAAAAGCGCCTGTAAAACGCTTGAAAGAAGCATCATCTGCAATTCCAATGTGAAAACTCAAGTGCTTTAAGAGCCCTTTCACACTGCCAGGGCCCGAAAAACACTCGTAAAGCGCCGCTTAAACTAGCGGCGCTTTACCATCGCTTTTCGAGCGCTAGTGGGGCGCTTTTAGCCCCTGCTAGTGGCCAAAAAAGGGTTAAAAGCGCCCACAAAGCGCTCTGCTGCTACAAGCGCTTTTCAGGCGTTTTCAAGCGTTTTTCAGGCGCTTCCCATTGATTTCAATGGGAAGAGGCGCTTTAGGAGCAGTGTATTCACCGCTCCAAAAGCGTTGCAAAGAAGCTGCTTGCAGGACTTTTTCTGACGCCCTGCAAGCGCAGCGCCTCAGTGTTAAAGCACTTGGGCTTTCACATTAGGATTGCAGTTTCAGCTTCTTTCAGGCGCTTTACAGGCGCTTATTTTAACGCTAAAGCGCCTGAAAAATGCCATAGTGAGAAAGGGGTCTCAGTGTGAAAGCACTCGGGCTTTCACATTGGGATTGCAGTTGCGGCTTCTTTCAGGCGCTTTACAGGCGCTTTTTTTAACGCTAAAGTGCCTGAAAAACGCCTGAAATACGCCCCAGTGTGAAAGGGGTCTTAGTGTATTTAGCTGAGCTGTTCCTAGGCAAAGCTTCAATTCTTCATCTAGCTACCTGCGTGTCATACCTGCAGCATCCTGCCCCACGGTAAAAAAGTCTATACTGCTAATATAGCTGTGTCAAATCTATTTAAATGTCGTATTACCACAATCCTCTACACAACAGTACAGACTAAAAGTGAAAGCTTATGTATCTTCAGCCAATGCTCTACTGCACACAAAATACTAACACATTCTTAGTGTTTAAATAGCTTACAGGAGTGCCCAGGGAAGAACTCAGTGGTACGATGATGCTTTGCCCTTGTCAAGTCACCAGGCTTGTGGCAGGAAGACATAGACATCGCTGAAAATGTTCCAAAACTGGCCCAGAGTGCAGCTAATCATATAGATTAGATGAAGACTCAAGGCCAGTTTAGTAAAGTTCAGCATCACTATTCTAGTCACAATGTGAGCTGGAGAAGAGGTTGTCACTGCGATGCCAGAGTGTGCCAAGATGTGGTGAGGGATGTGCTTTTTTTTTTTTTTTGGCCTGGCACCAGAAGATTACTGCCTACAGCTGGAGTCTCAGAGAGGAGTTTAGGCAATTGGGGGCAATGATTGCCCCCAAATTGTAATGTGTACAGTATGTATTGCCCATTAGTTTCCTGTGTATACTTACCATTGTCTATTTTCTTTATTACTGTCAAAATTGTACATTTGTTGTCCATGTATTGTCAAGATTGTCCATTTGCTTTCAATGCCATGTCGTGATTTTTGGTTTGTTGCCCATATATATTAACCACAATTGCCTATTTGGTGCCTATGTATTGTCAGAACTGTTTTCGATGCTAAAAGATTGTCACAATTTCCCATTTGTTTTGCATATTGTAATGACTCTTTTGTTTCCCATGTATTGTCACAATTGCCCATTTGGTGCTTATGTATTGTCACAACTCTTTTTGATGGTAATGGATTGTCACAATTGCCCGTCTTTTGTGCATATTGTCAAAACTGTCTGTTTGTTCCCAATGCATTGTCACAATTGTCAATTTTTTGCTTGTTGCCTATGTACTTTCATTATAGCCATTTCATCAACTTTATTGGCACCATTGTCTATGTTTTTACCCATGCATTATCATGATTGACTGTTGCTTGTACACCTATTGTCACAACAATTCATTTGATACTCACATATTGTAACAGTTGCTGGTGTTTGCTTTTGTATTGTCAGGATTAGCAGTATGTTGACAACATGTTTTCACAATTTCCAGTTTGTTGCTCACCTATTGTTCTGTTTTCCAGTGCATGGACCACACCCTGCAAAATTGCTAGTGTGTTGCCCACATCGATTGCCCACATATTGTCAAGATTGCCAGTGGGTTACACCAGGGCCTGGTGTGGGCGGCACAGTGGGGTATTGGGTAGCACTCTCACCTAGCAGTAAAAAGGGTCACTGGTTCAAATCCCAACCAAGACACTACCTGCCTGGAGTTTGCATGTTCTCCGTGTGCCTGTGTGGGTTTCCTCTGGGTCCTCCAGTTTCTTCCCACACTCCAAAGACATGCTGTTAATTGGCTTCTGTCTAAATTGGCCCTAGTATATGAATGTGAGTTAGGGACCTTAGATTGTAAGCTCCTTGAGGGTAGGGACCGATGTGAATATACAATGTATATGTAAAGTGCCAGGTAAATTGATGGCGCCATATCAGTACCTTAAATAATAATAAAGTGTTGCACTCTGTGTGCAAATTTGACCTTTAGCTCTATTTTTCCCCAATGTACAGTGCTGTTTTCAAAATATACAAACATGCACTTTAGGATAATACATGCATGTCTATAGATATATAAATATTAAAGTGTATGTACAGCCAAAACCTTTTCTTTTAATTCAGATAGGGTAGGAAATTGTCAAAACCATGTCCAGGCCATTTTTGCTGTGTACCAGTTTAATGCCCTGTACACACGATAGGACCTTGTTGTCAGAAATTCCGACTGTGTGTAGGCTCCATCACACATTTTCCGTCACACAAAATTTGAGATCTGGTTCTCAAATTTTCCGACAACAAAATCCGTTGTCGGAAATTCCGATCGTGTGTACACAATTCCGACGCACAAAGTGCCACGCATGCTCGGAATCAAGCAGAAGAGCAGCACTGGCTATTGAACTTCATTTTTCTCAGGTCGTCGTAAGCGTTGTATGTCACCGCGTTCTTGACGTTCGGAATTTCCGACCAACTTTGTGTGACCCGTATGTATGCAAGACAAGTTTGAGCCAACATCCGATGGATTTTGTTGTCGAAAAATCCTATCGTGCGTACAGGGCATTATTGTAATACATCAGAAATGAAATTCATCCAAACCTGTAAAGTTACTGAGAAGTACATTTTAATATATGGGAAAGAGATGTCAAAACAGGTTGCAAGTGTATGTAAAGCTAAAACATGTCCCGTTAGGGAAATTTCCCTTTACTCCATGTCCCTGATATGCAGCAATAAATCTCCCAAAGGTAGGGTCATTCCCCTCTTAGACAATTGGCGGCACTGGAAAAGGTGTCCCCATTGGAAGATTTTTCCCTCACCTCTTCTTTTATCTACTGGCAACGCTAAAGTTTTGCATTTCTAGTCACTGACAGTGACAATGGCCATCAGGACAACAGACAGCAATAAAAATAAATAAAAAAAAACAGAATAACCTTTCCCCACTCCGTCTAAAAAAAAATAAAAAAATTTGGAGATATACTTTGGTTGAACTCAATGGATGAGTCTTTTTTCAACCTGGCTTACTATGTATCTATGTCAGCAATGGTAGCCTTCATATTAGGCTTATGACAGGTTTTCTTTAAAGCAACTGCAGATCCAGCATCTAAAGATGTCCTGTGTGCCAATCATTACATTCATCTTGTCAGCCTTGTTCTTTTCCTAACTCTAAAATATTATACTGAATGTATTTTTCTCCAATTCCCTGCACTGCCTCCTCCACACTTTCTTTCTTGTCAGTCAGCCTCATAATTACACAGTGCAGACACTGCTGATTGTGGCTTCTGTGAGCATTGTGTTGCTCTAAGCTAGCCCACGCAAATCTGACTCACTGAGCACACTGGCACTGCAGGAGTTGGGTTGCTATCAAGTGAAGCATGCTAATGGACTGACAGGACTGGAAAATGGTATCTTACCCTTATTCCTATATTACTGGCCTAACAGATTTGCAGAATCTTAACAGGAGGACATTAAACCGATGGAAAAACGCCTAGAAAAATAATTTGACAGCTCCAACCTAGCTCTTCAGGAGAACAATAATAGAAAAACTGAAAGTTACTGCACATCTCCAGCAGGAAACACACCAATGAGGTGTAAGGCTTCTTATATAATGGTAAACTGGTTACAATAAATAGATATATTTCGTTTAAAACATCTTGATAACTTTTAGTTGTTCAAAAAAAAAAAATAGTAGGGAAAATAGAATAAGAGTACATGGTAAGCTACATATGACTAAACAATCAAAAGCAACTTTCATTAGTGCAGATGATGTTGTAAAAGCAGACCTTCAACCTCGCCACGCACTTGCTCACCCCTACCTTCTTCCTCTCTTAGCATTAGACTTTTTCTTAAGAAAAAAAAGCTGCAAGAACTTGGAAGAAACAGTTGGCTCCTGATGACATCAGAGAAGAAGATGGTGGTGCAGGACCAGGTGTAAAGCAGCAGAGTGTCGGTTTTTGCTCATTTTGAGCAATGCCGTGTCCCCCAACACAAGTATTGAATAACCATGCTGCAACGTAGGTACATAGTGCCATTCAGAGTGAATGGTACCCCAGCACACCAACATGCATAAAGATACCACAACGCAGCAGTGTGAATCCAGCCTTGACACCTTGAAGACTTATGCCGCTTACACACAGTTGGACTTTCCGACGGCAAATGTGCGATCGGAGCTTGTTGTCGGAAAGGCTCCATCGGACAGTTTTCATCGGAATTTCCGTCGCACAAAATGTGAGATCTGGTTCTCAAATTATTATCGTGTGTAGACAATTCCAACGCACAAAGTGCCACGCATGCTCAGAATCAAGCAGAAGAGCAGCACTGGCTATTGAACTTAATTTTCTTAGGCTCGTCGTACGTGTTGTACATCACTGTGTTCTTGACGTTCGGATTTCCAACCAACTTTGTGTGACCGTGTGTATGCAATACAAGTTTGAGCCAACATCCGTCGGAAAAAAATCCCATGGATTTTGTTGTCGGAATGTGCGATCGTGTGTACGCGGCATAAGACTTAAGCCCCATACACACGGTCGGACTTTTTCATGGATTCTGTCCGATCGGACAATGTTGTTGAAAAATCAGACTGTGTGTATGCACCATCGGACAGTGTACGTCGGTTTGTCCGATGGACAAAGTCTTATCTCCTGCTGGAAAGATTTGCCGACAACACGGTCCAATCACACCAAATCCGATCGTGTGTGCGGTTGTCCGACCGGACAAAGTGCTACGCATGCTCAGATCACATTACAAGACCAAAGCTATTGGCTACTAGCCTCTACCTAGTCCCGTCGTAGGCAACAAACGTCACCACGTTCAGAATGATCGGATTTTCCGACAACTTTGTCCGACCGTGTGTACGCAAAACCAACATCGGACAAAGTATGACGGACATGGTCCGACGGACCTGGTCCGCGGATTGTCCGACCGTGTGTATGGGGCTTAAGACTAAGACTATAAGACTATGTTATGCTTTAAAATTGCACACACTCGTGGAATGGTGACACACTTCAGTACTTAAAAATCTTCATAGGCAACGTTTTAAACATTTTTAACGGTTACCAGTTTAGAGTTACAGAGGAGGTCTAGTGCTAGAACTATTGCTCTAGCTCTAACAATCGTGGCGATACCTAATATGTGTGGTTTGAACACTGCTTACATTTTCCGGTGCATCTTACATATGCGTTCGCTTCTGCGCGCGAGCACAGAGGGATGAGGCGCTTAAAAATAAAATTCTTATTTATTTTAATAAATGTTCTTATTTTTAAACTGTCCCTTTAAAAAAATAATTTTATTACTTTTATTGCTGTCACAAGAAATGTAAACATCCTTTGTGACAGCAATAGTCACGTGTAAGGTCATTTTTTGGAGGGATCTTGGGTAAGACCCCAAGTCCCTCCTTTGCACTTAAAAGCATTCAAAACGCCAAGTTTGGCTGTTTTGAATACTGACATTTTTTTTAAATCTGTCGCTTTTGAGGCCACAGTAAACCAGAAGTGGTTCCGGGTTACTAGATCCGAGACACGATCAAAGCTGAGTCCGGCTTTGTTCAGGTCTCCGGCCAGCCAGCGGATGTGTCGGCTGGTTCGCTTGGGCCTGGTTCGCGTGGGACAGAAGAGTCTGGGCGAGCTGCGAAAGGTGGTGGGGGGGCGCCCACCCAAGTGGTGGGAGGGGGGGACACCTGCTAATAACAGCCGAGCGGCCGATTAGCTGCATCGGTTGTTATTACAAGAAAGCCTTCCGTCTGTTCTAAAAAACAGTATCGGGTTGATTGCCTGCAAACTTGAATGCAGTTTGAAGTACTCATGGGTTCTCACCTATGTAGGGTGAGGGGTTCCAGGTTAGGCCATTCAGAGAGGAGAGAACTGATTTACAGTGCTTTCTGGATTGGTAAGTCCTTATTTGGGACCTGGAATTCGGAAACTCAAAGAGACTCAGAGAGGAGGAAAAAAGGCCTTCAACCCTGATTACAGGTTCTGAAAGGGTTAACCCACTTGCAGGGGAGGCCTGAAAAGGAGCAGGAAGGAATCAGCACCTGTTGGGGAGGTGGAGTAGAGTAGTTCACAGCTGTGGTAACTGAGACATCTGTTTGCTGAGCTCCTGTGGACTTTGCTGCACCCCTGAAACAGATGGAACCCTAAACCCTGGTGTGGGACTGGTATACTGGCAGTAAGCCATTATGTTGTTCTAACTATACTAGGATTATGAACTGTTTGCCTTTACCCTTGCTGAAGAAAGCTGTTTTAGTCTGCTTGTTTTTGATGAACCAAGTGGTTTACAAGTGGCTGTATGGTGATCCCGGACTCCCTATATTACAAACCCTATTACTCATACACCAATAAGAGAGTTCATGCTAAGAGTTTCTGGCATGTGGATATGTAAACATGGCAGCCCCAGAATGCACTAATGACTGTATGTAATGTATGGCCGTTGTAATATGAAAAAGCAGGTGGTGTATGTGGGTGTAAAGGCAAATGGAAATCTACTAGATTAAGCACAAAAAAGAGAGGAAACCCAAACCACAGGTGTCAAATGAGTCTTTCAGGAAAGCCACACTATGTCACACTGCTTAGTGTGGGACAACCTACTGGGCCTTACATTTGCGTGACTACTGTGAAGTTATCTATAAATACATACAAAAGTGTAATTAGCAGAAACGTGGGTCCTGTGTGTTGTGTTAAACCCCAACCATACCTTTATTTTTTTACTACTGTAATGCACTAAGGTTGCATAAACTGTAATAGATAGGTTCACCCTTTGTGTAAATCTCCTACGCTATAGCAGAAAGCTGAATAGAACTCTTGACTAGTGATGAGCCGAACATACCTGGATTCAGTTCGAGCCAGGTTTAGTGAACATGACTAAATCATGAACATGACTAAATCTGAACCCCATTGAAGTCAATGGGAGCCAAATGTTAAAAAACACAGTTCTGGACATTTTCTGGGATAATAGGGAAGGGATTGTCAAACACATAGAATGGGGGGGGGCACTGCCCTGGGGGACATGTACCAAAGCAAAAAAAATATTTAACAAAACTACTTTTTGCAGGGAGCAGCGATTTTAGTAACGCTCACAGTAAACCATTAAAAATGCAATACTCCAATAAATAACATGCCTGGGGATGAGTGCGCAGTCCTGAGGCAGGGACTTTTTGTTTGTGGTTTCTAAAATAACATTTAGCAGCTTGTGATTTCATCGGAATGTGACCACTTAAATTGCTTGCAGAATGGCAGGTCCTGGTCGCTTTGCTCTGTTTGTAAATGGCCGGGGATTCCATTTATCTATACTGTATTTTAATTTCATGTAAATATTTGTTTTCTGACAAATCAGCTTAGGTCAGGACAGGAATCCCTAATTAAGCAACAAGAAGAATTAAAAGAACAAGGGAAGTTTATGCCCCAGAATAATGCTCAGATGCTTAACCCTGAAAGTATAGAATCTGATAATACTCCAAAATTTGACTCTCAACCTAGAGTTTGGGAGTTACATAATGAAGAAGAATTAGAAAAAGTAACCATATTCTACCCCAAGCCAACTGTAGAGCAAAGGGGGGTAAAAATTGAACCACCACATGAAAGTAGGTCTAATCAGTTTTCTTTGGGATCAGAGAAACTACAGGCACCCCTAAACAGGACGCCTCAGAAATAATAGAATTTTTAAAAGATGCTGTCCAGTGTTTAAGGAAGAGGGATCTGTGTGCATTATTGACCACATTGAGGCCTATGAAAATGCTTTATCAGCTTTAGGCCTAAATGATGACCAATCTAGGATTAATTTCTTACCGTGGGTATTTGAAACCAAACACCGTCCATTTTGCGAAGATTTAAAAAGTCTGTTGGGTACTGCCTGGAAAGAAATTAAAAACGGCTGTCATCTAGGATTTGTCCCGCACAAAAATGTTAATGCGGCTAGCGCGGATATACACAATATCACATGTACCAATAATAAAAGCCCCACCGAATTTATGGATGTTCTCAAAAGTGATGACCACTTAGCAGAAAAGGAGCCAGGTTATGATAAACCTGGGTTCAAACCCATGTTCTTCGAGGCCCCGCCTACCCACATAAAAGTAAATTTAGCGAAAGATTACAAAGGGGGGTGTTCACTGGAGTCTTTGGTAAAAGAGAGTACAATTTGTACTCTATCCAACAGACTGGTGAAAACAATGGAAGGCCTGAAAGCCCTATAATGAAATTTGTGGATGAATTTTATGTATCTCCTCAATCATTACAGTCCAAAACCAAGAAAAAGAGATTCGCTGATATAGTCAGAGGAGAGATGCTACCGAGTTTCCCCAGTGGGAGACCAATGTCCCCACCCATCAGAAGGGGGGAGCAGAGAGTACCCTTTAGAGGGGGAGTTCAAAGACCACCTCAGGAGTCTCATCCAAAGGATCCAGACCCGAGGTTTAGGAGAAACTATAGGGTATACCTCCAACGGGTCAGATTTAAACCTAAGGGTAGACACCCTCACCTTTACCGGTGTAATTGGCTTCGGGGGCCTACACGGGTAAATAGGGAGAAACTACAGGGTAGGACACCTCAAAATCCCCAGAACAATAGGGAACAACTAAGGCCCAGACAACTATCCCAGAATCAAGACAATGTTTCTGATGGTGATATGTCTGATCAAACTGAGCCAGTAGTCCCCAAAAAGGTACAGAAACCGGGTCCCACACCCAATTCTGATCAGCCTGTAAGCAATATGGAAACCAAAATAGACAAAATTACGGATATGTTACACTGTTTGAATAAGTACTGACTGCATGTACTCAAGCGCTACTATGAATTTAAAAATCCGAGATGCAACCGATATTTAAGATAACCAAATGATGTAGCTGCAACCCATATAATAGTGTTCCCACACGTAAAATAAGTTAATGACAAGTACACATTTTTGGGTAATAGGTGCGTTTAAATCAACCTTAAAAACTCAATAGATTGTTTAAAATAAGTTATTTAGGAGACCTCTGCGCAAAAACATGAATAATATGGGATATATGAATACATGACAAAAGAAATAAAAACAGTGTTAAGTGTATTAAAACTTCCTTCAAAAGGTGAATTTGCTGAGGTATAGATGGCTGCAGTGCGCATAACCTCATACAAAATATGGTTTGATAATCTGTGCAAACCAAAGCTTGGTCAAATGAGGAACAGATATATAGGATCTAAAATGTTGAACTTTCTATAGTACACCGGCAAATGGTGTGGACCAGTTTTAGTTACTTTAGTTCAGTGTGTTGTGCCAATTTGTGAAATAAATAAACAGATTGACTTAATTAATTGAATAGATTAAAAACCACGAGTGTATCAATAGTTTCATGGCTAAAATGAACAGGAATAGCAATTCTTCAAGGGGCAAATCCTGTGGCCAGCCAAGGGCCACAGAGCCTTTTAAGCGCCTATGTTAAAATAAATCAGAGGAATGCAGTGAATAAAGATATAGGAAGCAGAGGTTCTAACACTATGTTTCTCCCAGGTCACAGTAATGAGGATCCTGAAATCCCTTCCGGGGGATTGTGGTTGTTAGATATTAATTATTCTCCTATTTTTCAGTGGTCACTTCATTCCTCTGACATAAACAGGTCGCTCCAAACAGCCTAATTTCAAGAAGTTGATGAAGACGGTAATTAGAAATGCTTTTATTGTTACTCCAGAACCAATTAAGCTAAAAAAAAAAATGGTTCTGAAGAACATAAGTCAGTCATGAATGTCTGGTATCCACAGCTATTAATACATGTCCTCATGATAATGAGCCCTGGAGCTTGGTCTCCCATAGCAAATGTGTCATACATTATCTTTATATCCAAGGTGTTTAGTTAAAGGACTGATAACACAATGGGAAAGAGGGGGGCTCCGAGGAAGCCCAGGATACCTGCTTGACATGGATATCTCTAGATCATATAAAAAGAAAAAGGACATATATGTTTTTCTCATGGAATCTATTTTCCTTTACAGAACCAATATGTCCATGAGCCGGTCAACAGAACCGAGAGTCCAACATGTGTGAAACATCCAGAGAAGGAACCGTACGTGGAATCCAGGGACATCATTGATGGCTAGTCTACAGGGACAAAACCCACCAGGACAGCCAAGAACCAAAAGGTGCCCGGAGTGATCCATTTCCCGCCAAAGAACGGATGACGGCCCTGAGATGCACACATCGATCACAAACCCAGTTTTGTTTTACAAAAAATTACATCTATCTGCAGTTGTCTATACCTTTTAAATATATCCACAATCCGGATCCATTTTCACAACTCGACTTACAAGGCCCAAACGAAGCCATATTTCTTCAACAAGTTGCATTGGGAAAATCTGTCAGATGACTTCCGGCAACCGACAAATTTCCAAGGGGGGCTTTGTTGTGAATTTATAAAGAAATATATCTAATATTCGCTGGCAGAGATGGGAGATTCAGTAAAGAAAAAAAAAAAAATTGAAATGAACTTTTGCTCCTGAAAAGCAGATGAACTGGTGGCCTCTTTTACGAGTCTCAAATATATACATTGTACAAGCCTGTATTGAAACAAGGTGTTGCCTGAACAAAAGGATCTTTTTGTCACAGACACCAGAAAAACTTTTATCTTATCTCTTTGAATGAATAAGGAAGGACATGCAAATATATATGGCAAGGTATGGGCTCGACAGAGAATGTACCTATGACCAACATTAAACCTGAATGATCAGAACAAATATCCCATTGTCTCAGAAAGTGAGAGATAAATAAAGCTAAGGAGCTAAGGAGTCCTCACTTATCATAAGACAATGACTAGGATACCAAGTGAGGTTTGTTTTTCAACAGGACAAATAATGAGAATAAACATGAGATTGTTCACCCGAATGTCTAAAGTTCATCTCAAAACATGACGTTACCAGTCGATTCATAGTATATGTGATATCTGGAAATCACAATAAGAAAACTATGAGTTAGTATCTGATGAGTTGATGAAATCGGTTATAAAGAAAACATAATAAATATAGGGTGATTATTAATAGAATTGTTTTAGGAACAAATTAGTATTAAGATATATATATGATTATGCTATGAATATATTAGAATTTAACTATGCTAGATAAACGAATATTGATTGGATACCCAAATTATACAGGTATCCAGATAGATAAAAACTGTATGTGATGTTGATTAATATATATATATATATATATATATATATATATATATATATATATATATATACATATAACTTGTGTCCTTTTTTAAATGGACTAAATGTTTACAGATATACAATGATATGCATATATATCACCATTTTTATGCAAAGTGATTGATCAATAATTATGCTAAGCGTATTTGATAGTATGGGGTTAGTAGAATTCCCAAATATTAAAGATATAGATAATTCCACTAAAGTAAAATATACAGTATAAAATAAAATATATTACTTTACAGAGCAGCCCCAAAACACATGTGAGACCCCTGGTGGTTGAAGGCGCAATTACATTTAAAATATTTAGGCCAATAGGAAAGAGACACATATCTTTTGGGCTGAACATATTACAAATTTTATGATCTTATTGTGTGAGATGGTATTTAAGAAGCTAGATAGATAGTGAGAGGGAAGACAGCTCAGGGGAACCTGAGAGCTCAGGGACCCACCCTGGGGAAGGGAGTGTCTGCTATAGATGTCAATGGGGTCCCCAGACAATGTTGAGCGTGCACCCCCCTCCTGAACCATACCAGGCCACATGCCATTAAAACATGGCAAAATACTTTCTTCCCAAGTTGATGAGGACAGGGGCCTCTTACCCACCACAATGGCTCAGTGATAGTGGGTGTCTGCAGGTAGGGGGCTTATTAGAATCTGCATGCCCCTTGAAAAAATAAGAGGGCACCCAGATTCCATCCGCTCGCATGTGAATGAGTAAGGGGTTATTCATGAGTATTCATTCACCAAAAAAAGTAAAGTGGAAATAAAAACACAAACAAAAAACGAAAAAAAAATGTAGATCACTATGCCCAATGCCTGCTGAAAGATACTGACTACCCTAACGCAATGACAGACAATCGCTAAATGACACTCCCTTTTCATCAAACTGTCATTAGTAAAATAAGGGGAGGGGCAGGGATAGTTAGCACATCATTACCCAAATATGGCCATGGTCATATTTGGGCAATGTTATTACCCAAATATGCTCATGTGACCATATTTTGGCATTGATGTCACCCCATTATCCCTGTTCCTTTGCTATCGTGGTCTGGGATTCCTGGCCAAGTAAGTGAATTGGATGGGTGATTCTTTATGTACCATTGACAGCAGGAAGCTGTCATGTTAGGCCATGGAGAATGCTTTAAACATTCAGCGTTTGATTGAACACCCAAACAGCAAGTGTTCTGTCCAAACTTATGTTCGTACTGAACACTCAGCTCTTACCTACTCTTGACACTGCTCTGGGCCTTGATATAGCAGATAGTTACTCCAAATGACCACAATAAATAAAATTCACAACAAATTCATAGCTAAATTGTAACTGTAGCATAAGTGAGGCAGCATTTTTAGTGTGGTGGGGGGGATAAAGTAAAAGAGTTGCATGTTACAGTGTAGAAACATCTGAGCTTTATTGTCTGGACAACAACAATGATGCAGCAAGAGATTTGGACAGAGTACATATAATTTTGTGCGAACTTGTTCCTCTACCGCCCTAACTTCATGCTAATTTTGGTGCCTAGAACAACCAGACACAAAAGGGGCCATTCAAACAAGTGTCACAGTTCAACAACGCAAAGGCGCTTTTGTCTGTCCTCTGCGATCTTTGTTTACACCATAGGGATGGGCTTTAAGCAAGACAAATACAAACATACAAATGTCTTTTTCATGAAGGAAAGGTGAGTTTTCATTGGAATTCATCTAATTACAAAAGCTTCTCGTCATGAACAATGTAATATAAAAATAACTTATTTGTAATAAAGCACGCAACATGTGGACTTCTGGATTCACAAACATAGTCAGAGATGAAGACTTTACAAAAACAGAGCTCCACCCTATCTGCTAAGATGAGCCCATGATGTATTTTTTCCCAGCTTTACTTACTTCATGACACAAAAATCTCAGATGTAAAGTATGGTTTGATGGGGAAGTATACTTTCTGCAAAATTATACTTACCCTATTTGTCTACCACATCTCCCCCCTTGTCCTCAAACAAACCTACCCTCATCTGTCCAAGCCACATACCGACTGGGTTCTTGCAGCCATAACCCACCTTAATGTTTAGAAGAACTGGCCTAAATCTTCCTTTTTGAGCATCTCCTGCATTAGGAAACCATCACCCTTAAGAAGTTTACAGGAAAAGACTGTACAAGAACAGACAGCAGGAAAATGATCAGATAGCTGGATGTAAACAATGTAGTAGGCAGCGGGTGTAAACACCCGGTTGGCATGCAGTTCGGATGAGGTAGAATGCATAGGTTAAGGTATGTAAAGGATAGAGTAGGCAAACAGGATAAATATACTTTCTGTGAAAGTATACTGAAACTTTAAGACCACATTTACACAGGCAAATTGATTCGTATACCTGTTGGAGGGGCTGTCTTCACCTGCATGGGATGCACAGGTGTTTCATGCAATCCCGTGCAGGACGCCTGCGTAAATCAATGACAGGCTGCATGGACCTGTGCAGATCTCTACGCTTATCCCACAGTGTATCTGTGTATTTGATGCATGGATAAGGACACAGGCAGACTGTGTTCTGATCTGTGCGTTGGAATCTGAAGTTGTCTTGCTGTTTTTGGCCTTAATACTTTGGGTCATTTAGGGCTCATTCAGATGGGTGATCAAACTCTTCCTTCGTGCAGAGCCACTGGCAGATGTGTGTGCATCCACCTTAGCGCTGAAGAGCCTCTGCTTTCGAATCCATGCACCCGCTCCTGCCCGCATGTCAAACTCTGACATGCATTGTGTCCGTGCAGCTGCCGTGTGTGTGTATCCACTTCTTTGGGCCTGCCAGCAGCTCTGCACAGAGGAGCGGCGGAGCCCTTACTTGGAAAAAGCTTGAATCTTATGAAATCAGAATCTGTCACACAAGTATTGAAATCATTAAACCAACCAGGTACATAGCAGTTTCAAAAGTGAAAGCAGCATTGGCGGCCTACATTTTTCTCAGTACAGGTTTAACAAAAGAGAAACTATAATCGTTTATACTTTTTAAACTATGTTTTATATTAGACGTTTTACGCTACTGTATGTACACAATGTTTGTCTCACAACTAAGGCCAATAACAACCTTTACCTGATAGAGACACCTCAAGGCCACTTTGCTGGTAGCTGACCATTCAACTCTGAGCAACACTGTCTCACCACTACCCACCTCACCTTCAGGACTAGAGACATGCATTGAGCTCTACAGAGACCTCAAAAGAATAATTGACCCCAATCAACCTTCCATCATTTATTGACCACCTATTGACACCTAGGCATTTGGCTGAACCACCTGGAAATTTTATTAACCCCTTGGATACAGTGGGTATAGAAAAAAAAATCACCCCCCTTTAAAATAATCCCATTTTGTTGCTTTGCAGCCTGAAATGAAGACAGACACAGTTTTTGTTTTATCCAGCTGTATTTATCCAACCACAACTTAAAACATTTTAGTGAAAGATATAACACCAAGATATCAGGAAAAGAAAAATTCAAAAACAGAATCACTGCGTTGGAAAAAGGATCATCCCCTTGTGTCAGTATCTTGTTGAACCACCTTTTGCTTTAATTACAGCCTTTAGGGTCCTTTCACACAGGCTTTCTGCCCGACGGACTCTGTTTTGCCCAGCGGGGGATCGATCCGGTGGATGACAGGTCCGAGGCGGAGAGGGACCTGTCAGAGCCCCGCTCTCCTCTATGGGAGAACGGATGAAAATGGAGACGGATGAAAAAAAGGAGTTTTTCATCCGTCTGGATTTCATGGACAGGATCGGATATCGGCGGATGTCAGTGGACATGTCCCCACTGACATCCGCCGATATCCGATCCTGTCCATGAAATCAGGTCTGCCTGAAAAACTGACAGGCGGACCTGATCGGAGCACCTGTGTGAAAGGGGCCTTAGCCTGTTGGGATATGTCTCTATGAGGTTTGCACATCTAGACTTTGCAATATTTGCCCACTCTTCGTTTCAGAAGTGCTCGAGTTCAGTTACATGTGATAGTGACCATTTCTGGACTGTGGTCTTCAAGTCATTCCACATATTTTCAATGTGGTTTAAGTCTGGGCTTTAACTAGGCCATGCAAGGACATTCACCTTTTTCTCCTTTAACCACTTGACAACCGGCCCATAGCCGAAAAAACGGCTACAGGGCGGTTGCTTAACTCTGGGAGGGCGTACAGTAACGTCCTCCCAGAATTCCCCCTGGGGCGCGCACTCGAGAACATCCGTGATTGCCGGGTCCGCTTATCACGTTACCAAATGACGGATCGATCACATGTAAGCAAACCGGCGTCATTTGATGACGCCGGTTCGTCTCCCCTCCTCTCTCTGTACCAATCGGTACAGTGTGAGAGGAGAGGGGGAGGGATCGGTGGCAGCAGTGCTGTGGGCGGGATCTGTAGTGCCCACAGCCTGCTCTGCCACCACCGATCCATCCATCCATGCTCAGCCATCCCTCCATACCCTGCAATACACAGCAATAGCCTGCAGTGTATTGCTGGGTATTGCAGGGTATGGAGGGATGGCTGAGCATGGATGGATGTATACCCAGCAGTACTCTGCCATACCCTGCGATACTCTGCCATACCCAACGATACTCTGCCATACCCAACGATACTCTGCCATACCCTGCGATACTCTGCCATACCCTGCGATACTCTGCCATACCCTGCGATACTCTGCCATACCCAGCGATACTCTGCCATAGCCTGCGATACTCTGCCATACCCTGCGATACTCTGCCATACCCTGCGATACTCTGCCATACCCTGCGATACTCTGCCATGCGATACTCTGCCATACCCAGCGATACACTGCCATACCCAGCGATACTCTGCCATACCCTGCGATACTCTGCCATACCCTGCGATACTCTGCCATACCCTGCGATACTCTGCCATACCCTGCGATACTCTGCCATACCCTGCGATACTCTGCCATACCCTGCCATACCCTGCGATACTCTGCCATACCCTGCGATACTCTGCCATACCCTGCGATACTCTGCCATACCCTGCGATACTCTGCCATACCCTGCGATACTCTGCCATACTCTGCCATACCCTGCGATACTCTGCCATACCCTGCGATACTCTGCCATACCCAGCGATACTCTGCCATACCCTGCGATACTCTGCCATACCCTGCGATACTCTGCCATACCCTGCGATACCCTGCCATACCCTGCGATACTCTGCCATACTCTGCCATACCCTGCGATACTCTGCCATACCCTGCGATACTCTGCCATACCCTGCGATACCCTGCCATACCCTGTGATACTCTGCAATACCCAGCGATACCCAACAATACCCAGCAATACCCAACAATACTCTGCGATACCCAGCGATACTCTGCCATACCCTGCGATGCCCTGCCATACCCTGCGATACTCTGCCATACCCTGCGATACTCTGCCATACCCTGCCATACTCTGCCATACCCAGCGATACTCTGCGATACCCTGCCATACCCTGCGATACTCTGCCATACCCTGCGATACTCTGCCATACCATGCAATACCCTGCGATATTCTGCGATACTCGCTAGGATCGAAGCCAGGATCGTTTTTTTTCTTTTATTTCAGGCTTTCCAGCCTAGAGGTGAGATGTGGGGTCTTATTGACCCCCATATCTCACTGTAAAGAGGACCTGTCATGCCATATTCCTATTACAAGGGATGTTTACATTCCTTGTAATAGGAATAAAAGTGATCAAAATAATTTTTTGGGGAAAAAAGTGTCAAACTAAAATAAATAAAGTAAAATGAACAATAAAAATAAAAATAAAAATTTAAAGTGCCCCTGTCCCCGTGTGCTCGCATGCAGAAGCGAACGCATACGTAAGTCCCGCCCACATATGAAAACGGTGTTCAAATCACACATGTGAGGTATCGCTGCGAACGTTGGAGCGAGAACAATAATTTTGACCATAGACCTCCTCTGTAACTCAAAACATGTAACCAGTAAAAAAATGTAAAGCGCCGCCTATGGGGATTTTTAAGTAGCGAAGTTTGGCGCCATTCCACGAGCGTGTGCAATTTTGAAGGGTGACATGTTAGGTATCTATTTACTCGGCGTAACTTCATCTTTCACATTATTCAAAAACATTGGGCTAAATTTGTTATTTGTAAAGCACAAAACTTTTTTTTCCCAAAAAAACGCCTTCGAAAAATTGCTGCGGAAGTACCGTGCTCGATAAAAAGTTGCAATGACCGCCATTGCATTCTCTAGGGTCTTTGCTAAAAAAACATATATAATGTTTCGGGGTTCTATGTAATTTTCTAGCAAATAAATGATGATTTTTACATGTAGGAGAGAAATGTCAGAATTGGCCCGGGTGCTCCAGAACACCTGATGGTGCTCCCTGCAGGTTGGGCCTCTGTATGTGGCCACGCTGTGTAAAAGTCTCACACATGTGGTATCGCCATACTCGGGAGTAATAGCAGAATGTGTTTTGGGGTGTAATTTGTGGTATGCATATGCTGTGTGTGAGAAATAACCTGCTAATATGACAATTTTGTGAAAAAAGAAAAAAGAATCTTGATTTTGCAAAGAATTGTGGGAAAAAATTACAACTTCAAACTCACCATGCCTCTTTCCAAATACCTTGGAATGTCTTCTTTCCAAAAAGGGGTAATTTGGGGGGTATTTGTACTTTTATGGCATGTTAGGGTCTCAAGAAATGAGATAGGCCGTCAGTACTTCAGGTGTGATCAATTTTCAGATATTGGCACCATAGCTTGTGGACTCTATAACTTTCACAAAGACTGAATAATATACCCCAATTTGTACTTATTTTTACCAAAGATATGTAGCCGTATAAATTTTGGCCAAAATTTATCAAGAAAAATTACAAATTTGCTAAATTTTATAACAGAAACGAAGAAAAATTTAATTTTTTACCGAATTTTCAGTCTTTTTTCTTTAAAAAAAATAAAAAACCCAACGGTGATTAAATACCACCAAAAGAAAGCTCTATTTGTGTGAAAAAAAGGACAAAAATTTCATATGGGTACAGTGTTGTATGACTGAGTAATTGTCATTCAAAATGTGAGAGCACCGAAAGCTGAAAATTGGTCTGGTTATTAAGGGTGTTTAAGTGCCCAGTGGTCAAGTGGTTAACCACTATGTGGTCATTATTGCTGTGTGCTTTGGGTCATTGTCATGTTGGAAGGTAAACCTTCTTCCCTTTGACAACTTTCTGGCAGAGGGCAGACGATTTTCCTTATCAATTTTTCCTTCTATTCTGACATGTGCTCCAGTCCCTGCTGCAGAGAAACACCCCATAACTGGATATTTTTACCTCCATTCTTTACCACAGATGGGGTAGTTTGGATGTATTGGATTTCCGCCAGACATTTTGTTTGGTGTTGAGGCCAAATAATTCAATTTTAGTCTCATCTGACCATAACACCTTGTTCCATGTGCCCTCAGAATCTTCAAGGTGCATTTTGACACAGCTCAGTCATGACTGCATGTGGCCTTTCTTGAGGAGTGGCTTTTTTCTTGCAACCCTCCCATACAAGCCACATTTGTGAAGAATTTGTGCTATTGTTGTCACATGCACACAATGATCACTCTTTGTCATAAACTCCTGCAACTGCTTCAGAGTTGCTGTAGGCCTCTTGGTAGCCTTTCTGATGAGTTTCCTCCTAGTTCCTTTTTCCAATTTGAAGCAACGTCCTGATCCAGGGAGGGTCTGTGTTGTACCAAATATCTTCCACTTCTTAATAATAGACTTCACTGTGCTTCTAGGCATTAATAAAGCCTTTGAATTTGTCATTGTACCCATCTCCTGCCTTGTGCCTGTCTACAACTTTATCCTTGAGAGCTTTTGACAGTGCATAGTTGGTTGTTTGCTTCAGTTGTACTACCAGGGACCGAAAATGCCCCAGGAAAGCTATTTTCATGCTGAGCTAATCAAAGTGAGCACAGCTGATCACAATTAAAAGTCAGGTGGCTTTGTGTGCCATTAAGAAGGCGATAAGCTACACCTGCTTGAGTTTACAAGTAATTTTTAGGGGGGGGGGCCTTTTTCCAACTCAGTGATTCCGCTTTTTATTTATTTTTATTTTTTTATGACATGTTGGTGTTACATCTTTCACTTGGATGTTATATGTTGTACTGAGTAAATACAGCTGGATAAAAAAAACTGTGTCTGTCTTCATTTACGACTGCAAAGCATCAAAATGTGATTATTTTAAATAGGGGTGATTATTTTATTTACCCACTGTAGTTCCATTGACCCATGGGGCAAATTTTAACCACTTTGGGGAATTCTGATATTTAGAGACAGCCCAGCACTAGTTGCCTTCCTTAGAGACTGGCTTTGTATGACTTAAACCTTGAACAGAAAGGGTTGAGTCCTATTCTGAGTTTTTGGCCTTTACAAAAAAATATTTCTTAGTTATCTGACAAACTACTGTACATTGTTGATTTCTCTACCGGTGGTCTCAATTTGATTGGTAAAAGTCAGTTCATTCAGACGCCATTCTAGGGCCTGGTTGCCCATAGTGTTCAGCCTCTTTCAGAGTGACATGAGATGATGCTGGTCAATATTGTACAATATTGTAGAAAAACAACCTTATGTTGGTACTAGCTTTGTAAATATATGCACCTATTACTAACATTTTGAATAAAAGTAGTTTGTATATTTAGGTAGCACAATATCATGCAACATAACTAAGCTCTTTAACATCTCCCTTTCTAACGACTTGTACAGAGCTGTCACTTGTTTCCTTCCGGCCGCGCTGTGCACTAAACACAAGCAAGAACATAGTGGCTTTTCTGCTGACGTGCCCCCACTCACTAGCTGTAGCTTCTAGACTCTAGAAATGAATCAAGTCACAGTTTTGAAGGGCAGACACAGCACACTTCCTATAACAAATGTTCCATATAACATAACACTAGTTTAGGCTGCTGCTACTTTTACCCATTGTGGGCACAAGAGGTTTCTAAAAATCAGTTGCTTTCCTTTCCAGCAGCTATTTAGCTGCATTTACTACTACTATTACTACTATTTAGAAAACTCTAGTAGACTCTTAAATCATAGCATATTCGTTTCTCTCTTTCAAAGAATGTGATTGAATTTTGGGGTGTAGAAAATAAACGAGAAGAGAAGAAGGAGGCTACTGTATTTAAAGTGTCACTAAACCCACATAATAAACTATCAGTAAATGGTGTATTACATACTGTTCATACTCACTCAGTCACTATGAGATTCGTTTTCTGTATTCTGCAAAAAACCTGGTTGATCCTGCTGTTCTCTATTTCTCCCTTCTGTACATGTTCCCAATTCAACTAGGGATTTTGCAGAGCGGTGTTGGCAGCATTCTATGCGGAACATTTCCTCCCTATCACATCTGAGCAGCTCATGTGACTACAGAGTCACACATGTGGGTGTATACACAGTGGAAATAGACAGACCACTCCCTACCTCCTCTTCCATGCCCACTAACCAGCTAAACACAATGGGGGCTGGATATTACATGTAGATTGATGGAGGCTTCCCCTCCCTCTTAATCTAAGACACAGGCTGGAGGGGCGTGACACAGCCTGTGACAGGTAGAAATACACACCATGTTATTTCCTCACAATAATAAAGATTTGATTTCAAATATATATTTGCATGACATTTTATAACAGTGTATTGATATTAATTATTTATTTTTACTCTGTATTCCAAAGGCTGTGTTTTTTTTGTGACCAGTAGCAGAGAACTAGCTGAGAAAGAGCTGGGTCATGTGAGAGCTGTATATCGATTAGGAAAAATTTACTTTTTAAAAAATATATAAATAATTACAGTACCATCATTCACATAGAGAAAGAGAAGCATAGCTCCCAACTGTCCCTGATTTGGAGCAATGTCACTCTGTCCCTCATTCCTCCTCATTTGTCCCTCATTGTGGTCTGATCTATATAGATGTATATAAAATGCACATTTTATCTATCAAAAAGTGTTTTCCAGCGCTAAACCTTTCATCTGATTTCTAAATTGCTGCATTTGTAAAAGCCAATATAAAGGAATAGTAGTGGTAAAAAAAAAGCACTTGTGGGTTTAACCAATCTTGTTTTTTTGTAAAATTCTCCTTTAAGGGGGCGTGGCAAGGGGCATGCCCTATGCCCTGCATACTTTTGCTGATAAGTGTCCCTCATTCCCATCTCAAAAAGTTGGGAGGTATGGAGAAGGGACAATGTAAATTAAAAAATGTGCGTTTAGTGTCACATTTAATGGTAGTACAATTTTAAACTGTCGATTTACTACTATATACAAGAAGTTTACTATTAAATGCAATGTGAAACCATTAAATCTAAACTTTAATGGCTATTTACACAATTCAAATGTATTTATGCAGGGGCTATTTCACCTCCCCAAAAGTTCATAGTTCTACCCAGACAATCCTAAGATTTACAAAAACCTGGATGGTGACCTGACTTCTCTCTACTGCAGTTACAGCAATTCAATTAGGTGACATCCCCACCCACAGCCTGTGATTGGATGAGAGAAGCAGCAACCAATCGATAAGATTATTCTTTTTTCTCCCACTGTCAGAAGGTTCCTTGTCAGCCAATGTTATTCCAGATTGGCCCCAAGCTCTGATCTTCTCTATCGCAGGGTGATTGCTGTCATACAGGGGACAACTCATACAGAGGCTCATATCAAAATAAATTCAGGTGCATACATTAGTTGCAATTAAAAATATGTGATTATTTCTATTTTAATTAATACACAACTGCAAAATATTTAATTATTTAATATGTGCCTGAAGCTCTGCTTTAGGTCCCTTGTATGGGCTCTGTTGGAGTCTGTCCACTGATCCCCGCTGAGCAGGGAGATGGCTGGTCCTGTCTGCTCCGCTAATGCAGAATGGACACAGACAAAGCACGCTCGCCTCTATTAGGGACAAAGATCTTGCTCTCTCCCGGAGCCAAGAGCGCCTCTTAGCCCCGGGAGAGAGCGAGTTCTTTTTTGTTTTAGCACTTTTGTTTTTAAACCCAACGCTAGCCAAAAATCTTTTTTTGTTACAGGTAGTACAGGAAATGTATTTATTTATTACTGTTTGGGGGATTCTGCTCACTTCCCATGTGGTCACTAGGACAGGAAGAGGGGGGATAGTTTCTGCTATGGGGACAGACAGCAAAAACAAATCTGACATATGTTCAGTCCTTTCTGGACCTATCTGTGACCAAAAAGTTCTGCTTTTTCAGTTTATGAGGTGAACATTTTATGTTTCATTTGACATTATGTTCATGAATGACTTCTGTCCTGTGGCTCTCACCTCTCCTACATAATGCTTATAGTAGACAGTATCTGACTGTTCATTAAAACCCTATTTTCTTATACATTCTTATAAGAGAATAGCGCATTTATACTATTTAATGAGAATGCTTACAAGAATTGCTTAGACTCCTTTTACATTAGGGCGTCTCCAAAGTCGCACAATTTCCAGTGCGACTTTGATGTGACTTTAAATTCTCCGGACAAAAGTCTCATAAAAAGTCGGACCAAGGAAGTGTCAGTGGTAATGGCTCTCATAGAAAAAATCTGAATTTTTACATGTCTTGCGACTTGGAGTGTCACAAATCCGATGCCAAGTCGCACAAATGTGAAAGGAGCCTTACTATAGATTGTCACATATTAATCTGACTGAGAAGCTGATAAAATTTGGTGTTCTCAGCCTTGGGTGTATATATATATATATATATATATATATATATATATGTATATATATATATATACAGTATATATAGTAAACCAGCTCTATGTACACAGTACATATGCTGGACATTTCCTTTTAACAGAAAGTGACACCTAGTGGTGAAAGCAGTTATTAACAGATATATTTACAATCTGATTCCTCAAATTTACGGAATAGGTCCTTTCATTTGCAACATTTATATTTTATTTTTGTTATAGTACTGGTATTCCATTTAGGGCTCAATTTCACAAATTCCGGAACACACAGTCTGCTGATTCTTAACGACACCCTTATGCATCCCTCAAACGCGTGTCCCGTGGCATGATTTTAACAGTCCACTGAAATTAATAGGCTGTGAAAAGCATGGGACTGCATGGGAACGTGCAACGGCGCGCATGTGCAAATGCGCCCTTTATGGGGTGAACCGGCCATTAAGGCGGAGTCCCAGTCATTTTTTTGTTCATCAAAAGTCAGCAGCTACAAAAAGTGTAGCTTCTGACTTTTAATAAACAGCTACTCACCAGTATCCTGCGATCCAGCGGTGCACTCACCCTCATCCTCCCTAGGCGGCGCTGACATCTCTACTATGGGCACCCGGCTGTGACAGCTTGCGGCTTCACAGCCGGGTGCCCATTGCGCATTTGCGAGTGGCGCTGCACTCTGTGACCGGTCCCGAAGTCTTTTAGGTCCTGTCATGTGTGCAGGAGGAAGATTTTTAAAGAAGATCCTAATCAAATTGTTAAAATCTCATATATTTTATTGCATTCATTTAATTTTACATTTCGTTTACAATCTTTTAGAAGCTTTAGCATTCATTACACAAATCCATTATAATGCTGCCATGAAGATATTTGTTTTGGTACTTCCTGTTGTAGGGTGATAACTATTTAGCAATTGTCCTATGTTGTCACCCTTTCACATGCTCTCCAGGTGGAGAGTACAGTTGGCCACGTTGACACACCTTGCACAGACATGGTTCATGGGTTGTGATGCATCAGGAGGCCTTCCCAGAGCATTGCTGTACAGCTAACACTGGAGCAGCTCAGAAATATCAATGTAAGCCATACAATTAGACCCCCATATAGGCCGCAGGGCAGATTATCACCTGTATTAACCATCATCTCACTGACACTGCATGCCTCTGCTGATCTTATCACCCATCTACAGGAAATCGTGACTTATATGTGGTACCATAATGCTTTGTTAAGGCTCAGTGTTCTGTCCTACATTGTTCAAAGATAGAAAATAAGGACTTGATGACAGAACGTCGCCTAACAAGTAGATCTTATGGGCACATTGCACTTAGCTAGGAAACACCATCTGTTCCGCCCCTAATTAGGCATGTACAAAAACATTTTTTCATTAGACGCAAGCATTACACAATGTACCAGCATAAAATAACACTGAATAGATCTAATATGCCTCTTAGTGAACAATAGCAGCCGTGTCATGGAAATCCATTTAATTCTGGCTCACGTTCTTTTTTTTTTTCTAGAAGAAACACATCATTTATCATTAAATATTTATTCTATGTTCACATTAACTAAATATGGAAGCGTACTTTCAAAGGCGTAAATTATTTGCGTCAATACTTTATTGTTACAAATAGTTTGTTTTATTTCCAAATTGTGTTTCCATTATTTCTAGCCTACTCTTAATAATCTGAATTATCTTGAAGTTGGTAAATTGGTAAACTTACTTTATGAGGCTCCCCACAAGCCGCTGAACCTTTTTTTTTTTTTTTAAACACCTGTAAGGGAAAAGGCATAATGAGCTAGTATGCACCGCATACTAGCTCATTATGAAATACTTACCTTAGAACGAAGCATCGGTAACTCACCTGGTCCACGCCGAGGTCGCTGACATGTTGCCTCGGCGTGTCTTTCGGGTATCGCGACTCCAGCGCTGTGAGTGGCTGGAGCCGCGATGTCGTCACTCCCGCGCATGCGCACGGGAGACTTCTTCCCGGCAGGGTTTGGATTCTGCCGGCCTTTCGGCCGAGAATCCCCCGTGCGCATGCGCCGCTGCATTCAGCGGTGCATTGCACGGGGAATATCTCCTAAACCGTACAGGTTTAGGAGATATTTTTCTTACCTACAGGTAAGCCTTATTATAGGCTTACCTGTAGGTAAAAGTTATATTTTTGAGTTTACAACCACTTTAAGTTTACATACCCTGGCAGAATTTATGATTTCTTGGCCATTTTTCAGAGAATATTAATGATATAACAAAAACTTTTCTTTCACTCATGGTTAGTGTTTGGTTAAAGCCATTTATTATCAATCAACTGTGTTTACTCTTTTTAAATCATAATGGCAACAGAAACTACCCGAATGATCCTGACCAAAAGTTTACATACCCTGGTGATTTTGGCCTGATAACATGCACACAAGTTGACATAAAAAGGTTTGAATTGATATTAAAGGTAACCATCCTCACCTGTGATCTGTTTGCTTGTAATTAGTGTGTGTGTACAAAAGGTCAATGAGATTCTGGACTCCTGACAGACCCTTGCATCTTTCATCCAGTGCTTCACCGACGTTTCTGGATTCTGAGTCATGGGGAAAGCAAAAGAATTGTTAAAGGATCTGCGGGAAAAGGTAGTTGAACTGTAAAAAACAGGAAAGGGATATAAAAAAATATCCAAGGAATTGAGAATGCCAATCAGCAGTGTTCAAACTCACTAATCAAGAAGTGAAAATGAGGGGTTCTGTTGAAACCAAAACCACGGTCAGGTAGACCAACTAGATTTTCAGCCACAACTGCCAGGAAAATTGTTTGGGATGCAAAGAAAAACCAACAAATAACTTCAGGTGAAATACAGGACTCTCTGAAAACATGTGATGTGGCTGCTTCAGGATGCACAATAAGGAGGGACTTGAAGAAAGACAGGCTGCATGGTCAAGTCGTCAGAAGAAAGCCATTACTACGCAAATGCCACAAAGTATCCCGCTTACAATATGCCAAACAGCACAGAGACAAGCCTCAAACCTTCTGGCACAAAGTCATTTGGAGTAATGAGACCAAAATTTTGCTTTTTCAACAAGTCAACAAGGCCTATGATGAAAGGTACACCATTCCTACTGTGAAACACAGAGGTGGATTGCTGTTTTGAGGATGCATGAGCTACAAAGGCACAGGAAATTTGGTCAAAATGTATGGCAAGATGAATGCAGTATGTTATCAAAAAATACTGACGGAACATTTGCATTCATCAGCCAGGAAGCTGCTCATGGGATGTACATTCCAACATGACAATGATCCAAAACACAAGGCCAAGTCGACCTGTCATTGGCTACAGCAGAATAGAGTGAAGGTTCTGGAGTGGCCATCTCAGTCTCCTGACCTTAATATCATTGAGCCACTCTGGGGAGATCTCAAACATGCAGTTCATGCAAGACAGCCTTATGCCCCGTACACACGGTCAGATTTTCCGACGGAAAATGTCCTATCGGACAATGTTGTCGGAAATTCCGACGGACAAAGTTTTATCTCCTGCTCTCAAATTTTCCGACAACAAAGTCCGATCGGACTTTTTCCGATCGTGTGTAGCGAATTCCGACGGACAAAGTGCCACGCATGCTCAAATTAAATTACAAGACCAAAGCTATTGGCTACTAGCCTCTACGTAGTTCCGTCGTACGCAATGCACGTCACCACGTTCAGAATGATCGGATTTTCCGACAACTTTGTCCGACCGCGTGTATGCAACACCAGTGTCGCACAAAATCCGTCTGAAAAAATCCGACTTACAGGAACTGGAGGCTTTTTGCCAAGAGGAATGGGCAGCTTTACCATCTGAGAAGAGATAAATAGTCTCATCCACAAATACCACAAAAGACTTCAAGCTGTCATTGATGGTAAAGGGGGCAATACACAGTATTAAAAACTGGGGTATGTAAGCTTTTGATCAGGATCATTTGTCTAGTTTCTGTTGTCATTATGATTTAAAAAGAGTAAACACAGTTGATTGATAATAAATGGCTTCAGCCAAACACTAACCATGAGTGAAAGAAAAGTTTTTGTGTTATTCATATTCTCTGAAAATGGCCAAGAAATCATAAATTCTGCCAGGGTGTGTAAACTTATGAGCACAACTGTATGTTTTCATTATGTCCAATGAGTAGACACTGCCGTATCATACATTTCACAGAACACACAGTCACTTCCAGTGCTCAGAAATCCGCCAAAGACACAAAGTACAGTGTGGATAACATCTGTCAGGAATACTCTACGGATGCAGCCTCCTCAGATGGGGAAATCCAGTGTAAACTACAAAAGAGCACACAGGAGAGCGCAAACCTCTAGTGTATCACCTGATTTTTATTGTGTGAAAGAAGAGCATAGCAGATGGGTACTCGCAAAAGTAGTAAAGTAAAGAAGGCATTAAAAACATAAAGCCCAATCCAGTGCAGCAATCATATGATAGAACAAGCAATGCCGTGGTGCTGGTAACTGACGCGTTTCTTAGGTGCACCCCCCTTCCTCAGAGCTAAGCCAACCAGCAAACAACCATACTCAGATATATATTTACTTTTATATATACTCTCTACTAGAGCTGCACGATTCTGGCCAAAATAAGAATCACAATTTTTTTGCTTAGAATAAAGATCACGGTTCTCTCACAATTCTCTCGGCGTAAAATATTTCACATTTTACAAAAAGAAATTGGGCCAACTTTACTGGTTAGTTATTTTTTTAATTCATTAACCGCTTCCCGACCGGCCACTGCAGATATACGTCAGCAGAATGGCTCGGGCAGGCAGAATCACATACCTGTACGTGATCGTGCATGTGCCTGCCCGTGGGTCGCGTGCACGCCGCTAGCGGCGCGCTCGCGACCCGGTCGGGAGCTCCGTGACCCCGGCCGCGGGACCAGCGGACCCGATCGCCGCTGGTATCCCGCGATCGGGTTACGGAGCGGAAGAACGGGGAGAGGTCTATGTAAACAAACCTCTCCCCGCGCTTCCTACACTGACTGTCAGTGATCGGCGGTTCCCTGTCATCGGGAACGCCGATCAATGACGTCACACGTACAGCCACGCCCCCCTACTGTAAAAAAAAACACAACACGTCACACTGACTCCTCCCCGCCCCCTAGTGGTTAACCCCCTAACTACAACTGTCATTTACATAGGAATCAGTGCTATTTAAATAGCACTGATTGCTGTATAAATGACAAATGTCCCAAAAATGTGTCAAAAATGTCCGATGTGTCCGCCATAATGTCGCAGTCACAATAAAAATCGCTGATCGCCGCCATTACTAATAAAAAAAAAAATATTAATAAAAATGCTATAAAACTATCCCCTATTTTGTAAACGCTATAACTTTTGCGCAAACTAATCAATAATCGCTAATTGCGATTTTTTTTACCAAAAATATGTAGAAGAATACGTATCGGCCTAAACTGAGGAAAAAAAATGTTTTTTTATATATTTTTTTGGGGATATTTATTATAGCAAAAAGTAAAAAATATTGCATTTTTTTCAAAATTGTCGCTCTATTTTTGTTTATAGCGCAAAAAATAAAAACCGCAGGGGCGATCAAATACCACCAAAAGAAAGCTCTATTTGTGGGAAAAAAAGGACGCCAATTTTGTTTTGGAGCCACGTCGTATGACCGCGCAATTGTTAGTTAAAGCGACGCAGTGCCGAATTGCAAAAAGGGGCCTGGTCCTTTAGCTGCAAATTGGTCCGGGGCTGAAGTGGTTAAAGTGTATGTTTTTTCAAAAAAATTGTATTTGAAAGACTGCTGCGCAAATACAGTGCGACATAAAATATTGCAACAACTACCATTTTATTCTCTAGGATCTCTGCAAAAAAATATATATAAATATAATGTTTGGGGGTTCTAAATAATTTTGTAGCAAAAAAATAATAATTTTAATTAGAAACCAACAAATGTCAGGAAAAGGTTTAGTGTTTAAGTGGTTAAACTTCCCTCATTTACACACCAAAGTGTATTCCTTTGATCTAAAGAACAAGTTGTTACAATGTTTAGTTCCACTGCTAAAGAATGCTGTGATACTTGGCAGACTGCCCGTTTTTATTTTTTATTTTATTTTCTTTTGATGGCTGTCGGCTTCAGCAGAGCAGATACTTTGTCAAGATCGAAAAAAATTGCAATAACGATTCTTAATGATTAACCACTTCTCCGGGCTCTCCCGTGCCATCGGGGGCCCGGAGAAAGAATCGCTCGCCGCCGGATGACGAGCATAGAGATTTCCGGTGACCAGATGGTCACCAGTCATCTCTATGACCGTTGGAGGCCCGGAAGTAAACAAAGCCGCGATCGCGGCTGTCAGCATGAGATCAGTGAATTTTTTTTACCGATCTCATGCTTTCCAGCCATAAAGAGGACCTGTCACATACATTCCTATTACAAGGGATGTTTACATTCCTTGTAATAGGAATAAAAGTGATCCAATTTTTTTTTTTTTTTTTAAAGTGTAAAAATAAAAAAATGAAGTAAAATAAATAAAAAAAAAATGTAAAACGCCCCTGTCCCCGGTAGCTCGTGCCCAGAAGTGAACGCACACGTAAATCCCACCCACATATGTAAACGCCGCTCAAACCACACATGTGAGGTATCGCCGAGTGCGTTAGAGCGCATGCAACAATTATAGCACTAGACCTTCTCTGTAACTCTAAACTGGTAATCTGTAAAAAAAAATTAAAGCGTCGCCTATGGAGATTATTAAGTACCGAAGTTTGGCGCCATTCCACGATTGTGCACAATTTTAAAGCGTGACATGTTAGGTATCAATTTACTCGGCGTAACATCATCTTTCATATTATATAAAAAAATTGGGCTATCTTTACTGTTTTGTTATTTTTTAATTCATGAAACCGTTTTTTTCCCAAAAAAAGGCGTATGAAAAATGATTGCGCAAATACCGTGTGAGATAAAAAGTTGCAATGACTGCCATTTTATTCCCTAGGGTGTTCTGAGTAGTCTAGAAAAAAAATTATGATGTTTACATGAAGCAGAATAGGCCAAAATAGGCCCGGTATTGAAGTGGTTAATTGTGCCGCTCTACTCTCTTCACTCACAAATGTACCTCTGTGTGGCCCGTGTGAGGGTGGAGCCTGGGTCACAGACTGGGTCAAAGGTTAACCATCTTAGGTGGATCAGAAATGTGCCCTTTGGGTAGTTCTGTCAGCTTAAAAGGACCTGTACTCATAAGGACCTTATGCTCTTGTTTCCCACAATAAATCTATTGTAATGCACTAGATGTTTGGGCCCTCCTGTGTGCTTTTTTTGTAGTTTACACATTTCACAGAGCCTGCCTTCTGAACTATAGAGGTGCTGAGAGGAGGAGTTTCTGGAGGCGGAATCAGTACAGGGATTACAGCTTTCAGGCAGTAAGGAACCATGGGATATGTAGTCCTTAGAAATGGAAAGTAAACAGCAGAGGAGAAGCTGCAAAGCATGCAGGGAATGTAGGAAGTTGTGGAAAGAGATGACCAGCAGACAAGCAGAACTCACAACATGAAAAAGAGCTTATAAGTAAGCTTATATTGGATTTTCAGAAATAATGGTTGTTTGCATTGTTATTACAATTCTGATGTTATAATATGAAAGTTTATGATGTGACCATAGAAGTCCTTTAAGTATATTAGAGGTAAATTCTGCAAAAGTGAAGCCAAGCGAACTCTTAACCACTTCAATACCTGGCATTTTCACCCCCTTCCTGCCCAGGCCAATTTTCATTTTTCAGTGCTGTAACATTTTGAGTGACAATTTTGCGGTCATGCAACACACTGTACCCAAATGAAATGTTTATCATTTTTTTCCCCCCACAAATAGAGCTTTATTTTGGTGGTATTTGATCACCTCTGCCGTTTTTATTTTTTGCGCTATAAACAAAAGCAGAGCGACAAGTTTAAAAAAAACACAATATTTTTTAATTTTTGCTATAATAAATATCCCAATTTAAAAAAATTTAAATAAATTTCTTCCTCCGTTTAGGCCAATATGTATTCTTCTACATATTTTTGGTAAAAAAATCACAATAAGCGTATATTGATTGGTTTGCGCAAAAATTATAGAGCCTACAAAATAGGGGATAGATTTATGGCTTTTTTTATTATTATTATTTTTTACTAGTAATGGCGGCGATCTGCGATTTTTATCGTTGACTGTGACATTGTGGCGGACATATCGGACACTTTTGACACTATTTTGGGACCACTGACAGATTAGTAACTCGCAAGGTAAGGAAACCACTGGAACACCATACAGCCAGGCAACTAGCATTTTGAGAAGGAGAGTTAAGCAGTCAGACTCCATATTCCCTTACTACAGCATGCCTTTAAAATGTCATAATTCATCCTAATATGCTCCCGTACAGTTATTCAGTGGCAAAGTTGTCCCAGAAGCACCTAAGGACTTGAAGTGTGTTAGTCCCATCACACACACAGAGCTATATGACCTTTAAATATTTTGTTCATAATTCAGAGATCCTATATATAGCTCCACAAGTACTTGAAGTGTGTTAGTCCCATCACACAGCTCCTCTATTTTCTTTGCAGAAGCACCCAAAGTGTGTTGTCTAGTGTGTTAGTGGCATCACACAGAGCTCCTCTATTTTCTTTGCAGAAGCACCCACAGGTCTTCTAGTGTGTTAGTGGCATAGCTCCCTATGTTTTCTTTGCAGAAGCACCCACAGGACTTCTAGTAATCACACAGAGCTCCTCTATTTTCTTTGCGGCGACTTCTAGTGTGTTAGTGGCATCACTGCACCCATAGGAGTGTTGTTAGTTTCCTCTATTTTCTTTGCGTTAGGAGAAACCCATAGGACTTCTAGTGTGTTAGTGGCATACAGAGCTCCTATATATTCTTCACAGGCAGAGCTCCTCTATTTTCTTTGCAGAAGAGACTTCTAGTGAGCATCACACAGCTCCTATATATTCTTCACAGCAGCACCCACAGGAGCAGTTCTCCTCTATTTTCTTTGCAGAAGCACCCATAGACTTCTAGTGTGTTAGTGGCTCCTATATTTTCTTCTTCCGACTACTGGCTGGAAGACCGCCAAGGGGAGGCAGACGTGCAGAGCCAAGAACACAGGGCAGGCAGGCTCTGTTTCTAGCACGTCATCAGCACGTTAAAATGTGCTGAAGGCTTGGTAGAATGGATGACCAAATCCTCATCCTCTCATCCTCAACTGACAGAGCATCATCACCACCCCTCCCTAGTACCTGAGGAGTCCCCCGAACTCTTTTATTGGCAAAGTTGTCACAGTAATACTATTAATAGATGCAAGGACTGAAGGTGTAGAATTCGGTGTGTCACAACCAAGTACTTGCAGTACAACCGACGTCCGATTGCAGCAGGCAAATTTCCCTGCCCCAGCTGCTGGACCGTAGAAAGAAGTACACTCCCAGCCATCCACATGCCCAGCGGTTGAATGCTAGCCTTGCTAAATTGCTAGCACTTCAACTGCTGCCTTTTCAGTTGGTAGACTCGGCCCCCTTCCGTGAGTTTGTTCAATGTGCGGTTCCTCAGTGGCAGGTTCCCAAACGCCACTTTTTCTCGCGAAGGCGATTCCGTCTCTCTACGGCATGTGGAGGGCAATGTCCATGCCTCGCTGGACAGGGCGGTCAGCGGTAAGGTGCATATTACCGCTGACATCATGGTCCAGCAGGCATGGACAGGGACGGTACCTTTCTTTCACGGCCCATTGGGTCACTCTATTGGCAGCTGGGAGGGATGCAGGACAAGGTGCAGTAGTGTTAGAGGTTGTTCCGCCACCACGCCTCCAAAACGCGACTACTGCTACTGGTTGTGACACACCTCTCTCCTCCACCCCCTCCTCTTCTTCTTCCTCCAGTGCTCTGTCCTTGGAACCAGCGGTGCTCCGTAGGCGTACAAGGGGCTACGCAAGTACGCAGGCAAAAAGATGCCATGCCGTGCTTGCGCTGGTGTGTTTGGGGGACAGGAGCCACACTGGGCCAGAGGTTCTGGCAGCTCTGCAGGGCAGGCCGAGAGGTGGTTGACGCCACGTCAGCTTAAGCCAGGAATGGTCGTTTCTGACAATGGCACCACACTCCTCTCCGCCCTGCGACAGGGGCAGCTCACCCATGTGCCCTGCATGGCTCACGTCCTCAACCTGGTGGTGCAGCGGTTCTTGGGCAGGTTCCCAGGCTTACAGGATGTCCTGAGGCAGGCCAGGAAAGTCTGTGTGCATTTCCGCCGATCTTATAATGCCAGTGCTCGGCTGACTGAGCTGCAAAAGGAGCTGAACCTGCCCAAGAACCGCCTAATATCTGACATGCCCACCAGGGGGAACTCAACGTTGGCCATGCTGCAGCGACTGCACACGCAGCAGAGGGCCATCAATGAGTACCTTTGCGACTACGGCACCAGGACAGGGTCAGGGGAGCTTGTTTTTTTTTTCCCCACGTCAGTGGAGCATGATCAGGGATGCATGCACTGTCCTCTCTCCATTTGAGGAGGCCACGAGGATGGTGAGCAGTGACAGTGCATGCATCAGTGACACTGTCCCTCTTGTCCACCTGTTGGAGCATACGCTGCGTGGGATATGGACAGGGCACTTGAGGCAGAACAGAGGCAGGAAGAGGAGGACTTCCTTGCCTCTCAGGCCCCCTTTATCCGGACAGTGTTCCTTCTGTCCCACCCATCACACAGGAAGAGGATGAGGAGGAGGAGGAGGAGGAGGAGGAGGATTGTGTGAGCATGGAGGTGGAGCCTGGCACTCAGCATCAGCAGCAGCAGTCTTTTAGGGATGATGTACAGTCCCAACAAGCCAGTGGACTTGTACGTGGCTGGGAGGAGGTGGCTGGCGATCATGTCATCCTCAGTGACCCAGAAGACTCCGGACCGAATGCCTCAGCTAACCTACGCTGCATGGCCTCCCTGATCCTGCAAAGCCTGCGGAAGGATCCTCGTGTTCTTCGGATCAAGGAGAGGGACCATTACTGGCTGGCCACTCTCCTTGATCCGCGGTACAAGGGTAAGGTTGCGGACCTTATCTTGCCGTCGCAGAGGGAGCAGAGGATGAGACATCTCAGGAGGCCTTGCAGAAAGGTCTGTGCAACGCGTTCCCAGAAACTGGGAGGCTACAAACTCCTGGTCCTGGGCGACGAGTTTGCTGAGGCTTCGGTCAGTGGCAGAAGGAGCGGTGGGGAAGGTGGACGTCTGACCGATGCGTTCAGACAATTTTTTAGTCCGCAGCCCCAAGGTATGATCGGTTCCAGCAACCATCGCCAGCGTCTGATATACATTGTGCAGGAATACCTTGGGGCAAGGTCAGACTTGGACACCTTTCCACCGAAAATCCTCTGGCTTACTGGGTCCTGAGGATGGATCACTGGCCAGAGCTTGCACAGTATGCAATTGAGCTACTGGCCTGTCCTGCCTCCAGCGTTCTTTCCGAACGCACATTCAGTGCTGCTGGAGGATTTGTGACTGATCATAGGGTGCGCCTGTCCACCGCCTCGGTTGATCGACTGACATTCATAAAAATGAATCAGTCTTGGATCACCACCAGCTACCAGGCACCTGAGGCGGATATAACCGAATAATTTTTAATGTCACATCCCTTCAAGACTGCCTATGCTGATGCTGAGTGACTGTCCTCTTATGTTCACTGACTATCCTCTTCCTCCTCCTCAATGATCCATGCCACCACACCAGTGCCTAAGGCACAATTTTTCAGCCCCTGTTTAACAGGGGCGTGTACTTCCAATTTTTTAAAAAAATGCTTCGCAACACGTGTGACTGCTGTGCTCCAAGTACAGTCTCTGTGAGGGGTTGCAGTGTTGTGGCACCAGCACCAGTGCCTAAGGCACAATTTTTCTGCCCCTGTTTAACAGGGGGGGGTACTTACAATTTTTTTAAAAAAATGCTTCGCAAACACGTGTGACTGCTGTGCTCCAAGTACAGTCTCTGTGAGGGCCGGGTTGCAGTGTTGTGGCACCAGCACCAGTGCCTAAGGCACATTTTTTCAGCCCCTGTTTTACAGGGGCGTGTACTTCCAACTTTTTTTAAAAAAATGCTTCGCCACACTGTGCTCCAAGGACAGTCTCTGTGAGGGCCGGGTTGCAGTGTTGTGGCACAGCACCAGTGCCTAAGGCAAAAAAAAAAAACTTAAAGCAAGTGTATTTTTTCTGTCTGCAGAGTGCTTTTTTAAAAAAAAAACTATAACATTGCTTTTAAGAAGTAATAAAATGTCTGACAAAGCCCGCATTTGTTTGATCTACAGAATGATGAACTATGTAATTATCACTGAGTGCTTGCTGGATTCAGACAACAGATTTAATGTTTCTGCTTGTCAATGCCTGTCTGCTTTCTGTTCTACCAACACCTACAGCCCTTACAGAACAATTGTGCTGTGGAAGAAGGTAAAAACACAGCATCAGTGTGAATAGAAAGAGATCTGCAGCTGTGTTACAACAATTGGGCTATGGAAGAAGACAACCATAGAGCAACAGTATAGAGTAGGAGCCAGCGATTAGCAGTCATGTTACTGCAACAATTGGGCCATAGAAGAAGGCTACCATAAGGAATAAGTATATAGTAAGTATATAGTTGTAGCGCTACCCCCTAGAGGGCCGCTGGATTTTGGGTCCCTGTATTTCTGCACAGCCAGGCAACTCACATTTTTCAACCTTCATTCAGAGACAAAGAATCAGACCATGGGTTTGTTTTTGTTGTTTTATTCGGGGAAACAACTTGGATAGGAAATAAAAGTTAATCACGACTCTAATGCCCCGTACACACGGTCGGAAATTCCGACCACAAAATCCGTCGGATTTTTCCGACGGATTTTGTCCGACACTGGTGTTGCATACACACGGTCGGACAAAGTTGTCGGAAAATCCGATCATTCTGAATGTGGTGACGTTCGTTGCGTACTATGGAACTACGTAGAGGCTAGTAGCCAATAGCTTTGGTCTCGTAATTTGATCTGAGAATGCGGGGCACTTTGTCCGTCCGTCGGATTTTGTTGTCGGAAAATTTGAGAGCAGGATCTCAAATTTTTTCCGTCGAAAATCCCTGTCTGGAGGCAGAGCCCCTCTCAGCCTGGGGTCTCCTCCTAGGTCATATGACAAAGCCTCAGCACTCCATCTTTCACCCAAACCCCATGCTGGCCAGGCTCCACAATATTTAAGGGCTAACCCAGGGACCCTGCAAAGGGCCTCCTGCCTGGGGATTGGCCATATTCCTATAAATATGCAGATCAGGACCTCCTGCCCTCCACTCACTAGCTTCTAGAAACGTCTCCAAGCTTCTAGAACCGGGGGAGGGGGTTTAGGAAGGCCTGCCCTGCAGAGCCCTCCAGTCTGGCCTACAGTAACCCCAGCCAATTAAAGAGGAAGTAAAACCCTGATGGGTTTTACTTCCTCTTTTGCTCCCTGTATAGCCTGCAAATGAAAAGCATAATGGGCTACTATGCATCGCTAGTATGTACCACTTACCTGCAAAAGAATCCAGTGACGTCCCCTGTGTGGGCAGCGTCCATCTTCTTGCCCTCTTCCTTCAGGGCCACGGACTCCGGCTCTGTGATTTGCCGGAGCCGCGTGGCGTCGCTCACGGGAGCCACGACCTGCGGCATATGCTAGGGAAGAAACGTCCTTTAGTTTCGTTTCTTACCTGCGCATGCACTGTAGCAATTTCTGGCGGACTACAAGTGAAATATCTCCTAAACGGCGCACGTTTAGGAGATATTTCCACTACCTATAGGTAAGCCTTATTCTAGGCTTACCTATAGGTAAAGGTCCAAAAAGTGGGTTTACAACCACTTTAACGAGACAAACAAGTTTAGCTACACTAGTTTTCCCACTAGGGGGTGCTACAAAGTACAAGCCAAGGATTAGCAGTAGTGTTACTACGGTCCATACAGAACAATTTATTCATGTATTAAAGTGGTTGTAAAGGCAGAAGTTTTTTTTATCTTTATGCATTCTATGATGATCAGTACCCTGATTATTAGTGTAAACCATGTACTGACATCCTTGCTGGTTATCTGATTTCCTTTCCTCACACAGACACAATGTGTGAGGAAATGACTGTTGATAACTGGCAAGTCTGTTTACATGTGATCTGCTGTGATTGGACACAGCTGATCACATGGTAAAGGGCTGCTGTGATTTGCCCTTTACCCCGATCTGTAATCATCTGCGTCCAATGGACACAGCAGTACTTCATTTTCCCATCGCACACATTCCTGGAAGCGCTCTCGGATTTGGGTGCTGAAGCAACAACCAGCTGGATACTGGTTCAAGTCACAGTGTAGATATTTGCCAGCACACCATGGAACGACACAAATAGCGTCCAAAAGGGTGATTTATTGCACTATCCTTGTGTTGTCATCATGCAATAAATCACCCTTTTGGACGCTATTTGTGTCGCTCCATGGTGTGCTGGCAAATATCTTCACAATGGACACAGCAGTCACAGAGTGCGTCCGATGCACACTCCAGGAGGTGCACAGAAGGCAGGGTTCTGGGAGGACATCCATGGACACCCTCCCAGAACTGGACGACCTCGATGTAGCCATCTTTTGGCTATAGCGTATATACTCGGCGAGTGGTTAAACAGATCTACTTAAGCATACAATCCTGTGTTTGCCCACACAGGATGCACAGACGTGCAGGCAGTCCTATTCGGGATGCAGCGGCTGCACGGACTGCTCCCAATTTAACATCCATGTGGGTGCAGGTGAGTTTTGTTGAATGCAGACAGTGTGAGTTCAGGGATACGCACCCACACGCACCTGCCCCGATGCGGATGTCAAATTGGGAGCAGTCCCAGTTGCATACCTCCCAACATTTTGAGATGGGGAATGAGGGACACCCAATAGCAAACGTATGTAGGCATAGGACACACCCCTGGTCACACCCCCTTAAAGGAGAATTAACCCAAAAAAAAGGATAATTAAATCCACAAGTGCTTTTTTTTACCACTACTATTCCTTTATGTTGGCTTTTAAAATGTACAAATGCAGCAATTTAGAAATTGGATGAAAGGTTTAGCCCTGGGAAACACTTTTTTATTATATTTTTTATATACAACTATACAGATCAGACCAAAATATGGGACAAATGAGGAGGGATGAGGGACAGAAGGACATTGCTTCAAATCAGGGTCAGTCCCTCGAAATCAGGGACGGTAGGGGGTATGCAGTTGACATGAATGGGATGGCCTGCACACAAATGCAAACACGGCCCTTGGCATTCAGGGAATGGCCTCCAACTTAAATGGTTATTTCACTTATTGACAAAATTCCTTTTAAAGCTGAAAAGCTTGTTTCATTCATGTCTTTGTCGTAGACTCTGGCCTTTAAGTCATTATCAGTCACATGCTTTTGAGGACTATGATTTTGCTAATTAGAAGCTGGTGCACAGAAAGGACACACTGCACCGCCCCGGCATAGTATGTTATCTCCTCAGGGAGAGGATAACTTTGTAGTACACCATGTGCACAGAAACGCTTCCTTATGTTGTATTTGTCAGCTTTGAATGGACAATGCCATTTATAGTATTTTACTCTAAACTCCAGGCAAACACCTAAATTCAAAGCTGTGAACTGCCCTGTCTGCCAAAGGATTTGTAATCCTGCCAATGGGCACTGACATGAGAAAATCTAAAGGTGTACCCTTTACCCTCACTTCTCTCTCTTTACCCTCACTGGTCATGATTCCACCCAAGAGGCAATCGGGGAGTTCTTGCCTTCCCCATACCTCCCAACTTTTTGAGATGGGAATGAGGGACACCTATCAGCAAAAGCATGCAGGCATTGGACACACCCCATCCCACGCCCCCTTAAAGGAGAATTGTACAAAAAAAAAACAAGATTGGTTAAACCCACAAGCTTTTTTTACCACTACTAATCCTTTATATTGGCTTTTGGAATTTACAAATGCAGCAATTTAGAAATTAGATGAAAGGTTTAGCACTGGGAAACACTTTTTAATAGATAAAAAGTGCATTTTATATACATCTATATAGATCAGACCAAAATGAGGGACAAATGAGGAGGAATGAGGGACAGAGGGACATTGCTCCAAATCAGGGACAGTCCCTCAAAATCAGGGACAGTCCCTCGAAATCAGGGACAGTTGGGAGCTATGCTTCCCCTACTTTACTAAAAAAAAATAATATTTTTTATTCCTGCCTGTGTTGTTATGGAGATTTTTCCTTATTTCCTGCGTGCTAAAACCCTTGTGACTAAGGTCTCGTTCACACTAGCATCCTACAGCATACACCAATGTTAACGCTATGTTTACCCACATGGTGATTCACAGATGTTCCATGCATCCAGTCTCATTTATGTCAGGTGGGATGCACGGGCTGTAGTACGCATGTGTGAATAAGGAAATCAACAGGAATGGAGGGAAATCTCTCCAGCAGAGCATTGGATAGCAGTAACCCCATCAGATGTTCTAATCCTCCCCTAGCTTATGCTAAACAAGAAAAAAAAACTTTTGGCTGGATATACACTTTAATTGCCATGAAGGAAGGAAAGGTATTGTTTTGGTCATTGGTAATTCTTCACATAGTTGTGCTGTTACGTTGTACAATAGCTTTAGGTGCTTGAAATTATTCCAGAACAGTAAATGCTTAAAGCGGAGTTCCGCCAAAAAAAAAAAAAAAAAGTCAAATACTGCAGCTGCTGACTTTTAATAATTGGACACTTACCTGTCCCACGGTCCAGCGATGCGGGGGGATGAAGCCCCGCTTGTCTCCCCCTCCTCTCTGTGGCGCCGGCATTGTCACTGTGGGCGCCCGGCTGTGGCTTCACAGCCGGGCATGTACTGCACATGCGCGAGCCGCGACGTGACTGGCTGGGCAATCATCTGGGACCTGTGTCAGCAGCGGTTCCAGGACATTGTCTGATGTTCTGAAATGGCTACCGCTGTGTGTCTCTTTCACTCAGGTGCAGTGGTCCACTCGCAGCCTCAGTTCTTCTGCAAATTGTCCTCCTCTTCTTAGCCTGGGAAATTTACAACACTCCCTCTCCTCTCCACCACAGTGCTGCTGGGAACTGATGTATTTTCCTATTTTACTCTAAAGCAGGGATATGCAATTAGCGGACCTCCACAAGTTCCATCATGCCTCTGTCTCTGGGTGTCATGCTTGTGGCTGTCAGAGTCTTGCTATGCCCCATGGGACTCCAGCTGTTAGTTCTGCAACAGCTTGAGGTCCGCTAATTGCATATCCCTGCTCTAAAGCCAAATCAGTCCCCATCTTTAGTGCACCCCCTAGTGGATGGAGGGCAGGCTTAACTCTGGCTGCTGTTTTATAATAGCAGCCTCTCCTGCAGCCATCCTGTATAAAAGTTACCTCTGCAGCACAGACAGAGTCCTTTTCCTGCCATGACTGCAGACTGGGCTACCTACATTACAGTTTAAAAGACTGACATGCTGACATGATATGAAAAGGCGGCAAAAGGTCAAATATTTACTCCAGGACAGACACCCCAGCATTTCCATACATGTTCCTGACCATAGGTCTCCTAGACCCACAGAGCAGCAAAATCCTCCTAGAGGCACACAGCTAAACACTTTATATAGGTTATAACTGTGTAGAAGGTAATTTGACCCGAAATAACATGCACACTCTCCATCAGCACTTATTATAACAGGTTTCAGGAAAGAGACGTTATTATAAATAATCTGCCTATCCTGAGAAAAGCAGAGTCGGCATTTCATGAAGTTCTCAGCTCTTAAATAGAGGTCAGTTGTATCAGCAGAGACACATTAAGCGCTCTTAGCATTCAGAAGTATTAGGCCATCTATGAAAAGTCTGAGTTTTGCAAAATATTTTAAATATTCTTGTATAATCCATCAACCGCACTACATTTTAAGCATTAAAAAGAGGAGTAAACACATATCTAGGTTAGTAAATTGGGACCGCTGAACCATACCTGTGTTACTTCCAGTGCCTTTGTATCTTTCAAAAGCAGACAGAACATTCACATGCTATATGAAAATGACCAGGATTGGTCTATATTACCTCCTGAGTCCTCCTTTAGACACATGTGAGCCAGAAAAAGTGTTAGTAAATGTACATGAATGCATTAGAATGTATGTGGAGGTGATCTGGGAAGTGAAGCCACATTCACATGAGTAAGCAGCCCACTAGTTCTCAGTCATTGATGATGTTTCCTGGTTTTATATTAGCAATTACGGCTACTTCCTAGCTATTAATATTTCCAGTACAATTTTGTTTTTTAATACAATAGCTATGATAGCAAGCCAACATTAAACCCAATTGAAGTAACAGGATTAAATAGACATAGATAGACATTGTACTCATAACCTCCAATTTTTTGTCTACCTCCAGTTTCATGTTACTGAGTGTGTGCAGGAAGTCTAAATATGACTGTACAGTTCCATAGCCACTAGAGTTACCACCACTACTTTCAGTAATCAGAACTTAGAAACAGACCCAGTCAGGAACAGTCCTCCATGTCTCTGTGTATCATTCCACCTCTTGGGGTGGTGCGGAATAACCACCAAAATAATGTGGCAGGCTAACATTTCCATCTCAGGATCTGGTTCTTGATATATGGTTTGGTGAAAAATAAGTTAGGGCATCAGTCACTTTAGCCTTTTTATAACTGAACTCTTGGAGCGGCAGTTTAGTTGTGCAGAATCCCCAAAAATATCACAAGATATTTTGTAGCAGCAGTATTGTATTAAAGTAATATTACTAGTAGTAGATCTTTAAGAGCAGCATCCAGGTAATTGGTGGCACTGTGATAGCAGCCAAGCAAGTAATGCCCTATACACACGACCGGTTTTCCCTTCGGAATAAACTCTGAAGGTTTTTCCAACGGAGTTCCGACGGAATTCCGCTGAAACTGTCTTGTGTACACACGATCACACCAAAGTCTGATCGTCAAGAACGCGGTGACGTACAACACGTACGACGGGACTAGAAAAAGGAAGTTCAATAGCCAGTAGCCAATAGCTTCCATCTCGTACTTGCTTCAGAGCATGCGTCGTTTTTGGTCTGTCGGAACAGCATACAGACGAGCGGTTTTCTCAATAGGAATTGGTTCCGTCGGAAATATTTAAAACATGTTCTATTTCTAGGTCCGTCCGAATTTTCGAAAAAAAAAGTCAGATGAGGCATACACACGATCAGAATATACGCTGAAAAGCTTCCGTCTGACTTTTTCTGTTGGAAATTTTGCTTGCGTGTACACGCTATAAGAGTAGACACAGTCTTTAGGTTGCAATGGAATTGTATCCAATCATTTTGGTCATTGACCCTTTAAGAGAAGCAACAGATATCCTTACAACATTCCTCATTCAGAAGATTCTCCATCTAGGCAGCCATCTTTCTGCACATCTCCCTCTAGAAAACACCCTTCAGCAGGGTCAGTCAGAATCCTTGAGCCTCTGACACAATCCCCAGCTGGAGCAAAGTCCAGGAGAGAAAGAATAATCTGGAAAGGTCACTCAAACATTTATCATCTCCACAAACCATACTTCTGAACAAGACCTTCAGGACAGATAAATATTCATAGCTCAGTGATTGTTCTTGCCACTCTTGAACCTCATAGGAGGAAGCAATTAACCCTATGTGCTTATAAGAAACTTACGAAGACCATAGAAAAGGTAACTAGATGTTCAGACTGGGTACAGCCGAGTAACAACAGACTAAATTGAAAGTGGTTCTAAAGTCTGAAGTTTTTTTTACCTTGATGCATTCTCTGCATTAAAGGCAAAAACCTTCAATATGCAGTCCCCCTGCCAGCCCCTCTAATACCTACCTGAACTTGATCACAATCCAGCGATGTGCACGAGAGCAGAGGCTCTCTTGTGTCTCTCTCTCTGTCCTCATTGGCTCAGACACCCCAAATTAGGTGTGCAAACCCTAGCACTACAACATATCCAAAGCTGGGGTTCCTAGCACCAAGTGGCCCCTATATACAGGGCCCCAAAGTTGGTTCGGAAAATGTCAAGCACTATTCTGCAGCAGAGAATGACATTTTCCGAACTGACTTTGGGGCCCCGTATCTTAGGGCCACTTGGTGCTATGAACCCCATAGCACCATGTCATTCTCTGCTGCAGAAAAGTGCTTGACTGGAGTATAAGCCGAGGGGGGCATTTTCAGCACAAATAAAAGTGTTGAAATACTCGGTTTATACTCAAGTATATATACGGTACATCACAGAGGTAGTACACTGATAAACGCGGAAAAAAAGTGAATTCAGCATAAGTAATTCAATGATGTGATCTTATTGTTAACTCTAATGCCGCGTACACACGGTCTGACTTTTTCTGTCAGCATTTCCGACGGACTTCGATATAGATCCTGTTTTAAATTTTTCCTTCGGAAATGCCTACCGAGTTTTGCCCAATGCCAAGTCCGGCAGTGTGTACACGGCATTAGTTGATCAATTTGGGTCTTCTAAACAATTTGTCTGAGCTGTGCATGCACAACACACACTTCTGCAGTTAATTATTTCCTACAAGACAGAGGAAGTGGCATCATTTATTTCTGTGGACGAATGTTAAATCATGTAAGCCACAGACCAATTTACTGAAATTATACAAGTGCCCTTTACCTGTAACAGAAAGGTCTGCTAGTATACAGTGGATGACATTTATGAATGACTGATGCACAGAAAAAGGTGTTATTGTGCATTACAATTAGATCATACTTGTGTACAGACTAAAAATTGACTGCTTCATGTAAGTATCTTTTTCTTCTTGTTTTTTTTACATTTATTCCAATGCCTTTTCCATTTATAAATTTGTAAAGGATCAAAGGTTTGATGCAATCAAATTTCTTTGCAAATAAAATGACAAATCTCACAAACTATATAGGTCCATCTACCTTGTGCAAGATGAATCCTAAATCAGATACTACAGTTTATTTACGTAAAGGCCAGGACCTCATCGTCCTTGTGTACAGTGCAGGGCTATTGATCATGCAGTTTATGTGATGCCATTAGCATGTGACCACTGGAGGGCCTTAGTAAAGAGACTTTTGGGGAAACGTCCCACAGTAAAGGCGAAGTCTACCTTAGTGAGGAGGACTAAGGTAAGTATTATACCTTATTTACCCTAGCCCTAGACATAAAGGGCACTTAGCCCTTGCAGTACGGTAGAGTCACTGCAAGGTAATTTTTATTTCTTGCCTGAAGTGGGGCTCTAAAGCCTCGTACACACGATTGGACTTTCCGACAACAAAACCGTGGAATTTAGTTTGAAGATTGTTGGCTCCAACTTGTCTTGCATACACACGGTCACACAAATGTTGGCCAACAATTATGAACGTAGTAACATACAAGACGTACGTGATATCTCCATTATGAACGCTAGTTTTACAAGAACGATCGCTTCCGGCTCGTCCTTGATTCCGAGCATGCGTGTTTGTACTTTGGACCTTTGTCCGACAGACTTGTGTACACACGATCGGAAAGTCCACCAACATTTTGTTGGTGGAAAATTTGAGAGCATGTTAGCCAACATTTGTTGGTGGAAAGTCTAACAACAAATGTCCGATGGAGGATACACATGGTCGGACTTACCGCCAACAAGCTCACATCGAACATTTCCCGTTGGAAAATCCGATCATGTGTACGCGGCATAACTCTAACAAAATAAGTGGTGTCAGCTAGCTGGCAAAGGTAAAGACATCATTAAAGTTACTGGAAAGAATTACAAATCTTTTGCCTGTGATTTAGTTGTATGTATAACTGTTTGTCTTTCAATATAGATTTTGGGTTGGGCTGTTAAAGCAATCTAGTCTCAGAAGAGTTGGATAACTGTGATGGCCAAGAGTCAGCAATAGAATTGAATGGAACAGCATAGAATTTTAACACACCCCCAACAGTGTCGCCATAAAGTTTGCACAGCCACCTAAGTGTACCTGGTATATATTGCCATCATTAGTTACATTTTAATAAATATAGTAAAGATTTGGAATACTGTAACCATATCGACATAAGAGTAGTTGAATCAGAAAAGGGCTGGCGACTCAGATGCTCTTGAATAAAAGTCCTTTATTTGGTTACATGGGTACATGAGTACAGGCTATGCTGACGTGTTTCGGCTAAAAAGCCTTCATCAAAGCAATCGACAGAAGAGTAGACCTGTTCTGCGCTGTCACAATATACTGTTATTCTAACAATTTTCCTATAAGTAAGTGGCTTGCTCATCAGCACCAGTTCCTGTTTAAATTCAGCCTCTCAGAAAGTTGTGTTTACTTCACGTGCATCCCCTTCTGGTTTTTACCTCTTCTGCATTAATACTGTTCACGTACAATTACAATTTTAGCAGGTTTACATCACTTACATCACTAAGACATTGTAATGTGATCAACAACAGCAGTGCACAAACTACTCCCTGGTAGTACTGTTTTGTAACCAATAAGAGCTTACAGTATGAATGAAGCTGGTAATAAACATAAAGCCATTAAACAAAGCTTTCTGTGGATTAACATATTGGGGTTGATCTACTAAAACTGGAAAGTGCAAAATCTGGTGTAGCTCTGCATAGAAACCAATCAGCTTCCAGTTTTTAGTTGTGAAATGTTTAAGCGTAACTCGACTTTTGTTGAGAAAATAAAAAATACCCTCTGGGTGATCTATGTACATTGCAAGGATTATAACAACCCTTGTTGCAGATTCCCACCTTTTGTTATTCTGAAGAAATCCCTCTGTGTTTGTCTGTGGCTCTGTACTGAGCGGGTCTAATGGGAGTGGTTTTATAATTAACTGTCAGTTGTGCAGCTGGAAGGCACTAATGAGGAAATCTGCTGGGCCTGCATCCCTTTAGACGTGTTCCTATTGAAAGCATCTCTCCAAAAATGACATTTTTGTTACAGGGGGTGCCTGAAATCTGACTTGTATCTTAGGCAGACTTCTGGGTAAATTGGTGAGTCAATCACACAAGCAGGAAATAATGTTTCTGGGGAGTGTTCAGTACACACTCTGTGTGCAGAACAACTCCAGGTAGCCATATTGCAATGCATTCTCAGAAAATTACATTGGCTACAGATTGAAAAGGAAAGGTAATTTTTAATAACATTCAATTACAATATGATTAGTGTCACAATTATATGCACTGTATTATTTTTTCTTTATTTGCTATTTTTTTCCCCTATGAAAGTGAAGTTAACCTTTAAGTGAAAAAGTTGAAGTTAGAAGCTAATTGGCTACCGGCATGGCACCAGATTTTGCACTCTCTAGTTTTAGTAAATCAACCCCTTTCTGTACATTTTGGATATTAAAATGTTACAATATAAGAAGGGGACACCAAGATTAGACACAAGATCGCCTGTCAGATACCATTATCAGGTGATACTAGCAGGCCATTGTGCATTATGATTATATTGTAACTCAGTAATTGGCCAAAGTGCTAAGAAGATTGACAGCTGCATATTGTTCTAATGACACAGCACTAATTTGTTCTGCATCACTGCAAATTTAGCGTTTTTTTCAAGGGTAATTTTTCCCAACAGGCACACGCCACAATTGCTCATAAAGTGCAATTAGCTTACAAATATCTCTTTGGACCATACGGAAAAAAGCCACAATGCTTAGGGAACTCACCCTTTGAATTCACAATGTTCTAGGCCAGAGTCAAGAACACAGCCCCAGGAATGAACCGCTATAATATTATCAATGCAGCAATCTTTTTTTACTAAAGTTGCAAATTATATAGCAGATCAATGATTAATATAGATTATGTTATGTAATTAATCCCATATAATCTTAAGGCTGGGTTCACACCTTTGCGAATTGGATGCAGGTTTCCTTGCATCCAATTCGCATGACAGGAGAGTATGACTGTCTCTCTATGGAGCCATTTCACACATCTCCGGGGCGGCTGCAGAGCGGATTGCACAAGGGTCCTGTGCGTCTTTGACTCCGTTTCAGATCCGAATTCAGGCAAAAATTGGTATGTCCCTGAAATGGAGCACAGGGATACACCTACCCCTGCTGTGAGCCGCATCCGATTTCAGTGTGAACCCAGCCTATAGCTAACCTTGCTTTCTTGTTTTCCTTACTAAATAAAATAATGGTGTGGTTATTCACCTCTACATCATATAGTGATATTTGAAAGAAATGATATGCTTGTCTCATGTTTATCAAAGAAGTTCATACATTACAGGAGCCCTATAGTGATGAACATAAGACTACTACCATTATTGACCTCCTTCTGAAAATGCTAGGTGCCTTGCTGTCTCTGGCTTTGGTATTTACTGAGTTACTTACTTGCAACAAGTAAGCAAGTGAAATTATAGTAGTTTAATCTGCAAACATCTTCAGATTCAGTGACTCAGAAAGTATTGAAACATTTGGATCACTAAGCCAGGCAGGCAACTTGCATTTTCAAAAAGAAGGTTAGCAATGGCAGCCTTCATATTTTGTCAGGACATCAGGTTTACATCAACAGGGGTAGGAATAAATTGTGGAAACGTATCAATTTGTAATGCTACATCAGAAAAAAAGGTGTCGTTAGTTTAATTGCTATAAACAACACAACCAATTTCCTGGATTTACCAGTAACAAGCTCTTGCCTTTTTTGAATACCTAGAGTCAGACTTCCCAATATTTGTACCAGACAATGAAGTGGTAGGCCACAAGCCAAACCTGCAACATGCTGCACACCAGTAAAACATAGACAAATAGGACTTGTGGCTTTATCGATATATATAGCCAGAAAATACTAAATAGATCTACTTGTGCACAGTTGCATATCTAAGGTATAAAAATATATATATATTTTGCAATGATCTTTCTATTGTAACTGACCAAAAGTGGAATTCCAGGTACCACCTATCTGATGTTAAAACTATCCCTTCTCCTAACACCTATTCTGACTAACCTGTGTAAGAATGGCTAGTAATGCCTGGGACATGCTTCAGTGGCCTTCATAGACTTCAATGGTCCATCCATTGTCGGCACTCCCTCCTCTCCCCTGCAGCCGCGCTGGCTGACACAGGGGAGCTGGATCATATGACCAAACTGAAACAACCTAAAACTAGGTAAGTATACAGACCTTTCCTACAGAGGTTTGTCAGAATAGGTGCTAGGAGGGGGGTGATGACAGTTTTAAGATTAATTATGTGGTGCCTGTAATTTCACTTTAGGGCCTCCTTCACATGGCAGTTTATATACAGTCAGTGGATTCCAGCAGCAAGAATCAGCAGCCGTTCAGCTTATATAAACTAATGACAGACTGACATCAGTCGTCACTTTTCACATATAGCCACACACAAAGTAGTTTCCTTCCTTTAAGGACAGATGCCTGGGCCTGGATGTAGCTGACTAACTGACTATTTACATTCCCCAGTCATTCCAGCTGCAAGAATCCACAGATTTTTGCCTCTTTAATCCAGTGGCTGCATGTAAATGGCCGTGTGAATATGGCCTAATTATAAGGCAATATGTACCTTAAGCTGACCATGCAATGTGTGAATTTTGGCTAGTTCCTGATGAACTGGCTAAAATTTGCTTTGTAAGTGGCCCTGTTGCCCACCCCCTCATCCCATTCAACATCCTTTCATCGAAAAATTGTGTGAACTGGGTGGAAAATTGTCAATTAAACTGCAGCTGAACCCAACCAGATACAGCCACTGTTTGAGTATTCTGAGAGCCATTGCCAGTGGCTGTCAGAATACAATAGCCCAGCAGAGGGTTTTATCCATCCATGCTGTATAGCGTGAATAGAGGAATCTGTTAAATTTTTTTCGTTCAGACAACATCAGTCTGACAGTGGGGCTAACTTACATAAGAGGATATGTTGCTCATATCACCAATGAAATCCTTTGTTTCATTATATTGATGCAGGAAAGGAAATGTAAGCTAAAACTTGAGTAGTCACAAGAATTAAGATCTTCTCTTTTGCTCTTTATGTTATTGGTAATTACCCCAAATTTAGGACTCGCTTGTAAGGTGTGATATCACAAGGGTTGCCTTCTGCAGAACAGTTGGCACACCGCACACCGGTACTCTTCAATTCAGGAGTGTCTGAGACTTTCATCCTGAACACAGGACTCTACTTCTGGTCGCAAAGAGAAGCTCAAGCCCCAGGACCACCAAGTGTCCTCCCGACAAAACCTGCTGGAGCTCCACATGTTTTCAAACCGGGGTCCAAAAACCCAACTCACTTGGAGCCAACATAGTGGGCACAAGGATTGTGTCCCACACTGTTGTCCCTGAAGAATCCACTAGCCTGGAAAAGCCAGGCTAATCTATTACCATGTTACATGCTTCACCTCCAGCATGATATACAGAAAAGCTATCTTACCTTTCAGGCTGTGCAGAGACACCATCAGGCTGGATCTCAGATGCTGGTCACTCACATTTTCCACCAGCTTCATTAGTCGGCCAAGGTGTGTTTTTTCCGCATTATGTCTCTTAACCTCTGTCCGGATAGCCACAGAATTTTGATGCTTTGGTGTACTTGTCCTGAAACTCCCATGTATCCCATCTCTGCTTCTTGTCAGCTCACCACTCATCCCCTGTTATGTGCTTCTTACATGTACACATCAATAATAACTCCACCAACAAGACAGTTGTAGAATTTCCTCAATGGCAGTAATACATGATTGTTTCCTGAATGTTGATTTTAAACATCCTCCTTTGTAAACTTTCTTTGCTTTGTTTACTTGCTCCAAACTGACTGTTCCTCGGCAATGAGAAATAATAATCAACGTTCAGTACTGCTGCAGTTGGTTTCCTTCACAGTGCCTGTCGCTGCATCTCTACTGCTCACGTGTGCACTTCCTGGATTGACAGGAAAGTTTCAGATGTGTCTAAGTGTTGCTTACAGTGTCCCTCCCAGACAGAAGAGTCACACCGTCTAAACACAAATAATGGCTTTAACTTCATTTACCGCCCTCAAGGCGAGAAACTTAAGTCATAAATTGTGATGTTTTATCTGTTTGTTTGTACAAAAGTGCCAGCTAGGTAATAATATAAGGTATTACGGTAGAGGAAGCGTTACCATATGCTATTTGAAACTGTTCTGAAAGATAACACGCAGGAAGTGTCAACCACGGAACAAACCGACCAATCATATTGTAATAGGTCTACAAAAACATTGAAATACCAAAAAAAAAATTACTACTCACTCAATGAACTAGGCCTAGGCACATTATGTTCTGTGTTTCAAAAATATTTTTGTAAGAATATTGACAAAACTTTTAATAAATATTAATCAGCGATTGGTGATTCTGATCACCATAATACTCTTCTATATAAAAAAAAGGCATTTTTGTTACACAGTTTAAGTGTAATCAAAACTTTTTTTCATAGAATAGGAAGTAGACAAAACAAACCCCTGACAGGTTTTTCTTGCTGTGCCTTTCTCACTGTCTCTTATCACCTCTACCTATCACAGACCCATTATCAATAATAGAGAGGGTGTATCTCCCCAGTGGGGACATAGACAGCAAAGTAAAATAAAAAAAACATGAGAAAAGTTCTAACCCTTCCAGTGGCATTACTAAAATCAGGCACGTGGAGACCCGCACCTCCTACTGGGTGCCCTGGGACCTGATGCCGCTCTGCCACTTACTGGCTCTGGCACCAACTTCCGCCTGGAACTGCCACCCACTGGCTTTGGCACTACACCCCGCCTGGCTCTGCCACTCACTGCCTCTAGCGCTACTGCCCCACCCTGTGGAGGGAATGCGTGCAAGCTTGTTTGGCATCCAGGCAAGCACCTCCCCATAATTCCATGAATGGCCAACCTGCTTCAAAGTTTCTATCTATAAGCGACAGTGGAATTTTGATGACAACAATGGCAAGTCATTATGCTTTTTCCCCAGCACAGTACCAAGTGTTCCTGCTGACTGTAATAGGAGCCAGCAAAACGACTGCTTTTCCCAGCTCCATGGACTTTTTGTTGCTTCTAGAATGTGTAATTAGAACACAATTCAACCTAGGCTGACCTTGGTGCCCTGTGCATTATGCACTCTTGACCCCTGTGCTCTGTGTGTTACACACTCCTGACCCATTTTCTGTGCATTACACACTCCTGACCCCTGTGCCCTGTGCTCTGTACGTTATGCACTCCTGATCTCTGTGCTCTGTGATTTACACACTCCTGACCCGCACACTCTGTGCATTACACACTCCTGACCCATTTTCTGTGCATTACACACTCCTGACCCCTGTGCTCTGTGCATTATGCATCTTGATCTCTGTGCTCTGTGCATTATGCACTCCTGATCTCTGCGTTCTGTGTGTTATGCTCTCCTGACCCTTGTGCTCTGTGATTTACACACTCCTGACCTGCACACTCTGTGCATTACATACTCCTGACCTCTGTGCTCTGTGTGTTACACACTCCTGACCTCTGCACTCTGTCACACAGTCTTGCCCCTTGCGTTCTGTGAGTTACACACTCCTAACCCCCATACTCTGTGCATTACACACTCCTGATTCCTATGCTCTGTGCCTTACACACTCCTGACCCCTGCTCTTAGTGCATTATACTTTTTTGACCCCTGTGCACTATTATGCACCCCTAAACCCTCTAACATGATTTTTTTTTTCTATGCAAACATATGCACTTTTCTGCACACAGACTTATTAGTTCCAGTGCTGTCATACTTTGAATGACAATTGCACGATCATGCAACACTGTACCCAAACAAAAATTTTTATTATTTTTTTCCCATAATAGAGCTTTCTTTTGGTGGTATTTGATCACCACTGGGTTTTTTATTTTGTGCTAAACAAATAAAAAAAGACCGAAAATGTTGAAAAAAAAAAAGGTTTTTCTTTGTTTCTGTTATTATATGTTGTAAATAAGTAAGTTTTCTCCTTCACTGACGGGCACTGCTAAGTGTGCACTGACGGGCACTGATGAGGTGGCACTGATGGGCACTGATGAGGTGGCACTGATGATGAGGCACTAATATGCAGCATTGATGGGCACTGATAGGCAGCACTGATATGCAGCACTGATGAGGAGGCACTGATTGGCATCCCTTGTGGGCTCTAGTGGGCATTCTTGATGGGTCTACACTGATAATCAATGTGCAATAAGCCCCTGTTCGGCTCTCCTCTACTCATGCATTGTCAGCATGAATAGAGGAAAAGCCCATAAATGTCACTTCCTGATTTACGATGTTACCAGCTGTAATTGGACACCGCTGATCACATGGTAAAGAGCCTACGTCACAGGCTCTTTACCAAGATTGGACATGCGGTGTGTCAGAGCGACACACCGCACCACAGATCGTCACACTGCACGCTGTTGCAGGCAGACGCCAGCAGCTTATCCTGCTGGACGTCATATGACGCCCAGTCAGGAAAACACACCCACCCTGCGGCCGTCATTTTGCAGAGTGGTTAATCATTTATTTCTTTTTACACCGCTGCTTTAATTTTTTTTTATCACTTTTTTTGCTGTCACAAGGAATGTAAACATCCCTTGTGACAGCAATAGGCATGTGACAGGTACACTTTATAAAGAAAGCTGGGGTCTTTAAGACCCCAGATCCCTCCTCTGCCCTTAAAAGCATTTTTAAAAGCACCAAGATTTTTAAAAACGGCTCCATTAACATGGGGGTAAACCAGAAGTAATGTAAGGTCGTCACTTCCAGTTAAAATATCACAGAGCCAAACAAAGCAGATCCGGTCTTTGGCTCTGTGATCAGCTGGCGGAAGCAGGACTTCTGGTAGGAGGATAGATCCTGGTAAAGACACAGAAGGCAGCAGGAGGGTGGACATCCTCTAGTTAGCCACCAGAATTGCTTTTGTAAGAGAGCTGACCATCGGCTCCAAAACACAGTACTGGGATGACACCTGCAACTGAAAGTCTAGTGACATACCAGGTCAGCAAGTTTTTTGTGAAGTCATGGCATTCTTCCACATATTTATGGGATAATTACGCAACTCAGGGTCTTACAATTTTGAAACACAATGGCTATGAGCTATTTGAGATTTTAGTATAGATGTAGCCAGGTGCTGGCTAAATTTGCCTATGTCATCGTGGGACATTCTGTAATACCAGCTGCAGTGAGCCAGTTTCGCTGGACACTGTGTAATCATCTTCTGAGTGCAGAGCAAGCAGAGACCACAGTTCAGAGCAAGGGATCATGGGATATGTGGTCCGAGTAGCCAGAATTTGCATTGGAGCCAGACTGATGCAGACTATAAGTTCCAGCTGGCTGGGAGAGAGAAAAGAAAGCTGGGTGAGGCCATAAATAGCCTGGTCTGGGAGGAGTCTTTCTCTTGGGACCATGGCCTTTAGCTGAGAGCAGGGACCCAGCCGCTCCGGGGAATACGAGACAGTGTGGAGAGTCTCCAGCAAATGAGAGAGCAGATCCAGCCTTTACAATCACTTTAACTGGTTGCAGATTCTTCAAGAGCCTTTCTATTCCCTTGAGCCTTGGTATCATCAGGGTTGGTGAGCAGGCATAAGCTTATTGTGATTTTCTTTGCATTGCATACTCTTTGCATATTTACCAAGAGTAAGCATTTAACACTGAAAGATATCTGCCTAAGTTATTCTTGTTCTTATCTGCTTCAAGAATCTTAAAGTGGATTTCATCCCGATTCATGAAATTTGAGCTGCAGTATCTGCAGTGTTTTCTTATCTCTCGTCAAAGCGCTAAGTCCCGCGGCTTTCTCCTGCTCCGTTCTTTTGTTATCAGCATGATAACTTCTGTCAAGTTCTCCGACACAGGAGATAAAACCAGGCTGAATTTTGTGTCAGGGAGGGTGCTATAAATAGATTAACAGAAAGCTGCTTTACTCAAAGGACAGCTCTGAAAGTATCTGCCTATGTGGAGGGGGTGTGTGACTTTCGTCCAATCATCTGTCTCCCAGTGTAATCCAACACTACACTGCTACTGCTGAATGAGGAAGTGAAAATTCTAACACAATGTATAAGCTGAAGACAGCAGATATACATGTAAAACTTATGTAGGATGATTTGTTTCATCCCTGTGTATCATCTGAGGCTGTTCACTTTACTGGGTATATGTAAGGGTTTTATAACCACTTTAAAGTGGAGTTCCACCAAAAAAAAAAAAAAACATTACTGTGCATGAAAAAATAAATAAAAAAACATTTGGAGAAAATTTTATTTTTTACTCACCTCTTTAATGCCTGTTGCTAGGGGGTCCCTCGTAATCTGCCTCCTTCGGCACCTGTGCTCCTGACGTCACTTCCCTTGGCGCAGGAAGGGAGACCAGCTCTCCCCCTCCCTCTAGGCAATCATCTGTGACACGTGACAGGTCCCAGATGATTGCGCGGCCAGTCACGGCCCGTGGCTCGTGCACGCACAGTGGGTGCCCGGCTGTGAACCCACAGCCAGGCGCCCACAGTTAAAATTCTGGCGCCGCATGGGGCGGGGCTTCGATAATGTCCGATTATTATAAGTCAGCAGCTGCAGTATTTGTACCTGCTGACTTTTCATTTTTTATTTTTTTATGGGAACTTCGCTTTAAGTAAAATACTTGATTACTTTGCTACAGTCTGGTGTCTGTCTAATTGCATTATCACTTTGAAATATGTCTGAAACCAGGGTGTCAGAGGTGTCAGGAGGCCTGTAAGGTCAGGGCAACCTTTGGGGTCAGTTATCTGCAAGTGGCCTTCACAATGGTGGTGCTACATAGACCTTAAAATGTATTTTCTTTTTAAAAATGTATTAATATTTTTACTTTTTTGGCACATTTGTTTTCCCAGGTCTCAATTATTCTGTACTGTTTTCTTAGGGTTTCTCTTTACTGTACAGGGACGTAGATAAGGGGGGGGGGGGGGGGGGTTTGGGAGGTCTGAACCCCACCCCAGAGCAGTTTTTGTGTTTTCGGAGGGAGACTGTAAAAAAAACAGGCGCCTTGCTTCTGTCCGAGTTCTGATATAGCCGATCTATGATCGGCTGAGCTCAGGGTACTGGCAGTCTGTCACGCTTTTGCTCTTTCCCCCTCCCTCCAAGTCCCCCCCCCCCCCTCCTCCCAGCAGACGGCTTTGACAAAATGTCTCTCCTCCACATGTAGTAAATCATGGCAGCTACTGTGCGGGGCTTTGACTTTGGGACAAGAAGAGCAGGGGTGAGTTTCACAGCAACAGGCTGTGTTTTAAAATACCAAAACAGGCATACAGACAGGGAGAAGTTACCAAACAACTTTATGGGAGGAGACAGAGAACTTGTTGGTCTGTGGGAGTGTAGGAAAATATACCAAATCCATGATATTACAGTAGAAAAAAGAAAGGAATGGGACTTTGAGTGAGGCAGGTCACTGAATGGATACCTTATTCAATTCATTTATAAAATGATTTATTAATAATAACAAGTCACATTATAGAGAATGTCAATCTGTAAATATAGGACACAATAAACTATGATACACTTGTAAGAATATATAATTGTTATACAGAATAAGGTAAAACATAATCAGCATTACAGTTACATAAAAACACTCATCCATTCATAAAAATTCAATGAATATAATCGATTGCTCATGGTGAGCCAAACTTGTCTTAACATCAGTTCGATGTAACTTGATGTAACTCGATGCACGTTTCATGGCTCATGCCAATCATCAGGAATAAAATCCTAATACGGCCCAAAGGTGGCGCCCAACCTTGGATCCTGGGAAGGCAGGGGACAAGAATGATCATCTCCCCCCGGGGCTGAGGTGGGGAGTCCCATCCAAACCAGAGACAGCAAACAGGTGAAGACCAAGCGACCATGTCACGACCATGTGAATCTAGTGTATGTTAAACAGTCCACACTGCTCTTATGTGTGGTTCTGTGGCCCTAACCATGCCGGGAATCCTACTTGTGTAAATGTTTTCACCTGGACCATTTACACAAGTTCAGGTGTCATTGTTTTGGGGAGCCGTTCATAATGTATGGCACTGCAGCACACCAACACACATACCTTGTTTCCATAGTGCCACAATGTAAACCCAGACTAAAGCACCAAATAGCACACCTCAGGCTCACCCAGACCTATTTATAGATATCTGTTCTATCCAGACAATTAAGGTCAGATCAATCTCTCCCCTCCCCCACTCACCCCAGCCCCCCAAACCCCACTAATGTGGCGAATTTTTTAGTCCCAAGAATCACTGACACCAGGATATTTTTCCCCACCCAGGATTCATTGATATAAACTATGTAGTACATTGTAAAGTCCTGACAGCTACACTCTATGGTAGGGGTCTCAAACTGACGCAACTCCAGCTGTTGCAAAACTACAAGTCCCATGAGGCATTGCAAGGCTGCCAGTTACAAGCATGGCTCCCACAGGCAGAGGCATGATGCGACTTGCAACAGCTGGAGGGCCACCAGCTTGAGACCCCTGCTCTATGTGTTCAATTCACAAAGTTTTAACACCTGGATAAGGATTTTTATTTTATCCATGTAACTGTCATTTTCAAAGCTCATTGGACTAGAAATTAACTTTTTTTGAAAAGAAGAATTCTTATCCTGGTGTGTCAGATTTGTGAATTGAGCCCTATATACACCATGTAGTACCCTACATAAACTTTAAGCTGACCATAGAAAAATCCAAATTCAGCCAGTTCAGCAGGGACCAGACACATTTTGATCCATATATGCCATGTCCTATTGACAGACATTGATCAAATAATAAATTTTGTCTAATGGGAATGTTGGAAAATGTTCTTTTTCAATCAGCAGTTGCAGTGCCGATCAGTGTATTCTAATGCCCCGTACACACGGTCGGATTTTCCGATGGAAAATGTTCAATGGGAGCTTTTTGTCGGAAATTCCAACCATGTGTAGGCTCCATTGGACATTTTTCATCGGATTTTCCGTCACACAAAATTTGAGATCTGGAACGGAACGGAATTCCGATCGTGTGTACACAATTCTGATGCACAAAGTTCCAAGCATGCTCGGAATCAAGCAGAAGAGCCGCACTGGCTAATGAAATTAATTTTTCTCGGCTCGTCGTACGTGTTGTACATCACCGCGTTCTTGACGTTCGCAATTTTGTGTGACCGTGTGTATGCAAGTCAAGTTTGAGACAACATCCGTCAGACAAAATCCATGGATTTTGTTGTCGGAATGTCCGATTGTGTGTACGGGGCATAAGAGTGGAGGAGTCTCGCTGTGAAAGCGGTAGTAAACCACAGCTGCTTATTAAAATAAATAGTTGCTAGTATGCAGAGGTGGAGGACAGGAGCAGCAGAGGAGAACACGGGGGGCCGGAGGAGAACAGGGGGGGGGGGCGGAGAAGGACACGGAGGGGGCTGGGGGAGGAGCACACAGAACAGCTGGGGGATGATCGGTGCGGCGGGGAACAGCTGTGAACACCGATCTCCCTGTATATCTTTTTAGCTGACAGCCGCGGGAGGGAGAGAAGGAAAAGTTAGTGTCAGCTAAAAAGCTATACAGGGAGATGGGTGTTCACTGTACTACCCTGCACATCTGCCCGACCACTGTACTACCCTGCACATCTGCCCCACCAATGTACTACCCTGCATATCTGCCCCACCACTGTACTACCCTGCACATCTGCCCCACCACTGTACTACCGTGCACATCTGCCCCACCACTGTACTACCCTGCACATCTGCCCCACCACTGTACTACCCTGCACATCTGCCCCACTACTGTACTACCCTGCACATCTGCCCCACCACTGTACTACCGTGCACATCTGCCCCACCACTGTACTACCCTGCACATCTGCCCCACCACTGTACTACCCTGCACATCTGCCCCACCACTGTACTACCCTGCACATCTGCCCCACCACTGTACTACCCTGCACATCTGCCCCACCACTGTACCCCCCGCAACCCTCTTACTCATCTGCCCCACCACTGTACCCCCCTGCTCATCTACTTCACCACTGTAACCCCCCTGTACATCTGCCCCACCACTGTACCACCCTGTACATCTGCCCCCCCCCCCCCCATTGTACCACCCTGCTCATCTGCCCCAATAATGTAGCCCCTTTCTCATCTGCCCCCCCCCCAATTTACCCCCTTTCTCATCTTCCCCACCACTGTAACCTCCTGCACATCTGCACCACCACTGTACTACCCTGGACATCTGTACCACCACTGTAACCCCCTGTACATCTGCCCCACCAATGTTCACCCTTTCTCATCTGCCCCACCACTGTACCTCCATGCACATCTGCTCCACCACTGAACCATCTTCTCATCTGTCCTAACACTGAACCATCTTCTCATCTGTCCTAACACTGAACTTATCTGTTCATCTGCCCCACCACTGTAACTCCCTTTCTCATCTGCCCCACCACTGTAACCCCCTGCTCATATGTTCCACTGATGTACCTCCTCTCTCCCCTGCACCCCTCTGCTCCTCTGCCCCACTGCCGTAACCCCCTACTCATCTGTCCCACCAATGTACCTTCTTTCACCTCTGCCCCTACACTGAACCCCCCTGCTCATCTTTCCCACCACTGTAACCCCCTTCTCATCTGCCCCATCAATGTACTCCTTTTCTCATCTGCCCCACAACTGTACCACCTGTACATCTGCCCCACCACTGTACCCCCTTGCTCTTCTGTCACACCACTGTAACCCCCCTGCTAATCTGCCCCATCAATGTACTCCTTTTCTCATCTTCCCCACCACTGTACCTCTATTCACATCTGCTCCACCGCCATACCCCCATGCTCTTCTGTCTCACTACTGAATCACCTTCTCATCTGTCCTAACACTGAACCCATCTGCTCATCTGCCGCACCAATGTAACCCACTTTCTCATCTGCCCCACCAATGTACCTCCTGCACATGTTTCTCACCTCTGTACCCCCCTGCTCTCCTGCCCCACCACTGTAACCCCCTCCTCATTTGCCCCACCAATACATCTCCTTTTACATCTGCCCCACTGCTCTACCCCCCTGCTTTTCCTAACACTGAACCCCCTGCTATTTTGTCTCACTGCTGAACCCCCTTCTCATCTCTTCCACCACTGTACCTTCCTCCACACCTGCCCCACTGCTGTACCCTCCTGCTCTTCTGTTCCACCTCTGAACCCCTCCTGCTCATTTTCCCCATCGCTGTACCCTGCTGCTCATCTGCTCCACCGCTGTACCCTCTTCTCATCTATGATATGCGTGATATGCAGAGTGGTGAAAGGAAGCAGAGATGAGACATCTACCTGTCCTGGCACACTCATCCTGCTGATCCACCTCTCGCATCCAGCCCACATGCTTGTATGTGATGTATGTGATGTCACATACAAGCATCTGGAATGGATGCACAATGATAAGCTCAGGTCAGGGGCATTTTCTGAAAGCAGTGGGCCTGTGTGCAGGATTAAAAGTTGGGCCCACACTGAGAACAAATGTGCCGCTCTGCGCCACAGAAAATTTGGGTGGATTTTCATTGCTCTGAATACTGGCTCTGGCTTAAAGGGACACAGAGTGTAGGGGTTCAGTAGTAAGTGAGGCAAATGTTCAGTAATAATTTCAACAAAGTTTCCAGAAGCTCAACAGTAATTCCACAAACTGTGACCTGATTGTGCTTTTCTCAATCACAGTTAAATCCTTCTTTCTGAGATTGGTAGTGGCAACCAAGCGAGTCATCTTTCTCCAGATGGTGGACGGGGGTAGCAGGACTGTGATTGGCTTTAGCAGTGGCCAAGACATTCCTCCTCCTGGAAACAGGGACCACCCCCCCCCCCCACCCCTAGCAGAACTGCATCCAATCTCTTCCCCATCACAAAAGCTGACAATCACAGCTACAACAAAGTACAATGTGTGGGGGCACAGTGCCTCCCCCTCAGTGCAGGTGCGGCGTGGGGGAATTCTGAAATTGGAATGCATTAGTGTCTCACTGACACTTCCCTGCGCTGCTCTGCTGATGGGGAGGGAGTCGAGTGACGGCAAAAGAGGCTTTGTGTGCCGTTTGCGGTACCAGTGTTGGGGGTCGCCTACCCCTGGTCTAGGCTTTACTATAGTATGACACAAATACTTGGGAGAAATATCGCACAGGCACTGCAAGATATAAACACTGCCCAGCCTTAGCGAAACCAGAATTAAGAAGATACTGTTTGCATCTGAGGTCTGCAATTCAATGTGTATATTTGATCTGAAGGCAATGGAAAGTGGGTATTTTTTTGTGCTTTAACTTTAGTTTCATGTTTCCAAGTGGAGAGCCACTTTAAAATGGACCACTGGCCTATAGAATATCTAAAGCTATTGTCTTCTACAAAAAGTTGTAGTAAATTGTGAGCTGTAAATGAGGACCTTATAGAATAGAATATTTTTCACAAATAATACAATTGGGCATAAATTATTACTTGGGTATAGTCATGACAGTTGTGGTCTCCTGGGAAAAGAAAAGGTTAAGCAGAATATGGAGGCAAATAAATGTGGTGTTTGTTCCAGCAAGCTTTCACAATGCTGTGTAACAGGTGCGCCCACTTCTCTGCCTTGCACATACACAATCCTAGTAGATGAGCAGGTTTACACATCTCCGGCTCTCTAAACAGCCCCACCCCATTATTTTTGTCATGTAAATGATTTAGAGCTGACCTATTCTAGGATTGAATGAATGAAAAACAATGCCTCCAGCATGTCGTAGACCTACGATGATACTCACATGTGACCTAATCACATTCAGGAGTAGTCAAGTCTTTTAAGGTTGCATACACTGGCCATATACCAAACAAGATACGCAAGATTCTTTCTGTTGATAATCAGCTGGAGTCACCTATGACTTCCAAGTAATATCAAATACCTAGCATAGAAGATGACTGGAATTGAGGAATCCCCAGATTTGCCATTGCCATAGCTAAACAAATATTTTTGAAAATCATGCCACCAGTAGCCTAGAACAAGGAATGTTGGGTTGCCATCTTTGGCAAGACGTGGTCAGCATAGTGACAAGGAAACGAACAACCTTTGACATTTACCATTTCAACTGAGGACCAAAAATCGGATTTTTTCCATTTCAATCTGAAGCTGCTAACCAATGAAAGTTGCCAACTATGTAAGGCCGGCCATACATGGAGCAAATTTCTTTCCAGCAACCAAGGGTTGCAGAATATAAATTCACTCGATTCCCCCATCAACACAGACAGTGTTGATGCGGGAATCCCTCCTGCTGGCCCATTGTCTTCTCCTGGGGGGGGCAAAGCCATCCCTGCCCGTAGAAGACAGTGATTATTGCTAGCGGCTATAGCAGCCTCTTGTGATAATCGCAAGAGAATCCGACAGACTGGTTGTACCCAACTTTGTACAGTCAGCCAGCCCATTATGGTTCGAATCTCGGCTGGATCCTGCTTGATTTCGTTTAATATTGGCATGGTGATCTGTGACTCAAAATTGTGTGTTTCATGAATTACATGATTATCCACAAAAATCTGCATATATATATATATATATATATATATATATATATATATATATATATATATATATTTAGGCAAGTATAAACAATTCACTTACTGGCCATTTGATTTGATTTGATAATTGATACACTCTTTAATACTGCTGACATTCTAATAAAAAGCAAAGTAAGCAGAGGATGTGGTCTGAAAGCCACAGTTTCCAGCTCTGCATTTCTATTTAAATCAACATCAGTTTTAAACAAATATAAAATATAATTCTTCCCTTAGCAGCCAAAAGCAGTTGATGGAGAGCAAAGTTTGTAAGAAGATATACAGTAAAGTATACTCACTCAACTTCAAAGTAAAATCTGCTTTCCTATAAGTGGATTCCACACCTATAAAAAAAAATTAGTCTTAATGACCTTTAAAACAAAAACTGTCAGACTTTCATCGCACACAACCACAGCCATCTGGGGCATAAAAAAGTATATATAAAAAGTCGGTTCGGAAAAAAATGTCATTCTCTGCTGCAGAAAAGTGCTTGACATTTTCCGAATCTTGGGGCCACTTGGTGCTAGGAACGCCATATGTTGTAATGCTAGTTCCACTGGGTTTGCATACCAAATCTGGGGTTCCTAGCACCAAGTGGCCCCCGAGATACGGGACCCCAAAGTCGGTCAACTGTGTCCATCTACAGCAATGTCATTTCGGGACCCTTTGGGTTCAGAGACCCCAAATTTTGGCTGCAGCTAGGGGGGCATCTAACCCTTAACTACCAAGTTTGAAGTTTGGGGGACCTATAGCTGCAAATGGGCACAGTGAGGCATGCAAATGGGCATTGTTGACCCTCTTTCCCACTTACATTAGCTGCGCATTTCTCACCCTCGGCTTATACTCAAGTCAATACGTTTTTCCAGTTTTTTGTGGTAAAATTAGGTGCCTCGGCTTATATTCGGGTCGGCTTATACTCGAGTATATACGGTATGTGAAAAGTGTGGTGTTCATTTGTATTCAGCCCCCCTGAGTCAATACTCTGTAGAGCCACCTTTCGCTGCAATTACAGCTGCAAGTCTTTTTGGGGATGTCTCTACCAACTTTGTACATCTAGAGAGTGACATTTTTGCCCATTCTTCTTTGCAAAATAGCTCAAGCTCTGTCAGATTGGATGTAGAGCGTCTGTGAACAGCAATTTTCAAGTCTTGCCACAGATTCTCAATTGATTTGATTTAGGTCTGGACTTTAACGGGGCCATTCTAACCCATAAATATGCTTTGATCTAAACCATTCCATTGTAGCTCTGGCTGTATGTTTAGGGTCGTTGTCCTGCTGGAAGGTGAACCTCTGCCCCAGTTTCAAGTTTTTTGCAGACTCTAATGCCGCGTACACACGACCGGACTTTCCAGCAGACTAGGACCGATGGTCTTCCCGACGGACTTTCGGCGGAGTTCCGACGGACTTCCGGATGAATGGACTTGCCCACAAACGAACAGACTAAGTCCGTTCGAAGGTCTGTTCATTTTGAACGTGATGACGTAAGATGGGACTAAAAACAGAAGTTCAATAGCCAGTAGTCAATAGCTGCCCTTGCGTCGTATTTGGTCCGTTAGACCAGCATACAGACGAACGTTTTTCCTGTTAGGAATTGAGTCCGTCGGACAGATTTGAAACATGTTCTATTTCGTCCGTCTGATTTTTTTAAGGAAAAACGATCGGATTATCCCACACACGATTGGAATGTCCGACGGACTGATGCCATCGGACCTAGTCTGCCCGAAAGTCCGGTCATGTGTACGCAGCATTACAGGTTTTCTTCTATTTTTGCCCTGTATTTGGCTACATCTATCTTCCCATCAACTCTCACCAGCTATCCTGTCCCTGCTGAAAAAAAGCATCTCCACAACATGATGCTGCCACCACCATGTTTCACGGTGGGGATGGTGTGTTCAGGGTGTTGTGCAGTGTTAGTTTTCCACCACACAGCGTTTTTTTGCTTTTAGGCCAAAAAGTAAAATTTTGGTCTTATCTGACCAGAGCATCTTCTTCCACATGTTTCCTGTGTCCCCCAAATGGCTTCCACCAAACTGCAAACTGGACTTCTTATGGCTTTCTTTCACCAATGGCTTTCTTCTTGCCACTCTTCCATAAAGGCCAGATTTGTGGAGTGCAGGACTAATAGTTGTCCTGTGGACAAATTCTCCCACCTACCTTGGGCCTCTTGGCTGCTTCTCTGATTAATGCTCTCGTTGCCTAGCCTGTCGGTTTAGGTGGACGGCCATGTCTTGGTAGGTTTTCAGTTGTACCATACTCTTTCCATTTTCGGATGATGGATTGGACAGTGCTCCGTGAGATGTTCAAAGCTTGAGATATTTTTTTTATAACCTAACCCCATTTAAACACTCATCCACAACTTTATCCCTGACCTGTCTGGTGTGTTTCTTTGGCCTTCATGCTGCTGTTTGTTCTCTAAGGTTCTCTGACAAACCTCTGAGGGCTTGACAGAACAGCTGTATTTATACTGAGATTAAATTACACACAGGTGAACTATTTACTAAGTAGGTGACTTCTGAAGGCAATTAGTTCCACTAGGGGTATCAGAGTAAAGGGGGCTGAATACAAATGCACGCCACACTTTTCAGATATTTATTTGTAAAAAATTTTGAAAACTTCTACATTTTTGGTTGCAACATGACAAAATGTGGAAAATGTCAATGGGTATGAATACTTTTTCAAGGCACTGTATAATATGTGGCCCCATTCTATAATGAACAAGGTTTAAGATATTACAAACAATGATGAAGAAATATTTTAATGGGCAGTATGTGCCATAGAAGAGTGTGGAGGATATGACAGTGGACAGTATATGCAGGAGAGGAGTACTGAGGGTATGATGGTGAGCAATATGTGCAGGAGAGGAGTTCAGAGGGTATTACGGCAGGGGGACAATATACAGTATGCATGTAAACATGTTGGCAGGTCCATACGAGTTTGGGGTTATTGTTTAGTTAGTTTTAGACTGCCTAGTTGGGAATGGGTTAAGTTGGGATCTGCCGGGCTTTTTGGGTTCTGACCTCCACCCTGGTCTGTATATAAAAAAGGGGCTTGAGGAGACAATGGGCCCACATGGGAAGAAAATAGATCCAGATCAAAAAGAAGATGTAGACCGGAGCAATGTCCAACTTTCCACCCTAATGCTGCATACACACACGGTCGGATTTTCCGACGGGAAATGTTGGATGTGAGCTTGTTGGCTGAAAGTCTGACCGTTTGCATGCTCCATCGAACATTTGTTGGCGGACTTTCTGCCAACAAACTGTTGGCTAGCAGGTTCTCAAATTTTCCGCCAACAAGAGTTTGTTGTCGGAATTTCCGCTCGTGTTTACACAAGTCCGATGCACAAAAGTTCACGCATTCATGGAATTAAGCAGAAGGAGCTTCACTGGCTATTGAACTTTCTTTTTTCATGGCTTGTCGTACGTGTTGTACCGTACGTCACGACGTTCCCACATTCGTAATTGTTGACCAACATTTGTGTGACCATGAGTATGCAAGACTAGTTGGAGCCAACAACCTTCAAACAAAATTCCACGGTTTTGTTGTCGGAAAGTCTGATTGTGTGCACGGGGCATTAGGGAATTTGCCTGCAAGGACTTTACCAAGTATGGATCTCTACCTGCAAATTTATGCCTGGGCAGCACAAGATAGTTAGATTTCTGTGAACGTTGTTTATGTGACTGTAATGTTTGCACTATGAGAGCTTCAGTAAAGTGTTTAAAACTGTCCTAAGCCTGGTCTGAAGTTATTCAAAGGCGTTCACAGTGGTACATGGCATATCAGAAGAACAGGGCCTGTAAAGCACATACACGAGCTACAGAAGGAAAGCTATCACAAAGGGGTAACTCGGCAGAAGAGTCATGGGAAGAGAGTAGGGGAGGTATCTGATTTAGGTGAGGTGTCCTCCGGTGGTAGCGATGGGTTCAGTGTTTTACCTCCCTCCCTAGTGGCCGGTTCCCCTAAAAGCAGCTGGGACTGAACCTGCAGTATTGGGACCCCATGCACTTAGCCACATGGTACAGGATAGCTGAAGGGGTGAAGTCCGCATTAGTGCACGGCAGGACCCCATTCTGTCAATGGGAGCGAGGTGGCAGAGTTGTGCTGGACAAGTGAAAGGGGCATAGGCTCAGCGGTGTCCCTCCTAAATGCAACATACATCGAGCAAAGGTGTGTAGTGACATGGGAGGTAATGCTTTGCAAAGGAACTGTCTGTTACACAATTGCACACAGTGTACGGTTCACCTCTAAGCTGGGGTTCTGTCTTAATGTTGACTTTCACATGAACGCGGCCTGCCTGGTCCTGGGCATTGATGAGCACATACACGAGAGGAGAGGTACTCCCATGTGAACGGGCGTAGTGGCCCCACCAACATGCAGGAGGTGAGTGCAGGGGGTATGACAGCCAGCACTATGTGCAGGATAGGAGTATTAAGGTTCTAACAACAGACAGTATGCAGGAGAGGAGTGCTGAGGGAAGTATGTAAACCTAAGAACAAAAGTTGTATATTTTGCAGCATATCAGTCCCTAGATGTGGTTGCTGCACTTTTATTTGTATTTTTTTTAGGCTTTTTCCATTTATTTTAACCTAGTTACATAATTCCTGTCCTAATGTAGATACTGTAACTCACTCCACTGTATCTATGGAGGAGCATTGTTGTCATCCTAGGGTACTAGGGTAATGCCACGTACACACGACCAGACTTTTCGACGGACTAGGTCCGAAGGTCTTCCCGATGGACTTTCAGCGGAATTCCGTCGGACTTTCCGAATGAACGGACTTGGCCACACACAATCACACCAAAGTCGTGATGACGTACGACCGGACTAGAATAAGGAAGTTCATAACCAGTAGCCAATAGCTGCCCTAGAATCGTTTTTTGTCCGTCGGCATACACACGAACAGATTTCTCCATAAGAACTGGGCGGAGTTCCGGCCGAAAAATTTGAAACAGGTTCTATTTTTTTGGACAGCAAAGGTCCCACACACGATCGAATTGTCAGATGGATTTGTTCCGTCAGACCTAGTCCGATCGTGTTTACGCGGCATTACTAGGACTACAAATACATCCTTCTTTTTTCATCTCAATTACATTCCATGGGGGGGGGGGGGGGGGGGGGGGGGGACGAATATTGGTAGTTTGATAGTTTGAAAGGCAGTTAACATTGTTTGAGATTTTATTTTACTTCTTGGGAACTGATAAGCACACTCCAATTTTGTCAAGAGCAATAGGTATTATCTGTACATGCAGATTTTGTGCTTAACTTAAAAAAAGAAAAAGGATGCAGCCACCAAATCTAAGGCCAGGTAAACTATAATATATTAAAATTGTGTTCTTGGATTTGCAGGAGGTAAGCCTGTCCTGATAATTAATAATAATAAAAAAAGTATCAGGGACGGTATTTATCTGTGTTATTGCAAGTGCACTAATAGGGCTACAATCACGTTAAGCATGTTCTTGGGTTTAATATACTTTACTTTAATTGATGGGTGAAAAATTGTACACTAGAAGTATGACTATGCATATTTCATTTAATAATAGCTTTGTGTGTAGGTAGGTAGGGATAGAAGTGGCAGTTCCAGTCTATACATTTTTGGTCCATCCAACACCTTAAGGGAGAAACACCCAAAGTTTCAAGCAAGTGTACAAGGATCATGCTGTCTGCACTTGCATCTAATAGGTAAGAAATAAATAGATGGATCTGTATATAAGCCCCAATTTTTGAGGTCTGCTGAAATTAAAGTATATGTATAGCCACAACCTTTTTTAGGTTTTGTAAATAATAGACAGAGGATAAAACCCCATATCAGGTTATTATTTGCTGTATGTATCCCGCTGGGGAGATTTCCCTTCCCTCCTTGTCCCAAATATGCAACAGGAAATGAGAGGAAATGTTACCAAAGTGAGTAGAATTTGTCTCAGACAGTTGTAACTAGAACAGGTGTCCCCTTTAACCTCAATAGCGGTAACCCCGAGTCTGGCTCGGGTTCAGTTTTTTCTGCTGGGAGCGGTAACCCCGAGCCAGACTCGGGCTTGCGTGCAGGATACAGGGGGGAAGTTACCTTTTCCCCTGGATCCTGCGATGTCTCCCCGCTGTGTGAGCGAGCCGTCTGCTCGCTCGATTCACACAGTGCCGGGTGCCGCCGATCTCCGTTTCCTGCGACGTTACGACGCACGGGAGCGGAGATCAGCGCCAAATTTAAAAAAGTTTAAAAACACACAACACATACAGTACTGTAATCTTACAGATTACAGTACTGTATACCAAAAATACACATCCCCTTAGTCCGTAGTGGTCTGCCCAGTGCCCTGCATGTCATTTTATATAATAAAATATTTTTTTTTCTGCCTGGAAACTGGAGATTGTCCATAGCAACCAAAAAGTGTCCCTTTATGTCAAAAGTGGTTTTAGACCAGCTAGAAAACACCGATAAAAAATTAGAATCACAATTTATCATCAAACAATAAATTTAATGACAGCGACTATTCTGCAACTAAGCAAATTTCAGTGTTTTTGATTTGATTACATTATTGAATCATTTTTATATATATGTTTATTATATTATAATTTATGATTTTGTGTTTCAAACTTTATCATACCCAGGATGTCTACTAGACTCTGGTTCGGACAGATTTAAGTGAGTTATTCGTAAGAATTGCATGCCTACAATAAAAAAAAGCCAAATTTCCATGCAAAATAATTGTACCGCTTTCAGCACAAAATTCCAGCCAGAATCATACCGCCAGGGAGGTTAAATGATTTCTCCTCACCTCTTGTTCTGGTGATAGCTCCACAATATTGGACTTCCCTTGGCCTACCATTTCGGTGACAATGGTCAACAGGACAAATAAAGGGTTAAACTCCCCACCAGTGAGACAAACATCAATAAAATGCTGAAAGAGTTTCTAATTCTTATCAAAAATTTGCATACACTCGAACAGTGCCACCATGCATGGTCACAGAGTGGAACAGTATGTGACCTCATGTGTAGTGTCTTATGTAAAAGTGTTATGCCGCATACACACGGTCTGACTTTCAGGCAGAAAAAGTCAGACGGAATAATTTCATCGGATATTCCAATCGTGTGTGGGCTTCAGCGGACTTTTTTTTCGAAAATTCTGACGGACCTAGAAATAGAACATGTTTTAAATCTTTCTGACGGAATCAATTCCTATCGGGAAAACCGTTCTTCTGTATGCTGTTCCGACAAACCAAAAACGGTACAAGGGCAGCTATTGGCTACTGGCTATTGAACTTCCTTTTTCTAGTCCCGTTGTACGTGTTTTACGTCACCGCATTCTAAACGATCGGACTTTGGTGTGATCGCGAGTAGGCAAGTCTGTTTCAGCTGAACTTCCTTCGGAAAAACCATCAGAGTTTATTCTGACGGAAAAAACGGTCGTGTGTACGCAGCATAACAGTACACCTATAGCCACAACCTTTGTTAGCTTTATAGTATAACTAAAGGCAAAACGTTTTTGGTATTGGATAGAGTGGAGAGGGATTAGAACAGTCAGTTTTTATCACTATCTGTGCTAATTTACCCTCTCTATTTGTCTTGTTTACCATTATCATTGAAAGTGAAAGTAAAAGAAAATCCCAAATTTTAGGTTGTCCCCAGAAAAGTAATAGAGGGGAAATCTTCCAATGGAGTCACTAGTTCTGGTGATCCGGGGACCCCTAAGGAATCCCTTTATTTGCAGGGATTTCCTCTCACTTCCTGTTTGGCTATGGGACATAAAGTGAAGGTAAATCTCCACAATGGGACACAGATGGTGACAAAAAAATCTGACAGGGATTTATGCCCCTTCCTTGCTCTATCCAAAATGGAAAAAAAAGTTTTGCATATAGTTCTACAGTGTGGGGAAGGATTAGAAATCCTGTCATGTTTTTCTGTAGAGTTGGCTCTGTTGGAGAGATCCTTGCACTGTCTAGTAAAATTGTTGTCCTTGGACAGGCAGTGAGTAACATCTCTCTAACACAAGACCACCATTATAATTCATGGGGCTTTGTACAGCATACCTGACAAGTCTTCCCTTTCTCTGAACACTCAGAGGTAAAAAAATGAGGTGATGTACTCAGGGTCACCAATAAGGGGGTAGCACCGGTCCTCCTGTACCTAGCCCGGGCAGCAGGTGGGGTACGGTGGGGGGGGGCAATTACAGGAACCAATCCTCTGTATGTCTCTCCCAACAGCATCTGAAAGCCACCAGGAGGAAGAGGCGGAGAAGCCTGCTTTCAGCTGCTGCAGAGAGATCAGGGGATCAGTTCCTGTAATTGCCAATCCCCCCTGCACCAATCATCTTCACCATCCAAGATTCCACATCTGCTGCTGCCAGGGTCTCCCTGTGTGCCCCCCCCCCCCCTCTCCACAGCACTGCCAGTTTTACCCTTCTCACAGATTCTCCCCCCAGCTGCTACAGGCACATAGGGCAGAGGATCTTTACAGGATTGAGAGCAGGGGAAGGGGCCTGTATATATGTATTATTTATCAGTCTCTTGCATTTGTGAATGAACGCAATGAGTGATTGGTACTGAACAATTACTGTGTTCATTAACAAATGAAGCATAGTAAACTGTGGTTACTATGCTTCAGTTTGTGAATGAACAGGAGCCTCTGTACAGTTTTTAGAAGGTATTAAATCCTGTCTTTGATTGAAGTTCAGTGCTTCAGTGTTTTTCATGTGAGCCGTGTTCCTGCCTGATCCTGTGCATTGTTCCTGTGACCTGTTCCCAGTACCCTGCTCCCTGCATTCAGTACTCCTTATACTGCTTTGCTCTCTTTGTTTCCACCAGTCCTGCCCCTGCCCTGCTCATGAATGGTCCCTCCATTTTGTACATAGTTAGTCTTTTTGGGTTGCTGCATGTTTATTTTGTCAATAATTAAATAAGTTAACCATGCAATCACCTCAATCCAATTAAATAATTGCCCTGTGGGTAGCTGCCAACAATGATATGTGTCCCTACACCTAAAACCAAATAAATTCAAAGAAAAATTGTAGCGTTACCAAAATTAACATAAATGTGAAAATAAAGATAGAGCTATATATTTTATGGTGAAACAAACTTTACACAGTCATAACCCTTTGTGTATTGGCACCCCCTATTGGGGTGTATTACTATAATTTACCCAAATATGCAGTGATATTCATAAATAAAATGTAATAAAAAAAATACAATATCAAACAGGGATGATGTGACCCTCTTATGTGCACTATATAACATATATGTGTTAAAACAGTTTAGAAAAACAGTCCAAATAAAGGCTTTAACCACTTTCAGACCGGACCATTTTGCTGGCTTAAGACCAGACCACTTTTTGCGATTCGGCACTGCGTCGCTTTAACTGACAATTGCGCGGTCGTGCGATGTGGCTCCCAAACAAAATTGACGTCCTTTTTTCCCCACAAATAGAGCTTTCTTTTAGTGGTATTTGATCACCTCTGCAGTTTTTATTTTTTGCGCTATAAACAAAAAAAGAGCGACAATTTTGAAAAAAAAAACATATTATTTTTTGCTATAATAAATATCCCCCAAAAATATATAAAAAAACATTTTTTTCCCTCAGTTTAGGCTGATACGTATTCTTCTACATATTTTTGGTAAAAAAAATCACAATAAGCGATTATTGATTGGTTTGCGCAGAAGTTATAGCCTTTAGAATATAGGGGATAGTTTTATAGCATTTTTATTAATAATTTCTTTTTACTAGTAATGGCAGCAATTTTTATTGTGACTGCGAAATTATGGCGGACACATCGGACATTTTTGACACATTTTTGGGACCATTGTCATTTATACAGCAATCAGTGCTATTTAAATGCACTGATTCCTGTGTAAATGACACTGGCAGTGAAGGGGTTAACCACTAGGTGGCAGTGTAGGGGTTAGGTGTTCCTAGGGGCATGATACTAACTGTGGGGGGGGGGCGTGGCTGTGATTTAGTGAACACTAATCTCTGCTCCAATCACAGGGAGCAGAGATCAGTGTCACTGGTTGCTAGGCAGAACGGGGAGATGCTGTTTACTTCCGCATCTCCCTGTTCAGCCATCCCGTGAGACGATTGCGGGTATCCCCGCGGCGATCGAGTCCGCGGGACCCGCGACCGGACTCACGGGGGTCCCGACCGGCACGGCATTGGCACGGCGGCAATCTTAAAGCGGACGTACCTGTACGCCCTTTTGCCTGCCCGTGCTATTCTGCCGACGTACATCGTCGTGTGATGGTCGGGAAGTGGTTAAACGTGCATATCTTCACTTTTTGACTTCATGCATAATTATAGATAGCAGTCCAAAACTGTTCAATCTTCCTTTTTAGTGCAGGCAGATACCCTGTGACTCCTACACCAATATTCCTAGCAGCTCACTGTGACCTGGGAAAAGTATGTGTGCCACTCAGGCTCGATAGGGAGGGGGTATGTAGACAATGCATCTGCAGCTGCTGCTAGAGTGCTGACAAGGGATGGAGCCTGTCCTGGAAGTCACACATCTATGGTGTCCTGCTAGGATGAATGGAAAGGCACCCTCAGCCTGGACTCCAACCAGGCCACGCCCCCAACACGTTTCATTCTGCCCCCCAGAGCTTAATCATGGGGCATTCCTAGCAGCTCACCTCTATCCATAAACCTAAATATTCAAATGTCATAAGCACATTTGCCCTTTAATTTGGGACCAACATAAAAAATGGCTGCAGGTCTTAATGTAGAAAGACTCTCAAAGATGACAACTCAAACGGCCACAACTCTTCATTATTCCGCTCCTCTTAATTTGGATGTACGGTACTCAAAAGAACACAGAAGGATTCAATGTGCAACATGCATAAAAGCTCTAAATTTATTAAAAAGTAACTTAAAAAGCACTCATCCTAGGCGATCCAGGTGGAAGTGGAAGCAGGTACCTGTCGAAACCAGGTATCCCCCCACAAAAAATAAAATAAATTTAGTGCTGCAAAAAGAGGAGGTGTTCACTGGGGTCAAAGGTTTACCAACATCCTCAATATAATTTGTAAATTGACATAATACTACCTTGGGGCTTTAAAGGTAACCATAACATAGTATTCCAGTAAAAAGAATTTTGTATTTTTTTGGTAACAATCATAAACGTATGATAAAGTAAATTACGGCTTATTGGCTTATAGTGAAGGTAGAAGGTGACATTTATGCATAGTATTCATGTATTGATAATACACTGGCATTGCTTAGATTCTATTTCCACATAACACGGCCCCTTGATAACCTTGTAGATAAAGAAACACCCAATGCATTTCAGTTTTTCCTTTTTTCAGGGGTGTAACAAAAAAAGATACATACTATGTCTGCAACAAAATACAATCCATCATTATATATCAGTAAGTAGCAAGGCATGGTAACATACTGTATGCATAAATATTTTTCTGTCACTCACGTTTTTAACAAATGCCTTGTGCGAAGCATATGCACTCACCGGCCACTATATTAGGTACACCTGTTGCTTGGAAACACAAATTGCTAATCAGCCAATCACATGGCAGCAACTCAATGCATTTAGGCATCTAGACGTGGTGAAGACAACTTGCTGAAGTTCAAACCGAGCATCAGAATGGGGAAGAAAGGAGATCTAAGTGACTTTGAACGTGGCATGGTTGGTGCCAGACGGGCTGCTCTGAGTAATTCAAAATCTGCTGATCTACTGGGATATCCACCCAAAACCATCTCTAGGGTTTATACAGAGAATGGTCCGAAAAAGAGAAAATATCCAGTGAGCGGGAGTTGTGAGGATGAAAATGCCTTGTTGATGTCAGAGGTCATAGGAGAATTGGTAGACTGGTTTGAGATGATAGAAAGGCAACAGTAACTCAAATAACCACTCGTTACAACAAAAGTATGCAGAATACCATCTATGATGAACACAGAACATATTGAACCTTGAAGCAGAAGGTTTCAGCAGCAGAAGACCACACCAGATGCCACTCCTGTTAGCTAAGAACAGGAAACTGAGGCTACAATTCCCACAGGCTCACCATAATTGGACAATAGAAGATTGGAAAAACGTTGCCTGGTCTGATGAGTCTGGATTTCAGTTGGTAGAGTCAGAATTTGGCATAAACAACATGAAAGCATGGATCTATCCTGCCTTGTATCCACGGTTCAGCCTGGTGGTGGTGTAATGGTGTGGGGGATATTTTCTTGCCACACTTTGGGCCCCTAAGTGAGCATACCTATGTATTGTTGCTGACCATGTCCATCCCTTTATGACTACAGTGTACCATCTTCCGGCTACTTCCAGCAGGATAATGCACCATGTCACAAAACTCAAATCATCTCAAACTGGTTTCTCGAATGTGACAATGAGTTTGTTGTCCTCCAATGGCCTCCACAGTCACCCAGATCTCAATCTAATAAAGCACCTTTGGGATGTGGTGGAATGGGAGATTTGCATCATGGATTTGCAGCCGACAAATCTGCAGCAACTGTGTGATGCTATCATGTCAATATGGACCAAAATCTCTGAGGAATGTTTCCAACACCTTGTTGAATCTATGCCAACAAGAATTAAGGCAGTACTGAAGGCAAAAGTGGGTCCAACATGGTACTAGCAAGGTGTACCTAATAAAGTGGCCGGTTAGTATAATTCTGTAGTAGTAGTACTACTAGGGCTATATGTGCATTATACAAGGCATATCATTTTTACCAATAAAATGCTAAATACATTTTTCCTGGAATAATATGTTGTGGCTACCTTTAAAGTCCCAAGGGGGTATTATGTCCATATACATGAAAAACGAAGTGCCAAATGTGGCAGAGGAGGGGAGGCGGAGACAAACAAGTGGAACTTCATCTATAGGGTGAAGTTCCGCTTTAAGCAGCCATTCTGCAGCAGGAGGAGCCAGCAGGACTTGGAGAGTGGCACGTGTCATTGTTTCTCCCTAAATATAAAAGTGTTACTAAACCCAGTAATATGAAAATAGTTCCTCTGCACCCCCACAGTGCCCACAGTTTATAAATCTTCTTTTTACATTAAAATACTGCCATTGTATATCTTTTTGGCTGATCTGTATACCACGGTCAGTGATAAACTGCACGGTGTCTCCAGTGCTGAGTTTTCAGGTAGGAGGAGATTTCCACTACAGCCTGTATACACGCCCATGTATAATGTCAATATCACACGACCTAAGCAGTTCAACTGAAACAGGAAATGTTCTCTCCAGCAATAGAGACTAAACTGAGCATGTGCAGGATGGCTACCCTCACTGTATTATATGGCCTTGCCAAGATAGACAGTGCAGGGGGAAGGATCTGTCCATATAGGGGGTAATTTACTATAGCGCCGAAAAATGATCCTGCAGTCCCAGAAAATAGCGCCCAATTAAGGCCAGTTAAGACTTTAACTCTCAGAAACTATCTCAGTGCTATTGCCGGCAAAAATGCCTGTCAGATCACATATGCGGGAATAGTGGTCAAAGTTCTCACTGAAGGCTTATTTGCACGTTATTTGCCATAAAAAGTTTCTCGTGACCTGGGTCCTGCCCCAGGGGACATGTATCAATTGGAAAAAAATTTTTTAAAACGGCTGTTTTTTCAGAAGTAGTGATTTTAAAAATGCTTAAAGTGAAACAATAAAAAAAAGTGAAACAATAAAAATGAAAAGTTCCTTTAAATATCATGCCTGGGGGGTGTCCTTAGTATGCCTGTAAAGTAGTGCACCTTTCCCGTGTTTATCACTGTACTGCAGCAAAATGACATTTCTAAAGGAAAACCTTTTATTTAAAATTGCTCACGGCTGTAATGAATTGCTGGTTCCCGACAATATAGAGTTAAAATCAAAGAAAAAAACGGCGTAGGTCCCCCCCACTGGTCCATACCAGGTCCTTTGAGTCTGGTATGGATATTAAGGGGAACTCCACGCCAATTTTATTTTAAATGGCGTAGGGGTCCCCCCCGAAAATCCATACCAGACCCTTATCTGAGCACACAACCTGGCAGGCCACAGGAAAAGAGGGGGGGGGGGGGTGAGAGAGCACCCCCCCAACCGTACCAGACCACATGCCCTCAACATGGGGAGGGTGCTTTGGGGTCGCCCCCAAAACACCTTGTCCCCATGTTGATAGGAACAAGGGCCTCATCCCCACAACCCTTGCCCGGTGGTTGTGGGGGTCTGTGGGTGGGGGGCTTATCGGAATCTGGAAGCCCCCGTTAATAAGGGGGCCCCCAGATCCCGCCCCCCTATGTGAATAGGTATCGGGTACATTGTACCCCTACCCGTTCACCAAAATAAAAGAAGTGAAATGTGACAAAAAACAATAGCCGGTTTTTGACAATTCCTTTATTGTAAAATAACTCTTAGTGGTCTTCTCCCCCGAGCCATGTCTCCTGCCATCTTCTCCTGGTGCTGTCTCTCTTGCCGCCATCTTCTGTAGCCGTATTCTGTCACCGTCTCTCCCGCCACCGCCTACTTCTCCCACTGCTGTGTTCTTCCTTTGCGCTGTCTTCCTCCGTTGTGTTGTCCCGCGCTGTCTGGCGTCTCTTACACAGCTATAGGGCGTGACCATCCGTTGACGTCACGCGCAGAGCCTGTCCCTTTATTTTCTGGAAAAAAGGGGGCGGGCTTTCCGCGTGATGTCAACGGATGGTCACGCCCCATGACTGTGTAAGAGACGCCAGACAGGAGAGGCTCTTTACAGGTGCTATGCAGGCGCTAGTTTCTAGCGATGTAGCACCTGTAAAGTGCCTCAGTGTGAAAGGGGTCTCAGTATTGGGACGCCTGCCTTTAAACGCACATGAACTGTAATGGCATCCCAGTCTTAGTCTGTAGGGTTCAAAATTCATTTGACCCACCCTTTGCAGCTATAACAGCTTCAACTCTTCTGGGAAGGCTGTCCACAAGGTTTAGGAGTGTGTCTATAGGAATGTTTGACCATACTTTCAAGTGCATTTGTGAGGTCAGGCACTGATGTTGGATGAGAAGGCCTGGCTTAATCCCCATGGTGTTCTGTTGTGTTGAGGTCAGGACTCTGTCCAGGCCAGCCGAGTTCCATAAAGACATAGATGAGTGAGTTTGGGGTGGAGGAACTTGACTGGCTGCACGGTCCTGTCCTGACCTCAACCCGATAGAACGCCTTTTGTCTGAATTAGAGCAAAGACTGCGAGCCAGGCCTTCTCATCCAACATCAGTGCCCTGCCTCACAAATGCACTTCTGGAAGAATGCTCAAACATTCCCATAGACACACTAAACCTAGCCTTCCCAGAAGTTGTTCTAGCTGCAAAGGGTGGGCCAAATCAAATTTTAACCCTACGGACTAAGGCTGCTTTCACACTGGAGCGGTGGGGGCGCTGGCGGTAAAGCGGCGCTATATTTAGCGCCGCTTTACCGGCGTTTTAGCGGCGCATTGCGGCCGCTCGCGGGGGTGTTTTTACCCCCCGCGAGCGGCCGAAAAAGGGTCAATACCGCCCGCAAACCGCCGCTGCAGCTGCGTTTTGCGGGCGGGTTCGGCGCGCTCCCCCATTGTTTTCAATGGGACCGGGCGCTATAGGAGCGGTAAATATACCGCTCCTATAGCGAGCCAAAGATGCGGCTTGCAGGACATTTTTGAGCATCCTGCAAGCGCACCGCTTCAGTGTGAAAGCCCTCGGGCTTTCACACTGAAGGAACAGCAACAGCTGTTTCGGGTCGGTTTGCAGGCGCTATTCTTAGCGCAATAACGCCTGCAAACCGCCCCAGTGTGAAAGCAGCCTAAGACTGGGCTGCCATTAAAGTTCATGTGTGTGTAAAGGCAGGTGTCACAATACTTTTGACTAGATAGTGTATCTGGCAAGATTTACAATGGTGGTGGAACACATAAATACTACATTTAGACCAGCCTTTCTAAACCTTTTCAACACAGAGGAACCCTTAAAAAAGTTCTCCGGTCTCGGGGGAACCCCTTCTAAAAATTTGAAATCTACAACTCATAATACATTAGTGTGATGGTCAGTGGGAAGAATGGTCATTACACTTGTGGTCATTGGGAAGAATTACCTCCTTACAGATAGCTAAAAAGATCAATAGTGTGAATGGGAACTTATCTGAGAGGCAGAAATTGCCCAATGCTGAAGGAATCCCTAGCAACCTCTGGAGGAACCCTGGTTGAGAATCACTGATTTAGACATAGTTTTAGGACCCTGGAAATGAGACAACTTCTCTACATGAAGTGCCATGGTGGGGATTCAAACCCAGACACTCATGGATGCTAAGCAGAAGTCCTAACCTCTAAGCCACAGAGCTGCCACATATCAAAACCTATTACACATAAATACTGCATTTCTTTGGACATACAGGTGATGGAATTACATTACTCAAGAGTTATTCTTCTTGATTTATTCTGTGATATTTGCTGGTTCTTTGTGGGTCAGTGTAGAATAGTGATATTACCCTCAAATTTTGGGGAATTACATTTTGATTTCTGATGTTGGTACACATATCACATTTTTCGGGCTCAAATTATGATTATTTGTAAATAATAAAAAGCACAAAAAATCGTGACTAATTTTAAATTTGAATCAGCAATGGTATTGTTTGTGCTTTGTAAAGACACCTGTGTGAGTTTGGTTAAAGATTGTTGTGAGATGGAGAGTAACAAGTGAAAGTGACAGAGAAGAATATATTTTACCAAAACACATTTCACATTCTAGCATTCTTAAAAACAAAATATTTGAAGTAAAAGCAACATTGTTGCAAAGGAAAAACATTTTTACTGAAAGATACATTTTATCTCAACATTAAAAGTATTTATTTGTGAAATTGTTCCATTAGAATCGATGGCTAAGGCCTCATGCACACGAGACGCTGTTAAATGCGCGTTCAGAGGCAGTTGGACACTTTTTTCAACTGCACCTGAACGCATGCAATGTTATCCTATGTGTCCATGTACACAGTCTAGTTTTTTCCCGTTTTTATGCAGTTGCGTTTAACCTCATTTTTCCAGAAGCAAAAAAATGCGTTCAGACACTTTGCTTTTCTGCTTTTCAGACGCAAAACGCAGCTAAACACGGCTAAACGCAGCTAAACGCAGGCGCCTGCGTTTAGCCGCGTTTGCGTTTATAAGCCTTTTTAAAGGAACCCAATTTTTTGGAGCAGAAAACTCAGAAATATGATGGTAAACCATAAAAAATACTAGAAAAAATTGTTTAAAATGTCGTAATTAGTTTAGATAGTTCATAGAGCATATATACTCACTGATGCATACATGTTTGGGACATGCATACATGTTTGTGAAATATCCAACGGACATTCGCTGTGCCATCAACGGATGGGTCCAATATCGACGAGCTCTGATTCTGGACCTCTCATGCAAATTTGCGACAACATTGCTGCCGCATCAAGAGCAACATCAGGAGCATTTCCTGACATATATTCAATATGTGATCCATTTAAAAAAAAAAAACACAGAAAGAGAGGCAAGTGTACAACTGATCTCTCTGCTGCTGCTGCTCACTCTGATCAAATTGGCAGAAATAGTTAATACATGCTTTTTGAGCTTGGGCAGGGTCTATATGATGTTATCTTTACAAATGCTTATAGACGCAAACGCGGCTAAACGCGTCTAAACGCGGCATTAAAACACAGCAAAACGCGCGTTTTTAAACGCAGGTTTCTGCTTTTTAAAACACGCGTTCAGCAGAGTTTGCATCTGCGTCTCGTGTGCATGGGGCCTAAAACTTGCATTGGACTATAATAGCGCCAATTTTCACTTTCAAAAAATGCTCTTTAACACAGCGCTCATTTTTGTATTTACTATAGCGCTCTGTAAAAAAAGACACTGGAGCTAAAATGAGAGCTATTTGCAGGTCTGAGCATGCTCAGTTGTGTTGGCACCTAGTTCTACAAAAACGGGGAATTTATCTCTTCTCAGACTTTTAAAGATATTTCAGTGTAGAAATCACCTTTTCCACACAGTTTAAAAGCACATTATCTTTAGATAATATACCACATATTTCAGTACCATTTAGGCAATTATATCATGTTCCAAACATTATTTCCATGTGCAATTCTCCAGGTTTTAGTAGAGTAAGGGTTTGGGCGCTATTTGGTTTCAGGGAACTATAGTAAATTTGATTTTGGGAGTATTTTCTCACCAGCGCTATAGTGAATACCGTTTTAGCACTAATTACCGTGATTAGCGATAATTAGCGCCACGGCGCTATAGTAAATGACCCCCATAGTGTCAAAGAGCCTTTTTACACAATGCAGAGGATTAACCCCTTAAGTTCCACAATGAGTATAACAAGCATGCTATTCTGCATATACAGACAGATTTTACTGTTGTGGGTTTAGTAACCCTTTAATAGTTACTATGAAAATATTTTACTCATATTTAGAATTGGAAAAAATTTAGAACAGACAAATGTGAGAATCAATGTTTATTTGTTTATAAGGCGTAAAATCGCAGCATTTTGTCTAGATGGCAGGATAAGAACTTGCTACATATCTTTTTCCATTTCCATAGAATGAATTAGTCCACGTGTGAGTTTGGATTGGCACAGAATGACCATTAAATCGGACGATACACCTTCAAGACAAAGAAAAAGTTAAAAGTAATAAGATGCAAACAGACCTTGGATGAATAAAGGTTGGTATGACTATGCAAAGTTTATACTTGACCGCTAACACAAAGCGCACCATATGTGATGAGGTTAAAAAGTAGATCCTGCTGCAGTTGTTGTTTTTTTTTTTGTTTGTTTTAGATAGAATGGGAAAGGATTAGAACCCCTCTCAAGTTTTTACTTCTATCCCTATTCTATCTTTGGAGAGATTTTCCCTCATGTACATCCCCTGTGACAATGGTACTACTAGACAGGAAGTAAGGGAAAATCTCCAAAAGGGCCATAAAACAAAAATAAAAATCTGTCAGGGTTCTAGCCTTCCCATAATGTATTTTTTATTTTTTATTTCTGTCTGTTGCCTCTTCCCTCACTTTGGAAGCAAAGTAAAAATTTGGCAGATTCGAATACCTACTTACTCTTTTCCAACCCTCCAAAAATTGTTTGGACATACATTTTGGACCTGTGTCAACATACAAATCTATGGGATTGTAGAACCCCTTTGAAGCAGGTCAAGTGCAGGTCAAAGGAGGTCAACTGCAGATCAAACGCACCTGTCAGTCAATACTGATTGCAGAAGCATCTCCAATAAATGTTATACTGATGCCACTGACGCAAACACAAAGGGGGTTATTTACGAAAGACAAATCCACTTTGCACTACAAGTTCACTGCAAGGGCACTTGAAAGTGCACTTGGAAGTGCAGTCGCTTTAAATCTGAGGGGTAGATCTGAAATTAGTGGAGGCTCTGCTGATTTTATCATCCAATTATGTGCAAGCTAAAATGCTGTTTTTTATTTTTCTTGCATGTCCCCCTCGGATCTACAGTGACTGCACTTCCAAGTGCACTTTCAGTGCAATCTCAAGTGCACTGGTAGTGCTAAGTGGATTTGCTTTTAGTAAATAACCCCCAAAGCTTCTTGACACAGGCTTTTAAAGGTTAATAACCTACATTAAACATATCCTAGCTGCTGTTGTACTGTAGTAGCAAAGTGCATATCAGAAACACAAAATACTTACCGCTTGTTAGGACGAGTTACATAACACAATGTGTACATTGCTATATCAAACTCAGGACTGGATCCCATAAAGAAAGATCCTAGGGGCTTCAAATAGGTGGACCATTTGAACTGGAATGAAAACACATCAGGATAACTTGTCCACTAAAAAAAAAAATAAAAAAAAAAATAAAAGAAATAAACACAAATGTAACTTATTTTGTCAGTTTTACATAGAAACATGCATTCTAATGATTTTGCTTGTGCTCTAATTCCATAGTTTTCATAATTTTGCATAATCATTCAACAAATAGATCCATTTTACATAAATATATTTCCTAACAACTTCTTCTGACATATCTTCCTTTTTTCACGCATCGTTATTTATATTCATCTATGTTGAAATGTCCCCACATAGTGGATTTTCTGCTAACTACATGCCAAGTTAGTAACTGTCAGGCTTTGCAAGCAGCAGTAGGATGAGATCATGAGATGGAACTAACAGAAAATATAACAGCTATGATTCTTAAAATGTACATAACATCCAATATAGAGGAAGCTAATGACTCCGCAGGCATACGATGGTCTGAGTTTCCTGTTATATGGGGGGGTCTATTCTTTTTATACATTTTTTTGTATAACATAATATTCTGAGCTAGGAAAGGAAAAAAGTCAACTTTGTAAATAATATTCATTATCTTTATGGTTCTATAGTAATACCTAATACTTTTAAGAGTAATTAAAACCGGTCTTAAATTTTCTACTGTCGTCTGTTGAGAATCTTCCAATTTTTTCTTTGTGGCCAGGCAGAAACTATTGTATAGACACAAGGCTCAATTCACAAAAAAAATAAAAAAAATAAAAAGAATATAAATAAAAATGTTTATTTGAAGAAAAAAAAAGTGACAGCTATTTTCAGTAGAATAAATGAGAATTGAAATGTTATAGTTACAATATACTGTAAACTGATGACTGTGGGATAATGACCGCCATAGCACCGGGCAAAAAAGGATATGCACAACTGGGAGTAGTAAAATAAAAAAATAAAAAAACTTGTGCAATTATAATAAAATAATATATGTAATGAATAAAATGAATATCATTTAAAATGTTCATTATTTTGTTGCCCTATATTGGTCTAGCCAAACTCATATCTTCCTACAGTCCTAGTTTGTACAGAAATGTAGGTGTTATGGGGAGGAAGGAGCCTTGATCTACGGTTGTTTTTCATTTAAACCATAAAGCATTAATAGCTCCCCATTAATACAACCTTGAAATGTATTTGTGTACACAGGCCGATTTACTAAAGCAGTTGAAATTATTAACTTAATAAACTGTGTGAATGCTCAGTTCAATTATCCAATACTGTGAAAAGCAAATTTGTCTTTACTTTGAATGCCTTTCATGTGCAGAAGAAATAAGTAAATAAGAATTTGCTTTTCAGATAAATAGATAATTGAATTGAAAATTCACAATCACACAATTTATTGAGTAAAGATTCTCAACTCCTTTAGTAAATCAGCCTGATTGTGTTTGTGTATTTGAATGTTGATGTACTTTAACCATCGCTCTTGACATTAGTAGATAAGAACATTTGACAAAAAAAAAAAGACAAGTGTAGGGCAGTTACAATGTACAACATTTATTAACCGCTAGAAGATGGATTTTAGTTTACCTACTGTAGGTCACAAAGAAATAGCATTTACATTTTTTGCAGAAAACCTCATTAGGATTGCAACATCGCCCATTTAAAGTCTAACTCAAGCCAAACCGTTTTCTTTGCGCAACTTGAAAAAGAGTTCTTCATTTGCAAATTGTGTCCCCACTTGATAGGAAGTAATTGTAAATCTTTCCAATGGGGACACAGATTGCAAAAATCAGGTAGATATTACTGTAGGTGTTTTCCTTCCGCATGACAGCCATTCCCCTCATTTCTTGCTCAGCTGTCACAGGGACAGGAATTAGGTTGGAATCTCCCTAACAGAGTCACAAACAGCTATTAAGTATTTACTTTATTTTATTAAGTTTATCCAAAGCTTGATTATCTCATGTCAGTAATGCTGATTATAAAGTAACAACTCTGCTGTACTAGAAGAGATGGTTCTATTCATCTGTCACCAGTTAGTCAACTTACTGTTCCATCTTTGGTGTAGCTCAAGTAGTTAATTTTGTCAGCCTTCTCCAAAAGGTAGAGCTGTACCCAACTATGGAATCCAGAAATCTTTCTTTTATGGATTTCACCTGCAAAAAAAAACAACTCGGATAAACGTTCGTCTGATCTTCCTCATTGTTTCACAGCAAGTCAGAACCGAGGAAGGAAATAATGTATGAAAATTCTCGTACCACAAAGGTTTTTTTTGTGTTGTTTATTGCTTCTGATCATGTGCAGTCTTTTGTTTCTGATTTTTTTTCGTACGAAAATCATACAAAAACACTACACATGAAACAAAAATTGTTTGTACTGTTCCCATATGAGAACAATTTTAGAGTTTGTCCCTCTGGAAATTTTCATTCGGAATGTCGAAATTGGCTGTTGAAAGTTGTGTACACACTATCAGAAAATCGTACCACCTCTCCTCGGACAAAAATGTTTGCCTGATTTTCTTATAGTGTGTACACGCCTTAACTTTTATTTTATTCTACACAATCTTTGTTTTAAAAATAAATATTTAACACATGGCACACAATTCTCAGATTATTCATTTGTAAAGAGATAGCATAGCAGAAGTGTTTTTCTTTCAGGCACTATGTCTCTTATCAAACCCTTGAACATGGAGGAAAGGGAAGGGTAAAAGAGGGAGTCACTGCTCTAATTCCGTAATTTGCATATGTAAGTTTCAGTTTGAGCTGCTAAGCTCTGTCATATTTCCTTTTCTAACAAAAGAACGTGTAAAATTGTATTTAATAAAATGTCCTACTATAAAGCCTGTTCAGAAAGTCTTGGAAACTTCAGCTGGTGTGAGAACAAATCACGTTATTGGTGTATGACATTAACCACCTTAGACCCGCGCCATAGCCAAATGACGGCTACAGCGCGGATCTGATGTTCCGGGACGACGTCTATTGACGTCGTCCCGGCAATGAGCTGCCTGCGCGCCCCCTGAAGGGCGCGCGCGGCACGCTCTGTGATCAGCGAGTCTGTGAGACTCGCTGGATCACAGATCTGAGTAAGGGGTCGATCCCGACCCCTTACCATGTGATCAGCTGTCAGCCAATGACAGCTGATCATGTGAAAATAACCGAGCCGGTAATCGGCTTTTTTTCCTGCTCGCGCTGACAGCGCGAGGAGAAAAAAAAAAGCCGATCATCAGTCCCTCTCACTGCAATATGCCCAGGGTCCATGGTGCCCTCCTTTGAATAATAAAAGTGCCCACAGTGCCACCTGTCAGTGCCCACAGTGCCATCTGTCAGTGCCCACAGTGCCATATGTCAGTGCCCACAGTGCCATCTGTCAGTGCCCACAGTGCCAGTGCTGCACATCAGTGTCACCTACCAGTGCTCATCAGTGTCCCCTACCAGTGCTCATCAGTGCCACCTATCAGTGCCCATCAGTGCCATCTATCAGTGCCATCTATCAGTGCCCATCAGTGCCATCTATCAGTGCCATCCATCAGTGCCCATCAGTGCCATCTTTGCTGTGCCCATCAGTACCGACTTATCTGTCCCCACCAGTGCAGCCTATCAGTGCCCACCAGTGCAGCCTATCAGTGCCTACCAGTGCAGCTTATCAGTGCCCACCAGTGCAGCCTATCAGTGCCCACCAGTGCGCCTCATCAGCGCATATCAATGAAGCAGAAAAATTAACTGTTTGCAAAATTTTATAACAAACTATTAAACATGATTTTATTTATTTTTTTAAATTTTCCATCTTTTTTTATTTGTTTAGCAAAAAATAAAAACCCCAGCTGTGATTAAATACCACCAAAAGAAATCTCTATTTGTGGGGAAAAAATGGTAAAAATTTTATTTGGGTACATATATGGGTACAATGACCGCGCAATTGTCATTCAAAGTACGTCAGCGCCAAAAGCTGAAAATTGGTCTGGTCACGAGGGGGGTTTAAGTGCAAAGTAATCAGGTGGTTAAACAAAGGCAACAAAAGATGCAAGGGACACTGCAGATGCAAGGGGCCCATTCTAAGGGCCCTCTATGAGCTAAGCAGCAACTGATCTACCCACCACAGACCAGGTCAAGTGCTACCTCGTGCATACACTGCAAAGCTCTATAGCAGAGGGTATGCAAGGTATTGTTAGCACATTTTTTATGCACCGGGTGAGTTTTTGAGTGTGTTTTGCACGCCATCGGCTTTCAAAAAAAGGTATTGTTATTCAACAACTGTCTATCATATACCTGTACCTCCAGATAAATCTATATAATTAAACTTGAATGAGCCCCAAGCAAAAATGTTTAGAACTAGAATATTTGCCTTTTTTGGGAATGTTATGAATGCACGAGAAAACATGATTTAAAGTTAATATTCACATTTTCGTTTTATATTTTATTTATGAGACAATGACTTCCATCATTCAGTTCACCAAGAAGATACCATCCTTTAAAATAGGGAATATTTAGGGCACTGCTGTGTGGTGAGACAGAATGCTAACAAAGATCCCTTATGAGTCTACTAGTGATGAATACACTAAAATGGTGAGCTCTTTTGCCCCTTTTGTGGCCAGATCACAACATACAGGATTTAATGGAATCCATTGTGACTTTACAACCTGTAATGTAAATGGAGTATTTTTCTTACCATGGAAGACATGCTCAAAGCCTGAAGAGTCTAAGAAACCCTTTTTACGAGCGTATAGTCCAAACCACATTTCCTCTAAATCATGCGCAAAGCTTTCCATTGAGGTATAAAAACCTGTTAGGAAGGACAGATTTACATGTTAAAAACATTCTCATAAAATATAAGTTTGGAAGGTGCAAGAAGATGATGACAACATTTTATTAATCTAGCATTGACGCCACTCTAATAGTTTCACCCATTTTTTTTTTTTTTTTTCAAATAAACCCTCAGTTACCAAAGTAGGAAATGTCTGTGTTGCCCCTTAACAATAATCAGGAAGACCGTAATTTTCCATTGTTGGCTTGGAGGATACTGCAAAACGTAAAATACATTAAAATTATATAAGTGGAATTCTACCATGGAATTAAATGCTAATGAGCTTGTTATTATATAGGGTAAGCAACCCAATGTAACGTACAGGCATACCCCACTTTTAAGTACACAATGGGGTTTATTTACTAAAGCTGGAAAGTGCAAAATCAGACTCACTTCTGCATAAAAACCAATGAGCTTCTAGCCACAGCTTGTTCAATTAAGCTTTGGTAATAAAACCTGGAAGCTCATTGGTTTCTATACAGAAGTTAACCTGATTTAGCATTTTCCAGCTTTAGTAAATAAATCCCATTGTGTACTTAAAAGTGGGGTATGCCTGTATTAATTCCATACAGTACGTGGTACAATTATCTGTTTGAAATGTAGTGTGCTTTCCATTAGTTAAATAGCACTGAAAAAAAAAATTGTGTTTACGAACTTATATAGTCACCTAATCACCTATAATCACCCAATAACATATGCATACATAAAACTATAAAAGATCAATAACAAAAGTTTGTTGTTAAACGTACATAATAGCACTGAAAATATAAAATTGTCAAAAAATCTTGGGATTCTGTGGACAAAAAGATGATCTTAACCTCTCTGGCGGTATGATTATGTCTGGAATTTTGTACCAAAAGCAGTACAATTATTTTGCATGGAAATTTGGCGTTTTATATTGTAGGCATGCAATTCTTATGAATAACTTACTTAAATCTGTCCAAACCAGAGTCTAGTAGACATCCCGGGTATAATGAAACACAAAATCATAAATTATAAATATAATAAATAACTATAAAAATTATTCAATAATGTAATCAAATCAAAAACACTGAAATTTGCTCAGTTGCAGAATTGTCGCTGTCATTAAATTTAGTGTTTGATGATGAATTGTGATTCTAATTTATTTTCGCTGTTTTCTAGCTGTTCTAAAACCACTTTTGACATAAAGGGACACTTTTTGGTTGCTATGGACAATCTCCAGTTTCCAGGCAGAAAAAAATGTATTTATTATATAAAATGACATGCAGGGCACTGGGCAGACCACTAGGGACAAAGGGGATGTGTATTTTTTTTTATACAGTACTGTAATCTGTAAGATTACAGTACTGTATGTGTATTGTGTGTTTTAACTTTTTTGAATTTGGCGCCTATCTCCGCTCCCGTGCGTCGTAACGTCGTAGGGAATGAAGATCAAACGGCACTCGGCACTGTGTTAATCGAGCGAGGAGACCGCTCGCTCAAACAGCGAGAGGACATCGCAGGATCCAGGGGAAAAGGTAAGTAAGTCTCCCTGTATCCTGGCTCGGGGTTACCGCTTATGGTACTAAAGTTCCACCCCGAGCCAGACTCTGGATTACCCCCAGGGGGGTTAAAGAGCAATTCAATGAACTGGTAATGTTTTCAAGCAAATGGTTCTGGATATACTTGGGTAAAAAACTGAAGCCCTGAGCAGATAGACTGTGTGGGTTGATTTACTAAAACTGGAGAGAGCAAAATCTGGTGCAGCTCTGCATAGAAAAGCTTCCAGTTTTTTTTGTCAAAGCTTAACTGAACAAACTGAAGTTAGAAGATGATTGGCTACCATGCACAGCTGAGCTTTGGCACTCTCCCGTTTTAGTAAATCAACCCCTGTGTTCCTATTTGCAACTCAAAGCTAAATCTTTATTTTTTGTCTAGAGTGTATATTTAAAGAAATCAGTACTTTGACAATTCTGAGTAAAGTAACAAGTTCACTTTACAAGGTCAGCAGCATTAACGTAACATCTGCACATTTTATAGCCACCTCAATTCACTGCCAGAGCACAGCAAAGTCCATTGTAAGTTCCATCTTTGTTGAGTTTTGCACATTCTATATAGGCTCCCTTGCCCCTGCATGGGAGCGCACAGGCACAGAAGGCTACATTGTGGGGGAGGCAATGGAAGTGTCAAATGGTCAATGAATATGTTAATCTGCAACGACAAGTTAAAACTGCTGTCTCTTCAAACGTAAACAGCTTAAAATGTATCTCTAGACAAAAGAGATACACTCTTTTTACTACAAGTTAAAATGAAAAAAGTTTTGGATACACTCCAACTTTTTAATTTTGGATATAGTGGATACGGTTAGACCATTGTCAAGTTTGTATTTCTTTCTGTATCCCCATTTGGATAAGGGAAAATAGACAAATGTTTCAATTCTGTAACCTGGCACTAGAAAATCTCCCTCTAGCGTTTGCGATTTTATACGGTAATTGTATTTCTGCATTCCTAAAGATTTCCATTACCTCATTATAGGCCACAAAAATGGATGTCAAGATGATTTAATAAATAGTTTACATGTACCCACAGTTAGTGAACAACTAATGTATCACACCATCACCATTATTGGTGACTGTTACTATTCAGGTGTCTGCAATTAGTGCTGCAAGTCAGATTGACTTCTTGTTACATGGTTCGTAATCAGTTGTGGGAAAACTGGCATTATTTTCTCATTGCATTGTATAGTAATGAGAACATTGGCTGTGTAATAGACCTAAAGTGTATCTGTAGGCAAAACCATGTTCTTAGTTTGAATAGAGTAGTGAAGAGATGGATCCTCTTTCAAGTTTTTATTGCACCCTCTCTCCCCATTGGGGACATTAATCCCTCCTTTTGTACTGGTGAACTTGCTGATGAGAAAGAAAATAAAGGGAAATTCAAAACTTTAGAGTTGGCCCCTAGAATAAAAGGTGAGAGGAAATCTTTCAATGGGGATAGCCGTTCCAGGGACAACTGTCAAAGAAGAGAATTCCCTTTACTTCAGGAGATTTCCCCTATATTACACAGGCAGCGGAAACTAAACTGGCAAGGGTTTAATCCTTCCATACATAGGCAGCCCAGCTTATGTATTCTATTGACAGTGGTTACCATTATTCCAATGTACCTTTATCAAGTAAGAATTTGGATAGCTTGCTCATTACAGAAGTTTGGAATATGGCTTCCATGAAAGCAGTTTTCTCTTGGATCTCCTCACTGGTCACCAACTCCACTGTTCCTGTTTCCTTGTAGTAATTATCCAGCAGTGCAATAAGAAGGGTGAAAGTTGGGCGAGTGAACAGTTTGTTTTCATTCACATAGCTGAACAGCCTAAGATCATAATACAGAAATGAATTAATAGGAAAATAATTAGGAAAATCCTATACCGTTGGTACAAAATATATACACAGAATACGTATATACATCAAAGTAAGGGTTGGCAATAAATTGATTAGTGTTTTTAAATACAGCAGCAGTGTTTTTATGAAAAAAAACACCAGCAACCTGGAGCTTGTAAAATAATTTAAGATTTTGCAGACTATTGTCATAAATTCCATCCACTGTAAATTTCTGCCATTCATGAATATAACTTATGTGTGGGGCTTGTTCTGTTTCCTACAAGGATGCCACTACTCTGTGGGGTCATCTAACCATATAGTTAGAGTACCCTGTACTGTAAAATGACTCTGAGAGCTTGCACTGTGTGGAGGGCATAACATAAGGACCTATAGTAGCACATGTTCAGGGTTTACATACTATTGTGCACTAAAATGCAAGGTCCACTTATATTGTCCAGGCACCCTCATCTACAATGAGTAGGTGTAAATTGTACCTGTAAAGAAAACAGCCAGGGTTTATTTCTATCTCACCCCTATCTTCTTCCCTCAGTGTCTAGGAGATGACAACTCCTTGCAGCAAGATCCTGCAGAATACAGAGCAGCCGAATTCTTGATAAAAGACCATCTTGCAATGAACTGAAGTGTCTTTTCCTGAAATTTGACCTGCTCTGCATTCCCCGGGAATATTACCAGAACAGTGAAGCCTTGCCCAGTGGTAGACTCGGGTGAGGTACATTTCACACCTACTGTACTAATAGGTGATTTGAAAGGTAGAGGAGTCTGCACAAGTTGAGCATGTCTTGCATTTTACTGCAAGGCCCACTTTAAAGTAGAATTCCAGCAAAAACCTAACTAGTCCTAAAAATGTACCCCCGCCTCCTCCTAACACCCATAATGACTAACCTGTGTAAATTATATGTACTGTATATACTTTCCTATTTTCAGCCCACTCTGGTCACATGATCCAGCTCCCCTGTGCCAGCCATCAGTGGATGCAGGGGAGAGGAGGGTGTGCCAACAACGGTTAGGACATGGAAGCCAATGGGTAACATCATCCCTCTTGGCTTTACCAGACATTTTTGTCATTCTCCCCTGCAGCTGCAGCTGGCTGACACAAGGGATCACGGGACTGGTTCGAAGCAAACTGAAAATAGATAAATATACACATATTTTTTTTTCCACAGCTTAGTCAGCATAGGTGTTGAGGGTGGGTTTTTTAGGCTAATTAGGTTTAAGCTGGAATTCCACTTAAGTTCGTTTTAGTGAAACATGCAAGTATCATCAAATCCTTTCACTGTGGGACATAAATATTTCAGGTTTGAAAGATATTTGTGTATAGGGTCCCCAATCTGATCCATGGAAAACCATACTGGTAAAGTAGGCATAACTTGTCTATAGACGACACAACTAACATAGTTAAACCAGTGTGCTAGCTTATAACCTGTAAGTCTCCTCTTATAAAGTTAAACATTTTATTCCAGTGTGTCCTATTAAGTTTGTGTATAAAGAACAAAAAAATGCCTTACTGGACAAAGGTGTACACCCAATGTTATTGGATGACACATTCTTCAGAGGTGTACACCAGTGGCGGCCCGTCCATGTGTTTGGCCCCCTAATCCACATGCAGAGCGCTGGAAGCATGGATTTCAAATGGGGTTTTTCGTTAAGCACATGATTAGAAAAAAAGTGTGGGCTCGGGGGGCAGAGCAGTTCCTGAGACCCGATTGGCCAGGGAGTCTTAGGACTCCCGGCCAATTGGGTCTTAGTCAGGACTCACTTCCTGTTTGGCCTGAAGGAGAAGCAACGGCCCCGGAGCGAGGAGCTGCAGCCCTGATCAATGTCTGCCTGACATGCCTCCTTCCCAAGGTAAGGTGGTCTCTGATCGCCATCGCATTCCTGTCAGTCTCCCGCTCGGGGGGATCGCTGCATTCCTGTCCGTCTCCCACGTGGGGGATCACTGCATTCCCGTCCGTCTCCCGTAGGGGGATCGCTGCATTCCTGTCCGTCTCCCATAGGGGGGGTTGCCGTTGGTTTGCCGCCCACCCAAAATATTGAGAATCTGCCGCCACTGGTGTACACTACTCGACAGTGAAAGTGCCTTGAAAATAAAGCCATTGTGTGATGCTACCTTTTTCATTGCCCCACATGTACAAACAGTGTAATCATTTAAATATAAACATTTTTTTTTATCAATGTGTATTCATACAAAATATGTAAATGTGATAAACTTCATGAAGTGAGCTTGTACAGGGACCTTTTAATCTTTTAATCACAATGTATCCCCAAACGCAGTAACAACCGGTGATTGAATGAAAGAGAATTGCTTAATGTATAGCCAGCCTTATGCCGCGTACACATGATCGGACTTTCCGGCGGACCAGAGTCCGTCGAACAATTCGATCGTGTGTGGGCTCCAGCGGACTTTTTCTTCCCAAAAGTCGTAGAAATAAGACTGGCTTCAAAATTGTCCGCTGGGTTCGAGTCCGGTCATCTGTGTGCTAGTCCGACAGACTAAAACCGACGCTAGGGCAGCTATTGGCTACTGGCTATGAACTTTCTTATACTATCACTATCACGTTCAAATCCGGCGGACTTTTGGAGTGATTGTATGTGGCCAAGTCCGTTCGCTTGAAAGTCCAGTGGACCTCAGCTGCAAAGTCCGTTGGATTGTCCGCCGGACTAAGTCAAAGTCCGATCGCGTGTACGCGGCATTAGTCTAACGCGCCTCAGAAAGCTGCTACATATTCTTTGCGGCAATTGTGCTCTTCCAGGAAAACCTTCCTGCATTAAACCAGGTGGCACTGTCATGAACTTAGCTATTGGACAGTCCTATGGAAAGAGCTGAGCAAGGAGATGTGATCATGTGCTGTCATAATTTTCAAACTGAAACAATCTTATAAAATTATCTTTGCTGTCTAGATCTTTCAAATATAAACTCTTTATAGGCACACAGCAGTAACTCTTTGATGTGTTGGAGTTGATTTACTAAAGGCAAAAATGCAAAAAGGCTGTTCACTTTGTGAGGGAGGATGCACTTAGCAGGTTTGCCTTAGAGCTTAATAACACCTTACCGCCCGACCTATAGCAGAATGATGGCCGGGTTGTGACTTTACAATCCTAAGTGAACGTCATATGAAGTCGTCTTAAAAAGCACCACTGGGGCGGCCCCGCGGGGTCATGCAGGAGCGCGATCTGTAACCGGCTATGTCCATCAGACACAGCCAATGACTGATCATTGACCCAGATCTCATCCAGTACTATGTGACTGCTGCGACCAACCGCAGCAGGTCTCGTGACAGTTGTACACAATGGATGGCTTCCTTTCATGCCATCCATTTTGTACAATTGTGTATTTGTTCTGTCCTGGCATTATAGGGTCCCATGAAATGAATCAATTTTCAGACATATACCATAGTTTGTGGACTCTATAACTTTCCTACAGACTAAATAATATACACTAATTTGAGTTATTTTTACCAAAGAAATGTAGCAGAATTCATTTTGGGTATGAAGAACAATTACCGGTATTTATTTGCAACATTTTATAAGAAACAAAGAAAATGCATTTTTTTTTTACGTTTATTTATAAAAAAGAATAAAAAAAAAACAGAGGTGATAAAATACCACCAAATTAAAGCTCTAGCTGTGTGAACAAAATGAAAAAAAATTTGTTTGGGTATAGTGTTGCATGGCCACGCAATTGTCATTCAAAATGTGACAGTGCTGAAAGCTGAAAATTGGCCTGGGCAGGAAAGGGGTGAAAGTGCCCTGTATTGAAGTGGTTAACCACTTTAGCCCTGGAAGGATTTACCCCCTTCCTGACCAGAGCGTTTTTTGCGATTCGGGACTGCGTCATTTTAAATGACAATTGCGCAGTCGTGCAACGTGGCTCCCAAACAAAATTGACGTCCTTTTTTTCCCACAAATAGAGCTTTCTTTTGGTGGTATTTGATCACCTCTGCGGTTTTTATTTTTTGCGCTATAAACAAAAAAAGAGCGACAATTTTGAAAAAAACACATTATTTTTTACTTTTTGCTATAATAAATATCCACCCAAATGCATTATTTTACATTTTTCCACATTAATTCTCATTTGCCATGTAGTTGCCCACCCCATTAATTTGTTCAGATCTTCTTGCAAGGTTTTCACATCTTGCGTAGAAGTTATTGCCCTGCTTAGCTTAATATTGTCCGCAAATACAGAGATTGAACTGTTTACCCCATCCTCCAGGTCATTTATGAACAAATTAAATAGGATTGGTCCCAGCACAGAACCCTGGGGGACCCCACTACCCACCCCTGACCATTTTGAGTACTCCCCATTTATCACATCACCCTCTGAACTCGCCCTTGTAGCCAGTTTTCAATCCATGTAGTCACCCTATGGTCCATGCCAATGGATTTTACTTTGTACAGTAAACATTTATGGGGAACTGTGTCAAATGCTTTTGCAAAATCCAGATACACCACGTCTACGGGCCACCCTTTATCTAGATGGCAGATCACCTCCTCGTAGAAGGTTAATAGATTGGTTTGGCAAAAACGATTCCTCTTGGATTCATGCTGATTACTGCTAATGATACTGTTTTCATTACTAAAATCTTGTATATAGTCCCTTATCTTCCCCTCCAAGAGCTTACATACTATTGATGTTAGGCTAACTGGTCTGTAATTCCCGGGGATGTATTTTGGACCTTTTTTAAATATTGGAGCTACATTGGCTTTTCTCCAATCAGCTGGTACCATTCCAGTCAGTAGACTGTCAGTGAAAATTAGGAACAATGGTCTGGCAATTACTTGACTGAATTCCCTAAGGACCCTCGGGTGCAAGCCATCTGGTCCTCCTGATGACTTATTAATGTTAAGTTTTCCAAGTCTATTTCTAATTCTGTCCTCTGTTAGCTACGAAGGTTCTTCCTGTGATGTGTTATGAGGATAAACACTGCAGTTTTGGTTACTAAAGCCCCCCCCCCCCCCCGATTCCCTCGTGAAGACTGAGAAGAAGAATAAATTCAATACCTTCACCATCTCCCCATACTTTGTAACCAGAATTCCTTCCTCGTTCTTTATGGGGCCAATATGGTCTGTCATTCCCTTTTTACTGTTTATATACCTAATACATTTTACCTTTAGGTAAAAGTGGTGTAACTAGGTTTACAACCACTTTAAATGTGGTCAAGTTTCACTTTGCAAACTATACCTAGTTACATGCAAGGAAAAAACAAAACAAACAAAGTTTGCACAGAATTGGATGATGAGAGTCAGCAAAGCTTCTTCACCTCTTTCACTCAGCTCTGGGAAAATTCCCTTCCAAAATTATGTCTATTTGCCTTTAGTAAATGAACCCCCTTGTGAGATAAGATTGTTATAGATGTGGTCCTCTCAAGTATGATTCTCAGTATTAGATACTTAGAAGTTGATTTACTAAAACAGTAGAGTGTAAACTCTGGTGCAGCTGTCCATGGTAGCCAGGCATGTCTCTTCTACAACCCTGAAGAATGTTAATGAACATAGAATAATTAATAAAATAGTTAAGAAACACAAAGCCTGTCAACTTACTTTTGGCTGGCAAAGTCAGTTCCTGAGCTCATTTGAGAACTGTTGGCTTTGTGTTGTAGATTCAGAATAATGTCATCAGTGTCAGCTTTATTGATATCAGCTACATATAGCTCTTCAGCCAGACTCTGAATCTCATCATTGGTGACAACAAACTGTGATTTCAAGTGAGCTTTTACTGCTATTCAAATGTAAAACAAAAATGTTATTTCACACAATTCAAACTTATCACAATATGTCATGGTCACAAATCTAAGCAAATACGTATACGTTTGTCCTATGTCAAGACTATAAACCAACAAGATGTGAATCAAAATGTAGTCAATACACCCAACAGGCTGGTCCCAGATTCCTTTTTAGGGCTGTGTGGAAGGCCAATGGATATCAATATTTTTTCAGGCTGCCTCTAGTTTTCAGCACTGTGTGTAAACTTAAAGCCTAGGTTTCAGAAAAACAAAACCCTTGGTACACAATACTCAACATAGGTCCGTTGCGTGGAGGAAACTGTTATATTTGATATGAAATTCTCTTTAAAACAGATCTATTTGTATATGTGTAGCACCCTCTACATAGGTAGGTGCTAGATAATTTTTTTTGTCAATATAAGCAAATTTAAAGCAGTTTTATAGTGTCTTTTTTACTTTTACCTACAGGTAAGCCTATAATAAGGCTTACCTGTAGGTAAAAAAAATATCTCCTAAACCTGTATAGTTTAGGAGATATTGCCCTCACAATGAGCCGCTGACTCCAGTGGCGCATGCGCACAGGGGATTCTCGGCTGATAGCCCGGCAGACACCAGACCCCGCCAGAAAGGAAATCTCCCGCGCACATGTGCGGGAGTGACGCTATCATGGCTCTGGCCACTCACAGTGCCGGAGCCGCGATGCCCGGAAGACGCGCCGAGGAAACATGTCAGCTCCCTCGGTGTGGATCGGGCGAGATGTCGGGGCCTCGTTCTAAGGTAAGTATTTCATAATGAGATAGTATGCGGTGCAAACTAGCTCATTATGCCTTTTCCCTTGCAGGTCTGAAAAAAAAAAAGTCAGCGGGTATACAACCGCTTTAAGTTTGTTTTTGGTTTGTGTGGGCTGGGAGTGGCTCAGAGTTAGCAGCTGTTGATTCACGGGCAGCATCACTAAGACCACCTTCTTCTTTCTAGAGCCTTACCTAGAAGGTACTAGACAGAGAGAAAGAGAGGAGGGGTGGAGCACCCAGGGGTGTGTTAAGGAGCCCTAAACAATCCCCAACCTGGATTGGCAGGGGGCAGGCCTCCTTAAATATCCAGAGTCAGCCCAGCTGCTCCCCAGGTTGTCAGGTGGAAGAACTGAAGATGGAGTACTAGGCTGTCGGGGGCTTTAAGGAAGCTCCCCAGTCTTAGGGGGGTGACCTTGGGCCTGGGCTCAGGTGCAGGACAGAGCCTTCAGGAAAGTGTGAAGGTTACATAGTTAGTAAGGTTGAATAAAGGCACCAGTCCATCCAGTTCAACCTGAGTGAGTGTGGGTGCATGTCTACAATTGTCCCTATCCCTGTACATTGTGTCTCATTAAGATGCTCATCTATTATTATTATTTATTTAACGTACCCATATAGCGCCGTCAATTTATGCAGCGCTCCACACATACATTGCACACTCACATCAGTCCCTACCCTCAGGGAGCCCACAATCCAAAGTCCCCAACTCACATTCATATACTAGGGCCAATTTATTTTGGACAGAAGCCAATTAACCTACCAGCATGTCTTTGGAGTGTGGGAGGAAAACAGAGAACCCGGAGGAAACCCACGCAGGCACAGGGAGAACATGCAAACTCCAGGCAGTGTCATGTTTGGGATTCGAACCAGCAACCCTTTTTACTGCTAGGCGAAAGTGCTACCTACTATACCACTGTACTGCCCATTAGGTTCTGGACAGGAAGCACAGGAGGAGCAAGAGAGGACAGCAGGAGCTAGTACTGCCAGGTAAGTCTCCAGGAGGGAACCACCAGTTGCAGCCAGGAGGGCTGGTGAGTGACATGTGCAATCAGGAGGACTGGGGAGGCACGCCTGAGATGACTGGGAGCATACAGTCAGGGATGCGTGCAGAGCCAGTAGTGAAGACTGCAATGTCATGGGCAGTGAAGTTGGTCAGCTTCAGCCAGGAGGGTTGGCAGGGCCTGAAGAGGGCTGACTGGGAGCAGTAGTCCACCAGTAGGACAGATAGCACTAAAGACTTTTCATTTCTTGCTACACCATAGGGGCCCGCTGTCCCTGCCTGCAAAAGGCAATTGCTAAGGCCTGGCTGAGCCAGTGTCGGGCCTAAACATGTGCTAGCTGCTCCTGGGAGAAAAACAGTTGTGCAGGAGGAAGGAAGAGGAATAGTCTGCAAGCAAGGTAGGTGCTGGAGGAGATTGGAGTAGTAACTTGTACAGATGAAGTGTACATAGTTGTCCCAATTGATTGATATACAATCTACCAATTGATTGACATACAATCCGCCAATTGACTGATATACAATACACCGGGCATCCAATATTTCCCTTACCCCATCCAAGTTAAATTCCCTAATAAAATAACAAAAACAAGCACATGGACTGTTCATTGTCTCAAAGTGACTGGGAAGTGAATGCCGGGCTGGGCAGGGTGACAGGTGGGCCACATCACTTAGCAGCCCCTACGGGGGTACCGCTACATATGTAACTTGAGCCAGCCTAACACTAAAGATGTATACATGAAAAAAGTACAATACATACAAGGGGTAAGTGTACACAATTGGAGCTTGGTACCCTGTACAAAGTTCTACAAGGTGTGCAACAAATGGGAACGGGACATTCAGAATTTTCTCACTTCAAAGAACAAAAAAGTTAGCAGGCCTATGTAGAAAATGTTTAACTCCTATGAGTTGAATTGATTTCGAAACAAGAAAGTCTGAGGGCAATGCTTAATTGTATGTCTATACACCATGCTACAAAACATTTTACATTGCTTTAGTACTCATGTTTGTAAAGTTTTAGGGATATACATTCAAAAAAGACTTTAGTAAATACTTCTATAGTGCATGAACGATCTTTTTTAAAAGCCTCAGATATTTTAAAAGCAGTCCTTATTGTCCCTGATGACAGAAGTGGCAAGGATGGCTAAAGCTCAATTTTGGGACCCCAGATAAAAACATTTTTAGAAACTGCAATATGCATGTGGCGTTTTTTATTTAATAAACGTGATTTGAACAGCTTGCATTTTCTCTTTAAGGCCTGATTCACACCTATGCATTTTTAGTGCTTTTTGCATTTGGCAGATTTGCACTACAGAATGTGTTCATAGGAAACCATGTTAAATGAACTGTAATACAAATCTGCAAAATGCAAAAAGCACTAAAAATGCATAGGTGTGAATCAGGCCTTAATGAAGCCCTGTGATGCAGTGCAACCACTTGATAAATTCTTGGGTGATGGCCAGGTTATTACTGCTTACTATGGAGTGACCACTATTGATAGACATATCAAAACTGCAACTACTGAGAAGTCACCAGGTCTACAATGTTTTTTTTTGGTAGCATAAATATGAACTTCATATTTCATATGTATAAATGTGCTTACAATCTTTAATAAGCAGACAGAGTTCTATGCTCTTCTTAAATTTTTATCAGACTAATTTTAACTATTTTGCGTTTTTTACAGAGCTTGTTCTCGCTTCTTAAAAAAACATAATCCCTACCCGATGAAACCAATATGTTGGATGGACCCTATATTAAATATTTATTTGTAAAATAAATACTTTATAGAGGCATAACTCAGTTAGATTATTTATTTTACATTGCAATTGACCTGTTCTTTCCAACAAAAGAAACTGGACTTCAGGTTTTAAGAAGGCTTGCAATTAGAGAAAATTTGAGAAAAAAAACATTTTTGTAATTCATTTTTGTAATTTTGTAATTTTTGTAATTAGAGAAAAAAAAATCTATTTTTTTATTCAAAAAATCGGGGTACCATTGGCTGCAGCCGCTGATTGATAAAAGTTCTCCAGTATGTCCCTTTGACAGAAGAGCATCAATAGATAGACTTCTGTCTAGCAGGGATGGCCACTCACTTATAAAACTTCAGCCTGCCCCTGCTAAACCAACCAAATTGTGTTTCAATGGTTTTTAGTAAATGTTTTAGTAAAACAGTAAAGAGCAGTTGGTAGAGCAGCAAACAATCCTTGCTTACTCCAATTATAACAAATGAACAAATACACATATAAACATATGTGGGGATGAGCGCCGACTGACAAGAACCAGACACAAAGGTCAGGGCTGTCATGCGGTCTTCCCATTATTCCCAAAACTATACCCAGGGGTGTCCAAATTCATCATAGTGGAGGGAGGCGAAAAAGAAACAAACGAACCAACCAAATTTTGATCAGTGTATGGCCAGCTTAAAGTGGTTCAAAATCCTATCTATTTGCAACGTATCTGAACAGACAATAATTACATTTAAAAGCATTTAAGAGCAAGACATCGATTTACAAAACCTAATAATTTCAGGAAAACTATGTGTCGTACAAAATATGTAGCATTTCCTAAAATCCTATGGGTACAAAATAAACATTTTCAGTATTCTATACTTTAAAAAAAAAAAAAACAAGCTATAGCAGAAATAGCAGTATGTAAGAAGTCTCACTTGGTTGTGGTAATGTGGTTCCATAGATCACAGAGGGGAAGATGCAGAGGAGAACAAATGTGTCCTTCATCGTGGATGTGTCACAACCAGATCCCTAACTGGGATTAGTAACTGCATGTCCTTTATAGAGAGTATCAGTGACGTCATGGGGTGGAACATACACAGACCATCCCTTTATGTCTCATAGTCTTACTCAGATCGAGTATAATGAGCAAACTTCATCTTCTTATTTTGTTATTAATGCTGATTTTTCTGATGCCTACAGTAAATAATATTTTTTCTCAAAATAAGAAAAAAGAATTAATTGATTTCAATGTGATTGATGCCAGAACATACAGCCAGGCCTATACTTCTGGCACTGCGACAGGACAAATGCAGCTTTCATACACACAAGCCACAAACCGTCCACCCCTCCTCTCCCCTTCACAGAATGCCTTATATCCTGTGAATAATCCAATGCGAGAGGACAAACGAAAGTGGAGCTTAGGTGTTTAAAGCATAACTGAATGCAAAACTTTTTTTTTTTTTTTTTTTTGCACACTAGCACACTAGAAGATTTTTGAATGACCGTTCATACGAATATTTGTATCATAATACATACAAAAATTCTCAGTGCATTCAACAGCTTGTTGAAAATACCTTCAAATTTTTTTTTCTTTTTAACATTCAATTTTGGATTGAATAAACTTTACCAAACAATAGCCACATACACTGTTAGAAATTTGTTTGTTCAAGAAAAAATTTCCATCTTGCTCCTTCAAACGTTCTCGTCACTGCAACTGAAATTGAATATCGATTTCACCCCGCTAATGATTGAGAATTTGAACGAATGGTCTTAAAACAAGAAATTTCGAACAAAATTCTACTAGTGTATAACCAGCTTTCGTTTTAGACATATTGGAGAGGGATTTGAACACCTGTCTCATTTTTATTGCTGTCTGTGTCCCCCATTATTGAGATTCAGCCTCTCTATTTGTCCTGCTTACTGCTATCACTGAAAATGAAAATGGTCACCAGAACAGGAATAGAGAGGAAATCGTCCAATGGGGACACTAGTCCTGGTGACCCTGGTGACACCCTGGGTTCCCCAATTTAGAGGGATTTCCTCTAACTTCTAGTTGTGGCTATGGAACAAGAAGTGAGGGGAAATCTCCCCAATGGGACACAGATAGCAAAAAAATGACAGGGGTTATAACCCTTTGTTATTTTATCCAAAATTAAAAAAAAGGTTTTGCCTTAAGTTTTAGATTAAATAGCTGCCAGAAGTATAACATTGGTACTTTTAGGCATTGATTAAATTAGGATTTTTACAGTACACAGGAGTGATGCAGGCCTAGGATAAACATCATTAGAGGTAACTTCTTTGTACATAGCAGTAGTAAAAAAAAAAAACGTTTTTCCTGAAGTTCGAAAACATAAATTAACTTGAATTACTCTATCTAGCATCATCTACATTATTTTTTATCTTTTGTCAGTGGACACTGGACAGGTCATCCTAAAGTAAGCAGTCTGACTAGCTGAAGGCCATCAGTACAACATTTGGTTGAAATTTACTCTGCAAGTAGTGAGGGCAGAGGATCAACCTAGCAGCAAAGCAACTATCATTTTCAGGTGTTTGTGATGGCAGCACAGGTTTTTGTAAAGACAGACTATTTTGAGGCCAGCTCCTCACCTAGACCTTACGGTAATGCATTTTGAATGGCACCCCTATGCACTAAGCAAATGCACCTTCAATGTAGGTTTATTGCAATACCCCACTACATACGGTATAGTATTACCATGCATTTTGGTGTACTGCATCTGAAAAAATAGCAAACATCTGTTTTTCACTGCATTTGCTGCAATAACTCAACGCATGGAATAACACGTTCAATAACACACCGCGGCGCAGCACGAACATCTAGTTAGGAACTACAATCTCAAATCATTGAAATCCATTAAGCATGAACTCTACTCAGACATATAAATAATTTACTACATGCTATATGTAGCACTGACCCCGAAGGAGCTGCTGGTTTTATTTGGGCTTACTGTAAACTCACCTGTTGTAGCTCCATCTTGGGGATCCCGTGGAAAATGGCCCAAAGAGAAGGTTGAAACTGACACTGAATTCTCTTTTAGGTTATTTTTTCAGAAAATAGAACACAGTCTCTTGATAAAGGGTAGAGGGTTAGGGGTGAGTTCAGGTACTTAAACTGCGGGTTGAAGGTATCAAACGAATCCAGAGAAATTGACTGTTTCACTAACTGGATTCATGCAGTCCCCCGGATAGGTCTCTCTCACTAGGCCCAGCAGCCAGTAGGATGCTCGGGAAAGTCTCTGCCACAGACTTGTAAGTTACACTTTAGTGTCACTGATGAATTGGATACATTTTAAAGAACTATCATACGGCACCAGTCTCCCTCAGCTGATCCGGCGATACCATATGAGTGTTGATCCAGGTCGCGTCCTTCAACCAAGCCTTTCAGGCTCCTTCAGAAAAGCCAGCCCTGCGCACGGCCTTCTCCTGAAAGGGTCCGCCCCTGGGGTTCCTCAGCTGCTGGGCCTCTCCCCTCAGATGAGAATGCACCGGACCCTCCTTGGATCAGTAGGCTCCGAAAGTCACTAGGACCTACCCCTGCAGTTGCGTCGCCTCGGGCCATCCAGCCCCGAGACACAGGATGCATGGCTCTGCACCCCAGGCTAGGAGGGCCATGAGGCTGGGTCAGGAGGACAACCAGAACCACGCAGACAGGAAATACTTTTTTTAGTCACATGGTGTCGGTACCTTAAATACCCCCCAGAATGCACAGCGGGAGAACACTCCCCCTGGGCTGGTTCCGAGAAGTAAGTGGCATTTAATGCATCCAGCTAGACTGCTTTCTACTCTTGCTGGCGGTGACAGCGACACCTGCGGTCAAGGAGAACCCAGTGCAACCCAGCTGGACTGGTACTGAAACCAGAAATTTTGTAAAATTATCCTGAAGCCCAACTGTGGCTTCAGGCAACTTAATTTTCAAAAATAATAGTGCCTGCTCATCAGGAGCCAGCGCTACATATATTTTTAATATTGCTATCTCATGCATTCAAGATCTTGGTTCAGAGACACAGTGTTTCCCACCGCTGGTCGACTTGAACTTCCACCTGCAGCTGTCTTTACTCCCAGGAGGCACCCCGCTGAATGTTATGGATTCATTGATATACCTGTTTTAGTTCCATCTTGTAATTGTTTTTAACCCTTCCTTATCATTAAAGTGTTTTATTACTGCACTTAGAAGCGCCTTTTTCTCTGCTCGTTTTTTCCTATAGAGTGTTCTTCCCTCTTCTGAAGTGCTGCTGTGGTGCATTAATCACATTTCAAGAGCCAGTCATGTACTGTTTGTTAAAGTCTCCATGTTATCCATAGCGCCCTATTCTCCACCCTCCTTACTTTGCAAAGGGAATCTTCACTGAGGTTTAGTAAATAAGGTAAAGACACATTAACTTTAATTATTCAATTATGTGCAAGAGAAAACCATTTTCCATTTGCCATACACTTGATTAGGTACATATAGAGAACACAGGAAGATTCACATTCCCAAGTGAACTGCATATTCTTTTTTTTGTTCACTTCTTATGCAACGCGAGGAAGAACCCCTCAGACTAAATATTTTCCATGGCCCACTAAAAAGAAAAATGCATGATTCTTGCATTTTTGTGTATTTTTTATTTAATTCAGTTGGTTTGCTTAATTAACATGCAGAAATGCATGCACGTGCTAGACTCCCATTATTAAAAAATATGCTAAATGAAGTCAAAATGTGTGAACTAACCACAGTAATTGTGAAAGAAATATTGAATTCTGTATAAAACTGTACCCCATTTTGTATGCTTTGCACACGGCACTCATATTCTGCACACAGCACCAATATTGTTTTGCACACAATCACCCTATTCTATTACCTATTCTCATTCTTTAGAGCAGTGGTCTTGAATTAAAATTTATGGAGGTCCAGTCAGCAAAATGTCCTTCCAACAGAGGTCCGAATCTCATCTTCAGCGAACCTTTCACATCGTAGTCCCCTTTACATCACAGTCACCTCTTTAAATCAGTACCACAGTGTCCTTAGTTCCCCCTCACATCACTGTCCCCCTTTACTTTAGCGTGCCCTTTACATCACAGTGCCTCTTTACACAACACAGCGTCCCTTAACGTAACACAGTGCCCCTAACACAACGCAGAGCCCCCTTTAATTCAAGCCTCGCCCGCACAGTTCTACGATACCTTTGGCAGGGCAGAGGCACTAATCATCCTCCAGCCCGGCCACCAATGTCATCCTCACAGCAGACGGGGATGGGAGGAGCTGCAGATCGGGACTGATGGTAGAGAGCTGCAAAAGTTATTTTGATTATAGTGATTACCCAGCTTGTCAATATGAAAAGACTCCTGCTTTCTGTCCCCATATGTAGCACAAGGACAGAGAGTGGGAGACTTTTCATATTAACAAGCTGGGTAATTACCTGCTTGTTAACATAATCACTTGGGCATCTCCTGACAATCAGTCCCGATCTGCAGCTCCTTCCACCCCCCCTGCTGCTGTAAGGATGACATTGGTGGCTGGGCTGGAGGCCCATGAGAGGACACCCTCCCATGGCAGTGGCACAGCCGCGTTCCAGGTAGGACCATTTCTGGATTGCGGTCCGCCATTTAGTGACCGCTGCTTACTTTGAGTGGCAGCACCCTCATTGATTGGTAGTTAGTATTCAATACATTGCAATACATTGGATATCACACAACAGGGAGGTGGGACACAGTAGGTGATTCCTGAGTGCAGTATGTGTCCCCTGTATTTGTTTAAAACAAGTTTTCGCATGGAGGATATTTTTGACTCATATTTTGCTTCTCTTGTATGTGTTTTGTAATGCTGGGTTAAGTGATAATGCTGGGTTAAGTGAATGTACTTTGGCTTGGGTTCTATACACTTTAGTCAAGATTTTGTAGCCCATTTCTTGATTGCAGTTACTGTTTGATGCTGAGCAAAGTAAAAGGTTCTCTTTACTTGTTATTTAGTAAATGGCAAACCCAGATAACCCTCCCTTCTCCCCAAGCAGTCTGGCACATTATCCCCTTTTGGATCATAGGAAAGCATACATTGTGAATGTGTCGGAGTAAGGCCTCGAGTTTCTTCAATATTTAGGTCTAGAGGTAGTTTGGGTGTAAAAAGTTTAAGCGTCTCAATATTCTCTAAAACCCTAAATTTACTAGCTTAGAATCTGCAGCCATTTTTTTTATGGACATGGCCAACCCATGGCGCCTGCAGCGTTCCCAGCCATCTTGCAATTATAAGGAGCTACGTACATATAGATATGAGCTATGTGTGTATAAATATAAAGGACATGTTCAGTGAGAGAAATATGAAGACTGCCATTGCTGGTGTTTTTCTGAAAATTATAGTTGTCTGGCTAACTTAGAGATTATTGAAGTCATTGAATAAGCCAGCAAGGCCATAGGCTTCATCAGTAGAAGTTAACGGCAACAGTATACATACTTTTTGCCACATCCCAACGTCTCCATAGTTGTGTCTCCTCTTTTGTTTGCCTGTGACAATATTGAAGCTGTGACATCATCTGAATGTTCTATTCTTGTTTTCAGTCTGCCCTGATCTTTGTTTTAAACTATGATTTTGCTTTAAGACTGATACTCCATCTTATCCTATCTGCACTCAACTGTTCCCAGCCCAGTGATCTTGGGGGCCGTGTTATAGGAGTTGTCCTGCAGTAAATTCCATCTCCACCATCAAGAGATCTTTGTGATGACCAGGTACACCTGTGCCTTGTTTTCTGTTGACAGTCTCTCCTTGTCCGCACTGACCCTGAGCCTGCACTCTGATCCTCGCTTTGCCTGTGTTTTGTCAGATTCGGCAACCTGTCAGAATTTGTAACAGAAGTGACCTTCCGTCGCCGCCATCTTACTACACCCCACACTCGTCCACAGTAAGGATACAATGAGAAGGTGGCAAGCGAACATCTTGTTACACCCACCGGAGTCTGGCATTTCACACTTATTTTAACCACTATACCGAGCTTATATAGTGAAATTCAATGTTTTTAAATCCATTTGACTGTTTTGATGTTGAATTGTAAAAGCTGCGGCAAGCCTGCTGATCTCACAGGTTTGCTGATCTGACAAACCAATGCTGATTTTGCAATTCAACATCAAAACAGTCATATGGATTTCCAAATACTCTATTTCACTATATAAGCTCTGTTTAGTGGTAAAAATAAGTGTGAAATGCCAGACTCCGGTGGGTGTAAAAAGATGTAAAAAAAAAAAGATGTCCGCTTGCCACCTTCTCACTGTATCCTTACTGTGGATGAATGCGGGGTGTAGCAAGATGGTGGCAACAGAACGTCACTTCCATTTCAAAATCTGACGAAACACCTGCACTTGACTCTACTCTTGTCTTCTTTTATCAGGTAAGAAAGTTACATGCAAACAGATGAGTCAAGCCTATTTTTGCAGAAGAAAGAACTTTAATTTTCACATTTTAGCCACAGTTTTCTTCCCATTAAACAACAGGATAAGTAGATGCCACATATCTCTTCCCATTTCCATAAGTCGTGTTGGCCCAGGTATAGGTTTGAATCTTAAGGGTCTTGCCTCCCATTGTGACAGTGCATCTAAAAAAAATAGCAAATGAAAACGTAAGAGTATATAAACCCCAAAATAAAAACATAATATATATTTCAGCTTACTAGTCCTTGTTGAGGTGGCTGCATTCAATTTCTTTCTCCAAAGCTTCTTTAGCTATTTTTTATAGATAATCCAGTAAATAACACACTTCTGGTACCTGGGTGGCTTTGTCACTTCCACTTTATCTATAGAGGGAGCCATGGTTGTCAACCTAGTCTGCTCTCCTGACATGGACTACAAACATGTTCTTAACTCTTCATCTCCATTATATGGGGCAAAGCAATTGGTAATTTACATAAGATAGCTAATAAAGAAGATAGTCTTCTGTGCAGCACACAGGACATGCAATTGTGGCAAGAGCAATGTTTTTTTTCTGGATTTGCTAAAATGATCTTAGCTTAAAGTGATTGTAAGGTTTTTTTTTTTTTTAAATAACAAACATATCATACTTACCTCCACTGTGCAGCTCGTTTTGCACAGAGTGGCCCCGAACCTTATCTTATGGGGTCCCCCGGCAGCTCTCGTGGCTCCTCCCCACATCAGATAACCTCCTAGGAGAAGCGATCTCCTAAGGGGGTTACTTTGCGGGCGTGCTCCCGAGTCCAGCATTCAGCATCCATAGCGGCCGAATGTATGACTCGGACCTGCCCCCGGTGCCGGCGTCATTGGATTTGATTGACAGCAGCGGGAGCCAATGGCTGCGCTGCTATCAATCTATCTAATCATGAGCCGAGAACCCCGGGCAGAGAGACAGTGCGTCCCCATCGGGTAAAGTTCCAGGGCTCAGGTAAGTAAAATGGGGGGGCTGGGGGGCTGGTCATGGCCAGGTGTTTTTTTCACCTTAATGCATAGGATGCATTAAGGTGAAAAAACACAAAGGTTTACAACCCCTTTAAAAAAAAGAATACTAAGGCAGCCACCACATCTAAGGGATGTATGTGTAATTTGTTTTTCTTGTGCTTACTTATCCTTTAAGTATATCCAGTGTTGTGTATTGTAATTACATGCATTCAAAATTGCAATCAGAAAATAATACATAGAGGCATCTCTAAAGAAAACAATCCTGTTGCCATGACTGGACCACGATTTATTCTACACCATTGTGTATAGCCAAACAAAACATACTTTGTTTTCTTGCAATATTGCAATAAATTATAACAATTATAATACTGTAATCAATATAGATCATGAGTAGATCTAGACCATGAATTTTACCAGCAGTGGTAACCATGACATGACATGAGTGTTTAAAAAAAGAAACTGTATGATTCTTCCACTTAAAAGTTAACTTTAGTCTCAACTTTTTTTTTGCTTTGGAAGTGGTTTGGAAGGGTTAAATGCTATGTCAACATTTTACTGCTCTCTGTCACTATTTGGGAAACTTCTCCTTACTGTCTGTCTACTTCACGTCTGTCATACAGAACAAGAAGTTAGGGGAAATCCCTAAATAATGAAATAAATAAATAAGGTTAAGAATTTGTGTCAGAATTATATCACTGTCTGCTTCCCTATTAGCGAGATTCAGCCTCACTTCCTGCCCAGATGTCTAGTATTAGAAAGTACAGTAATAGAGAAATCAATTCTAAGAAAACATTTAAAATCTGATGAAAAATGTCCCAAAAGGGGACACAGATAGAGTTTTAAATCCAAATAATTTGAAAGCTTACCCAACTCTATTCTATTCTTTTTTTTAAAAAAGTTTTGGCCAAAATTGTGATTTAGAGGATAAAATAATAAAAAAAAAAAAAAATGTCTGCGATACATGCATATTTCCCCATGTTTTATCACTTTAAAAAACACTATAAGTACAGAAATTGAGTAAATTCACAATTTTCTGTAGTGAGATGACAGCACAGTGACTCTGCTGCTCTGAACCCCAAAAACAGTGATAACAGTGCTGCCCAGTTCTTCCATAAAATTACCCAAATCCCCCCCCCCCCCCCCCATGCTTTAAACCTGAAAAGGATGCTGTTTTGTAGTCCAGTAGAGATAGATACTTTAAAGTGTTACTAAACCCAGGACCCTGCATTCACTATATCTGGTCTCTCACAGTACACAGAACATGGAAATTAAATTATTTTGGTAAATATAAACTGCTAAATACCTTTCCTCATCAGCAGTATATAGCAGTCGTGTGACTTATATCAGTGTCCAGCCAAGCACTGGTTAAAGCTTGTAGAATGAGTTTTCTGACTGTGCTATGGGACTGCAAGGCCTCTGACCCTCTGTCTGGACAGTGCTGATTGGCCCGGTGCTGATCACATGCAACCTCCCAAAAAAAATAAAAAATCTAGCAATACACACCAAACTGAGCATGTGCAGCCTGACTTTATAGGCTCTGTGTTATCAGGAAATTATCAGGGGACAATGGAAGGAAGGGAGAATATGTGCATACAGGATCAAACAGCCTTTTTAAACAATGCAGAGGATTAACCCCTTAGCTCCCACCGTGAGTATAACAAGCATACTTTACTGCAAAGTGATTTTACTATTGTGGATTAAGTAAAACTTTAAGAGCTCTTAATTTTTATTGTATGGCCTTTAGCTAGTATAAACGGTTAAGCTGGGTAAACATATATATCAAAATTTGCTCGGTTCAGCAGGAACCAGATCCATGTGTAGCCCTGTCTGTTCAACAGAAGCCAATCATTGGATTGGCTTCTGTCAATCAGTCCTGATAAAAAAAATCAGCATTCGATCAGCTGTTGCCACCAATGGCTGCAGCACTGATCGGTTTATTTTGATGGGGAGTTAGTCCAAACTGTTAGAATACAATAGTGCAGTGGGGAAGATCCCTGCATCCACATTGCGTGGTGGATGCAGGAATCTGTGAGTTTTTTTTTTTTCATTCAACCTGCTGGTTGAACGAAAAAAACTCAGTGTGTGTACCCAGCTTTACATTATATCTTGATAAATCATAAACATTGTCATCTTGCTTGATTATGTCCTTGCATTTGCAATTGGTCAACACAGAAAAATACTCACTAGTCAGTTTGCTAAACTACAAAGTTGTATGTTTCTGTATTTCAGCATGCTCTGTAACCAAATTGGCTTCTCACTGTAACTGCCTAATTTTAGTAAGTACAATATAAAATGTATATGGTATGTTTTAATACAAAGTAATGTATATTCTTTTGGTTAGTAGTTCAGAAGAATGAGACCTATCTCGTAGATCTAAGGTCTATCTCCCTCCACTTTATTTGGACTTGACAGAGGGCAAGAATTAAACACTCCATAATTGAACTCTCTAAGACCAAAGGGGGCAAAGGTTTTGCAGTCCCCGTACAATACTATGAAGCCACCCATGTGGCCCAGATTCTTGAATGGTGCTCAGTGTTCAGGCAGAAGCAATAAGTCAAGACTACAATTAGAACAAGACTTTACCCCCTCCATCTCATAAGTTTGCATTGGGTCAATGCCCCCCTTTCTTAAGAGCTCAAGACCCATTCACTTGTGCCATAGTTCATTAACTATTCCACTCTACCAAAATCTCAATTATACCTTTCCCACAAGCTCTCATTCTGTATTAGAGTTCCTGTCAGGGTACTGTGGAGCCCACTTCCTCCATCTCTTGAACCTTGGTATACTTAGAACCCTTCATTTTTGTAGGGGTAATGGCTTTATGACCCCGGATCAAATAAATTCCTCCTTTGTAGCTGACATTAACCATCAGAGCCTTGTTTAACTAGCACACTATCTTTGATCTATTCCTAATCTCTCATGCCATTTGAAAATATATGATTCCATTCGGGCGTATCTTCCCCCTTTCTGAGAAGGAACAAGAGGCCCTGAAGGCCTACATTTCAGAAAATCTAAAGAAGGGGTTTATACGTCACTCTACCTCACCCGCAGGGGCCGGCATATTCTTTGTAACCAAGAAAGATCAGTCACTCCGACCCTGTGTGGACTACCGGGAACTAAATAAAATTACGATTAAAAACCGTTACCCCCTACCCTTAATACCAGAACTGTTTCAAAAAGAGCGGCCACCATATTCTCCAAACTGGACTTAAGGGGGGCCTACAACCTGGTCCGCATCCAACCAGGCGATGAGTGGAAGACTGCATTTCGTACCCGTTTTGGGCATTACGAGTACTTGGTCATGCCCTTTGGCCTTTGTAATGCCCCGGCCACCTTTCAGCACCTCATAAATGAGGTCTTCAGGGACTTTCTGGACATTTTTGTCATTGTATACTTGGATGACATTCTGATCTTTTCCAGAACGCTTGAGCAGCATCGGGGCATGTGGGCCGAGTCTTACTCCGTCTCCGTCAGCACGGATTATATGCCAAAGCAGAGAAATGCACCTTCGAACAGCAGAGCATCCAATTCTTGGGACTTGAGATCTCCCCAGCAGGCATTGAGATGGACCCACAAAAGGTAACAGCTGTACTGGACTGGCCGGCACCCTCTGATAAAAAGGGTGTGCAGCGTTTTGTCGGATTTGCGAACTTTTACAGAAAGTTCATCAAGGGGTTCTCGGCCATCATCTCGCCAATCACGCAGCTAACAAGGCAGAATGTACGGTTTCATTGGGGTCCAGAGGCCCAGGAGGCATTTGTAAAACTCAAGGGGCGATTCACATCCGCTCCCATCCTCAGTCATCCGGACCCGTCTCTCCCGTACATCTTGGAAGTGGATGCCTCCGAGGTAGCAGTGGGGGCTGTGGTCTCCCAACGCCAGGGCGACAATGACCTAATGCACCCTGTGGGCTTCTTCTCCCGGAAACTTTCCCCCGCAGAAAGGAACTATGATGTAGGTGACCGAGAACTGTTAGCCATTAAATCAGCATTGGAGGAATGGAGATACTTGCTGGAGGGAGCAGTCCACCCCGTATTGATATACACGGACCACAAGAATCTCGAGTACTTGAGGACGGCGAAACGCCTAAAACCACGACAAGCCCGCTGGGCCCTGTTCTTTTCACGTTTCAGCTTCCAGATTACCTACCGGCCTGGATCTAAAAATGTTAAGCCAGATGCGCTCTCACGCATGTACGACTGCCCTAAAGACCTCACACCTCCAGATACCATCCTCCCTGCAAGCAACTTCCTTCTGTTACAACCGGACTTACTGTCCCAGATCAGGGAAGCCTCCCTGAATCCACTCCTTCCCCCAGGACCTTCATTAACCCCTAGAGAAGGTCTACTTTGGAAGGATAGTCAGGTGTTTGTCCCCGAACCCATCCGGGTTAAAGTATTGGCCCTTCTCCACGATCATCCATTAGCAGGACACTTCGGGGCCCGAAAAACCCTCGACCTGGTGCAGCGCACCTTCTGGTGGCCTGGTCTGAAAGAGTTCTGTTCCAAGTATGTTAGTTCCTGCCCAGTGTGCTCCCGAAGCAAGACCACTAGGGGCCGGGCCTGGGGCCTACTCAAGCCTCTCCCTGCACCAGACCGACCCTGGCGTATGATTACGATGGACTTTATAGTCGAGCTACCCCCCTCTGAAGGTCACACGGCCATCTTTGTAGTTGTTGACCGACTCTCAAAGATGGCCTACTTCCTACCCCTAAGGGGAACTCCATCTGCAGCAGAGACGGCCCGTGTATTTATCTGGGAAATTATTAGGTTACACGGGGTACCCAAGAACATAGTTTCGGACAGGGGAGTCCAGTTCACCTCACGGTTTTGGAGGGCACCGTGTGATAGCTTAAAGATCGAGCTGGCCCTATCCTCGGCTTACCACCCCCAAACCAATGGGCAGACTGAGCGCACGAACCAGACTCTCGAACAATATATTAGGTGTTTCACTTCATTCGTGCAAGATGATTGGGTGTCCTTGCTGCCCTTAGCGGAATTCGCATACAACAATGCCAGTCACTCGACCACCGGGCAGTCCCCATTTTTTGCTAATTATGGGTTCCACTTAACGTTTCTCCCAGATTTTCTTACAGAGTCCTCCGTTCCAGCAGTCCAGGACGCGGTGACCTTCCTTAGCCACAACAACCAAGTCCTCCAGGAAGCCATAACCAAGGCCCAGGCGGACAGTAAGAAAGCCTTTGACCAAAAGAGGAGGGGAGAATTAAATCTGCAAACCGGGGATCAGGTATGGCTTTCCTCTTCTAATTTAAAGTTAACCTGTCCCTCTAAGAAGTTGGCACCCAAGTTCCTAGGCCATTTTCCTGTAAAAAGGAGGATTAATGAGGTGTCCTATGAACTATCCCTGCCTGACACCATGAAGGTACATCCTGTGTTTCATGTCTCCCTGTTGAAACCCTCGGTACCTGACCCCTTCCCCAATAGGGAGTCCGGGCCTCCTGAACCTGTCCTAGTGGATGGGAATGAGGAGTACGAGGTAGAAGTTGTACTAGACTGTAGAAGGCGACAAGGGCAAAGACAGTTTCTGATTAAATGGAAGGGCTACGGCCCGGAAAGCAACTCTTGGGAACCTGAAGACAATATACATGCTGAAAGACTAATTCGTGCCTTTTTCATAGCGCACCCCGAGAAGGACGATCAACTGGGCACCCGGAGGTTGCCCCTTGTGGGGGGGGCAATGTCAGGGCTCCACTTGCGACGTGCGGTCGAATCGGCGCACGCGCATGCGCACACGCACTGCTGATTCGTCTGGGCGTCGGAACGGGGGTGCGCGGCGGCGTATCCCTCAGGCGCGTGCGCAGCGGGCGCGGGAACGCGCATCGCGGGCGCACACGTGACGCGTTAGCGCTGTTTGGCCCCAGTTGGCCTTTAAAAAGAGTGACAGCTGCACATGTTAGGTGCTGTTTGCCTACAGTGTGATCCTTGAGAAACCTGCCTCTGCTTGTGTACTCCTGCAAACCTGATCCGGCTTCCACTTGACTCTGCTACCTTCTCCACCCCTGATCCCGGCTTGTTGACTCTGCTTTGGACTGATACTTGAACGCTGACCTCCTGCCTGTTTGACCTCTCTACTGCCTGTGCCCACTTACCTGCCTGCCAAGTGTATCCAGACCCGGCCTGCCTGACGATCCCTCTGCCTGCCTCCCTACATGCTGCGTACCTCCAGAATCGCTGACGCCATCTCAGGGTCACCCTGCATCCGGGCCCTGCTCCGCTGTCTGTCAGTCCCTGCTGCTTCAGCTTCCAGGAGATCGCTACCGACCAGCTACATCTGCCAGCAAAGTCAGGCTCTCCACTCAGGTACCTAACAGGTATACTTAGAACCAGGGCTCAAGTCCTGCGGGAACGCTGGGGAACGGAGTTCCTGTACTTTTTCCACAACACTCAGTTCCCGTTAGCAGCTGTGTCCACTGTCTCCACTCCAGTGGCTTCGATCTACCTGTCAATCATGTCTTGCAGACTTGCCAGAATTATACTCTCTATCAACAGCCTATGACATTAGTGCCAGGGACATCCCCGCCCTTCATATATTGAAAATTGGGAGGGGGAGCTCAGACTATCACTCTCCTAAAAACAGACTGATCATATGCTATTGTTTGCCTATAAATCCTCCATTTCCAATAAAACACAGGAAGCGAGCTACAAGTTCATCTCCAGGTGGTACAAAACCAAAGTTCTGCTATACTACCTCTACCCTAACAGCTCCCCTCCCCTTCCTGCTGGAGGTGTAAATTGCACACTGGAACCCTCCTCCACATCTTTTTGACTTGATTTTTTTAATTCATGAGGAGCATTTACCACAGACTAACAGCCATTGTCTTATGGGATGATCTGATTGCCTACCTATTTTGCATTACCCTTGTCCCCACCAAGAAATCTCTACTTATCCTCCTTCTCAATGTGGCAAAAGCCTGCATTCCTGCCACATGGGAACAATACTACTCCTCCCAGTCCCTTGATGGACTAGTGGTTCTTCATAATTAACGATGCTATGCTCATGTAAGATCTTACCTGCACGCTTTATGATCATGAGGAGAAATTCCAACACACTTGAAATTATTGGATATACTTTCAATACTCTTCTGACTATCCTGACTAGAATTTCTGTGAGTAGTAGCCTCATCATCTGTTCATTTTTAACCATCAGTTCTTCCTAATTTAACCACTCCTGCGGTACCAAAGGTTCTTCCACATGGAGTTCTCTCCTACCCCCTTGCTTCCTTTTGTACCCAAAGTCCTTTTACCTATACCCCTCTTTTTTTATTTTCCCTCTTCTTCTCTCTTTATTCTTAGATTACCTAACCACCCCCCCCCCCCCCTTCCCCTCAATGGCCCCTCTGTGTGAAAAGGTTGAAAAAGTATACTCTATGGTGAGTATGGTTAATACCTGAGTATGGTTCTCCTCCACAACATATATCTGGATAAAGCCTGTGAGTCATTCATTGCAAAAAAAAGTATATATGCCCAAAGAACAGCTGGCATACTTACATACTGTCAGGGCGAGTCACATAACACAGGGTGAAAACTGCAAGATCAAACTCAGGACTGCTTCCAACAAACAACGAACCAATGGTCTTCAGGTAGTTTGACCACTTAAACTGAAATCCATATACATCAGGATAAGTTGTCCACTAGAAGAAGATAGATAATAATAAAATCAAATATACTGGAGGATGGGGTAAACAGTTCAATCTCTGTATTTGCAGATGATACTAGGGTAAGCAGGGCAATAACTTCTCCGCAGGATGTGGAAACCTTGCAAAAAGATCTGAACAAATTAATGGGGTGGGCAACTACATGGCAAATGAGGTTCAATGTAAAAAAAAATTAAAATAATGCATTTAGGTGTCAGAAAATATGAAGGCAATCTATACACTGGGGAGAGAACCTCTGGAGGAATCTAGGATGGGAAAGGATCTGGGGGTCTTAGTAGATGATAGGCTCAGCAATGGCATGCAATGCCAAGCTGCTTCTAACAAAGCAACCAGAATATTGGCATGCATTAAAAAGGGCATCAACTCCAGAGATAAAACGATAATTCTCCCGCTCTTCAAGACTCTGGTCTGGCCGCACCTAGAGTATGCTGTCCAGTTCTGGGCACCAGTCCTTAGGAAGGATGTACTGGAAATGGAGCGAGTACAAAGAAGGGCAACAAAGCTAATAAAGGGTCTGGAGGACATTAGTTATGAGGAAAGGCTGTGAGCACTGAACTTATTCTCTCTGGAGAAGAGACACTTGAGAGAGGATATGATTTCAATATACAAATACCATACCGGTGACCCCACAATAGGTATAAAACTTTTTCGCAGAAGGGAGTTCAACAAGACTTGTGGCCACTCATTAAATTAGAAGAAAAGAGGTTTAACCTTAAGGTTATTTATTGTAAGAGCAGCAATAATGTGGAATTCCCTTCCACAGGCGGTGGTCTCAGCGGGGGGCATTAAAGGTTTCAAGAAACTATTAGATAAGCACCTGAACGACCACAACATACAGGGATATACAAGGTAATACTGACATATAATCACACACATAGGTTGGACTTGATGGACTTGTGTCTTTTTTCAGCCTCACCTCCTATGTAACTATGTAACTATGAACATCTTGTGAAGAACAAATGAGGTATGGCATAACAAATGATAGTTATTTGTTCTAATCAAATGAAATCCATATAATTGTGAGTAAACAGAAGTTAAATAAGTATTCAAAGGTAGTCAACTGTTATCAGAAACAATCAAATGATAAGTGAAAATAGCTTTCAGAAGGTTTATAAAGACTCATTTTTGAGGATAGGAATGGATGATGAATATCGAAGAGGAGTACTGTTTTATAAAGTAAAATGTGGGTAAGTGTGTAGCTCTTAAAAGTAAATCCACCGGGAGTTTTAATTAGAAAGGATTCTTTTAAATGTCTCAGATAGAGTGAAAATATACCAAGGTTTCCATCTATTGTGGAATTGAGTTGTGGTTTCTCTTTTTATTGCTATGGTTTCCTCCATTTCATATATTAGTTTGACCTTCAGTAACCAGTCTTTTATTGTTGGGGTATTTCTGGTTTTCCAATTCACCGGAATCAGCACTTTGGCAGCATTAAGTAAGTGTCGTGTTAGGGAGTTTTTGTATTTTTTGTAGGAAAGATCATTAACGTGTAGTAGGCAACAGGCTGTGTTTAGTTCTAATTGGGTGTCAGTGATATGAATTATGCACTTTTTAATTTGTGTCCAATAAGTTTGAATTGGTGTGCAATTCTACCAGCAAACGTCCGACTCTGTAGGAGACCAATTGTTTCATTTTGCTGGTGTGATGTACCACTGAGTGCAAATTTTAAAAGAGATTTCTTGTAAACGTGTACTTAAAGAGCATTTATGGGTAAACACACAAGCTTTTCCCCCATTTTGTATTCTAACAACAGGGAGACTACCCTGCCTCCAGAATACACAGAGCTGCAGTCAATAACCTGCAGCGCTGAACGAGCAGCTAAAATCCGACAGGGTGGTTGAACAGAAGTTGATTGGTAGATCGAGTTCTGTTCAACCACAGTGGCTGTACATGGATCGGAAATTCTGCCAATCCTTGCTGAACTGGCCAAATTTCGATCCATGTATGACCAGCTTTAGACTTTAAATGAAAATAAAATTAAAAGCCTTCCTAACGGGAAAACGACTCTTTACAGCTAAGTGGTCTCCGGGAAATGTTCGGTTCATAAGGAAACTGTTACAAATATACAAGAGCTATGTCATGTGTGTATTCCAGAAGCGTGACTTCCACTTTTTTTAACCAGTAGATGACGTACCTAAGAAAAAGTATTTTCTGTGACTAAAGTCTATTTCCTTCTTTGAAACTTCTTTTCAAAAAAGGAAGAAAATTGGATTCATAAGCTAAATACTCTTAACAAATGAAATAAATGTTGAAATTGAATTAAACTTTTTTGGAAGATAGTTAATGGCTAATGTAATAAAAAAAATATGGGTTCTATTGTATCTGGGATTTTATGGATAGGTAAATATGATTACAAATTTTCTAGTGTATATTGTGAAAATTCATTATTGGTGACTTTAATCTATTTAGGATACTATGTTTAAGGTAAACAAGATTGATAGAATGATTTTATCTGTGACTGTATGCATATATAAATATGATTGCTAGATAATTAGTGTATATTGCATTAATTTATGTAATATGAGTGACGTCAATAAAAATATTAATATAAGAAGTTGATGGAATTTACGTAATTAACCGCTTGCTGACCGTATACCATAGATATACGGTGGCAAGGCAGCCTCTCTGCGCAGAATCGCGTACAGGTACGTGATTCTGCACTCTAGAGTCTGGGGTGCGCACGTACACTGCCGGCGACTGGCTCCCGCTGTGATTGGACACAGCGGGAGACAATCAGCGGGTCCGGCAGACCCGATATCCACCGGGATCCGCCAATCGTTCCCAAGAGAGGCAGAACCGTGGTCTGCCTATGTAAGTGTGGAAAATAGAGATCCTGTGTTTCTGCTAAGCAGGAACACGGATCACTGTCTTCCCACAGTTAAAACAGAGTTCCACCCAAAAGTGGAAGCTCCGCTTATCTGCTTCCTCCCCCCTCCGGTGCCACAATTGACACCTTTCAGGGGGGGGCAGATACCTGTCAAAAACAGGTACCCGCTCCCACTAAGGGCGCCATGGCAACCTACATCATTTACGGCCCTTCCTCCACCCCCCTGATGCCTTCTGGGAAACACACACAGGTCACAGAAGACAGCGGGACCATTCAGAACGTGCAGAGCGACTCGCACATGCACAGTAGGAAACAGGCTGTGATGCCGCAAGCCTTCACTTCCCGTTTCCCTTAGTAAGGATGCCGGCAGCTGCACCCGGTGCCAATGGGCGGGTCGGCTTCAGGTGCCGACATCGCAGGCTCCATGGATAGGTAAGTGTCCTTATATTAAAAGTCAGCAGCTACAGTATTTGTAGCTGCTGACTTTTATTTTTTTTTTAATACAGGCTGGAACTCCTCTTTAAAGCACATTGTCCACCGTTACCAAGCACTTTTACTAACTGTACACATTTAATCCTTTGATCGCCCCTGATGTTAACCCCTTTCTTACCAGTGTCATTAGTACAGTGACAGTGCATATTTTTTAGCACTGATCCCCAAAAAAGTGTTAAAAGTGTCCGATTTGTCAACCGCAATGTTGCAGTCCCGCTATAAGTCACTGATCACCGCCATTACTAGTAATAAAAAATCAATAAAAATATCCTATAGTTTGTAGATGCTATAACTGCGCAAACCAATCAATATATGGTTATTGGGATTTTTTTTACCAAAAACATGTAGCAGAATACATATTTGCCTAGGTTAATAAAGAAATTTACATTTTTTTATTAGATGCGTTTTATAGCAGAAAGTAAAAAATATTGTTTTTTTTTTCTTAAAAATATTGCTAAATACACTAAAGCGGAGGGCCACCCTAAAATAATTAATTAGAGCGGAGACAGCGAGCAATACTTTTGACAATATAGTGTAGCTCAGATTACTGTTTCGGATAAAGTACCATGAGCTGTAGCTATAGTAATGGTTCCTTGAGACCTGAAAGTTTTTTCAAGGGTCCCCCCATGTTAAAAAATGTAGAGATAGGCTGCGCTATGTAAGGGAAATATGGAGAGGGAAAGGTGTTTTGTACTCCAAATCAAAAGAGACGCCTGACAGGAGAGTGGCAACCATGCTATGTAAAAAGGAAATCAAGGATGAAAAAATTCAAAACGAATGACAGATTGCAAAAGATAGTAAGACAAACCTCTTCAAATATATTAATAGTAAAAAGGTCAAGTCTGAGCATGTAGGCCCTTTACAAAATAATCTATAGTGGGTGACTGGGGACAAAGAGAAGGCTAATTTATTAAATATTTTCTTCAGCTCTGTGTATACAAAAGAGCATGGGGAGCTCATGTCCATAATGGGGGTGGTATTGACACAGCCCCGAATGATCCACAATGGCTCAAAACTGATATGGTCCAGAAATATTTAGACAGACTAAAGGTGGATAAAGCACCTGGACCTGATGGCATCCACCCACGGATCCTAAAAGAATTGAGCTCTGCCATTTCAAAGCCATTGTATTTAATTTTTAGGGACTCAGTAATGACGGGAATAGTACCACTGGATTGGCGCAGGGCAAAAGTGGTGCCTATATTTAAAAAGGGAACAAAGTCTTTACCAAGTAACTATAGACCTGTTAGTTTAACTTCTATAGTCTGGAAGATACTGGAGCGTTTAATAAAAGACCACATAGACGAGTTCTTGCTGGAAAAAAACATTTTAAGCAACAGACAGCATGGGTTCATGAAAGACAGAAGTTGTCAGACAAACCGGATTTATTTTTATGAAGAGGTAAGTAAAACCTTGGATAGAGGGGTGGCTGTGGACGTGGTATACTTGAATTTTGCAAAAGCGTTCGATACAGTTCCCCACACACGGCTCATGTGTAAGGTAAAGTCTACAGGTTTGGGAATATCGGGTTGTAAATGGATAGAAAACTGGCTAAAAGACAGAATTCAGAGAGTTGTGGTTAATGATTCTTACTCTGAATGGTCTAAGGTTATCAGTGGTGTACCCCAAGGTTCAGTGCTGGGACCCTTACTTTTTAATATCTTTATAAATGATATTGGGTCTGGGATCAAAAGTAACATTTCTGTCCTTGCAGATGACACCAAGCTATGCAGTGGAATAACGTCCTTACAGGATGTCTCCAATTTACAAGCCGACCTCAATGCACTGTTTAATTGGGCGACTATGTGGCAGATGAGGTTTAATGTTGATAAATGTAAAGTTATGTACTTGGGGGCTAAGAATATGCATGCATCATACATGCTAGGGGGAGTACAACTGGGGGATCCATAGTGGAGAAGGATCTGGGGGGTTTGGTAGATCATAAGCTCAATAATAGCATGCAATGCCAAGCTGCAGTTTCCAAAGCGAGCAAAGTCCTTTCTTGTATTAAGAGAGGTATGGACTCCAGAGAGAGAGATATAATTTTGCCCCTGTTCAAATCATTAGTAAGACCTCATTTGAAATATGCAGTTCAGTTTTGGGCACCAGTTCTCAAAAAGGATATCGGGGAACTGGAGAAAGTGCAGAGAAGGGCAACCAAACTGATAAGAGGCATGGAGGAGCTCAGCTATGAGGAAAGATTAGAGGAACTGAATTTATTCACTCTTGAGAAGAGGAGAATAAGGGGGGATATGATCAACATGTACAAATATATAAGGGGTCCATATAGTGAACTTGGTGTTGAGTTATTCACTTTACGGTCAACACAGAGGTCAAGGGGGCACTCTTTACGTCTAGAGGAAAAGAGATTTCATCTCCAAATACGGAAAGGTTTCTTCACAGTAATGACCCGTACACACGGTCGGATTTTCGGTCGGATTTTCGGAAAATGTTCGATCGGATCATGTTGTGTGGGCTCCATCTGACTTTTTCTGTCGGAATTTCCGACACACAAAGTTTGAGAGCTGGATCTCAAATTTTCCGACAACATTGTCCGATCGCATCATTTCCGATCGTGTGTACTGACGGACAAAGTGCCACGCATGCTCAAAGACAGAGAGACAAAAGCTATTGGCTACTGGCCTCTACGTAGTCCCGTCGTACGTGTTGTATGTCACCTCGTTCGGAATAATTGGATTTTCCAACAACTTTTTCTGACCGTGTGTGGGCAACACCAGTTTTGGGCAAAATCCGTCAGAAAATTTGTGGTCGGAATGTCAGACCGTGTGTACGGGGCATTAGAGCTGTGAGAATGTGGAGAGAGGTGGTTTTGGCTAGCTCAGTAGATTGCTTTAAGAAAGGCCTGGATACTTTCCTAAATGTACATAATATAACTGGGTACTAACACTTATAGGTAAAGTTGGTCCAGGGAAAATCTGATTGCCCTAGGGGGGATCAGGAAGGGATTTTTCCCCCTGCTGTAGCAGATTGGAGCATGCTCTGCTGGGGTTTTTTTTTGCCTTCCTCTGGATCAACTGTGGGTATATTGGATTGTACGATATTTTTTTTTTCTTTTTTTTTTTTTTATGGTTGAACTGGATGGACTTTTTTCAGCCTAGCTAACTATGTAACTATACTATGTAACTATGCTCCTTCATTACATACTGTATGGTAAGTGAGCTTATCACCCTAGAACAGAAAGTGTGTTACTGGCAGGATCACCAGGTGAATATAAAGGAAATAACTCATGGAAAAAAAAAAAAAACTAATGCAGCCACAACATCTGAAGACTGCTAAGCAGCAATATGTCACATTTTTGTTTTTAGGTTAAGATCACCTTTAAGGTGAGTGAGTTTCCCATGTAGCTATAATTGCTGGGGTATGTTCCTGTGAGTAATTAGAGCTAGGGAAGCTGTTTGGATAAGCAGCAAAATAGTTTTTCAATAAACAAGTCCAGTTGAATGTGACTAACTACTACCGTACTAGCAACACAAGATGTAGCCAAAAGAGAACTGATAGGTACGAATACTGTACAGCCATGCCATACCTATATTTCCCATCTCATGAAAACTCTGAATTATCACCTTTCATCGAGATTACAGCTGCCACTTTCTTAGGACAGGTTTAAAAATAAATGCAACTATTTAATTGATTGTAATAGGAAGTGCCATTCTGCCTGTGGAACTGTTACTATGAGCCCAGTGAGCATACATAAGGATGATTTGCACATCTTGCATCATTTACTTAACATTGTCTGGGGGGAGAATTAACAATTACACAGAAACACTTACAGGTCCATCTGCACTGTAACTCAGGTAGTTGAGTTGGCCAGCCTTTTCCAGCAGGTAGAACCGTATCCAGTTGTGGAAGCCAGAGATCTTTCCACCATGGATTTCACCTATAAATGCAAAGCACCAATGAGTATGTGTGCTGTGTAAAGAAGGCTCAAAGCAAAAAAGATACATTATGGGGGGGGGGGGGGGGGTATTTACTAAAACTGGTGCACACAGAATCTACTGTAGCCGTGCATTGTAACCAATCAGCTTCCAGGTTTTATTGTCAAAGATTAACAACTTCATCCCCGGAAGAGTTTACCCCCTTCCTGACCAGAGCACTTTTTGTGATTCGGCACTGCTTCGCTTTAACTGACAATTGTGCGACGCTGTACCAAAACAAAATTGATGTCCTTCTTTTCCCACAAATAGAGCTTTCTTTTGGTGGTATTTGATCGCCTATGCGGTTTTTTTTTTTTGCACTATAAACAAAAAAAGAGCGTCAATTTTGAAAAAACACATTATTTTGTACTTTTTGCTATAATAAATGTCCCCATTTTTTTTTTATTTTTTTTTATCAGTTTAGGCCGATATGTATTCTTCTACATATTTTTGGTAAAAAAAAAAAAAAAAAATCGCAATAAGCGTATATTGATTGGTTTGCGCAAAAGTTATAGCTTCTACAAAATAGGGGATAGATTTATAGCATTTTTTTATTATTTTAATTTTTTTTTATTACAAGTAATGGCGGCGATCTGCGATTTTTATCATGACTGCGACATTATGGCAGACACATCGGACAATTTTGACACATTTTTGGGACCATTGGCATTAATACGGCACTCAATGCTATAAAAATGCATTGATTACTGTAAAAATGTCACTGGCAGTGAAGGGATTAACACTAGGGGGCAATCTAGGGGTTAACTGTGTTCCCTGGGAGGTGATTCTAACTAAAAGGGGGAGGGAACTGACTAGAGGAAGTGACGGATCGTGGTTCCTAGCTAAAAGGAACACACGATCTGTCACTCCTGTCAGAACAGAACAGGGAAGTGTGCGTTTACACACACTCGTCCCTGTTCTGTGTCTCCTGGTCATGATCGCTCGTGGCCGGCGGTCATCACAACAGTCGGCCACAAGCATTGGCACCCCCACTGTGCAGCGGGCAGTAATCTCACAGCTGTAGCCATTTTACAGACTGGCATTTGGTAATCAGGATAGGAACACTAAAGTATACTCTTTACTAACAATAGCTGGAAATAATGTCCAGAAGATGTTCTGAAAAACGTTAAAGATGTATAAGACATGTTCAAAATAAAAATATCTAAAATAAGACAATTAAAAGAAGAGGGGGGATTGGGGAGTTGGGACTTGTTTACATCTTTGCTGCTTTTTGCTGCATCGCTGTTTGTTTTGTAAAATAAGACAATGTTTTTAATAAATACAGTATATGATATGTTAGTTAGGGCTAATGTTCTGACAGTATGTTATTTCTATATAAAAAAAAAAGGCAAGATACAAGAAGCAGTTACTCCTTACCAAGAAATATGTGCTCAAAACCTGATGAGTCCAAGGGCCCCTTGGTACGGGTAAACAGTCCAAACCACATCAACTTCAGGTCATCCTTAAAGCTTGTGGAAGATGTATAATAACCTGTGTGAAGGTAAACAAATTTTCATTTAGACCTACCTTGACAATCACTGACAGGTTGCAGAGTTGGACAATTGCCTTTGGCAAATTTTGTGTTGCTTAACTTCTTGGAGACATTTCTCTGCATTTTAGTCCATAGTCTAAGTCAGGGGTGCTCAACCACTGTCATCCGTCTGCTCCACTCATTGTGTCCCGCCACCAAGCCGCTTAAGTGGCCCTCGCTCTTCAAAAGGTTGGTCACCCCTGGTCTAAGTTGACTGGCTTCTGAATTGGTTGATTAACCCCATACAGAAAAAAACTGTTATCCATACAGTACTTGTCATTCACCTACATAGCAAGTATAGGTTCTATGACACTAGATCCCAAATGCTCAGTCTCCTTCTATAAAGCCTTGGGGTTACAGTATTTTGAAGTATAATGGCTTTGGAGAGGCCTCTCTCAAGCCCAAAATGATATACAGGATGCATAATATAAAAAGAGGCCCAGGCCAGTGTAAGTCCAAGTAGGAAAGTTTATTTATTGAAAAAATTCTGTTAAGCCGCCCCATTCCCCCCACCCCATCAAGGCTACAAACTTTCAGAGGACAGGAATATATAGACTGTAAAGAACTCCAAAACAATCTGCTGTAGTACTCGCACCTTTTGTAAAATCTATATTCAGATCAAAGTTCTCCACATTTCGAGTATTATCATCTTCTAAACATTTGAAGATCTTATCAGCATTCTTTACAGTTTGAGTAATCACATCTCATGAAAGTTTGAAGACCTTACCACAGTTTTCTACAATCTAAAGCCATCCATACATGAATCAAAATTCAGCTAGTTCAGCAGGGATTGGTGAAATTTCAATCCATGTACAGTATGGGCAGGCTTATTGTACCCAAGTCGATCCATCGATCATCTTGGGTAGAACCAGCCTGTCATATTTTTCTTAATGTGATTAGTGCCAGCAGCTATAGCCACTAGCAGTAATCATTGTATTCTGTTGGCCAGGAATGCTTCCCCATCAATACTAACTGTGTGGGGGAATCAAGAAATTTTCTTTCCTTTCTCCACAAGAAAATTGAGTGATCTGTGGGTTGCTTAAGTATTTTCATCTCCTGAAAGTTTTTAAGCCCTGATGAAAGGGGTCTCCTATAACTCCCATATGGTAGGTAGGTAGGATGTAATAAAATTTTTCCAACATTGGATTTTTTCTTACGCTAAATACATTGTATCTGACTTTTGTGCCAGGTCTAAATAAGACAATCTATCAATGTTTTGTCCAAAGCACATGTGATACAGTGAAGGCAGACATAAGAGGGTAGTTATAATAAGGCAAACAGCAATGCTCGAAATATCATAACCATTAGCAGTTGATCAAAATTCCTCTTTTTATCATTGCTCATACAAAATTGTCCTTTAAAAAGGTTGCATGGACTGTTTGTACAGTGGTGTGAAAAAGTGTTTGCCCCCTTCCTCATTTCCTGTTCCTTTGCATGTTTGTCACACTTAAGTGTTTCGGAACATCAAACCAATTTAAACAATAGTCAAGGACAACACAAGTAAACACAAAATGCAATTTGTAAATGAAGGTGTTTATTATTAAAGGTGAAAAAAAATCCAAACCATCATGGCCCTGTGTGAAAAAGTGATTGCCCCCCTTGTTAAAACATACTATAACTGTGGTTGTCCACACCTGAGTTCAATTTCTCTAGCCACACCCAGGCCTGATTATTGCCACACCTGTTCACAATCAAGGCATCACTTAAATAGGAGCTGCTTGACACAGTAAAGTCCACCAGAAGATCCTTAAAAGCTACACATCATGCCGAGACCCAAAGAAATTCAGGAACAATTGAGAAAGAAAGTAATTGAGATCTATCAGTCTGGAAAGGGTTATAAAGCCATTTCCAAAGCTTTGGGAATCCAGCGAACCACAGTGAGAGCCATTATCCACAAATGGCGAAGACATGGAACAGTGGTGAACCTTCCCAGGAGTGGCCGGCCGCCCAAAATTACCCCAAGAGCGCAGCGACGACTCATCCAAGAGGTCACAAAAGACCCCACAACAACGTCCAAGGAACTGCAGGCCTCACTTGCCTCAGTTAAGGTCAGCGTTCATGCCTCCACCATCAGGAAAAGACTGGGCAAAAATGGCCTGCATGGCAGAGTTCCAAGGAGAAAACCACTGCTGAGCAAAAAAAGAACATCAAAGCTCATCTCAATTTCTCCACAACACATCTTGATGATCCCCAAGACTTTTGGGACAACATTCTGTGGACCGATGAGACAAAAGTGGAACTCTTTGGAAGGTGTGTGTCCAAGTATATCTGGCGTAGAAGGAACACTGCATTTCAGAAAAAGAACATTATACCAACAGTAAAATATGGTGGTGGTAGTGTGATGGTCTGGGGCTGTTTTGCTGCTTCAGGACCTGGAAGACTTGCCGTGATAAAAGGAACTATGAATTCTGCTGTCTACCAAGAGATCCTGAAGGAGAATGTCCGACCATCTGTTCGTGTACTCAAGCTGAAACGAACTTGGGTTCTGCAGCAGGACAATGATCCTAAACACACCAGCAAGTCCACCACCGAATGGCTGAAGAAAAACAAAATGAAGACTTTGGAGTGGCCTAGCCAAAGTCCTGACCTGAATCCTATTGAGATGTTGTGGTATGACCTTAAAAAGGCCGTTCATGCTCGAAAACCCTCTAATGTAACTGAATTAGGACAATTCTGCAAAGATGAGTGGGCCAAAATTCCTCCAGGACGCTGTAAAAGCCTCATTGCACGTTATCGCAAACGCTTGGTTGCAGTTGTTGCTGCTAAGGGTGGCCCAACCAGTTATTAGGTTTAGGGGGCAATCACTTTTTCACACAGGGCCATGATGGTTTGGATTTTTTTTCACCTTTAATAATAAACACCTTCATTTACAAATTGCATTTTGTGTTTACTTGTGTTGTCCTTGACTATTGTTTAAATTGTTTGATGTTCCGAAACACTTAAGTGTGACAAACATGCAAAGGAACAGGAAATGAGGAAGGGGGCAAACACTTTTTCACACCACTGTATGTAAGTAATTTAATTTGTAGTAAGAATATGTGCAAATAATATTGTTTAACTTGTGTACCTTTGTAATAATAGTGGTATTGCTTTAATAATAAAGATGTTTACCTTTGGAAACAAGGAAATTTGAAAGTAAACTGAAGATAGAAGTCTTAAAGACCTCATCAACAAATGCATTTTGCTCTGTGATCTCTGCAGCGGGCACTGACTCTGCTGTTCCAGTCGTCTGCACGTAATTGTCAAGCAGAGCAATGAATCGGGAAAAGGTTGGACGGGCAAACAGTTTGGCCTCATTGACATAGCTGAAAAGCCTAAAAGTAAAATAGAATTTAGTACATGCATAAAGGTGCCCAACTAACATAAAGATGTTGGTAGACTGAAAATATAACTTTATATATGATTTATTCCCTTTTAACCACTACAAAAAATTGGAAAGTAATAAATAAGCCATGTTACTGATATAGAGTTTGTGTGAAACATTGCATCTGTGCAATGTTTGTATATGTATAAGGCCATTGGCATTAACCTGACCTTGTGGAGTCTTTCTTGATTTTTAAACGTTGGATTGATAGTTATTGCAAACAGGCACATTTCAGGTCTCATTTTTTTTTTTCTGGAAACCAAAACAGGTTGTTACTTGGGACAAAACCTCCACTTTATTGATATATGAAGACTTCTGTCTGAAAGGTTGCCCAAACTTCACTTACAACAGGATGTGCTCAGCTGTCCTGCCAGCAACAGTTCATAGAATCTGAACACGCGACACGATCAAGGGCACACTGCGGTTATATAGTTCCATGAAACCTATAAACACTGGATGGGAAGGAGAGGTCACCCCTTGTGGGTGCGTCTCAGATAACCTCTTAAATGGCTAATTTCATGTATCCTTAACCACTTCAGCCCCGGAAGAATTACCCCCCCCCCCCCCTTCCTGACCAGAGCACTTTTTGCGCTACTGCACTGCGTCGCTTTAATTGACCATTGCGCGGTCGTGGGACATTGTACCCAAACAAAATTGACGTCCTTTTTTTCCCACAAATAGAGCTTTCTTTTGGTGGTATTTGATCACCTCTGCAGTTTTTTTTTTTTTTGCGCAATAAACAAAAAAATCGTAAATTTTGAAAAAAAAAAACTATATTTTTTTTTTTGCTATAATAAATATCCCCATAAAATTAAAAAAATAATAATTTTCCTCAGTTTAGGCCGATATGTATTCTTCTACATATTTTTGGTAAAAAAAAATGACCCGATGACAGGGAGCAGTAGATCTCTGTCATGTCACTAGGCAGAACGGGGAAATACCTTGTTTACGGTCACGGAGCGCTCGGTGGGCATGCGCACGCCCACAATGACGCGTCTTAAAGGGGACGTACCTGTCGTTTGAAGGAACTGTCTCGCTTTTGGAACCAAATCACGTCCCTTTTTCCTCCTCAATTGTCCCTCTTTTTAGAGAGAAGTGTAGGCCTCTATAATGAATGCAATACTTTACTACCAAAAGCGTTATGCCGCATACACACGGTCGAAATTTCCGACAACAAATGTTCGATGTGAGCTTGTTTTCCGACAACACAAATTTGAGAGCTGGATCTCAAATTTTCCGATAACAAATTCCGTTGTCGTAAATTTCCAATCGTGTGTAGACAATTCCGACGCACAAAATTCCACACATGCTCGGAATCAAGCAGAAGAGCCGCACTGGCTCTTGAACTTTAATTTTCTCGGCTTGTCGTATGTCTTGTACCTCACCCTGTTCTTGACGTTCGGAATTTCCGACAACATTTGTGTGACCGTGTGTATACAAGACAAGTTTGAGCAAACATCCGGAAAAAAATCCAGGATTTTGTTGTCAGAATGTCCGATCATGTGTACGTGGCATAACACTACACTAAACCTTTCACACAAACCTCTTTAATACTGTTCAAAAAGCCAGTATAAAGAAACATAGTCATGAAAAAAGCAATTTGTGGTTATTTTGGTTTATTAATTTTGGGGTATTAATAATTTTTGCTTATTAATTCTTCATGGTGTCAACCTAGGCTACTCACTTTTAGTTTGGACAGGCACACACCTCCCTAACATGGGTAGAAGTGTTCTGTAGTTCACAGAGGTGAACAGGGAAGGGTAATAGCACTACTTGAGATGTTAGTGCAGCAGAAGCATAGTGTACGAGACGTTACAAGTTCTGGAGCACAGGACAGCTCTTAATGTCTGACAAAATCAGCATGGTTTGTGCACTAATCAAACATATATAAGAAAACATGTTTAATGGTGTATTTAACAGATAAAAAGGGGAAAATATGAGGTGTATTTTTAATAATCACATACACTTTAACCACTTCCCGACCAGCGCACACAGATGTACGTTGGCAGAATGGCATGGACAGGCAAATGGGCGTACAGGTACGGCCCTTTAAATTTGCCGCCGTGCCATCGTTTGCACGCCGCCGGCAGTGCGCGCGCACCGGTTGGGATCTCCGTGAGTCCAATCGGACTCAATCACCGCGGGGATACCCGCAATCGTCTCACAGGAAGGAAGAACGGGGAGATGCTAATGTAAACAAGCATCTCCCCGTTCTGCCTAGTGACAGTGTCACTTATCTCTGCTCCCTGTGATCAGAGCAGAGATCAGTGACGTGTCATACACAGCCACGCCCCCCCACAGTTAGAACCACTCCCCAGGGCTCACTTAACCCCTACACTGCCACCTAGTGGTTAACCCCTTCACTGCCAGTGTCATTTACACAGGAATCAGTGCATTTGTATAGCATATATATATTTTTGGAGGATATTTATTATAGTAAAATGTAAAAAAGAATGCGTTTTTTTTTTAATTGTCGCTCTTTTTTTGTTTATAGCACAAAAAAATAAAACCGCTGGGGGTGATCAAATACCACCAAAAGAAAGCTCTATTTGTGGGAAAAATTCCGTCAATTTTGTTTGGGAGCCACGTCAGTTAAAACGACGCAGTGCAGAATCGCAAAAAGTGCTCTGGTCTTTGGCCAGCAAAATGGTCCGGGCTTAAGTGGTTAACAATTCTGTGCTTGTATACATTATTTAAAGTTAACGCCTGGTACAAATCCTTACATTTAAATGTATTCCACAATAGCCACAAAGGCTTTAAGTCCACTTTGTAGGCACCAGAGTTTACCTGGTAAAAGTAGCGGTGACATCATCCCTATACTACAAAGCCTGTGCAGAGAGTGGGAGGGACCCAGCAGGTCTGCCCACTACAAGTTGTATCCATAAAACTACATGAGGGGGACAGATACAAAGTCTGTCAGCAGAACAAGGAGAGAAAACAGCAGCGTCTGGTCTTTACTACAGGAGGCTCTGCACAAAAGCAAAGTACAAAAGTTGTTTCAAGAAATGCAGGATACCAGGATTTAATTAAGAATACGCATGGCTCTTGTATTTAGACAATATTTGTTTGAGTTTAATTTTAATCATGTGGTGCTGCATGCAGCGGGGGACAGCCGATACAATTGTAAGGGGCCCAAGCGTCTGGAGGTGAAGGGGAGCCTTGTTGTGCACTATAGAAACAAGCTCATTGAGCTCAGAAATCAATCTCTTTACTGCCACCTCTGGCTACTGTGAGCATGTGCACCCCTCGTGTGAGCTGCCTGTACTGTTCTATGTACTGTGATCGGCTGCAGCTCTTCTGTGTCTCAGCAACATGTCAGCTTTGTGGAAACAAGAGCTGGGTCTAGGTAGGAAGACCTCATTTACAAGTAGGGGCTGTGAAGAAAAGGGAGGAGGGCTGTTTGTGTACAGGGAGGGGGCAGAGCTTTGTGTGTTTACAGATGTGTATATGTGAGGGGCTGACATATATATAGGAGTGGTGGGTGCTGACATATATACAGGAGTGAGGGGGGCTGACATAGATACAGGAGTGTGGGGGGGTGACATATATGCAGGTGTGAGCAGGGCTGATATATATACAGGAGTGAGGGGGGCTGACATATATGCAGAAGTGAGGGGGGTGCTGAGTGCGTACAGGTGTGAGGAGGGGGCTGACATATACAGGTGTGGGGGGGCTGACATATATGCAGGTGGGGGGTGCTGAGTGCATACAGGTGTGAGGGGGGGCTGAGTGTGTACATGTATATGTAATAATCTAGTAGATATTAGATATTAGTAGCCATTACAGTATCTCACAAAAGTGAGTACACTCCTCACATTTTTGTAAATATTTTATTATATCTTTTTATGTGACAACACTGAAGAAATGACACTGCTACAATGTAAAGTAGTGAGTGTACAGCTTGTATAACAATGTAAATTAGCTGCCCCCTCAAAATAACTCAACACCCAGCCATTAATGTCTAAACTGCTGGCAACAAAAGTGAGTATACCCATAAGTGAAAATGTCAAAATTGGGCCCAGTTAGCTATTTTCCCTCCCCGGTGTCATGTGACTCATTAGTGTTACAAGATCTCAGCTGTGAATGGGGAGCAGGTGTGTTAAATTTGGTGTTATCGCTCTCACTCTCATACTGGACACTGGAAGTTCAACATGGCAAGACCATACAGCGGTTTAGCAGGACAGGTTCCACTCAGAACAGGCCTCACCATGGTCGACCAAACAAGTTGAGTGCACGTGCTCAGCGTCATATGCAGAGGTTGTCTTTGGAAAATAGACGTATGAGTGCTGCCAGCATTGCTGCAGAGGTTGAAGGGGTGGAGGTCAGCCTGTCAATGCACAGACCATACGCCACAAGCCGCATCAAAATGTTCTGCATGGCTGTTGTCCCAGAAGGAAGCCTCTTTTAAAGATGATGCACAAGAAAGCCTGCAAACAGTTTGCTGAAGACAAGCAGACTAAGGACATGAATTGCTGGAACCATGTCCTATGGTCTGATGAGACCAAGATAAACTTATTTGGTTCAGATGGTGTCAAGCGTGTGTGGCAGCAACCAGGTGAAGATTACAAAGACAAGTGTGTCTTTGCCTACAGTCAAGCATGGTGGTGGGCGTGTCATGGTCTGGGGCTGCATGAGTGCTGCCGGCACTGGGGAGCTACAGTTCATTAAGGGAACCATGAATGGCAACATGTACTGTGACATACAGAAGCAGAGCATGATCCCCTCCCTTCAGAGACTGGGCCGCAGGGCAGTATTCCAACATGATAACAACCCCAAATACACCTCCAAGATGACCACTGTCTTGCTAAAGAAACTGAGGGTAAAGGTGATGGACTGGCCAAGCATGTCTCCAGGCCTAAACCCTATTAAGCATCTGTGGGGCATCCTCAAATGGAAGGTGGAGGAGCGCAAGGTCTCTAACACCCACCAGCTCCATGATGTCATCAAGAGGACTCCAGTGGCAACCTGTGAAGCTCTGATGAACTCCATGCCCAAGAGGGTTAAGGCAGTGCTGGAAAATAAGGGTGGCCACACAATATTGACACTTTGGGCCCAATTTGGACATTTTCACTCAGGGGTGTACTCACTTTTGTTGCCAGCAGTTTAGACATTAATGGCTGTGTGTTGAGTTATTTTGAGGGGACAGCAAATTTACACTGTTATACAAGCTGTACACTCACTACTTTACATTGTAGCAAAGTGTCATTTATTCGGTGTTGTCACATGAAAAGATATAATAAAATATTTTTTTAAAAATGTGAGGGGTGTACTCATTTTTGTGAGATACTGTATGTCTACAATTTGTCTTCATGGTAAAAATACAAAAGGCTGGAGTAGTTGAAGCAATGATTTAGGCCCCTTTCACACTGGGGCGGGGAGCCGCGGTGACGGTAAAGCAGTGCTATATTTAGCGCTGCTTTACAGTCGTTTTAACCGCGGTATTCGGCCGCTCGCGGTGCGGTTTTACCCCCCCGCGAGCGGCCGAAAAAGGGTTAAACACCCCCGCAGAGCGCCGCCGTAGCGGCGCTTTGCGACGGTATTGCTGCGGTTTTACCGCGGTGTCCCATTCTAATCAATGGGAAGGAGCGGTGAACACACCGCTCCTATACCGCTCCAAAGATGCTGCTAGCAGGACTTTTTTTGTCATCCTGCTAGCGCACGGCTCCAGTGTGAAAGCCCGCCGGCTTTCACACTGGAGTTAAAGGAGCCGGATTTTTTCAGGCGGTGAACATGCGCTATTTTTAGCGCTGCACCGCATGAAAAACGCCCCGGTGTGAAAGGGGCCTTAATGAAAAGGACATCCCTGAGATTACTACAGTTTTAAAATTACAGTGGACCTATGACACCTGCACTCATAATATGTCCTCAGTCTTCTGTATAAAATGACACTTCCTGACATTTAACCAGGATGACTAAGAACAATCAGTGGCAGAATTGAAATACTGCAGGGGACCAGTACAGTAGAGTATTTTTTTAACCAGAGCTGTTTTTTAAGTTTACTATTTACAATTTTAAAAGTGTGCCCAGAGCTGAGCTTTAAAGCCCATCTCCAGACAAAACTTAAAATTATTCCCATCCCACCAGGCACCAGCATTTCATTTGTTGGTGAAGCAATTATATACTTACCTAAGTCCACCATCCATGTTCCTTGTCTGTGCCATTTTCGGGGATTTGGAAATCCAGCACTCAAGATGTACCGACGCCAGCCATTCCTAGTTGTTCCCCTTGCACTGCTATCATCAATTCAGTCTGTCTTTTGAATTCTAAGAGGACCCTGCCACTGGACAATCAATAGGAAGTGTCCATGCAGTCAGTGACGTGGACACCCAAAGAAGGACCCTGCCTCCTGTATGACCAGGGATTTAAATTGGAACTAAATCCTTCTATTCTTTTCAGCCAAGGAAGTTGCCATCTTAGCCTCTGTTTGATCTGAAACTGCCATGGCGCACGCAGTTATGACACCAGACAGTGGATGGTTTGACGTATTGGTTGAGAGCACAAGCAAATGGGACAGTTAGCATTCCCTGCATGCCTGGAATGTAACTGGGATTTTGAAACCATTAAACCAATTAGTTCTTTACTTTAAGTAAGTAAAAGGGACATTTAGATTGGGTAATTTTATATATTATACCAGAGATTAGTTAAAGGGGGGTGGAGAGAGTGATCCCTGTGCATAGCATTATATCCCATTGTACCAGTGTTGTCTCTTACTTCTATCTTGAGATGTAGCACAGACTTCGCCGTTTCAAGCTACAGTTCCTTACATAAGCCTTAATTAATTATTTTCCAATTACCCACCATGTTGAAGTTTGCAACTTTCTAAAATAAAATTTTAATAGATAGAAAATTATGAAATATGATGGAAGCAGGTCATCAACCTACTTTTGGCTGGCATAGTCTGTTCCGGCGCTTGTCTGGGAGCTGGATGCCAAGTACTGGAGATTCAAGGTAATGTCACCACTGGCAGCTTTGTTTACATCCGAAGAATACAACTGCTCGACTAAACTGGTAACTTCAGCATTGGTGGCTGCATACACCTCTGGTACTGCTCCTGGAATACAACAGTTTAAACGGAAATATAGAGTGATTGCTGCAATAATTTAGTATTTGAGAAGATTTATACAAATAGAAAAATACTGATTATGCAGGTTTTAGAATAAGTGTTTATGTCTGCTAATTCTAATGAAGCAAAAGTGGCACCATAATACATTTAGAAAGTTTATTTTCAAAAGTTGATTCAGTTTATCTTTGACGTCCACTTAATTTATCTTCATTGAGGATTTAAAGTGGTGTTTCCACCAAAATTACAACATTGTGTGTATCTACATAAAATCTGACCAACAAAAAAAAATGTGCTTACCTATTTCTCCCTGTTGCTAGGTGGTCCCACGAAATCTGCCTCTTCCTCAGCCCGGGCTAGAAACGTCACTTCCGCACGGCAGTCAGTCATCTGGGACACGTGACAGGTCCCAGATGACTGTGCGGCGTATCACGATGTGCGGCGCCGCTCGCGCATGCGCAGTGGGTGCCCGGCTGTGAAGCCACATCCGGGTGCCCACAGTAAGGATGCCGGCGCCGCGAGCGGAGCGGGGAACGAGGGAGGGTATCGTTCCCCCGCATCGTTGGACCCTGGGACAGTCTCTGATTCTTAAAAGCCAGCAGCTGCAGTATTTGTAGCTGCTGACTTTTAAAAAAAAAATTTTGATGGGCACACCTCTTTAAATATCTTTCGGCAGTAGGACTGCAGCCCCTTGCCAGTCATTGCCAGAGTAATTGTTTCTGAAAACTGTAGCAGAGGTGGCTAGTAGAGTCAACATCAGACAGTGACCAGAGAGGGCACTGAAGGGTTCATTTCTGGAAGGCACTGCAGCCCATTGTCCCCCATGATATCAGATCTCAAACATAATTGGACTACAGTTACACCTATGGTATATATTTGAAATATCTATTAAAATATATGCTGTCCTAATGGGTGGAGTTTGGAATTTGAGATTTCCTAATATTCATTAAACCAGACTCGGGAACAGGGAGATACATGTTTCTGAGGACCATACTCATTTTACAGCATGAAGTCTTGGTACAGAACATCAATGCTGGGATACACTAGGGCTGTGGGCTATGTTCTATGAATGAATGAATGAAAGATTTGTATAGCGCTGCAACTGCGAACTAAATCGCCTCGAGGCGCTTGATCCGAACTGGGTTGATTCCTTCTTAGAAGAGGTGGGTCTTCAGTTTTTTCCTGAAGATCCGATGATCTTTTTCTAAGCGGATGTTCGTAGGTAGAGCGTTCCATAGCCGTGGTCTATATATGCAGTTTATGTAAAATGTACCCCTGACATGTTCGAACCTTTTTATCATAAAGGAATACCTGATATTACTTTTGGGTTTCAGGGAACCCTTGATAACAATTACAATATCTACAGCTCATTACTGTGAACAGTAAGCTGAGATTTGGGAACAAAATTTAAAGGCTAATTCACCTTCAGGAAAAAATCAATAATACACATATTTTTGCAGGAAAAAAAATGCATTTATTATTTTTACCCCACAGGAGTCAGTCAGAAAACTGGAGGAAGTGTCAATGGACTACAAGTGAGCAATCAGGGTTAAAACTGCTGTGTCTCATTAAGAAATGTTCTCCTTATAGCTGGACTACGCTGATACGCCCGACCTCTCAGGGTGGCTTGGCATGTCCGGATCTATACAAATACTATTTAGCCACTCAACTAGTATCAGCAGCTTGGTGGCTCAATCCGGACATGTCCAATCCAGCTACCCAGCTTGAGATGGCAGTGCTGGGATCCCTGGAGGCGCCCAAATTCTTGCTCTTTCGCGGCCCCCGGGCCCCATATCAGCTAACACCCTCCATGCGCACCACACTACATGCATGGGGGGCAGGTCTCAAAATTGAAAAATACCCTAAACAGGCAATATCACCCAATGCCCCCCTCTGGCTAAACCCAACCTTAGAGCACATCTACAAATTTCCTGAACCTCATGCCCGGCCAAAATTCAATTTAATACTGGCGTCACAGATCATACCCAACCAATCCCTAGTCCCGCTTTCCAAACTGAACTCAGATTTTAACATACCACTGACCTATTTTTTTCGATACATTCAACTCTCCTATGCCTTCGGTTGCCAATTCTCTAATTCTCCTCCTCAACTGATCCAATCTTCACTAGAGGACCTCCTTAGGTCAGACTGTGCAAAAAAACCTACCTCGCAACTGTACTCACATCTGATCATCACCTCTCGTCCAACTCTGGAAAAGCTAAGGTCTAAATGGCTGCATGACATCCCGGAGTTCGATAATGATGACTGGGACGACATGTGGGATTTCCCTTTCAAATCCCTTGTCTCTCTAAGAGACCGCCTGATCCAATTCAAAATAGCTCACCGGGCTTATTTCACCCCTCATAGACTTCACAAAATGAACCCCGACTCACCTCCCGGGTGTTGGAGATGTGGCGGGATTCCTGGTGACTTCACCCATATTTTCTGGACCTGCCCGGCAATAGTCAGTTACTGGAGGGAGTACTGTGCAAGTACAACCTTCAATGGGGATCTGCATATTAGGTCTGGTGGAACAACTAATCCCTACAGCAGCGGGTCGCACGCTAATGGGACTCCTACTGTTTTATGCCCGCAAAGCCATAACCCTTAGCTGGCGCAAACCAACCCCCCTCCTCTTTCCCTATGGAAACACCTCATCAACAACAGCCTTCCTCTCTATAAAGACATGTACGCAAATAGAGGTTGCCCCAACAAATATGACAAAATCTGGTCTAAATGGCTAGTGGACCCCTCCTCTGCCTCAGAGGTCTCCTAATGGAACCTGCCCATGATGGCTCTCAAGTGGGTGTGGAACGTGCACAACAAATATATCAGGTGTCATCCTATTATATACAAGTGTGAATTACATTACCTAATGACCCATTGACTGACGCTATTGGACATGGTATCTTAATTTGTGCTACATATGTACCATTTCTGTTTAACAGAACAAATAAGTGGTCCTCACATGGGCCGTATCATCTCAATGTAAGACCGATCTATGTTTAACTGTTTGTTTCTTTTGTTTTACTAAATGCAAACCAATAAAAATATTAAAAAAAAAAAAGAAATGTTCTCCTCTGTCCTGTGGACCTGTCCTGTGGACCTGTCCTGTGTCCTGTAGACTCAACAAGGAAGTGAGAGGATATATTTCAAATGTTCGGGGGGAAATCCCCTCTTACACAGTTGTCACATGAGCACACATCTCCCATTGGAAGATTTGCCCTCTATTTCTGTTCTAGTGGCAACTCAAAATTTAGAATTTACGCCCATTTTCAGTAATTATAATATTGGTGCTTAGGACAATTAAAGAGAGTAAATTTCCTCAAAGAGGACAAAGGCAGCAATGAAAACCTAACAGTGATTCAAACCCCTCAGCACTTGCCACACAACAAAAAAAAAGGAACCTGAGTAAGAAGTCTCTGATAGAAGCAACCATTGCCTAACTCATCTACCGCATACTAGTTGTGAAGCTAAGCCTATGTATTGAATCACAAGGAACTAGTATGCGTTCTATGAGTCGTTGAAAGGCTGCTTTGATCAGGGCTTTCTCACACTGTTGTTTCGGTTCAAGAGATTCCTTTTAAACATATAACAAAAATTAATGATTAACGTTTAATACATAGTTCATCATTCAGCTGGTTCCTAGTTTAAAATTTCTAAATATGAAAGTTATTTATAAGACAGCCAAGTAACTGGCGTAAAATAAAAAGATCTCACTTGGCTCTGGTAGGTGCGCTCCATAGGCAAGGCATGGCAAAAACCACAGGATAAGGAAGGAGGTCCTCATTGTGGAGTGTCTGCGATTACAGTCCTGCAAACCTCCGTGCAGCTGCAAGTCTTTTATAGACACCTTGTATCAGTGACCTCAGGAGATGGAATATCAATACGAGTGACCTTGCTTGTCTCACAACCTTTCTGAACTTCAGGAATTGTGCAACATTATCCTGGGAGACTGTTAAAACTGGGTGACCTTTTACATTTAATTTCTTAAACATGTCATTTTTACTTATTTATCAGATACAATAAGAATTTGACTTGAAAGTGAACTTAATACATTTATTCATGTATATAGTTGTAATACATGTAATACAATTATTCATGTATTGATGTCCAGTTTGAAATGAGTTGACGTTTAAAGCAGTAGTAAACTCCAATTGGACACTTGTACCTACAGGTAAGCTTATAATAAAGCTTCCTTGCAGGTACAAGGAATATCTCCTAAACGTTCACCATTTAGGAGATATTCAGTGTCTCTTCAGCTGGTGACATCACTGGCGCATGTGCTCTGAAGGAACAGCATACTCATGCCATTCCTTTAGAGCCCCGTGCTGCAGCTGAGACTCCTGTGCACAAGCATGGGGGTGAGATCATCGCGGCTTGGCCATTCAAGCGGCCAGAGCCCACAAACCCGGAAGGAAGACCGGTTTAAGAAGGAAGTCCTGTCAATGGTGACAGCGCACTGCTGGAGGGCTTCATTTCAAGGTAAGTGTTTCATAATGTGCTAGTATTTGGGGCATACTACCACATTTTTGACATTACCTGGCAGGGAGAAGATTTTTTTTTTTGTAAAGTTTACTACCACTTTAATCTGCATCCCTAGTTCTTTTTTTCCCTTCGTACAAATTACATTATTTAAATGAAACCTTTCTGTTTTCATTACATACCAGACCCATTACCATCATCATCCATGCTTTTCTATGCAATGCAGGCAGATCATGGCTCATGGGAGGGGCCAACAGGGTGCTTGCACAGCTTCCTAAAAACAAGAAGCTGTAATAATGCCCTCATGTGATGCTGAAAATCCATGATTGAAAGACCTGAAAACCAGTGAATGAAAAGGATAGTAAGCATCCGTTCACAGCGGTGCAATTGGTCATGCAATTTGACAGGTCAAATCGCATAACAAGTCGCACCCTATTGTCGTCACTGCCATGGGCATGGGCAGCATAGGGCAAGGGGGGGCAATTGCCCCCCCTGGAATCGTGTTAAAGAGTGAAGACAGATACCCCTTGTGTTGCATTGGCCTTTGCGGCAGCCATGGACTTTTTTTTCTAAGTCTGCTGGCCTGGGCTGCTGTCAGTCTGTTCCGACTTATCACAGTCACAGATACATACAGACATCTGTCCCTCCCTCCTCACCCCTGGCCCGATCATTGGCTCTGCCGCTCAGGCCTCTGCTTGACATCTCGGCTGTTATGTGATTGGCTGCCTGCCTGTGTAAATGTACGTCACTATGTCATTCCGGCCGGCTCCTCCCACAGGTGCATGCAGTGGCCGAGAGAGAATACGCTGCCAGTGCCTGCCCTGGGTCTATCGCTGAAGAACCACAGGTAACAGCAGTGCCACACGGTCTGTGCCAGTTAGGAGGAGAATATATTGATTGTAAAGTTGGACAGCTGAGCTGAGCTATTGCTGGAAAAATAATGTGTGTGTTATATATAATCTTCTTCACTTTGTATGGAGTTACTCAATCTCTCAGGCATACCAGTCCATGATGCCCATATAAATATAGCCTAGAGAATGTACATTTTTTTTGTATTGCAATACATCTGTTGTGGCCATATTTTGATCTTGATGAAAACAACCTATACAGTATAGGCTGTTTTCATAAAGATCAAAATATGGCCACAACAGATGTATTGCAATACATTGCAGTATAGAAAGATGTACATTCTCTAGGCTATATTTATATGGGTATGGAGTGAAGCTGAATTATCTCAAGAGCTATCACAATGCCAGCTGGCCGAGTTATCGGTAAAGAGCTGCTAGTTTTAGCGGCGCTTTACCATTGTTTTCGCAGCACTATTTGGCCACTAGCGGGGAGCTTTTAACCCCCGCTAGCGGTCGAAGAAAGGGTTAAATGCGACTGTGTATCGCCACTGCCAAAGTGCCCCCCCCCCCTTGAAAAAAATTCTGCGGACGCCCATGGTCACTGCAACTGTTCAAATCGGTGCACGCCGACTTTGCAGTGCTGCACCGATTTGAAAAAGTAGTTCCTGCACTACTTTTGGTGATTTCAGGTGTGACTTGCATAGACATCTGTGCATGAAGTCACACAGATGTCAGCCAAGTCGCACCTGAAGTCGCACTGATATGCGACTTTGAAATTGTGCGCTTTTAAGATAGAAGACATCCAGAAAATAACCGTTCTCACAACCCCCGGATAGACCTCCTCTCACTAAGCCTAGCAGCCGGCAGGGTGTTAGGTAAGGAAAAAGTCTCTGCCACAGACTTGAATGTAGAACACTTGAAGAAAAAGTCTCTGCCACAGACTTGAATGCAAAATACTTGAAGAAAAAGTCTCTGCCACAGACTTGAGTGTAAACTGAGGGACATAGACAAATTTAGAGAGCTATCATACGGTACCAGTATCTCTCAGCTGGTCCGGCGATACCGTATGAGTGTAAACCCATAAAGTGTCCTTCAACTGAGCCTCCAGGCCTCTTCAGAAAGACCCGCCTTTTGCATGGCTTTCTCCTGAAGAATCCTCCTCAGGATGCTCCTCCAGTTGCTGGGCCTCTCCTTAGATGAGACGGCACCAGACCACCCTTGAATCATTTCGCCCCGATATCCATTCAGGCCTGTCCCTGCAGTTGCTTCGCCTCGGGATATCCAGCCCCGAGACTTGGAATTGCATGGATCTGCACCCCAGGCCAGGAGGACCCTGAGGGCTGGTCAGGAGGACCAGGACCAAACAGGCAGAAGATCTCTTCTGGACCGGAACCCGAAGCATGTGATCTCAGTACCTTAAATACCCCCTCCCAGAATGCCAGCAGGATAAAACACTCCCACTGGGCTGGTTCCGAGAGAAAGATAGGCATCCAACACCCCCAGCCAAACTGCGTTCTCACACTTGCTGGCGGTGACAGCGACACCTGCAGCCAAGTAGAACTCAGTGCAATCCAGGTAGACTGGTACTAAAATCATAATTTAGCAGAATTAGCCCTAAAACCCAACTATGATTTCAGGAATATTCATTTACAAAAACACATAGCGGATGCTCGTCAGGAGCCAGCGCTACAATTGTGTTGCTCTTTATCATTGGGTCTCACCCAAACCAAACATTACCACACAGTTGTGCCTAGGGGGTCGAGCCCATATTCAGGGGTTGATAGGCAGAGTGCAGGCCAAAACAATTATCAGCAGCCCCTTAGCGGGTCAGTGCTACACTATATAAAAACATGACAGTCTAAAATGTGCCTCCCAGATAGGAATCAGAAGCAAGTTCCAGCTGTAAGTAAAAAAATATATAAAGAGAGAGGTGCCTCTAATGCCGCGTACACACGAAGGGACAATCCCGCGGGATTATCCGCTGGACTGAAGTCCAGCGGATAATCCCCTCGTGTGTGGGCGCCGGCGGACTTTTTTTGGCCAAAGTACGGCGGACTAAAGTTTTAAGTTTTGTTTTAAAATTATCCGCTGGACTTGGCAGTCCGGCGGACAATCCCGCCGTGTGTAGTATGGTCCGGCGTACCAAAAAGGACGCATGCTCAGTAGCTAGTATGTCACGGACTCGCTCGGTCTGGTAAAACTAGCCTTCGTTTTGAAGCTCGCACAATCGTCAAGCTGCTGATCTTTTTTTTTTTTTTTTTTTCTGACAGCGGAATTTGTATGTTATCGTACTTGAAGAATGATTTTGCCTTGCTGCTTGTATATTCACGCAGAGTACTCCCGAACGTTTTTTCTTCAGCATTCTTTAGTGAAGTTATATATTTATATATATATCTATATATATATCTATATCTATATCTCTCTCTCTCTCTATATATATATATATATATATATATATATATATATATATATATATATATATATATATATATATATATATATATATATATATATATATATATATATATATATATATATATATATATATATATATATATATATATATATATATATATATATATATATATATATATATCGATATATATATAGATATAGATATAGATATATATATCCAAATCACCAAATTCAAAATATATCTATATTTCTCATTAAATACAAAAAATATATATATCTGTATATACATATATTTATATATATAGATTTAAAGATATATACGTGTATATATATATATATATATATATATATATATATATATATATATATCTATTTAGTGATATATATATATATATATATATATATATATATATATATATATAATTTATATATATGTACATATATCTCTATTTAGATATATTTTATTATTTGTTGGTTAGCAAAAGGATTTGTTATTACACATGATACAATTGTGGAGTCAGCAGAGCTTGCCCTTAATTCAGATCTTAACCCTCACCTTTCCAGCGACTGCACTTGCAGTTCCATTGAAGTTGCACTTTACACTTGTATTGTCAAATGAATGTGCGTTTTGGAAATGCCCTCCATATAATTTAGACATGTACCTGCCTACTCCTAAAGAAACTATGTTTTTGAATAACAAGCACGTATGTCATTATTTTCTGCAAATTAAATTACCATTTATTCTGGTTTAAACAAACAAGGCAAAACAAAATAGGAAGACAACACTGGAGCCACTTTGCGATTTTGAGAAGACTTTTTGCCCCAACGGCAGACATCAAGTTTGTGAAGCCAAAAATTAAGCTTGGGCAGATTACATCCAATATAGGGAGCACAAGAAGATTGACCAGGAATCAGACAGACCAGGAACAGCAGCAGATGACATCTATGTCCCCAAGCTGTGGCACTACAACAGCCTGTGTCTTCTGTGAGACCAGACTGAAGCCAGGCAATCACTTCCGACTCTTCCCACCACGCTGCCCTGCACTCTTCCCTGCAGTCTTCCCTGCACGCTTCCTTGGAGGCTGACTTGTGGTAGGAAGAGGAGGAGGAGGAGGAGGAGGAGAAGAAGGAAGGAGGAGGAGGAGGAGGAGGAGAAGTTGCTGTCGGGCCTTCATGTGTCGGGCGGGTGGATTCTCTTAATTGACCCCTCAAACCCCCCTTAATAGCCTCAAAAATGAGGCCCTCACACAGGTGCCGTTGGCCCTTCTCCATTTCCAGCAACCTGCTGGCCAAGTAGGTGGCATAGGCCTCTTCTGGAATGGGGGGTCTTTCGAGAATCGCACTCGCCTTCCGAATAAGTTGGAGTGATTCCTCCTCAACAATGGTCATCCTCCTGGGCCTTCTTGGGGGTAAGGGCAGGGGTGGAGGTAGACTTCTTAATACAGTCTGGCTGTCACTCTGGCTCGTGCTGGGCCCAGCCACCTCCTGGCTCTCGCTGGTCATGTCCTCCTCCTCCATACCACTTGTCCCGGCATCATCCTGGGTCAGCTCATCCTGTGGGCAAATAAAAACAAAAATCAAACACCTGTTTTTTGGTTTATGGCCTCCTCAATCATCCAATTGTAAACTTATGAACGAGCAGATAAATTTTAAAAAAGATCCAAAAGGCTATCATTTGGACCCCTGCATTTTCCAAGCAGATCACCAATGTTGTATAAGGCATTTTTTGCCACTACTGGATGTATGTATACACTATATATGTATCGATATGTAGCACCAACACTTTTTCGAAGTGTGCGCAATTTTTGGCAGCTTTTTTCACAATTCGGAGTTCAGGGTGTTAATTGTTTCACATTTTAACGTTTACAGCATTAATATTCACACAATCACAATTTAGGCTACTAAATATATACCTGGCTCCAGCTGGGCGCATCAGCCTGCTCCAAGGTGGAGGGGTCTTCTCCTTCCGTGGAAGCCTCAGCTGGGGTGGAGGGAAGAGTGGAGGGAAGAGTGGAGGGAAGGGTGGAGGGAAGAGTGGACAGTGATTGCCTGGGTTCCATCTGGTCACCTATAAAAGCCAGTTGGTTGTAGTACCACAGCTTCGGTACATAAACCATCTCTGCTGCTGCTCCTGATCTGACTGAATCCTCAATCTTCTTGCGCTCCCGCTTGTACATGTGCCTTAAACTTGAAATTCTGGCTTCAACATACTTGGTGTCTGCGTTGGGGACTTGAGTCTTCACAAAATCCACAAGTGGCCCCAGTGTTGCCTTCCGGACATCCCTATTTCCATATAAAGGGTTCTTGAGCTGCCACAGGTTGGTATTTTTTCGGTACAGCGCAATGAATTCTGACATGAACTGCTTGTCCTTGAATGGATTGAACTGGGCTGATGACATGTTTGTTTCTGTTTTGTTAGTAATGGCAATACAAAAGACCAAAAACACAAATGTTACGAAAAACGCACATCCAGTTTTTCTAAACAAACATTACACAACACACCCACACACAGGCAGCAACACACCCACACAGGCAGCAACCCCTACACACAGGCAGCAACACACCCACACAGGCAGCAACCCCTACACACAGGCAGCAACACACCCACACAGGCAGCAACCCCTACACACAGGCAGCAATACACCCACACACAGGCAGCAACCCCTACACACAGGCAGCAATACACCCACACACAGGCAGCAACCCCAACACACAGGCAGCAACACACCCACACAGGCAGCAACCCCTACACACAGGCAGCAACCCCTACACACAGGCAGCAATACACCCACACACACAGGCAGCAACCCCTACACACAGGCAGCAATACACCCACACACAGGCAGCAACACACACATATCCTTAAAAAATGCAGGCCCAAAACCCAATAAACCACAGTAATGCATCCTAGAAAACACTTACCTTCGTACAGAGCGCTCGCTACTTCCGTTCGGGAACACGTGGGGCCCTCAAACAGCCTTATATACACTGCGCACGCGTCGAAGTCCGCCTGCGTCCTCCGCGTCGCCCGCCCATGACGTTCCTCCTGACGAGTATTCCCCGCCCCGCTTCCCCTCGTTGCATTGTGGGTGAATAAATTCATGAAGATGGCGGACACATTCTCAGCCAGTAGCGCGGAGGAAAGCCCAGAAGCGAACACATCTGCATCCAGCAGCAGATATAAGGCCACCAATATGGCCTTTGAAGAGATGGTGGAGATGGTGGACATCCTCCAAAGGGAAGATTACGACGGGGAAAATGGCCCGTACCCTCGACCCAACTTGCGCAAGGACAAGATTCTCACTACAGTCGTCAGCACCCTGGAGCAGAAATTCGGCGTACGAAGGGGCAAGGATCAACTGCGCAAGCGATGGTCCGACATCAAATCCAGGGAGCACCATCAGTACAGGAAAATTCGAAAAGCCATCAAAAAAAGTAAGTCAAGCACGTGCGCTACTATGGTTATACTTGATATGTCTAAACTTGCGCTGATGTTATTACCATTCGTACGTGAAACTTGCGCAGATGTTATTACCATTCGTACGTGAAACTTGCGCAGATGTTATTACCATTCGTACGTGAAACTTGCGCAGATGTTATTACCATTCGTACGTGAAACTTGCGCAGATGTTATTACCATTCGTACGTGAAACTTGCGCAGATGTTATTACCATTCGTACGTGAAACTTGCGCAGATGTTATTACCATTCGTACGTGAAACTTGCACAGATGTTATTACCATTCGTACGTGAAACTTGCGCAGATGTTATTACCATTCGTACGTGAAACTTGCGCAGATGTTATTACCATTCGTACGTGAAACTTGCGCAGATGTTATTACCATTCGTACGTGAAACTTGCGCAGATGTTCTTAGCATTCGTACGTGAAACTTGCGCAGATGTTATTACCATTCGTACGTGAAACTTGCGCAGATGTTCTTAGCATTCGTACGTGAAACTTGCGCAGATGTTATTACCATTCGTACGTGAAACTTGCGCAGACTTGATAAAGTTCCGTTTGTCTTCATAACGTTTATTCAGTTTACCTGGCTTTGGGTTGTTGGAGTTGTAAGGTTGTTTATTATTGTCACTATCTATAAAATTACTTCTGTAGTAAGGGTTTTAGGGGTAACTTACACAGGGACTCCAGAAGCTGTTTTGGGGGGGGGGGATAAATATGTTAAGCAGGGTGTCAAGCTCACAATTCCCGAAAAATGCTCATCATCTACAAATACTGTAGGTGGTGACTTTTCGAAGAAGTACACTCACCTGTCCCTTGGATGGTGCAGCTACAATCTCTGATCTTGCAATCATGAAATTAATCTTTGCGGCTTCACTTCCCGGGTCACTATTGGGCATGCGCCAGTTGCGCTATGCAATAGGACTGGTCCGCGCGAGCTCGGGGACCCCTGTGTGTCCCAGCAGACAGCACGGTGGGACGGGATGTGGCGTATACTTCTGTGGGAGTCTAGGGCCGGATGTGTGTGCAAATACCTGCCTTACACAGGTATCTGCAACCCCTCCCCCCTAAAAGGTTCCAAATAAGACACCACAGGGGTGCAGGGATACAATGAGCGGAAGTTCAAATTTAGGGTTGAAGGTCGGTTTAAGTATTGGAGTTTCATTAGATAGACATTTCAATTCTGTCTTCAAGTAGGATCTTCTAACAAACTGCTAATAATTGGACAACACTTTTAAACAATGTTTAATAATCCTATTTTGGCACTCAAATATCAGTGTGATTAAAAGTGTACCTTTTTGTGTTCCATTACCATAGGGGGCAAAAGACTCAGACGTCAGTCCGAACCTACGAGGACCTCCCGGCCTCACCAGACTAATTGGGCAGTTAGCCCAAGCCCACGCGTGGATGTGGAGGAAGAGGTGGTTGAAGTGGATCAAATCTGCACCCCACCAAGTGAGTGTCTCAGAACACAGATTGAGCTAATAAATTAAGGTCTGCATGTTTTTGACACTTTTTTTCTTGTGTTTTATCTACCCAACTTTTAGGTGATGCTGATCTGTTTGTGGAAGGACAAGCTGCGGAGCCATTTTCCACAGACAGTGCCCACAGGCTTATTGGCCAGATCATGGCCTGGAATCTGTGGCTGGAAAATATGCAGAAGGAGATGGCCACCATGCAGCAGGGAATGAAGGACATGATTGATGTTTTGGGGAGAATATAAAGACCCCTTCTCCATTTCTTAACATCAATCATGTCCTTCATTCCCCTTTTGATGCGCTATTTTTTTTAAATTTTAGAGGCCAAATTTTTAATATGCACATGGTGTGTCAACATGTGCTATGTGCCATCAGGGGATCTCAATGGACGCATTTGGTGTTTGCAACCCCTAATGCTAGTAGGTGAGAGGGAAGGGGTTTCACACACCAAACACGTCCATTGATTCCCCATGATGGAACATAGCACATGTTGACATTACCCATTTTCCTGTTAAATTAGTGTGCATATTCTAAATTTGGCTTCTACTGTTCATGGGTTACCTGTTGAACTTTGTAAGTTCTCGACTTTTACATTGTGTAAATATTTTCAAATGCTAACCCAAAATTTTTTACCATTTTAATACATGTTTTTATGTTTGTTAAAAAAAAAAAATCACAAAAAAAAACAAAAATATGTTGTGAGAAAAAGACCAAAAATATTTTAAAAATATAACAAAAAAAAAAAAAATATGTTGTTAAAAAAAAAAAAAAAAAAACATATTAACAAAAAAGACCAAAAAAAAAAAAAAAAAAAAACCAAAAAAAAAAAAAAAAATAAAGGTTTGGATGTGCACTAGAATAAAAAAAAAAATGTTTGCACAAATTAAACAATGTGTGGCTTCTTCTTTTTAAATACTACCAGTTTGACCAAAACATGTTGTGGTTCATTGACAAAGGGGCTTATTTACTAAACGCAAACGAAGTTTGCCACTATTAAGAAGTGCACTAGGACAACATATAAAACTGGCAAAATTCAAAGCAAAACAATATGAAAAAAACAATCTTTCAAACAGAAATAACTGTATTTATTCTTTAAATAAAATAGAGGCTTTAAGGGTCTGCTGCCATTGCAATGGCCCCCCTACCATTAAAATAATGTAAATAACGGTCCCGCACTTGCTGGGCTGATTGTGGGGCCAAACCAAGACGGCGAGTATCCAGCCCTGTCATGTCGCCTTCCACTCCCGCCTCAGGCCCGATTGGTAATGAGTAGGTTCCAGAATGTTTGCGTAAATAATTGTGCATTACACAGCATGCAAGAATAATAGTATTCAGTTTGTACTCTGCCAGATGTATGGATGTAAGGAGCAATCTGAAACGGTTGGCCATAATACCAAAGGCATTTTCCACAACCCTTCTTGCTCTGGCCAACCGAAAATTAAAAATCCTCCTCTCAGGGGTGAGGGATCTTTGGGGAAATGGCCTCATCAGGTGGTCACCCAGACCGAACGCCTCGTCGGCAATGAAAACGAACGGGAGTCCCTCCACATTATCTTCATCTGGTGGCAGCTCCAGGCCACCAGTCTGGAGACGATGACCGAACTCCGTGTGGTTGAAGACTCCTCCATCCGACATCCTGCCGTTTTTCCCCACATCCACATAAAGAAACTCGTATTGTGCCGACACCACCGCCATCAACACTATACTATGGAACCCCTTATAATTCCAATAGTAAGACCCCGAATGGGGTGGGGGCACAATTCGCACATGTTTGCCGTCAATCGCCCCTCCGCAGTTGGGAAAGTCCCAACGGGCAGCAAACTCGGAAGCCACAGTCTGCCATTCCTGTGGCGTGGAAGGACACTGTGAAGTCAAACAGAAAGATACAATTCGAATTAAAAACCAGGCAAAACACCAAACTAAATGCAACAAATTAACAAACAATTTGGAACAACATATGTATTTATTTTGTAAGTCCTTGAAATAAAGCCAAAAGATTAAAGATAAGGGACAAATCTCTGATTGATGACCCCTCTGATGGCCCAGAGAAGATAATAATGGGGATGTGGGTGTGGAGTAATTAATTGTAAGGTCACACAATACACATGCAATTAATTAAAGAGGGGTGTGTGTGTGTGGGGGTGGGTTAATTACAAGCTGAGCCAAACCACATGCAATTAATTAAAGAGGTGTGTGTGTGTGTGTGTGGGAGTGGGTTAATTACAAGCTGACCCAAACCACATGCAATTAATTTAAAAATGAGGGTCAAGGGGGGTGAAAGGGGTGAGGGTCAAGGGGGGTGAAAGGGGTGAGGGGCAAGGGGGGTGAAAGGGGTGAGGGGCAAGGGGGGTGAAAGGGGGGGGGGTGAGTAAAGCAGTACAATGGAGCTGGTAATATACATTTTTAAACAAAGAAAGTGACTAGGCTAGGGGTGTTTAGGGGGCCAAGATTCCATGCTGGGGAGGTTGGTGCAAGGAAATATGCATGTGACCCACTTAATAATACATTCTTAAAGCAATTTCGAAAAGTCAACCATAAAATACTAGACAAAAAACAAAATTTAAAAAATATACAGGAATAGGGGACATTCATAGAATAGTCCTATCATGGTAATTAGCTAATGATGACATTGATGCACTACATTAGCAAACATACAAGACATAGGTAATTTTAAAAGAGAAGACTTACCTTAATGTATTCCTCCTGCAGGACGTGGATAATGGCAGAACAGGTCTCTGGAATAATGAGCCCCAGAGCCTGGGGGGAGATGCCTGTCGTGAACTTGAGGTCCTGCAAGCTTCTCCCCGTTGCCAAGTAACGCAACGTGGCGACTAGCCTCTGCTCCGCACTGATGGCTTGCCGCATGCAGGTATTCTGCCTGGTAATATAAGGGGACAGCGAAGCCAACAGACGGTGAAAAATGGGGTCCGTCATCCGGAGATAATTCCTGAAATCATCAGGATTATTCTCACGGATCTCACGGAGCAAAGGCATATGCGAGAATTGGTCACGCTGGCGCAACCAATTCTTGGTCCATGAACTCCTCCTCACCCTGTTCATGGACTGGGCTCGGGCCAAGGTGTTAACCGCAACACCGAGCCCCTGCACAGCACGAACTCGTTCCCGAGTACGTCCACACTCCATGGCTTCAAAACGGTCGGCTGATCAAACAAACAACTTAACCGAACGCACTGAAGAACAGCAAGGCCTATGAAGAACGACCTGAAAAACAGGAACGAGCGGACCAGAACGGCCTGAGAACAGGTAGGAACTGATCCACACGCACTGAAAGCCAGATACAAACCTCACAAGCACAAACTGAACGGCAGAAGCGAGCGAATTAAGCAGAAGTCTGAGAAGCGCGAATCGTCTCTAACCAAACGTCAACTAACACGCGATACACACGAGATCAGCTGACGGTGCCCAAAGGGTGTCGTTTGGGATCTCGAGCTTCCTTTTTCTAGTCCCGTCGTACGTGCTGTACGTCATCGCGTGAACCGCCGGACTTTTTGCGTGATCGTGTGTGGTCAAGTCCGTTCGCTTTTTAGTCCAGCGTACCCAGCTGGAAAGTCCAGCGGATTGTCCGCTGGACTTAGGTCCGCCGGGAAAAGTCCGTACGTGTGTACGAGGCATAAGTGTAGGAGTAAATATACCACTTTAATGGAACACAAACAATTGGCAACTCACATAATATGAAGTAGAAAAAGGCACACCACAATGAAGGCATCCTGAGTAGAGTTGAGCGGACACCTGGATGTTCAGGTTCGACGGGTTCTGCCGAACTTTGCAAAAAAAGTTTGAGTTCGGGACCGAACTTGACCCGAACTTGAAAAAAAGTAATGGAAAGGGCTACAAATGGCAGCAAAATGTTGTTAAGAGCATGGCAAGTGCTCTGCAAACAAATGTGGATAGGGAAATAACTTAAAATAACATAAAATACATAAAAATAAAAAATAATATGCTGGAGGCCCCCTTCTCAGAAGAAGAGGTACAGGAAGTCATTAAGAACCTCATAAACTCAACGGCACAATGCCACACATATGGTGGGAATGCCCCAGAATACGCCCTTTCTGGAAAAAAATTATTCAATTTAATGGATAAGCTAGTGGGAAAATAAAATACTTTGAAATAAAAAAACTAAAAAATAATAATCTTGACCTAGGAGGATGAGGTCCATATGGAGTAGGAGGTTGAGGTGGCGGTGGATGTGGCAGTGTAGGTTGAAGGAGGACGAGGTAGCCAACACTGGTTTTTGTTTTTAATTTTCTTTTTTTTTAAATCAGAGTGAGAAAGATCAAAAATACAACAATGGCTGGGTAAGGCCGGTGATGTGTCGAATTCTGTCCCCCGTCGGATAGTGTCCGCCCTGTACTTCGCTTGCGCAGTATGTAGGACAAGGGGATTCCGAAAATCTCAGAAGACAAACGGCGCCTGTGCGATAAGTCCAGGTTCAAGCCCCACCATCCGAGGTTCAAGCCGAGCGAAGCAAGGCCGTGCCCAAAGCGTGGCGAGCAAAGCGAGCCCTGCGAGGGGCCCTGTTACTATGTGCTACCGTATGTCCACTTGGATGGTGGGGTTTGAACCTACACTCACTGCGCAGGCGCCGTTCATCTTCGGAGATTTTCGGAATCTCCTTGTCCTCCGTACTGCGCAAGCACTGTGCCTGTGCAGTACGATGGCCGGACAGTTTTTGTCAGAACACCGGTATACGTGTCTATTCTGCACAAGGTACGGACAAGTCCTGTGGGATCCATGCCTGGTTCATTTTAATGAACGTGAGCTTGTCCACATTTTTCTGTGATAACGCCCCCTGTCGTGCTAAATACACGTTCAGATAATACACTGGCTGCAGGGCAGGGCAGCACCTCCAAGGCGTAAAGGGCAAGCTCAGGCCATGTGCCCAATTTGGAGACCCAGAAGTTGAAGGGGGCAGACCCGTCATTCAGTACGTGTAGGCGTGTGCACACATACTGCTCCACCATGTTGGTGAAATGCTGCCTCCTGCTAAGACGTTCCATCTCAGCTGGTGATGCTGGTTGTTGTGGCGTTCTGACATAGCTTTTTTCACATTTCGACCATGCTAACCCTGCCTTCTGAGGTGCTGGCGGTGCCCCGGCTGCGTTGGCAACCTCTTCCTCCTCCTCTAACTTCGCCTTGTGCTTCCATTGTACCCCCGCTGTCAGGTGGGAATGCCACCAGCAGCGCGTCTACCAGAGTGCGCTTGTACTCGCGCATCTTACGATCGCGCTCTAGTGAGGTAATTAAGGACGGTACATTGTCCTTGTAACAGGGATCCAGCAGGGTGGCCACCCAGTAATCAGCACCAGTTAGAATGTGGGCAACTCGGCGGTCGTTGCGGAGACACTGCAGCATGTAGTAGCTCATGAGTGCCGGGCTGCCCAGAGGCAACGAAAAGCTGTCCTCTGTGGGAGGTGTATCGTCTGTGTCCTCTGTATCCCCCCAGCCACGCACCAGTGATGGCCATGAGTTGGTCTGGGTGCCACCCTGCTGTGAACATGGTTCCTCCTCCTCCATCTCCTCCTCCTCCACCTCGTCATCCTCCAGAACTGTGCCCTTGCTGTCGGACAATTGTGTACCTGACGTTTGTTGGTGCAGGGACCCACCCTCGTAGCCACTTGTGAATGACTGCCCTGAAAGCCTTGGAAATTATCCCTCTTCCTCCTCCTCCTCCTGTGCCACATCCTCTTCCATCAGTGCCCGAAGCGTTTTTTCAAGGAGGCATAGAACTGGGATAGTAACGCTGAGAACGGCGTCATCTGCACTGGCCATGTTGGTGGAGTACTCGAAACAGCGCAACAAGGCACACAGGTCTCGCATGGAGGCCCAGTTATTGGTGGTGAAGTGGTGCTGTTTAGCAGAGCGACTCACGCGTGCGTGCAGCAGCTGAAACTCCACTATCGCCTGCTGCTGCTCGCACAGTCTGGCCAGCATGTTCAAGGTGGAGTTCCACCTTGTGGGCACGTCACATATGAGGCGGTGAGCAAGAAGGCCGAAGTTACGCTGCATCGCTGACAGGCGAGCAGCAGCAGGGTGAGAATGCCGAAAGTGCGCACAGACGGCCCGCACTTTCTGCAGCAGCTCTGGCATATCGGGGTAATTTTTAAGGAACCTCTGGACCACCAAGTTCAGCACATGCTCCAGGCAAGGGATGTGCGTCAAACCGGCTAGGCCCAGAGCTGCTACGAGATTTCGCCCATTATCGCACACCACCAGGCCGGGCTTGAGGCTCACTGCCACCAAACACTCCTCGGTCTGTTGTTCCATGTCCCTCCACAATTCCTGTGTGGTGTGGGGATTTTCCCCCAAACAGGAAAGTTTTAAAACTGCCTGTTGTCGTTTACCCCTGGCTGTGCTGAAGTTGGTGGTGAAAGTGTTACGCTGACCGGATGAGGAGGCGGTAGAGGATGAGGAAGCGGAGTAGGAGGAGTTAGCAACAGGAGGCAAACTGAAGTGCCCTGCAATCCTCAGTGGTGGAAGGACATGCGCCAAACTGCCCAGCCGCCACTGCATTTACCCAGTCTGCTGTTAGGGAGATATAACGTCCCTGACCGTGCTTACTGGTCCACGCATCCGTAGTTAGGTGGACCTTGCCACAGATGGCGTTGCGCAGTGCACACCTTATTCTTTCCCCCACTTGGTTGTGCAGGGAAGGGATGGCTCGCCCTGAAAAGTAGTGGCGGCTGGGCACGACGTACTGTGGGACAGTCAATGCCATCAGGCTTTTAAAACTCTGCGTCTCCACCAGACGGAATGACAGCATTTCAAAGGCGAGGAATTTTGAAATGCTGGCATTCAGGGCCAGGGATCGCGGGTGGGTAGGGGGGTACTTCCTCTTCCGCTCCAGTGTTTGGGAGATAGAGAGCTGAACGTTTCCATGGGACATTGTGGAGATGGTTGGCGACCCAGGTGGTAGTGTTGCTGGCAGATCCTCTGTTTGCGGGATGGCAGGTGCCACTGTCACTACAGAGGTGGATGAAGAGGCCGAGACTGCAGCAGAAGAGGAAGCAGGAGGAGCCAGAGATCTTTCTTGGTTTTTGAGGTGTCTACTCCACTGCAGCTCGTGCTTTGCACTTAGATGCCTGGTCATGCAGGTTGTGCTCAGGTTGAGAACGTTTATGCCTCGCTTCAGGCTCTGATTGCACAGCGTGCAAACCACTCGTGTCTTGTCATCAGCACATTGTCTGAAGAACTGCCACGCTAGGGAACTCCTTGGACCTGGCTTTGGTGTGCTTGGTCCCTTGCTGCATTGGGCAGTAGCAGGCGTACTGTCTAGGGGACGGACACTCCGCTTTTGCACCCTGCTCCCTCTTCTTCTGTGCTGGTGGCTCTGTGCGACCACCGCCTCTTCCTCCGAACTACACTGGTCACCTGCATGACGTTGATTCCATGTGGGGTCGAGGACCTCATCGTCCTCCACATCATCTTCCACCCAGTCTTCACCCCTGCCCTCCTTGTCGGTCTGCACAATTGCAAAAGCAACAGCAGTTGGCACCTGTGTTTTGTCATCATCCGAGACGTGCTGCGATGGTCCTCCCATGTACTCATCTTGAAACATAAGTGGTTGGGCATTGGTGCACACAATCTCTTCCACTTCTGGGGAAGGGCTAGGTGGATGGCCCTGGGAAACGCTGCTAACAGAGTCATCAAAAAGCAGAAGAGACTGCTGCATGATTTGGGACTCAGACTGCTTGGCTGATTTGCAAGGGGGTGAGGTGAAAGACTGATGGACATCGGCTGCAGGTGCCAAATCTAATCTTTCAGCAGGAGACTGGGTGGGAGACAATGTGAAGGAACCGGAGGCACTGTCAGCATCCCAATCTACTATCGCCTGTACTTGTCCTGGCCTCAACATTCGTACAGCCGCATTAGGCCCGACCAAATACCGCTGCAGGCTCTGTCGCCTACTCGCACCTGAGGAAGGTGTTTCACTTGTGCGTGTAGCTAGCACAGATCGACCACGTCCTCTGCCTGCAACAGGAGCTCCACCAGCAGCACCACAACCGGGGCCACGTCCCTTCTTTGACGTTCTCCTCATATTTTTCAAATTTAGGATCTTGCCCTAAATGGGTGTTTTTAGAATAGCAGAATAGAGCAACAGTATCTAAAGGGTGTATCTCACACCTACAGATATGCACTGCATTTGAATAATGCTATTCAAAAAAAAAAATTTTTTGCCCTAAAAAAAAATTTTTGGAATAGCACAATAGAAGAACACTATAAATTGTGTATCTCACACCTACAGATATGCAGAAAACACTGCAAAATATTTTTTATTGCCCTAAATGGGTGTTTTTGGAATAGCAGAATGCACAGAGAGTATCTAAAGGGTGTATCTCACAGTAACATATGCAGTGCTGGTGCACTGAGCTTGCAGATAAAAGTTATATTTTCTCTGGCACTGGGCTCAGGACAGTGTAAAAAGACTGTGCACTGCACCCACACGAGAAAATCAATGTAGATTGCTGAGTAATTAGAATAGATTTCTGAATCAGGACTCCTATCTAATTCTCTCCCTCAAAGCAGCAGCATGAACCTTTCCCTACACTATCTATCTTTTCTCTAAGGGCAGTGTAAAAAGCTTGTGCACTGCACCCACACAACTAAATCAATGTAGATCGCAGAGTATTTAGAATAGATTTCTGAATCAGGACTCCTATCTAATTCTCTCCCTCAAAGCAGCAGCAGGAACCTTTCCCTACACTATCTATCTTTTCTCTAAGGGCAGTGTAAAAAGCTTGTGCACTGCACCCACACAACTAAATCAATGTAGATCGCTGCGTAATTAGAATAGATTTCTGAATCAGGACTCCTATCTAATTCTCTCCCTCAAAGCAGCAGCAGCAACCTTTCCCTACACTACCTAAAGCAGAGTGACGTGCTGTGCTGTGTGCCTCTAGCTTATATAGAGGCTGTGTCACATGCTGCACTGGCCAATCACAGCCATGCCATTAGTAGGCATGGCTGTGATGGCTTCTAAGGGCACACCAGTTAAACGAATGTTGATTGGCTGCCCTGCAGCTTTTTAAAATGCGCCATTACATTGCCGAACACCGGACCCGAACCCGAACATACAGTAAATTGTTCGGGTTCGGGTCCGGGTACCAAAAACCCAAATGTCCGGTACGAACCCGAACTTTACAGTTCGGGTTCGCTCAACCCTAATCCTGAGCAAGCTGTCACCAGTGATCGTGGTCCACAGCACCGGCTCCCACCGTAATAGTCCTTCACTTGCTGCAAGGAAGTCGGCAGTCCTACTGATGTGGCACCATGTGGTTTGGCATGTGTGAAAATTAGTGTGTTAGCAGATACATGGAGGTACCATTTACAATTAATGGTACCACCACATGTCTACTAAAGGGCTGGACGTTTCTGTGTATGTTGGGAAAAACGCACAACAAAGGTGTAAATCTATCCTAAAGGATATCTATGGTCACAGCATCTACTTTTATATTATAACATCAGGCTACAACAACATGGAGAAGGAGACATTGTCCTTTGTTATTTCGCCCTCCATTGTGATGCTGAATGTCATGTTGCACTCAGCCCCCTGCACCCAGCCAGCAGGGGAGAGAGCTATAACCAGGAAGCCTTTGGATTCCAATGCAAGGCACTGAGGATCATGGTAGTTGTAGATTGAGACATCAACCTATGGCCTATAGGGCCTATGAACCCTTTAAAATACAATTCCCAGAGGATACTAAGGAGAAAAGTGAGATGCAAAAGGGTTTTTACTGGACTGCATGAAAAACTTCTTCCTCTTCGTGCTGTGGGAACCAATGAGAGCACAGCTACCTGCATGCTGACTGGACTGCTGGGAGGCCAGGCCAGGAAGGGCTGAGCTTGAGGCACAGGAGCAGAGACACCTGGTGCAGAGGAATACAGACCACAGCATTGCATTGCCACACTGTTGCCGCAGGGCAAACGAAGCATCCTCTCACCCTGTTCTTCCCACCGCTGATCACCAGAGGCACTGTTGGTGGGGACAAGGACCTCTGCCCCACAACCCTGGGCAGTGGTTGTGGGGGGTCTACGAGCAGGGGTCTTATCAAAATCTGGGAGCCCCCTTTAATAAGGGGGCCCCAATATCCCACCCCCTCCCCCGTGTGAATGAGTATGGCTTACCCTTTTACCAAAAAAGTGTAAACAGTGAGTTCCTTTATTAAAAAAATGTCCTCCAGTGTAGATCCATTGTCATCACAATGCCCAACGCACTGCAAGACTTTAACAAAAAAAAAAAAGTCTTGTCGAAGGCTCCTACCATCTGCCTGCTTCGCCATCTGACATTTCTTAAATAGCTAAGGGGCAGAGCCACCTGATGATGCCTCCTTGGGATGTCATCGACCAGGGCATGCTGGGTCAATGATGTTTCAATTGCACATATCTAACCTGGATGACACCGACCAATGATGACATACTAAGCTTTTTACACATTTTGTAGCACATTTTCTGGTGAGTGCTCATTTCATGAGGTGGTGGCTGGTGCTTCTTTACACTGGGAAGAGTCTGGTAACAATCTTAGATGTTCTTGGAGGAATCATTATACATATGTTTTTGAACTTCATCGGCATGTTATGCACTTTTATACATATATACTTTATTTTTATTGTGATATTATAGTGATTTATGTATTTATGTATTTATATTATGTTGATTTTTGCACTTTATATAGATATGTGACTAATTGTTGCACTTGTGTGGCGCTGCAGATGATTATCTTTCTCGGGTTATCTTTGATATTAAGGAGGAGGAGAATTGCGAACAGAGGAGAGGAAGTGTCTACAGAAGAAAACAAAAATGCAGAAGTAAGAGAAGCATAGCTGAGACAGAAGAGAGGGAGACTGGCTACATAAGGCAATTAAGAGGAAAACAGGAGAATAGTGAAACCAGAGAAGAGCAGAAACAGAGGAGGAGGTCATCAGGGAACAGGAATAGAATGGCTAAGAAAAAAACAGAAGGAGAGTGGCTACAGGGGGAGGTAGATGAGTAAACAGAAGTATAGTGGAGACAGCGGAGAAAATAAGCAGAGACTGAAGAGCAGGTGATCAGGGGATTAGCAGGATAGGAGGAGTACAGTGAAGGTTACCATAGAAAGAGGTTGGCTACAGGAGGCGCTAAATGGGGAAATGAGAGAAGACTTGCTGAGACAGTGAAGGAAAGTATCTACAGCAGGTAATTGAAGAAACAGGAGTAGAATAACTGAGAAAGAGGATGAAATTTGTGACTACAGGGAGATAAATAGGTAAAGAGAATGGTAAGATCCAGCTCCTCTGCCAATAAGTATACTGGGAAAATTTTTTAGCAAAAAGATTATAGAAAAGGTAGAGATATTTTATTTGGTTGCTCTCTTGATAATGGCAGAAGAGCTTTCTAATGCCCCGTACACAAGAGCGGAATTTCCGTCCAAAAAATCTTGGATGTTTTTTCCGACGGAATTCCGCTCCAGCTTGTCTTGCATACACAAGGTCACACAAAAGTTCCCTGAACTTTCGACTGTCAAGAACGTGGTGACGTACAACACTACGACGACCTGAGAAAATGAAGTTCAATGCTTCCCGGCATGCGTCGAATTGTTTCCGAGCATGTGTGATTTTTTTGCGTGTCCGAATTGCATACCGACGATCGCATTTTAGCATAGGAACTTTTCCCGACTGAAAAATAGAGAACATGCTCTCAATCTTTTGCTGGTTCTTTTGCTGGTTGGAATTCCGCCAGCAAAAGACCGATGGAGCATACACACGATCGCATTTTCCGACAAAAAGCTCTCATCTGAGTTTTGCTGGCGGCATTTCCGATCGTGTGTGCGCGGCATTAGGGTTGCTTGAAAAAGGGTGAATTCACACTAAATGCAGTGAAGGACATTTGGTCTTTCACCAGAGGGACCGTTTACCATGCCGAATCACGTGCTAATGTACGGCAATGCAGCGCATCACACTGCTGAACATTGACGTGAATGAAGTGTATGTTTTGTACACTTCAAATAAAGTTAGTACAAAACGAAAAAAAAAAAAGGGAGCCGTGTAATATGTTGAATCACACACTGTCCCCCACCGCAGCCAGCAATAGAGAGATGTTGCAACAATGAATTGCTGTGGCAGCTCTTCATTTAGTTTGTAAAACCTGCTTTAGCTGCCTGTAAATTTTAAGAGAGCTAAACTACAGTGAAGTGCTATCTTTCTTTAATCTGGTGCCAGGGCCATCTTTAATATTGACTGGACCCTGGGCAAACATTTTCTTGGGCCCCCTCTTCCATGCAATTTTGCTCTACACATGCTTTGAGACATACAATAAATAGCAGCTAGACTCAAAATCAGTTTACTGAATCAGACCAGGCAGCGAGTGCGATTGGTTGCCAGAGGTTACAGTGTATTATTACTGCTCACTGACTGGCTGCTAGAGGTTACAGCACACATTATGGCTCACTGTTATTTTCTAGAGGTTACAGCACATGCCTTCTGCTTGTTGATTGGTTGCTAGAGATTACTGTACATCAATACTGCTCACTGATTGAATGCTAGAGGTTACTGAACATCTATACCACTCACTAATTGGTTGTTAGAGGTTACTGCACATTAATACTGCTCACTGATTGGTTGCAAGAGGTTAGAGCACAGCATTACTGCTCACTGATTGGTTGCTAAAGGTTTCAGCACATCATCTCCTCACTGCCTGCCTCCATATTCACATGCACCAAAAATCAGGGTGCAGTGGCACCATGTTATTTTGAAGAAGGGTTCCACCTCCAATTTGCTTACTTTTGCAGAACATAATGTTAGGCTTAATGGCAACAATTATAGGCAAGAATTTCAAGCATGCTCCTTTACCTCCCCAGTGGGCACCATTCAGCAGAAGTGATGGTGGATGTGACCTCAGGGAGATATGATATACATATGAATGCCGCCTCTATTTAAATATCAATGCCACGGGCCACGACTATTTACATACTAATGCCACCACTATTTACATATCAATGCAGGTTATTTACATGTAAACACAGGGTCTGCAGGTGAGTGATCTGTACATAGCAATACGGCAGAGCTGGGCAGCAGCAGCAAAAGTTTACACTGAGATATCGGGACACAGCATTGGACTAAAACTTTAAGGGATAAGGGAATTTAAACTGGGATAGTTGGCAAGTATGAGGCAGCTGCTTTGGGCCCCACCACAATGATAGGGCCCAGGGCAGCTGTCCCTTTTGCCCTGCCTTAAAAATGGTCCTGTCTGGTGCTATATTACTATTATATGGACCTGCAAAGATGATTGACCCTTCATCAACGCAAATTCTTTAATCCAGAAATGGGTTTTGAAAATTAATGTCACACATTTGCAGTATGATAAATGGGTTAGTTCAATCAAACCTTGATAAAATACACATTCATTTTCAATAAATTTAGTACAGTCTAAGGAACTGCTAATTTTTCAGGAAGCTTAAATTCTGCACACAATCATGGAGTATCGCAACTTACCTGAATCTAACGTGCAAAAACACTAGGGATGACCGAACTGTATATATTACTGCGCTAAAAAACATTAACTACTACAGCCCCGGAAGAATTTACCCCCTTCCTGACCAGGCCATTTTTTGCGATATGGCCCTATGTCGCTTTAACTGACAATTGCACGGTCATGCAAAGTTGTGCCCAAACAAAATGTATGTCCTTTTTTCCCCACAAATAGAGATTTTTTTTGGTGGTATTTGATCACCTCTGCGGCTTTTATTTTTTGCACTAATAACAGAAAAAGAGTGACAATTCAGAAAAAAACACAATATTTTGTACTTTTGCTATAATAAATATCCAATATTTTTTTTAAAAACTAATTTCTTTAGCGGTTTAGGCCGATATGTATTCTTCTACATATTTTTGGTAAAAAAAATCTCAATAAGGGTATATTCATTGGTTTGCACAAAAGTTATATCGTCTACAAAATAGGGGATAGAATTATGGCATTTTTATTATTATTTTTTTTTTTTTTTAACTTGTGATTGCGATTTTTATCAGGACAGCAACAGACACATCGGACACTTTTGACACTTTTTTGGGACCAGTGGCATTTATACAGTGATCAGAGCTAAAAATAGCCACTGATCAAGGGGTTAAATGTGTTCCCTATCTGTGTTCTAACTGTGAGGGGGAATGTGGCTGACTAGAGGAGGAGAGAGATCACTGTTCCTACTTAGTAGGAACACACAATCTCTCTCCTCTCCCCTGACAGAACCGGGATTTGTGTGTTTACACACGGTGCCTGGCGGTCATCATTGGCTCCAGGGAAATGCTGCAGGCGCACGCGTGTGCCTGCTATAGCTTCTTAAAGACCAACTTACAGCTACGACGGCTCACGCAGCAGTGCCATCCTGCCACAGTATAACTGCGGTGGCTGGTCGGGAAGGGGTTAATCAACATTTTACTCACACTTTGTTTTATGTTAGTCATAGCTGGCAGGTAGAACCAACCCAAACTAGAAGAGCATATCTATACTAAGCATGCTGTTTAGGTGAAATATGCAACTAAGCGATCAATCTTTTACACACAGTAATTTGTCTTATTTCACAGACTCATTAGAATCTGCTGGCTGAACACAAAAATATCTGCTAAACAGAGCAGATGGATGAATCTTCCCCTGCCACTAATTTATTCTGACAGTCAACATCTGGTTGCATGTGGGCACTGTTAGGCCGACAATTTTTCACCCAGATCCTTCCATTTTTTAGTCCAAGGCCACCCACAGAGGAAATTTTGGCTGGTTCATGAGGAATTTCATGAGGAATTTCACTCCATGTATGGGCAGCTTTCAGCTTATTTGTGTTTAAATAAAATGCTCTGTGATGGAATTTCTCCAGGAAAGCCTGTAGTGGCCCCTCAATACACAGCATACTCACAGGATTAATTTAACCCTTTGTTTTGTCAAGCAAGTCAAGAAGTACTCAAAATGGTCCCAAAGTTGTATGAACGCAGCCCCTTGCAAGGCACCATCCAGCTCACCAGGGTCTTCTGGGATGCTCCTTCATATAGCCCAGGAAAGGAGTGCTTCAAGTATTGCCGTAAAAAAGGGGAAGGAGAACCCCATATAGTGAAAAAACATTTATTATTTTAAAAAAGCATGGATCCAAGTATTGCACTTATATGAACAGACGTTATTAACCACCTATATTACAAACCAGGAAGTGCCGGTTCCAATATAGCCGCAAAGCATTTCAAGCGGCAAAAGTGACGTCACCCAGAAGTCCCACCCAACGCAACCAGTGCAGTAGGGCGTCTTTTTAATGATCACGGTCAATTTTGATGTCAAATCTTTATTTATATGTGGGAGGTGCTCAAGCACTTTAGTGTTGTAAAACACCTTTTGCAACTGAGTTAGGCTTCTATATACATGTCCTAAAGCTTCTGTTCGAGTTAATGGGAGAGTGTCAGATTCTTTTCAGTTGTTTTCTTGGAACCAGACAAGGGTGTCCATTATCACCTCTTTTGTTCCTACTGGCTATAGAGCCCTTGTGGTCCTGCTGGGGGTGAGGTGGTTCTGTAGAGCAAAATATGAGGAAAAAATTGCTCTATATGCAGATGACATGCGGATCCTTTACAGGGCCCCCTTCCATCTGTAGTGTCAAAACTAAAAATTGATATCAAAATTCAATATCTTGGGGTTATAGTTATCTCTAAACATCCTACAGAATATATTTCTCAAAATCTGTTACCATTAGCTCAGCAATTCAAATACCAGGGCAAGGTTTGGCGCAAGCTGCCACTTTCTGTGGCTGGCCGCACCAATCTCTTAAAAATGGTATGGAGGCTTCTGTTAATGTTTTACTTACATAATTCACTGTGCTGGATTTTGTTTAAGTATTTTAAAGAATTTATCCTGATCTTTCAGAACTTGATATGGTGGAATAAGCCTGCTAGACTTAGATATAAATTCCTACAAAATCCAAATGACCAGGGGGGCTATCAGCACAAAATCCCTGGCTGTACTTCCAAGCAGCTCAACTCCAGCATTTTGCAGGTTGGGAGATAGGAGTTTTGCATGTATCCTTTTATAATATGCTCACTTACCTACTTTGCAGTGGTAATCCTTTGCTGGCCTTAGACTACTATTCCACCTTTTAACCAATTTACTTATACAACATTATATTTGATATATAAGGTCTGGCAGTCCACTAAATAAACACTAGGTATTTCAGAATATACTAGATATACGCCACTCTGTACTGAATATAACCTAGACCAAAAATTTTTTTTCAATAGTTGCAATTAAGACATGCATTGAAAACTCAAGGTATCACTCCAGTGGTCTCTTTCTCCTCTGTTCCTGTTTTGGACAGTATAGCCAGAGCAGGCACAACAAAAGGCCTTTTTAGTATGGTCTATAGACATTTATTATCTGAAGTGCTCTCTGGCGTTACTGCTCCATGTAGGCAAAGATGGGAGGCAGAGATCGATGTGAATTTGGAGGATATATGGGACCAAATATTACCAAATGTACAGCTTGTTTCAATATCTCCAACTCATAGAGTAACTCAACTTTAATATTCTGTATAAAGCTTATTGTACCCCAGAGTTGCTGCACAGGGTAGGCATTAGAGAAAACTCGGAATGCGCAAGATTTGCTCAATCTCCTGGCTTTTTTATGCACTTTTTTGGATGCCCGAAGCTATTTCGGTATTGACAGGAAGTGCTGGACCTGCTAAATTCCGTATATGATATCAGGTTGACTTTAGATCCTTATGTTATGTTAATCCTAATAGTATGGATTGGGATAAGATAGTGGCCATTTTGAGATCTATTTTTATTGCACATAGTTACATAGTTACATAGCTACATAGTAGACGAGGTTAAAAAAGACACAAGTCCAACTAAGTCCAACCTATGTGTGTGGTTTTATGTCAGTATCACATTGTATATCCGTGTATGTTGTGGTCGTTCAGGTGCTTATCTAATAGTTTTTTGAAATTATCGATGCTCCCCGCTGAAACCACTGCCTGTAGAAGAGAATTCCACATCCTAACCGCTCTTACAGTAAAGAACCCTCTATGCAGTTTAAGGTTAAACCGCTTTTCTTCTAATTTAAGTGAATAGCCGCGTGTCTTATTAAATTCCCTTTCGCAGAAAAGCTTTATCCCTATTGTGGGGTCACCAGTATGGTATTTGTACATTGAAATCATATCCCCTTTCAAGCGTCTCTTCTCCAGAGAGAATAAGTTCAGTGCTCGTAACCTTTTCTCATAACTAAGGTCCTCCAGTCACTTTATTAGTTTTATTGCCCTTCTCTAGACTCTCTCCAGTTCCAGCACATCCTTCCTGAGGACTGGTGCCCAGAACTTGACAGCATACTTCAGTTGCGGCCTGACCAGAGTCTTGTAGAGAGAATTATCATTTTATCTCTGGAGTTAATCCCCCTTTTAATGCATGCCAATATTCTGTTTGCTTTTCTTGCAGCAGCTTGGCATTGCATGCCAATGCTGAGCCTGTCATCTACTAGGACCCCCAGGTCCTTTTCTATCCTAGATTCCCCCAGAGGATCTTCCCCTAGTGAGTAGATTGCATTCATATTTTTGCCACCCAAATGCATTATTTTACATTTTTCTACATTAAACCTCATTTGCCATGTAGTTGCCCACCCCATTAATTCGTTCAGATCTTCTTGCAAAGTTTCCACATCCTGCTGAGAAGTAATTGCCCTGCTTAGCTTAGTATCATCTGCAAATACAGAGATTGAGCTGTTTATCCCATTCTCCAGGTCGTTTAGGAATAAATTAAATAAGATTGGTCCCAGGACAGAACCCTGGGGGACCCCACTTTCCTACCGGACCATTCCAAGTACTCCCCATTTATCACTACCCTCTGAACTTGCCATAAATCCATGTACTCACCATATGGTCCATGCCAATGGACCTTACTTTGTACAGTAAACGTTTATGGGGAACTGTATCAAATGCTTTTGCAAAATCCAGATACACCACGTCTACGGGCCTTCCTTTATCTAGATGGCAGCTCACCTCCTAATAGAAAGTTAATAAATTGATTTGGCAAGAACGATTCTTCATGAATCCATGCTGATTACTGCTAATGATACTGTTGTCATTACTAAAATCTTGTATATAGTCCCTTATCACCCCCCTCCAAAAGCTTGCCTACAATTGATGTTAGGCTAACTGGTCTGTAATTCCCAGGGATGTATCTTGGCCCTTTTTAAATATTGGTGCTACATTGGCTTTTCTCCAATCGGCTGGTACCATTCCAGTCAATAGACTGTTCCTAAAAATTAGGAACAATGGTCTGGCAATTACTTGACTGAGTTCCTTAAGGACCCTCGGGTGCAAGCCCTCTGGTCCCGGAGACTTATTTTTATATTTTTTCCAATCAATATTTTTTGAGTTTCATGAGAAGGCATACAGCATTAGACATAGTTGCGGGCGCAGCTGCTGTAATAACAAAGAATAGAGAACAGAATTCCGCTAACTTACTCGTAAAGTGTAGTATGACACACACAATGGTACTAGTGTCATACATCTGGTATTTCTGTTGCAGGGCATTGAGCAGGCTGATTATAGCCAATAAACCAATACAAAATAAACTAAGGTGAGATATGAAGAGAAGTCCCTTATTCTAAGGCCTATAGTGTATTATACATATCAGATTTTTCGTAAATGGGGGTCTTTGTGCCTAAGGTAAGATACACATGGCTCCTTTGTAGGTTTAGACCCGATGACTTATTAATGTTAAGTTTTTCAAGTCTATTTCTAATTCTGTCCTCTGTTAGCCATGAGGGTGCTTCCTGTGATATATCATGAGGATAAACACTGCAGTTTTGGTTACTGATTCCCTCATCAAGACTGAGGAGAAGAATAAATTCAATACCTTCGCTATCTCTCCATCCTTAGTAATCAGATTCCCTTCATCATTCTTTATGGGACCAATATGATCTGACCTCCCTTTCTTACTATTTATGTACTTTTTTTTTACTTTTTGTCAGGTACCTAGTGGTTTTGAGCCTGAATTGCAGAGGAGGGCCTCCCTTATGGCTCCCACTCCTGGCTCCCTGGTAAGGTAACAGAGGACACAGGAGTAAGGAGGGGCTCAGGTGCCTGGCAGTATCAACAGACCGGATTGGATGGACCAACTGGATCAGTTCAGCAGACTGGGTGAGTACGGTAGACTGGATCAGCTAAGCAAACTGGATCTGTGCAGCAAACTGGGTCAGCTCCGCAAACTGGATCTGTGCAGCAAACTGGATCAGCTCAGCAGACTGGATCTGTGCAGCAAACTGGGTCAGCTCAGCAAACTGGATCTGTGCAGCAAACTGGATCAGCTCAGCAGACTGGATCTGTGCAGCAAACTGAGTCAGCTCAGCAAACTGGATCTGTGCAGCAAACTGGATCAGCTCAGCAGATGGGAACAGCTTAGCAGACTGGATCAGCACAGCAGATAGAAACAGCTTATCAGACTGGATCAGCACAGCAGATGGGAACAGATTAGCAGACTGGATCAGCTCAGCAATCTGGATCTGTGCAGCAGACTGGATCGTCAAACAGGCCGGGTCAGGTATCAGGCTGGCAACAAGGTACAGAGGGGGTAGGCAGGAGAATGGTCACAGACAAGCCGGGTCGGATGCAGGCAGATAACAGGAAGGTCACAGGCAGGCCGGGTCAAACACAGGTAAGTACTTCAGATCAGGTATAATGGCATACAACGCTATAGAGCAGACAGCGGGGACCGTCTGTGACAGACAGATTTAAATAGCCTATCTGGAACAACAGGGGCGCGCGCCCGTCTTCCAGTGCGCGCTCATGCGCAATGGCATCTGCGGACGTGAGCCAAGAAGCCCGGGGCGCAGATTACTGGCAGGATCTTCATGACACTTTTCCTCCGCTATGTGCCTTTTCGTGTTCTAACTTAGCGGCCTTGATTGCACCCTTACATTTCTTGTTGCATTCTTTGTAAGGTTGGAATGCTGATGATGATCCCTCAGACTTTGAAGGCTTTCTCCTTTGCTTTTATTTGCATTTTTACGTTGGAGTTAAGCTACCCAGGACTTTTATTAGCTCTTTTAAATTTATTTCCCATTGGGATTCACTGGCTAATGCCCTTATTTAATATGCTCTTAAAGCATACCCATTTTTCCTCCATGTTGTTTGCACCTAAGATTTTATCCCAATTATTATCTTTTAGCAAGGATCGTAGTTTAGGGAAGTTGGCTCTTTTGAAATTCTGTGTCTTTGTATTCCCCTTAAGTTTCCTATTTGTGTGATTTATACCAAAACAAATTGACCTGTGATCGCTATTTCCCTAATTGCCCTGTATTTCCACATCCGGGATCAGGTCTGTATTGTTGGTAATCAGTAGGTCTAGTAACGCTTTGCTTCTAGTTGGTGCATTTACCATCTGACCCATGAAATTGTCCTGCAAGACATTTAGGAACTTGCAAGCCTTAGATAAATGTGCGGTTGTCAGGAGAATAGCGCCGGACGGACGGCCCGCTCTCCAGTGCGCATGCGCGGGGGTCCGGCGCTCCGGCGCATGCGCACTCGCGGCTCGGCAGTCCGGCGCTCACGCATGCGCACTGGCGCACGCCTGTGCGTGATGGCGCGCGGTTAGCGTCCCCTGGACGCCTTTAAAAGCCGCCTGACGCACAGGCACTTTGCTGGTCTGTCTTTCCAGCTTAGTGCCTGTGTGTTTCTGTTTCCCCAAGTATACCTGATCTGCCTCTCCTGTGTTCTGACCTGGATTGCCTGACTCTGCTGCCTTCTCCTGTGTTTAATGTATGGGTATGATCCCTGGCGCTACTATGAGTAATAGAAGTCAGTAAAAGTAACAAAGCGTATAAATGCAGCAAAAATGAACAGTGTTCACAAATACACTAAAAAGTCATAAAATAGGTGGATGAATTTTCGCGCAAATAATTAATAATAAACAACAGTTAAAAAATGGTTAAAAAGTAGTTACAAAAGTGCACTAGTGAATAAGAAAAAACTAATAGTGACACCAATATATATAAATAGTCTGGGGGTGTTGATGATAATAACAAGTTCTCTAATGGGACTTGATATGTGCAGAAAGTGTAGACCACACAATAAATAGTGACGTGTTGTCTAAATAAAGTGCCTAGTGTTGTGATTGATGATAATTAGATATTTGACATATATAATTAAAATATGAAATAGATAAAAATAGGTATACAAGTAAATCACATATGTGCCAAACAGTGAATCGCATATGTCATATATAGTGAATCATATGAATAAATGATGATGCAACAAAGTGTCAACAAAATTGGCTAAACAAATGTGATGCACGTGAGTGTGCTAAAACATTATAAAAGTAAATCCAAAAAAATTGAATGAACGTGCTAAAACATTATAAAAGTGAATCCAAAAAAATTGAATGAACGTGTATCACACATTCAATAACAAGTGTGTGTGAGTGTGAATAGTTTGTGATGATAAAAGTCCAATTAAACTCCAGAATAAAATCAGATTTTGCCGAGCTAGTAATATATATGGTCACTGTGATTTCCTTATCGACCATCTATAGTGGGGTATCCTAGATCGGTCTCTCTATTCGCTCACCTCAGTTAATATTGGGTATCGCCTTTCTGGGATATCCTATATTTCCCAACTATCGATGTCTCAAAGGTCACGCATGTAGATAAGCGTTTTGTCCCTTATCTTCCCTGTCTCGTCTGGTGGATTGTTCCGTCCAATCTTTCTCCTTAAGTAGTTATCTGAGTGGTGTATCTATGGTGCTAATAGTCATGGGCTCATCATGACATAACACTCAGGGGGGTAAGAGGGGACGGGGGACAAACAGGTCTCCACTAGTGTAGTAAGATTAAAATCCAAAGGATCAATTTAATATTAAAAGGTGTACTCGTACATTTAAAACATGAAAAACTGGCATAAAGATAAGAAAACTTCACCGGCGTTCTCAGCGCCTCCTCGCGTCCTATTTTCTTCCACTGCTTGTCTACGGCCACTCCCTACGCGTTACGACACGTCACGTGTCTTCATCTGGGGACCCAGTCCCCAGATGAAGACACGTGACGTGTCGTAATGCATAGGGAGTGGCCGTAGACAAGCAGTGGAAGAAAATAGGACGCGAGGAGGCGCTGAGAACGTCGGTGAAGTTTTCTTATAAATGTACAAGTACACCTTTTAATATTAAATTGATCCTTTGGATTTTAATCTTACTACACTAGTGGAGACCTGTTTGTCCCCCGTCCCCTCTTACCCCCCTGAGTGTTATGTCATGATGAGCCCATGACTATTAGCACCATAGATACACCACTCACATAACTACTTAAGGAGAAAGATTGGACGGAACAATCCACCAGACGAGACAGGGAAGATAAGGGACAAAACGCTTATCTACATGCGTGACCTTTGAGACATCGATAGTTGGGAAATATAGGATATCCCAGAAAGGCGATACCCAATATTAACTGAGGTGAGCGAATAGAGAGACCGATCTAGGATACCCCACTATAGATGGTCGATAAGGAAATCACAGTGACCATATATATTACTAGCTCGGCAAAATCTGATTTTATTCTGGAGTTTAATTGGACTTTTATCATCACGAACTATTCACACTCACACACACTTGTTATTGAATGTGTGATACACGTTCATTCAATTTTTTTGGATTCACTTTTATAATGTTTTAGCACGTTCATTCAATTTTTTTGGATTCACTTTTATAATGTTTTAGCACACTCACGTGCATCACATTTGTTTAGACAATTTTGTTGACACTTTGTTGCATCATCATTTATTCATATGATTCACTATATATGACATATGCGATTCACTGTTTGGCACATATGTGATTTACTTGTATACCTATTTTTATCTATTTCATATTTTAATTATATATGTCAAATATCTAATTATCATCAATCACAACACTAGGCACTTTATTTAGACAACACGTCACTATTTATTGTGTGGTCTACACTTTCTGCACATATCAAGTCCCATTAGAGAACTTGTTATTATCATCAACACCCCCAGACTATTTATATATATTGGTGTCACTATTAGTTTTTTCTTATTCACTAGTGCACTTTTGTAACTACTTTTTAACCATTTTTTAACTGTTGTTTATTATTAATTATTTGCGCAAAAATTCATCCACCTATTTTATTTCTCCTGTGTTTAACCCCCTGGCCTGTTTAATGGACTCTGCTGCCTGCTCCTGTGCTTGACCCTCTGCCTGTGACCCGGACCTGCCTCTTGTTTCCCTGCCTGACCTCCTGCCTGTGACCTGGGCTTTGCTTGGTGTCTTCCCAGACCCCGCTCCCCAGCCTGTGTTTGCTACTCAGTGACTTGTGCTAGACCCTCGGCCGGGTCTGAATACCCGCCTGCTGCTCCAGTTCCCCTCACCCTGGGAACCAAGTTCCAAGCTTGTGGTTTACATCATCCTGTACCCCGGCCAGCACGGACTTCCGATTACTCCCTGTGTTTGACCCCCAGCCTGGTGTTTGGGCTCCTGCCTCCATTACCTGCTATCTGCCGGCCTGCCCTGTCCTCCGGCCTTCACACAAGCCCTGCCTACCTGACGGAGGTGACCTGTGCCTCCTGGTGCCATTTGCTCCCTATCCCATCTCCAGGGGGCAGACGGCGCTGGGTCGCAAGGGTGAACCGCTCTCGGCATCTCGGCCTCGGTAAGTACGTTTCTGATAGCGGTTCCAACCACCCAGTCTGGATATTTAAAATCCCCCACTATAATGACACTTCCCAATTTTGCCGCTAATCCAAATTGTGATACAAGGTCCGCCTCCGCCGCCTCTCTCTGGTTAGGGGGCCTATAGCATACTCCCAGTATTACCTTCCCCTTAGTTTCCTCCCTTTGTAGCTCTACCCATAAGGATTCCACCTCATCCCTTGCTCCCTTAGTGATGTCATCTCTCACATTCACTTGTACATCATTTTTTATATACAGGCATACCCCTCTCCCTTTTTTACCCTCTCTATCCCTGCGATAAAGGCAGGGCTCAAGTCCTGCAGGAACGCATGGGAACGGAGGTCCTGTACTTTTTCCACAACAGGAACTCAGTTCCTGTTAGCAGCCGTGTCTTGCAAGACTTTGAAGTATGCGAGCTGTGTGGCAGGTGCTACACCAGCATCTGCCGACACAGCTCACAATAGTAAGTGCCGCACACCTGACCATTCAGGCATTGCCAGTAGGGGGCCCCATGACAGCTTCCGCTTCAATCTACCTGTCAATTACAGCTAGCTGACAGGTAGATCAGGTCCCTACTGCTAAGAGATTGTATTTAGTCAGACCTCTCGTAATGCGCTCCTCCCCGCCGGCCCCTCCTGATTTTCTGTCTCCTCATCTCCCCCCTCCCCAGTCTCCTGCATACTTGCTTTGTGTGTCCTGCCGAATCCCCCCTCCTCCATCTTCAGTGCCATATGATGAGAGAACCCAGAGGAGGAGCACAGCTATTCTGCTCACAGGACATGCAGGGAGAGAGGTGAGCTGTGGGAGGAACATCAGTTTGGGGTGGTAAGCTCAGCACAATACCTGGCAAAGTTTAATGCCAGGAGGGAAGTTTATGTGGAAATATGTGAAGGGTTGGAATAGCAGCGAGTGTGTGTTGGAGCCCTACAGAGTTTGCAGCCCCCCAAGCTAACATAAATCTCCTAAGCAGGAACACATCACTATCTCCCCAAGCATTCTGTCCAGATAATGTGCAGTTCATTTATGACCTTTCCGTTTAACCCTGTGTTATCCAAACTCTGTTCAATGAAAAGTGTAAACTCACCACATAAACACTCTATATACAAAATAAAATTCCCCAACAAAGATCAGAACATGATGTTAACATTTGCATGGAAGCACAATTGAATGAATGCTGATTATTCAGAGAATTACCGTATTTATGTTTATTGAGGATTGTTTTTTGTTTATGTACTAACAGTTAAGCTTCATACACACAATACGAAAATTGGATGAAAAATACCACTTTTAAAGCATTCGTGCATATAAGCGTATCATTTTTTTTTTTTTGGTGGGCGAGTGGCTCTTGGGTGGGAGTTCCCACACTTTTTTCCCCAGGACTTGACCCCTGGATATAGGGAATACCCTTTAAAGGTTGCCAGCCAATAATGAGAACTGTTAAACCAAGTCTCTGTAATTCCTACAAAATCGAAATCCTCCTCGTACAACAGTAGCTCTAGTTCCCCCATCCTGTCCGCCAGACTCCTGGCATTGGGGAACATGCCACGTAGTTTAGACTGGTTGCATACTATCTCCTTATTGGGTGCTCTGGGGTTGCAAATAGGACTTGTTACTATACTTACCTTGGGTTTAAGTACTTTAGTCAACCTACCACTAATGTCCCCAAGACTATCTCTACCTGTGGACCCTCCCCCTCCGTCGCCTAGTTTAAAAGCCCCTATAATTTTTGGCCATCTTCACTCCCAGCAGATCTGCACCTTCCACCTTTAGGTGCAGTCCGTCACTTCTATAGAGCTGGTAACCGACTGAGAAGTCGCCCCATTCTCCAGGAACCCAAACCCCTCCTTTCTACACCAGCTCCTCAGCCACTTGTTTATCTACCTAATCTTCTTCTGTCTTTCTGGTGTGGCTCGAGGTACCAGTAGTATTTCTGAGAATACTACCTTGGAGGTCCTTTTCCTCAATTTAGCTCCTAAGTCCCTTAAATAGTTTTCTAGGACGCTCCATCTTCCTTTGACTTTGTCATTGGTGCCAATGTGCCGGGCCTTCCCCAGCCCCTCCCAGTAATCTGTCCACCAGATCTGTGATGTGCTGAACCCAAGCACCCGGGAGACAACATACAGTTCGGTGCTTCGGGTCTTTGTGACAGATTGCCCTCTCTGTCCTTCTAAGAATTGAGTACCCTACCACCAGAATCTGGCTTTACTCCCACCCTCACTGGAGGAGTCATTCCCCTGGCAGCTAGGAGAGTCACTCAGCTCCAGCAGTGCTGGTTCCTGACTGGTTTCACCAATGTCACTCAATAGGGGTACTTATTGGCATGTTCCAACTCAGGACCAGAAATATATAAAAATAATAATAAAAAAATAAAAATAAAAAAAAATATCAAAAAAAATTAATAAAATTAATAAAATAATAAAATAAATAAAAAAAAATCTTAAATTAAAAAAAAATTATAAAACAAAAAAAAAAATATAATAAATAATCAAAAAAAATAAAAAAAAAATAAAATAAAAAAAAATTAAAAATATTAAAAAATAATTAATAAAAAAATTAAAAATAATTCAAATAAAATTAAATATAAAAAATATAAAAATAAATTAATATAAAAAAAAATATAAAAAATATTTAAAAAAAAATTAAATCAAAAAAAAAAATAAAAAAATATAAATATTATAAAAAAAATTAATAAATAAAAAAAAAAAAAAAAAAAAAAAAAAAAAAAAAATAAAAAATTAAAAATTAAAAAAAAAAAATATAAAAAATAATCTAAAAAAATAAAAAAAAAAAAAAATTAAATATCTTAAAAAAAAAAAAAAAATAAAAATTAAAACTTAATTAAAAAATTTTAAATAAAAATAAAAAAAATTAATATAAAACTTTTAAAAAAAAATAAAAAAAAAAAAAAAAAAATAAATAAATTAAAAAATTAAAAATAAATTTTAATAAAAAAAATAAATCTACTCCCTGACTCTTTACCCCTTTACTTTCTTACTGTCACCCATCTTCTCTGCTTTGGTGCCTGCCCCTCTTTATCTCCACTCGCCTCTGTGGTGGCCCCTGCCAGCACCTTCCTGGTACGATTCCAACTCTCCTTTAGTATGGAGGAACTTCTCAGTGTTGACAATTGCTTCCCTGGGCTTCCAGGGAAACAATGTGTTTACATTTTGCACAGCAGTATTCGCCCTTGATCAGATGATCAAAGAACGCATACATGCCACAAGATGTACACCGAGTCCCATCTCCACACCCGCCAGGTATCGTACCTACTAATTTAATGGGGATTGGGAGTTATACTCTGTCCAAATTAACTAACAACTAGCTTCCTGACACTAAAACACAACAATACACAGGTTCTCAACAAGACAATACACATGTACTTGCAACACGTGCAACACGTGCACTCACAGCACATGTGCACTTACAGCAATCGTGCACTCACAGTCCACGTGCACTCACAGTCCACGTGCACTCACAGCACTCGTGCACTCCCAGTCCCCGTGCACTCACAGCACTCATGAACTCACAGTCCATGTGCGCTCACAGTCAACATGCACTCACAGCACTCGTACACTCACAGTCCACGTGCACTCACAGCACTCATGCGCTCACGGTCCTCATGTACTCACAGTCCACGTGCACTCACAGCACTCGTGTACTCACAGTACACATGCACTCACAGCACTCTTGTATTCACAGTACACATGCACTCACAGTCCATGTGCACTCACAATACTCTCAATACGCAGGTACTCGGGCACTCACGATACCCAGGTACTCACAATACACCCAACTCTGCTTTAGTATGGAGGGACTTCTCAGTGTTGACAGTTGCTTCCCTAGATTCAGAACCTGGGCTTCCAGGGAAACAATGTGTTTACATTTTTCACAGCAGTATTCGTCCTCGATTGGATGATCAAGGAAGGCATACATGCCGCAAGATGTACACCGAGTCCCAGCTTCATATCCGCCGGTCATCCTACCCACTAATTTAATGGGGATTGGGGGTTATATTCTGTCCAAATTAACTAACAACTAGCTTCCTGACACTAATACTCAACAATACACAGGTTCTCAACAAGACAATACACAGGTACTCGCAACACACGTGCACTCACAGTCCACGTGTACTCACGGTCCTCATGCATGCACCGCACTCGTGTACTCACAGTCCACGTGCACTCACAGTCCACGTGCACTCACAGCACCCGTGCACTCACACTCCACGTGCACTCACAGAACTCGTGTACTCACAGTCCATGTGCACTCATAGTCCACGTGTACTCATAGTCCTCGTGAACGCACTGCACTCATGTACTCACAGTCCACGTGCACTCACAGCACCCGTGCACTCACAGTCCACGTACATTGACAGCACTCGTCTACTCACAGTCCACGTGCATTCACAGCACTCGTGTACTCATAGTCCATGTGCACTCACAGCACTTGTGCACTCACAGTCCACGTGCTCTTACAGTCCATGTGCACTCACAGCACTCGTGTAATCACAGTCCACGTGCACTCACAATACTCTCAATACGCAGGTATTCGGGTACTCACAATACACAGGTACTCACAATACTCAGGTACTCACAATACACACACAATACTCAGGTACACAACATAAGTTAATAGCCTCTCGTTGGGTGTCTACCAATCCTCCTACCTTGGTGGAGTGGATTCGGGAAGTGTATAAGTATATAATGTTTAAAAAATATACCTACGTTCAACGTAACACTTTTTCGAAGTTTGAAAATATTTGGAAAACGTGTTCTAATCTTAACTTAAACCCTTGACGGGGGGGGGGGGGGTCTGTAAAAGAGTAAAAGATTTATACTACCTACTCCTCAGTATTTCTGAATATTTCTAAACATTTTTTTGAATATTTCTGAATGTTATTGAATATTTCTGAATAGTTTTTCGAGTATCTGTGTATATTTTGGGAAAATTTGATGTAGCAGTTGATGATCGACCTTGGTTTTTTGTTGTTTACTTGAAAAAAATGTCAAACATAAAATCGAATTAACCTCCCTTGCGGTAATCCCGAGTGAGGCTCGGGATGAATTTTCATTACCAAAAGTGGTAACCCCGAGCCACACTCGGGATTGCATGGCAGGATTCAGGCAAAGTAACTTACCTTGTCCCCAGGATCCTGCGATGTCTCCCCGCTGTGTGTGCTAGCCGTGTCCTCTGCCGGATCTATCACAGTGCCGGGCTTGGTTTCCCTTCGAGCGTCGCAAGCCCTGTGTCAAATTCAAAAAGTAAAAAACACATAACACATACAGTACACTGTAATCTTACAGATTACATTACTGTATCAAATTATTTCACATCTCTTTTGTACCTAATGATTTGTCCAGTCCCCTGCATGCAGTTTTATATTATATATACTGTTTTTTCTGACTGTAAACTTGAGAATGTCCATAGCAACCCAAAAGTGTCCCTTTATGTCAAAAGCGGTTTTAGACCAGCTAGAAAACAGCGATAATAAATTGGAATCACTCGCAGAATTGAGCGATAGTGATTCGTGGGAAAATTTGTCATCAATTACTGAAAGTAATGACAGCTATAATTCTGCAACTGAGCAAATGTCAGTGTTTTTGATTTATTTACATTATTAAATACATTTTATTATTATTATATTATTATTTGTTAGAATTATTAATCGTTATTTATTATATTATAATTTTTGATTTTGTGTTTCAAACTTTATCATACCCGGAATGTCTACTAGATTCTTGTTTGGACAGATTATTCCTATGAATTACAGGCCTACAATATTAAACTGCAAATTTCCATGCAAAACAATGTACCGCTTTGAGTATCAAAAATCTGACATAATCATACCGCTAGGGAGGTTAAAAAAGAAATTTTTTTATCTAGTTTAGTTAAAGTATAAATTGTTTCAGTTTTAGTTGTATTTTAGTCAACTAAAATCTCCAGTACATTTTAACCAACTAAAACTTTGGCTTTCCTCAGAGCTCTGCCTGTCTGTTAAAGCCCCCTGACTCTATCGGCAAGCTGTATTGGCTGAGAGATGCAGGCTCCTTCTGTCTGCCTGCTGCCTGGGAGTTTTGAAACAATGCCCTGAAAACCACAGAAGAGGAACTCCTCCATCAAATTCTTGTCTGTCTGGATGTGATGTGGTGTTTCCCCTCCCAGGAAGGTAACAGTGCTTAGCACTGTGTAAAATAACAGCCTCCCCAGACCATCTAGTTCTCTGCCCTGTGCACTCCTTCTTTTCCATTTACTTCACCATCCCCATTTGCAGGTCACCTCCCCATCCTCAAAGTATAATTCACCCTGCCCTGTGCACTCCCTCACTCCAACTTACTTCCCCATCCCCAC